>CM040124.1:29693397-30283354 GCA_022559845.1 Amorphophallus konjac | reverse complement strand
ACCGCACTGACTTGCTCATTTGTCACGACCCCTTCTGTGGCTCCGCCCGGGACACCAGCGCCTGTCTTTCTGACCACTTTGGGCTTCGGCGACTCAAACATGTTCATGATGGGGGAGTCTTTTAGTTGGGTTTGGATGTACCGGGCCCTTTCGTAGAGTTCCTCCATTGTAGTCAGTTTATTCATGGCCAGGACATGTCTGAACTGTGGGGTTGCATTAGACACAATCATTTTCACTTGTTCGGGCTCGGAGAGGGTATCCCTTATTCTCTCCGCCAGAGACCTCCATCTATCAGCATATCGGACAAAATCCTCGTCGGGTTTCATCTTTTCGGCCACTAGGTCGGTAATGGAGAGTGAGGGACCGACCCTATCCCTATATTTCTGCAAGAACCTTCTCTGAACTACTTCAAAATTCTCGGCCTCGCGGGGCTCCAGAGAATAGAACCACTCAAGCGCGGGACCATCCAATGATCTCCGAAAGAGGTACGCCAGGGACCTCTGATCATTTTGCCAATAGGAGGACTCATACATGAAGTCCTTGAGGTGAATGAAGGGGTTGCCGGTACCGTTGTATCTGCGGTACGTGGGCATTTCGGAAGGAGGAAGATGAATGACAGGGAGGATTGGCAAAGCAACCTCCGGGGTGGCTTTCACGTCCACCATCTTTCTCAGATTTTGAAACTGCTCATCCATGCGATTGAACCTATTGAGGAGCGATTGGGCGAGCTCCTCTGGGGGTGAAGGTGGCACTTGCCATTGGGGGAGAAACTGTCTCCCGGAGACTTGAGGGCGAAACCCGGAATGAGAGGGAACTGTCGGACCACCGACAGTTGGTCCTGGCTGAAACGGTGTGTGAGGAACACCGGGAGTTTGAGATTGTGACGGGAATTGGAATGAGGGAGGTTGTTGGCTCGCTTGTCCTTGAAGCGAGGGAGACTGGGTGGCTTGCGCCAATGAAGGAGATGGAATGGCCTGCACGGACTCGTGGAGAGGTGCGATAGCCGGAGTTGACTCCTGGGGCGTGGGGGAAACAGATTTCCCCTTTAGAATGGCCTGGAAGGCCCGGAGCTGTTCAGAGGTAAGCTCCGTGTTGGCGAGGACGCCCAGTAAGGAAGTGATATCCTGTGGCGGGGACGTGTCCCCGGCAATAACCTGCACCTCCTGCGAGGGGTCATGAGAAGGACCCGAGTCCATAGCATAGACTCGCGGGTCGGCTGTCAAACCACGGCTAGGGTGGTTCTCCTCGGAAGACTCGTGAGACATGCTCACAGTTCTCCCAGAACGCAAAAACATACACTAGCAAGTAGGTAGCAGAGATTATCAAACAAGTGGATGCCTTTACGCCCTTTTTTTTGTTTTGATTTTGATGATTTTTTTTTGTATTTTTAGCGAGATCCGAAGTTCACACAAAATGGGGACCCTAGTTTGTTTTTGTTTCACCGCCGTGTCAGCTAGGGTCTCTCGTCTCACCACGAACGAAATGACTAACTCCGGGGCACTTCAATGGTACAACCAGCCCAGTGAACGAAGAGGAGATTCTTCGATGTCGGGGACTTACGGAGGTCCCAGTGTAGGAGATTCTAGTCCGTTGAGAGGAATTCCCAAACGGAGAGTCCTTCCTTCACCGGGAAAGGGTGATCCTCAAAAAATGAAAAAAAGATAGAAAGGAGGAATGGATGTATGCAATGGAATGCTGACAGATATATGGAGTGGGAAAACAACAAAAATAACAGACATATAATAACAAACAACCAAACAACTGACAGTGCTGCCGTGAGCACAACGGGGGCGCGCGCGGGCGCCAAGATGGAGAGGCACGGATGGTGCCGAACTTGCAAGGGTAGCCGAGAGGAAGCAGTAGACGTCCCACCGTGATCGCCAATCTGTGAGCGACGTCACGCGGTTCGGAGAAGAGCGGGGAAGAGGAAGAAGCGGAGAGCGCGCGGGCTCCTTCTTTTTTGTTTGTTTTGTTTGCTGCAACACAGAAATGAGAGGAAAGAGAGAAGGGGCCACCACGGGAGATTGCTCCGGCGGGGCGAGCGGGACAAGTATGATATAGCAAAATATGGGGATTAAACGGCCATAGCGGGAAGTGACTCGCCGCGACCTCGGGGGGACGGGAATGATGCAAAAATTAAATAACAAGAATTGAAACGGCCATTGGGGAAGTTACTCGCCGCGGCCTCGAGAATATGAACAGAATATAACAGAATATAGAGAAAATATGAGACAGAAATTTAAACGGCCATTGGGGAAGTGACTCGCCGCGGCCTCGATGATATGAGCAGAATATAACAGAATATAAAGAAAATATAAGAACGGAAATTTAAACGGCCATTGGGGATGTGACTCGCCGCGGCCTCGATGATATAAGCAGAATATAACAAAGCATAAAGAGATTGTAGGAATAGAAAATTAAACGGCCATTGGGGAAGTGACTCGCCGCGGCCTCGATGATATAAGCAGAATATATAACAAAATATAAAGAGAATATAGGAAACAGAAATTTAAACGGCCATTGGGGAAGTGACTCGCCGCGGCCTCGATGATAAGATGTGATCGCCAGGGGCCAAAAGACCCCAAAATAAGAAGGTGATCGCGCCTACCTCAAAAGCGGGAGATGGCGGGTTGCTTCTTCCTCTCCTTCCGGCCGGCCGACGGAGAGGGCTTTCCTCGGGTACCCTTGCAAGACAACGACAAATAAATGACAAGTGGATTAGAAAGATGGAGGTGTAGTATTCGAATCCTTGCGATAAAAATAACGAAATGATGGCAAGACACACACCTGGTTGGTGTTATCTTTTAAACCCCTCTCGGACTCGAGTAGGAGGAAAATGAGATGATGGATGTAAGAAGTATAAGAGAAGAGGCCCCCTTGTGAAGGGGGATAGATGATGCAATATGATGAATGTAAAGGACTATGGAGAAAAAGGGGAAGAAAAGGGCTTATTGGATGAGCCGAGGGTGAAATCCGGCGGAGCTCCGGCAGCGTGGGGACGACGTGGAAGCGCGGTGGATGGAGATGACCTTCCTCTCGCGAGCGTGAGCACCCGAGAAGCCGGCAGAACCTCCACCTACAAAAGAACCCACGGGTTAGAAAAATGACTCCGTAGTCTCTGGGCTCCGGCAGCCTATCGGATCACTGCTTAGCTCCCCTAGAACTGAGGGGGTGGGCCTCTATTTATAGAGTTCCGGAAGGTGGAGGCGTCCAGGACCCTGGACACCTCCATCAGGGCCGAAATAATATTTTATTCTATTTTTATTGATTTTTTTAGAATACTTTTATGGGGGCGTCCAGGGTCCCGGACGCCTCTAACAGGTCCACCGAAAACCGACGACGGCCGCACGCGGTTTGGCACAACGCGTGGTTTTGTGAGCGGCGCCTCGTGATTCAAAAATGGGCGCGTCCAGACATCTGGACGTCTCTAAATTTGGCTTTTTTCACACACGACAAACCGTCGTTCGGTGGCCGGCGCCCGTGAGTGAGTTGATGGAGGCGTCCAGGGGCCTGGACGCCTCCAAAAGTTTATTATTTTTTTTTCTTTTGTCTTTTATGCCAGGGCTGGCATTTTTATTTTTTTTTATTTGTTTTTATGGAGGCGTCCAGGGACCTGGACGCCTCCATTAATATATATTTTTTATTTATTATTTTTTTTGTGCCAACTGGCATTTTATAAATATTTATTATTATTAGTTTTTATGGAGGCGTCTAGGGTCCTGGACGCCTCCATTAATATATATTTATTTTTATTTATTTTTGGGCCCTGAAAAAAATAATAAAATAATAAAATAAATTAAAAATATGGAGGCGTCCAGGGGCCTGGACGCCCCCATGAAGACCCACCCGGGTCCTCAAATCAGGCGTCGTCGGCCGCCCGGCAGACCCCCTTCTTGATTCCGGAACCTCTTGATACATCTGACTGGTGTTGATGCCGTCCGAATGCCGTGACGAGATGATTCCGGATGCCGAAAAAGGCGGAAGAAGACTCAGGAAAAGGAAGCACTCGAGCGATTCGAAATGCGTAAGCCATCGCGGGGCGTCGTATAGTAATATGAGACTTTCTCAGGAGACGTCAGGAATGGCGTGTCTACAGACTGGATTGTCGTGCACGCCCTCTAAGCGCAAACGCATACACGACTGGATCGTCGTGCATACCACACAGTGCTGACCTCGGGTAAGGCCAAGAAAAGACTAACCCGGAGAGGTCACGACGCACGAGAAACATGAGAGTAACGTGTCACGTGATGGAAACACCTCCTCACTAGAAGAACGGCCAGATGCGTCCACTGACGTCTTACACTGCGCCACAGGTATCTCGCTATGGACGTCGAGAACGACGGAGACTAAGATACTCACAGAACCAGAATAGGAACTATAGTAACGAGTGACTAGTTAGGGTCACACCCGTTGGCGTTCGTCTAAACCCCCCTGACCACGTGTGCACACACCAGCTCATGCCTAGAGCTAGGCCTCTAGCAAGTTTTCCCCCCAGCAGGACGCTACCGTAAAGCAGGGGTCCACAGAAACTAGCCTAAAAACCGTATCTCGGGAACTGTCTCAACCACCACTCCCAGGTGGGCCGACACCAGGAACGTGTCATCAGGCTATGACTAGTGGAAGCTCACTAGACATAGAGACTCAGAAACATGAGTGCTGGAGTACAGACAGGCCGAGAAAGCACTGTCGCACGTACTACGAAGCACCAAGGTAGTATGCCAAATTACCAACGGACTCAGGACAAGACAACTAGACCCGCTAACACAATGATTCTTGAGTCTCACGACTCGGAGTCAAGATCGTCGCGTAACGGCGGAACAAGCCACCAATCGGTCTAATCCTAAGCCAGAGGAAATGACACATCCACATAAAATGACTCATGGAGACCTGAGGAATCACCACGACCCTCAGCACACCTGGACACACAGACTGAGGTAAGATGATACCTCAAGGCATCCAGAATCACTGTCTCGATCTATCCAGAATAGCCGAGACACACACAAGGTCACGTGTCAATCACTGGGTCACATTGAGTTGACCGGAACCTGACAACGACTCTACAGCAGTACAGAAACCAAGGCATGCTTGACTATCTTATATCATGGTCATAGCCCTCGTAGGACATCAAGAGACATCCACGGGACAACGGACAAGCCACAAGGTCAAGTCAAGACAATCGAAAATCAAAATACCGGTAAACCATCCTCTAGGACGCAAGCGGTACTTCACTCGGCCGCTAAGCAACACAAGCAGTCAAGGAAGAAGCCGCCACACACACAGAGGCAAAGGCTCTGGCGGTCTTACACTGGGCCGCGAGGTGACTGTGGCAGTCAAAGATATGGCAGCTACACCCAGTCAACCCTCGAACCGACTTATCCAGTTAAACCACCATAGCGGTCTAATAAAGATGCGCCACACAAACTAAGGCGGTCTAAGAATGAACCGCCACACTAACCGCCCAAAAACATTGACCTAAGACAAACGGACTGTAGCGGCCTAAGAAGGGCGCGCTATAAGGAAGAGGCGGACGAAGGTTAGGCTGCTAAGGCCAACCGACTTAAAACATTGACCCGGTCAAACGGACAGTAGCGGCCTAAGAAAGGCGCGCTATAGGTCATTAGCGGTCAAAACTAGGGCCGCCAACTCGAACCGACATACACTCGTTGACTCGTTCAACGGACCATAGCGGTCACAACTAGGGCCGCTACAGCAAGCGTAGCGGTCTATCGTAAAACCGCCAAGCTAAACCGACTTACCCTAGAATTGAGGAAAAACGAACCTTGGCGCACCACCATAGGGCCGCCAGAGGTAAGTGGCGATTAGAGGTTGGGCCACCAACCTCAGCTGACCTAAAACTAACCGACACACTATGGAGTGTGACGGTCCATCGTGGGGCCGCCAGAGACCTGTAGCGGTCTCTAAAATGACCGCCAACATGATACGGCGGCAAAACATGGGAAATGGTCGATCTCGGCCGTTCCATGCCCCATTCGCATCTAAACGCAGGGGAAACAAACCTAATTGACAAAAATAACCTTCCACAGGCCGGAAGGGGTCCATGCAATATATAAATCATAAGAAACGGGCGATTCTAACGAATCGACCCTAATTGGGTCACCGGGGTTCCCGGACTTGTACCGGCCCCAAATGACGACCAATCAACATGAAATCAGCGGAAATGGAATAAAGACATACTGGGGGTCATAATGAAACTAATCTAGTCGAAAATTGTCGCCGTTTTTCGGCGAACCCAACGAACACCCCAAAAGCATGATCTTCCCGAACTTGAAAGAAACCCACTCGAATGCGCACCGTTCGGCACGAAACTATGAGGGAACACAGAAGAGAAGTAGGTGATCCGTCTCCCTACCTCCACCGAAGATTCCGTGCACCGAAGTGACTAAACTGCACCGAAAATCACGTCGCGAGATCGACTGTTGACTTTGAATCCACCGTTTGGGATCGCGCCAGAAACGGTCCGAACCTCGCCCCATCGTGCACCCGATCACTACCACATCATCTCCACTTCCTGCCCCTGCCTCCTCCGTCTGCAGCGAGAGCCGGGAGGGTGAGAGAGTAGAGAAAATGGGAGAGAGAGAGGGATGCGCGCGAATGAGGGAAAGGAAAGAGGAAAAGAAAAGAAAAAGGAAAAGAAATTAGGAATTTTCCTAATTTTTGAAAATTTTGATTTTTGACTCAAAAATCCATTAATTCAGAAAAATACGTAAAAATAGTCGAAACGATCCTCTCAAGGAGTACATCGCAACTGTAGCGTTCTCGAGTCAATGAACTGAGAAATAAACTCATCATAGGGTTCTGTAACTTGTACGAGAGAAAAACCCACGCGGATCATAAAACTCAACTCATGACTCACAAAAGCGATCTGAAACTCTCCGAAAAGGATCCGAAAGATCCGATAAGAATCCAGGGTATTACAGCCCGTACCCGCTCTTGCATCTTCAAGTTATAAATCAAGCTACTTCCACAAGAAATATAAATATAGCCAATAATGAACAAGTTCAAACTATAGTTTCATGATAACAAATATCAAGGTAAGAATGCTTCAATTAAGAATATGAGAGGTCAAAATTGATTTAGAACAAGGTTATGCCATAGAGAAAATTCGGCTGCATAACGGCATATTCTTTAATTTCCATAATTCATTAGGTAGCTTTGGAAACAAAGTGTGAGGTTCTAGATAATCATAGACCATCTAGGATCATAGGAAAATCAACCCTTGGATCTAACCTTGGGTTAATCAATACTTAGACATCAAACGGTCATATCGGAGCCGTTTATGGAAATAGCGGTCGTTTACTGGACCGTATGTGGATCTATGCGGTCATGACTGGATCATTTAACGATAGAGTCGATGAAACGAATGAACTGGAACCATGCGGTCAAGGCAAGGCCGCTAGGAGTCCTTAGCGGTCAGGTAAATGGCCGCTACCAGACTCTGGCGGTCGTCCATAGGGCCGCTAAGGTCCAAAGCATAAAATACCGGTAAAGTAGTTTAGAGATAATTGGGTTTTGAGGGTACAACCAGCTCGGCATCCTAATGAGAATCTCAGGCTCGCGGAGTCTTATGGAGGCCTTGAAACAAGCTCACCTAGTCTGGTGGAAGGAATATCTAACAGAGAGGATCACAAGTCCAAGATTGTGTGTTTAAGTGCAAAGTGTATCTAATGACATCGTACCGGAATACGTGCCATGTACTTAAGAAAAGACTCTAGATAAGAAGGGATCGTGATAAAATAACGATCAAATCAAAACTAGACAAATTCATGAACCATATGAAATTTAAGATTAATACAATAGTATATAGTTTTGGCATGAAATTAACATATGTTTAAAATAAGTCCAAAGTGCACAGAAATTTACTAGAATGAACAATTAACATAACCAAGTTTATGAATACAATACTTAAAACAGGTGTAAGACCTAATTAGCTAGGCTTATCATATGATAAATAGGGCTGTTCTGCATTATGTTTCGGGTTAATAATAATACAGAACTCAGAAAACTAAGCGGTCTCGGGAGGACCGTTTTATGGGCTTTAGCGGTCTATCGTAGGGCCGCTAAAGGACTCAGCCAGTCTTAAGAAGACCGTTTCTTCCTGTCTACAGCAAACAACAATAAAACCGAACTACATGCTAATCTAGGGTAATAAAGCATAAAATACATGCTAGACATAGAGAGAAAACATCCCTGCAATAAAGATAACTCATGGAGATGCATAGGTTGTCATGAATTAAACTAGAATTATCATTTTTGTTATTAAAGGTAGGAACTATGCATGCAGGAATAACCTAGATGCGTAGTGATAGTAAAACATTAAATACTTCGTGTGGAAAGCATGAAATTTCATGAAATCAAAGGACTTTTACTCCTGACATGTTATTCTAGCCCTTTCATTAGATAACCAACCTTTGATTCGATCCTTAGACTTTAGATTTTTTGACTGGAAGTAGACCCTAGTTCCTGCACGTCCTGTGCCAAACCAGTAACTTCCCGTCCCTCTATCTCCCGATCCTCTTGACCTAAATCTATGAAAATTAGAAGGTATGTAGAAGATACAAAGGGGAACAGAAAGTTCTAAAGGACCAATTTCTAAATACCTCGATTTGGGCTTCTAATTTCCTGATCTACATTGGACCGTCGCGCTAGGTCCTGTGCAGTCTGTTGTGAATCAGTGACTTTCAGATGCTCTAACTCTCCAACGACTGGGTCTTCTAGCACGAAAATTTGAGGGAAATTAGATAAAACTAAGGAGAACATAAAGTTATAAAGAACCAACCTGAGATAGGGTTTCCTTACCTTCGAAATACCCGAGCCAACATTAGGGTTCACATGAGTCGAAGATAGGGTCTATTTATAGGTTTCACCTAGGGTTTAAGGGATTAGATCGAACGTAGAGTACTAAATTGGAGTAGAGTTGATCCCTAGAGATTTCTAGAGAGTCTTTCATGCCAGGTAGCTTCGATCTAAGGTGATTTGGTCATCAAAGATCTAAGCTTTTCACATTTCTTTCATTCTCGGAATCAGGAGGGCTTAGCGGTCATAGGAGGACTGCTAGGGTGGATCTGGCGGTCGCGCGATAGACCGCCAGGCTTCATTAAGTCTAAAAATTTTGAATTTTTGTATTATCTTCCATTTATCCCCTAATTGATGTATATATATCCCATTTTAAATCCGTAAATTACCTAATTTACGTTTCTATTAATGGGCTTGGGTCTAAAAGTATTGGAATTGGGTCTTTAGGCCTATTTGAGTTGGGCTTAGCCCTTCGGTAAACATAGGGCCTTTAAATGGATTTAATAAATCTTTAATTCTCCTTAATTGTCCATTAAGCCTTTAAAAATGCCTAATAATTATATTTTAAATCCATAAAATTCTTAAAAAAATTCTCGGGTGTTATAGGGACAGTGTTTTGACCCTTGTGATCAGTGTGGAGGTCCTCGGAGTGGATTCGGGGAATGGACTAGGTAGGGGTCATGGATGTGACCCTGTGGGGATCCCATGAGCAGTCAAGGAAGCTGGTTGGGTCATCTTAGCGCCCAGGTCTCATGTGGTTTGTCACGTTGGTGGCCTTGTGGACGTGGTGTCCGAGGCTAGATAAGTGATGAATGGAGCGCTCGGCTATTACGAGACTCAAGAGAATTTGGAGCTTGGTGTTTATGAAGTGTCGCTGACTGGATTGTAGTGCTAGGGTCAGAGGTTCCCCCTGGCTCGAGAGGAGAGGTGCAAGGGAACCTCGTGTGTAAGTGAGCAGTTGTTTTAACCTGAGCGGTGTTGGGCTCAGGTGGGCGCTGAGAGATGGTTGCTATCTATTGGTAGTTCATGGGAGTTGCGGAATTGCTAGGTGCAAGTTGGACGGCTATCGGGCGGTGCAGTTGTCTCCTCGATGAAAGAATCCCTTGAAGTGCGAATGCGTGATGGGAGCCCCGCCGTTGGGATTGTGCTAGGGGCGTGGGCCCAGGATTAGTGCGTTCGAGGAGTTCGTGGTTCGCGCGAGTGACCTCGTTGTCCTTTCCCCTCCCAAGAACTTGGCGTTGGCCGGAGGGCCATAAAGGACCATGATGGTGTCATATGGTGCGTGGCCAGTGTTCGAATGAACTGACTGGCAGCCCTGCTGAAGAGCAGGAGAGGTGTGGTCAAGGACTTTCGGTGAATGTGGAACCAGCGGCTGGCAGATGAGTTTCTATGGCCGATGCTTTGCCTCTCGGATTGACCGTTGTGTGGTGCGAATTGTGGTCTGTGAAGTCTCTCCCGGTCGACTGTTGTGAGTCTCGTGCATGCGGTTAGTGACCGAAGAGACGTTGACCTCGAAACTGGTGTTAACCAGCGAGCCTTGAGGTGTGTTGACCTTGATTGTGATGGATGCTGACAGTGGGAAGTCTGCGGAAGGGTCATGGTCAACCGTGATGGCAGTGTGAGTGTTCCCTAGCATTGAGGGGTGATGGTGCTCTTGGCGAGGAGTACTCGGTGTTTGGCGTTTGAGGAAGCCGGTGTCCTGAGTGGACTACTGGGAGGGGAGTTTCCAGTTATGGAAGGGATCGAGTCGGGTCTCGACTCGTGTGTTTCCTCTGCCCGTGGAGTGTGCCGAATGTTCATGGTGCCCGGGAGAGTTTTTGGGTAGCTGAGGTGTTGCCAGACTCGCCAGTCTAAGTGGGTCCCGATCGATCGGAGGATCGGTGTGAATTGGCGGGGTAGAGCGCGAGTGCTCTACTGCTTGTGTTGGTCTGACGGTGTTCCTCAGTGGTAGTTGTGTTGTGGCCGTGCGGTCTTATTGTAACAACCCGAGAATCCGATTACCGGGAGAGACCCAATAACCCGAGACTCGAACTGCCGCCCACGAGCCGGGAGGGCTCGGAAGGGCTAAAAGGAGTGTGGAGGCATAAAGAAATAGGAAATAAAGCAGGATAATTCAATAATTAACAGAAATAAATAAACAACTATAGCTACAACAGAGTCCAGTCCAACAGAAAGTACAGTCTAAAACAGTAAAAACGTACCACATGCCGAGTGAACACTCGGCCCGGCGAGTTGGCAACTGAGAACCTCCGAACAGCACCCTCGAACCTCGAGGAAGAACCGCCACACCTGAAAAGTAGGGAATGAGTCTCACAGAGACTCAGCAGGGATCCCGCGGAACCCCAACCGAAAATAACGGCAGTAGTGGAAAGGAAGGTTACAACGACAACAGGAACAGTGAACCGGTGGCCGGTCGAAACTCGGCACTACAGCTACTCCTACTGTACCAGAAACACACCCCGATCTCACGGTTGGGGGCTACCGAACTACACTAGTACCGCTTACCGAAGTAAAAACCCACGGCAACCACGCCGTAGAGGCCTGTCTCCCAAGACACGGTCAACCTGGACATACTGTCCAAGGTGCAACCTCGACCATCCGGTCGCGGGTACCGCACAACAAGACGCAACCTCGGTAAAGTCACTAGCACTAGTCTCACGGCGCTAAAACGGACACGCGCGCCACGGCGAAACAACCGAAACTCAACGGTCAACACGACCGAAAACCCAAAGGTCAAAGTCACGGAAACTGATAGTCTGTCACTCTCTATCCATAACAGAGTACCTCCCACTAGAAGCAAGGCCGAATGCGTCCACTGACGTCTTAGTCCGCGCCTCAGGTGTTTCCCTCCGGCCCAGCGGGAACTGAGACACCGTACAAGTAACCACAAACAAGTGACTGGCTGGGGTCACGCTCGTCGACGTGGGTCCAACCGCCCCCAACCACGTGTGCACACACAGACTGTGCGTCCCTGGTCTGGCCCTCTAACCGGTTTTCCCCTCAGCCGGACTCTGGCTGCAAGACGTGGGGCCCGATGAAAACCAGTCTAAAACCGTCTCTAAGGGTGTGCCCGTACACCTACTCCCCAGGTAAGACCAGCACACGCGTACTGGTGGGCTACTACTAGTGGAGGGTCACTGAGAGAGTAGACTTTTAAGTCAACGAAAAATCACGTCTGAACCCGACGAAGTACGGGGACCATCCCATGTACCAGCACCGTCGCACGGTGACCACAGTCGGAGAAGAAACGGGACTCACAGCGCACGGGCCGCACACTCGGCCACACAGAAATACGGTTCCCAAAGCAACTCACAGGCCGCCAAACCAAATCCCACTCTCAGGGAAAGGCGGGAACCCTCCAGCCCCAGGCTGGCAACTGGACTCGCAGTCCAAGGCCATACGCGTGGCCCACGCAGAAAGCAAAGAAGCATGATTCCCCGGGCAACGCACAAGCTGCCACGCCGATAATTGGACTCACAGTCCAAGGCCAAACGCATGGCCCACTCGGGAATCATCTTCCAGGAAAACTCACGGCATGCGGGGGAGACCCCACTGCACCCCCACCGACACACGGTGACTCAGTCTAGCGTAACACGAAAGCCCGACACGCGAGAAGTCATCCGGACTCTCAAACCCATGGGCACGCTAAACGAGATAGCACGGTCCTCCCGACACCCTCAAAACACGGACACAGAATCCCACGGGTGTTTGGGGCACTCACAAGACCACAAGTCGACCACTGGGTCACGACCGGGTCGACTAGGGACCGACACAACGCGAAACGATCGCGGAGAACATGAAAAATCATTTCGGCACCACACAGAGCCTGACGGTCTAACCTTGGGCCGTCACAGTCTGTAACGGTCCAAGCCTCGACCGTCACAACCATTCTGAAGCACCAACAAAGGGCCGTCAGACGCTCGGTGCAATGTTGGGTGTGACGCGCCTACCCTGGTGCGTCACAGTCTGTGACGCGCCAGCCCTGATGCGTCACAAGACAAGATGGAACCAACTATGACGCGTCCCGCTCGGTGCGTCACAGGCTGTAACGGATCAACTCTGGTGCGTTACAAGGTGGGAACGTGTCTGCTCTGACGCACCCACACAGGGCGTTACAAGGCTGTGACGCGCCAGCCATGGTGCGTCACAAGCCTTGACCCCGAATGGTCAAAACCAACGACCGAAAGCCAACGGTCAGATCGTCCCTGATGGTCCAACCCAGGCGCGTCACAGCGCCGTGGCAGTCTATCGTGGGACCGTCACACACATAGACCACCCAAAGGCTAAACGGGCCCTGTGACGCACCCACCCTGGGGCGTCACAGGCTGTGACGGTCACTGGAAGGACTGTCACACCCGTCCGAGAGTGAAACGGCGGGAAATGACCAGAAAAACGTCCCACGCCCCCATACCTCCACGGGAGAGGGGGAAAACAAGGGGGAAGCCCCCAAATAGCCCCTAGTATGCATCTAAGGCCTCGGATCGGCCAAAAGCGTAATGAAACGGGAGATCGGCCCACAAGCCCTAAAATGGATTTTTCCCCAAATCGCCTCGATTTGCCCGCTCGGCTCACCACGGCCTACAAAACTCGCGGAAAAGAAAGAGCACGAGCTGGGGGTCCATCTCCCTATCTCCACCGAAGATTTCGCGTCCCGAGCTCGCCGATCCACGAAGAAAACGCCGTGAAACCCTCGCCGCTCCACGAACCTGAGACTAAGCTTCCACGCGCCACCGGCCCTCGATCCTCGACCCGTTCCCCGTTCCTCGCCTCCCGCCATCGCCGCCTCGCCCTCCTCCGCCACCGTCGGCCACCCGGGGAGAGGGGGATAGAAAGAGATGAGAGAGAGTGAGAAAGAGAGAATGAGAGGGGGAGAGAGAAAAGGGTTAATATATATAGAAAAATCTAAAAATTGTAAAAATTCAGAAAATTACGAAAAATTACCTCCGCAATCCTCTGAAGGAACACAATGCAGTGGTACTGTCCCGAAGTCGAAGAACGCCACGGTTCACCCTGCACAGAGTTCCGAAGGCACATTAGGGGAAAACACGTGTAAAGTACAAAATACACTCCGAGACCTACTAAAAGATCCGAAAAAAACATGGGGCATTACACTTATCGTGGGGTGAGCCCTTCTCTGTGAGTCCTGTGCTTGTCCCAAATTTCGAGAACGCAATTTTTATAAGGGGGGAGGTCTGTCACGCCCCATATTTTTGGCATCTTTTTCGCAGGCCGTGGATCGTGTCCGAGTGGGTTTCGAACCTTTATATTAGGTTTTCGGACCCCTTTCTCTGTGTTTTCATGAGTTATTTCGGGTCTGTGCCGACACGTGGAGTGGACTGACTTTTTCCTAGAATTTTTTGGAGTTCAAATTGATTTTTTAGATATTTTTGGGGTTCATGCAAATTTTATAAATAAAATGAAAAAAATATATTAAATAAAAAAATTAAACCACCCTTTTTTCCTCTCCCCCCTCTGATCCCTCATCTCTCACCCCCTCTCTCTCGTTGTCTCTCCTCTCCCTCACTCTCTCTCGTCTCCCTCTCACTATCCCTTCTCACTCCGGTGGCCGACGGAGGTGGCGAGGGGACGTGCGGCGGTGCGACGGCGGTGGCGTGCGGCGAGGACGAACTCGAGGGGCGTGGCGTGCGGCGAGGCAGAAGCGTTCGCGGCCGTGGGAAGGTGATCAGGTGTGGGAATGACGTTTTCGCGGGATTTTTCAATGGTAAAGGTTCTGAAAGGTAGGGAGACAGATCCCTGGCACCCACGTAAGTTTTGCCTTGCGATTCTGTATTCCGACGAGGCCGAGAGAGGTTGTTTTACTTATTTGGAAGAAAATGAGCATATTTGGGACGAGCGACGATTTTGGCCAATTTGGGCCCGAGAGTAATTTGAAGATTCCGATTTTCTAACGGTGGGAATGTCCGGAGATAATTTTCCCTTATTTTCTCGATCGCGGTGTGACGAATGGGGCGTGGATCAAACTCCATGGAGAGTTCGGTCTGTCTCCAAAAAATCGGCAAGAGACGGCCACATGAGTGGTCGTCCGTGCGTTGGTCTGTTTTTCTTTTTATCTCTGTGTCTTGTTTGTCTATATAAAGACACTCTGATTGTAGCACGACGATACGTAGAAGAAATGTTATTTTCCTCTTAGTGTTTTGTTTACCCTTCTTTTGGGGGTTTTCCGTCTGTGATTTCTGCTGTAGCAAAAATAATATTTTGTCATGATTCCTTTCTCTGTGTTTTGTGTTTGCCGTAGCACAACCGGGCCCAAAACAGAGCAATGCTCGTCATAGCCAATAACACCGGCACGGCCTGGTTTAGGATCAAAGACCACTGCAAATGTTAGGTTCAACCAGATTGCAACGGTGCAACAAATCTATGGAGTCGAACTTGTAAGAACTCGGCCACATTTGTGAACGCAGCGTGACTTCATGCGCGAAAGCTTGACTTAATGAACGCGTGTCTTGGATGGTCCGGATGGATACCTGTGACCAACTAGGCCACGCAGAGTAGCTAACGGGTCGGCGGACGGGTACATATATATATATATATATATATATAGGATCCATTTTAGTGGGTCAACCAATTACGTATCGTCAGTGAAACAAAGTGTTGAACTTTATCGCAACATGTGACGTCCAATTGTCCAAACCCCAACGTACAAACCCAAGGGTTAGTTACTGACTAATAAGAGAAGAACTACCTGGGACCGGATGTGGGGAAGCATCCTATTCAAGCTTTTAGTGGCATTGACTTCACACCAGTAGCCGACCTCCCAAGGTGGTGAGACGTCAATAACGTGTTTATTGCCCTGTACAGCGGCTGAGAGGTCTGATATTTATGTTTGTACGTAGGTGAAGTTAGTCTTCAACTTGGCGTGCATCTGGTTTCTAGAGCTTGACCTAATTCATCAACTTTACAAATTAAAATTTGGGGGGGGGGGGGGAGTAATCTCGCTCGGGTCTATCGAGGGCTAATAGCAATTGACTCAAGATTCAGATCTGTGACTCGCGGGCGTAATTGTTTCACGAATCACGTAACGTACCTTTAAGAAATTATTATCGTAATAATGATAGATTAATGAAGTACCGAGAGACAACTCACGCCCTCTCATCTCTTACGGGACCGAAGATCGGATGACTCACGACCTCATGTCTCGTGCTAGGCGGAAGACCAAACGGCCTGCGGTCCCACGATCTACGAAATCAGCACTCCAGTGAGTCATAAGATAAAGCAACAAAACGTGTTCGAGAGAGATTGATCTTATAAGAAATATCCTGACCGGACGGCCAACAGATAAGTGGTACTCTAAACCCACGACACTTTCACCGCCCCAACTCATCTTTCCTAACGCACACACCTTTGATTTCGAGCACTCCTCTTCTTCCTCGAGAGCTTGTACGGCTTAAACATCAGAGATTTACTTCTTACGGGACACATCCAAAACTCTCTCTAATACGTTTCATTTTGCTCGCAGACTTCCCACCGGCAGCAGAAGTACAGCGTGAGATTACAACGATCACTTTTTGACTTTTATAAAAATAATATTTAAAAGGTTGGTTTCCAAGGTGCATTTCACGTGACGAGGTCGTGACCTGAGGCCTGTAGTCCTAGGAAAGGGCTTCCACATCCAACCAGAGTGCCGGTGGACTGAGGGGAGGGGAATTTCGCGTTCAGACGGATGTGAGATGGTTGCCACTCGTCCGCGATCGTTGAATTTGTCAACGACTGATGTCGCCCATGTTCAAACAAACATCGACACATTAATTGGTTGAAATTGGCAAGAGAATATCTCGGTTCATCCGGACACCGGCACCTGTTGGTGGGGTGGGTGGAATTTGTCAGGGAAAAGAGGACGGTGGCATGGACGAGTGAGCCATCCCGTGACACCCCATGTTGCCTTTTCAAAAACTGTGACCAACACGGACGGTTGAAGTGTATACAATTCCGAGATGAAAATTGTAAATTCCTTTTTACGGGGTCTTCACTCTTTCACAAATATATGTTTATAAACGGTTACATTCAGATTTAAGATTAATTATATAAATATATATATACACCCTCTTTATGTTTAAATTTTTTAAAGATTTCATCTTTAATTGTCAAATATCATATATATTGTTATTACTATTAAATAAAAAATTTTAAAATTTTAATATTTAATTATATGACAGAAATATCTCTCATGTTCATATCAACGCCAAAATTTCTCACGTATATAGATTTCGGAGGTATTTTTTATCATTTAATGATATTTAATTTTTAATTGATAATAATTATATTTATTATATTTAACGACCGTAGATGATAAATTTTGATATTTTGCATGTAGGAAGACTGGGGGAATATATAAAAAGATCAATCCTTTAATAATTATCTTTGCTGTGGTGACTTTTGTTTGGTTAAACTAAACTTAGGAGTATTAAAATAGCATATTTACCACCAACTTAGATTGATTTTATATGGTTTTGATGTGACCACACGCGTCTTAAATATTGTAGGTATTTTTAATTTTCATATTTAATAATCTTTTTCATAACATCTCTCAAGAGTCTTCTTTCAGAATTGACAAACTATATAACTACAACCATTTAGAAGTGTTTACGTATATTCTTAATAATTGTTGAAAACTCAGAGTGTAGGTATAAATATGACGGATTAAAGCGAAGATCTCGCATTTTTCCTGTCCTTTTTTCTTTCGTCCACTTTAAACACCGGCCAACGTCGGCACCCCGCAGCCGGGCGACGGCGCATCCCCCACAGCTTTCCCCCGCCGACTGGCCCCACGTAACAGCACCCCCACCCTCCACAACATCACCCGACCGCCCGTCGCCATCCCAATAGATCCCTCCACGGCGGCTGGTGCTAACTGGGCCGCCATGGCAGGTCCCCATCGCAGAAACGAACCCCGCTCGTGCCTTGTCCTCATCCTTCTCTCCCTCACCACCCCCCCCCACCCCTCTTCCTTCCCAGAGCTATCCAGATCCGAAAGCAAGCCGCGGTTCATGCACATGGGTGATGGCTTGACGCCCCTCTGCAACGAAGCAGCCAGCGACGACGAGTCCGACGATGGAATAATTAGGCTGGTCGTTAATGTAAGGGGAGATAAATCAATTCACCGTCCGCACCGATGTGGCGAGGTCCTCAGCCACGAGGACGGCGAGTTCCAGGAAGCGTTGAAACCTGAAACCCCCCGTGACCCCACGCACACACTCAATAAGTTGATGCTTAAATTATGAAGAGTCCCACCTTGGCCAGCTCCATCTCGGTTTGTGGTTTCTACGCAATCCCCGCCGCCCCCCATGTCGGCACGGAGATTTTTCCGCGCGACCTGACGGCGATCATGTTCTCGAAGCACATCATTGCTGTCTCAGCTTTTCGGTTAGTATATAATTATGTAAAACGACGTATACATTTTCAGTTTAGACAAAAAGATTTGACGATGGACCGAAGAAATCTAAAATATCATTAGAATAAAAAGAGAATATTTTAAAATTTGATAAACTAACAAAAATAATCAAACTTTAAAAGTCTATAAAATCGTTAAAAAGAGAGGTAAGAAAATAGTTAGCGCAGCTAAATCAAAGGTATTTGAAGATTTATATAATAAATTAAGAACTCGAGAGGATGAAAAGGACATATTTAAACTTGTTAAATTAAGAGAAAGAAAAATTAGAGATTTAGATTATATTCGTTACATTAAAAGTGAAGATCAAAGGGTTTTAACTAAGGATCTTGAGATTAAAGGAAAGGTGGCATAGCTATTTTCAGAAGTTACTTAATGGAGATTCCGTCAAGGATTTATCTTTAGAAGGTATCCAAGAGTCCACAATATTTGATAAATATCAATATTTCAAGCGTATTAAGATGTCAGAAGTGGAGGATGCTTTAAGAAAATAAAAGTGGGCAAGGCCTTAGGACTAGATGACTTACCTATTGAAGTATGGAAAGGCCTAGGAGATATTGGTATTCAGTGGCTAACTAAATTTTTTAATAAAATTTTAAAGGAACGGAGAATACCAGAAGTTTAGAGAAAAAATGTTGTAGTTCCTTTCTATAAAAATAAAGGAGATATTCAAAGTTGTAATAATTATCGTGGAATTAAGCTTATGAGTCATACTATGAAACTTTGGGAAAGAGTAATTGAAAAACGTCTCCGATGTATGACTACTGTATCGGAAAATCAGTTTAGTTTTATGCCAAATAGATATACTACAGAAGCTATTTTCTTACTACGGCCGTTAATGAAAAAGTATAGAGAGATGAGAAAAGATTTATATATAGTTTTTCTTGATTTAGAGAAGGTGTACGATCGAGTACCGAGAGAATTGATTTGGTGGACATTAAGAAAGAAGGGAATATCTCAATGATATGTTGATTTGATTAAAGATATGTACGACGGTGCTATTACTAGTGTTCGAACTATTACTGGGGAGACTAGTGAATTTCCCGTTTCTATAAGTTTACATCAAGTTTCTACAGGTTTACATCAAGTTTCTACACTAAGTCCGTATCTCTTTGCCTTAGTTATGGATGAAGTAACTAAACAATTGCATGAGGATATCCCTTGGTGTATGCTATTTGCAGACGATATTATTTTAATTGATGAGAGTATTGATGCTCTAAATGCTAAGTTAGAGCGTTGAAAGACTTGCCTTGGAATCTAAAGGTTTTAAAATTAGTAGGAGTAAGTCAGAGTTTATGCACTGTAATTTTAGTAATGGGAGAGTGGTTCATGAAGACATGGTTCTAATTGATGGACATAACATTCCGAAGAGTAGTACGTAGCTTTCGATATTTAGGGTCTATCATACAAGAGAATGGGGAGATTTATGATGACGTTACACATAGGATTAAGGCATGCTGGTTAAGATGGAGAAGTGCATCAGGTGTCCTTTGTGATCGTCGTATGCCTGTGAAACTCAAAGTGAGGTTTTATAGAACGGATGTGAGACCTGCTTTGTTATATGGTACCGAGTGTTGGGCAGTACGAAAGGAACATATCTATAAAATGTGTGTAGCAAAGATGAGGATGTTGAGATGGATGTGTGGTAAGACTAAGAAAGACAAGATTAGGAATGAGCACATCCGTAAGGACTTAGGGATAGCTCCAATTGATAGCAAAATGAGAGAAAATAGACTCAGGTGGTTTGGACATGTGTTTCGTCACCCTAACTCAGCGCCGGTTAAAAGATGTGACCAAATCTTAGTGGATGCTAGTAAAAGAGCTCGAGGAAGGCCTAAAATGAGATGGTGCGATGTTATTAGGAAGGACATTAGTTCATTGAGTTTAAATATGAATATTGCACTTGATAGAAATCTTTGGCGGAACATGATTCATGTAGCTGACTCCAATCAATTGGGATAAGGCTCTGAAGATGATGATGATGATGTATACATTTTCAGATATAGACGATGGGTTAAATAATCACCTTCAAAGTACATGAAAGTGCGTCCACCGTTTCAGTCATTCGATTTATTTATTGCTCTCATCCAAGTCAAGGTAAAGTCAGCTCCTTAACAACATCGAAGATAAGTTGGATACTTTGAGCAATCTCATTTTTGAATTTGATGGGAAATATATATTTATATATATAATAAATCAAGTAAAAGTGTTGAATTCACGAAATCCTAATGCTGAGATACACAAAAAAATTAGAGTCATAAACGCATAAACCACAACTCAAGAACTATACTTAAATTTTAACACTCCCTCTCACGGTCAATATGGGCGTGGAGATTAATTGGGTGGAGGTAACAAGATAAGAAATATATGGGGTTGAGCCCAAGACTATGTTATGATATCATCTTACAAATTTTAAACCCTAAGTGCTAAGGTTGAAGGGGCTCATGACTATAAATTCAAAGGATTCACATGTATTTTTTGATATGAGATTTATCTCACATTCGAGACTCCAACAAAAAGATGTAAGATCGTACGAAAATCCAGTTGTACCATATTTGGGGATCTACATTAATTTCTTCTACTGGGGCACAAGGGTTACAAAAGATATTAATGTTATATAAAAGGTTGAGAAAATAATCATGTATTTGTAAGACTAATTCTCACCCCTTATTCTAATTAAAAGATGTTTTTTAAAAGGGTAAATTTTCACTTTCGTTCTGTGAATAATATCTTTTGAGTAATGTTTTGTGCCCCGAATTCGGTACACAAAATCAGTTTAAATTATAACTTCCTCTCTGATTGGCCTCCCAAAAGGTTGAAATGACAGTTTTCTGTCAAAAAAGTACGTCCCGCGTCAGTCCCATGTCAGACCCGATCGGCCCACTTTTTTACTCGACGAAAAAATACGGGAGTGAAATATTTTATAAGACTGAAATATTTTGTTATATGAATGAAACGTTTCGTTATAAGAACGAAATATTTTGTTTGACTACGAAAATGAATAAATGAATTATTTTATTTGACTATATTTAAAATCTCCACATACGTACAAACTATTTTACTTATACGTAATGTATTTTACCTCTATACAATACAATATATTTAACCTCTAATTTACCCCCAATTAAGTAGCTTCTTTTCTTAATTTACCCCCAAGAAGTCTTGTCCACACACAGGGACATCGTTTTACCTGAGCTGTTTCAAGCAGCGGCGTCCGCCTTGGTTCATGCATAACGAGTTCAAAAGAGATTGCTTGCCACGAGGACAAACACGTATCCCTCGATATACGTTAGAATTAGAAAGCCAAACATGTTATAACATTTACCAAGAGGATCATAACCCTCTTACAACCCACAAAACATTACGACGTACAAACGTAATTAAACTGAGGGAAGCATTATTCTACTCTCTTAATTAAGAGGAGTCTTTAAACAACACTCCACATCTCAATTATCCACCCGTATCAATTTGCCACACAGTGAACTCCATCCAGTGATAACTTTAGAACATTCCAAAAGATATTGATGACCTAAGAAGCATCAACAGTGATGCATCTCGTTGATACAACAGTAACACTCACAAAATTTTTAAGGTCCACTTTGATAATAAGTTACGATAATTCATATAAGATAGGTTAAGATAAATTATTCTTTAATTTTTCTCTTTTTTAATTTTGACAATTTATTCTTATTCTCTAGAATAACTCATTCTTAAGAAATAGTAGAACGAGTTATTTCTAGAATAAGAACTTTTATCCTAATCAATCTCCGGTAACTTAATTGTATTATCAAACTCAAATAAAAATAAAAAAATAGAATAACTCATTCTATCCAAAATTTATTTCATTAATAAAACGGCCCTAAACAAACCCACGAACCGGGGTGGGGAGACCCTGCATGAACTGCCCAGCTGTGGGCTCGAGGGAGAGAGAGTACTGAATACCCATCCCACATTAAAAATATCTCTCTCTCTCTCTCTCTACAAACTAAAAGAAATGGACAGACAGAAAAGAAACCGTGGGGGCAAGCAACTGCTGGCTCTGTCATCGGATTCCCAGCCACACGCTGGCGTTCCCATCTCACCCTCCTTCCTACCCTTTCCCCTAACCCCGGCATGCAACCAGCTGTTATCCTCCTCCCCTCCCTGTTTTCCCCTTTGTCGTTTCCCAACCACATCCCCCTTCCCCCCCCCCCCCCCACCCCATATAAAGCCTCCCTTGCCCGCGAAATCTCTTTATACCTCAGCCGGGCTTCCCAACCCAGCAACACCAAGTAGCAGAGGAGGAACGAACGAAAGCTAGAGGGGGAGATGGTGAAGCGGGGAAGAGACGAGGCGGGCGCCCTCCACGCTCCGCAGCAGGCCAAGCACGAAAACCCCATCAAGCCGCCCCCGCCCAAGCGCTGCCGGGACCTCTCGGTCGGAGGAGGGACGGCCGGGAAAGGGAGGGGGTCGGTGGAGAAAGGGAGACAGGAACCTGACGCGAAGTGGGTCGCTAGGGAAGCCGTCCCTTCGCAGGTGGTTGCGGGGGAAAGCGACGGAGGCGCATACCGAGTGTGACGCTGGCTCTGCGGCGGCGGAGTTGCCCAGGTGGTGGCAGCTGTGGGTGGGAAGGGGAGGGGGCATGGTGGTCGACTGCGAGGAGCTGCTGTGGGGGTGGTTCCCCTTCGTGGACGAGGACTTCTCCCGTGACGGGGAGAAGGTGGGGTGGATCTCCATATGGGGGGACGAGGTGGAGGGGCAGCAGCACGACGCCCTCTACGACGACATCTGGCAGCTCAAGCACATCAACGAGATCCCCAGCCGATCAAGTTAGAGAGGGTGCGGGGTGCCAGCCATGGATTAGTTTTGGAAGGTAAAAAACACATCTTGGGGGAGAGGGAGGGGGTTGTTCAAGGGACTTGGTATCCTCTTTTCCTTTTGCTTCAGTTTGGGCCCTGGTTCTTAGAGCTCTGTTCTGTTTCCCTTGTGTATATATACTTTGAGGGGATGGGTTGATGAGGAGATCCCGGAAACAGGTATAGATGAAGGTCCAATCTGATGCTTGATGTTCTTCAGCATTGCATATTTCATTTCACAGACTGCCGCTCTTATTAGACCAAAGTGCTCCTGCGCTCTCTCTCTCTCTCTCTCTCTCTCTCTCTCTATATATATATATATATATATATATATATATATTAGCGGTCCAACAGGTTTCTTATTAAAAGTATTTTCAGTATACTTTTTTGTAAGTAAACTATGTAGGGTTGTTTGGTGTGCGGCAAAATAAATAATCAATTTTATAAAATAATCGTAATTTTAAAATAATCGATTTTCGAATATTTTATATTTGGACTGAAATGGATCAACGGATTTTTAAAATTCAACCATTTTTAATACTTTAAATATAAAAATTATGATAATATAGTGGGTTTTTATAAATATATTCCTATAAACTTGCATATTTACAACTAAACTTTTCTTTTAGACATATTGTCATATATATTTCTAATATACTCCGACTGCGGGTATATATTTATGATTCTCATGCCGATACGAATATTGTGATAATATGTTATGAAAATTGTCAAAACTTGTGAAATATCAAAAAAATGTGCTTGTTAATCACATTATTGAGAACGGGAGAGAACAGGCCCCGGTAGTGGCAGTCGCGGCACAACTGACACCGTGCTCAGGGTTGAACTCTGCGGCGACGCACAATACTCCATCATCCCCGACGAGCTCAGCGTCGAGCTCTGTCGGCTTTGCAATGATGACATGATTTCTCCACCATCCATTGAGGAGCAACTTGGTTCGACATGGACCTACCCATGTCGAAATTGACCGGCTGGAGGAGGGAGAGGGCGGAGCTCTGGGGATCCCACGGTGGCAGAGAGCTTCCGACCGTCGAATGCCACGGTGTCAGTGGGGAATAGTCGATGCCCATTAAATATGGTGGTGGAGGGGAGGGGAGAGGAAGAAGGGAATAAAGAAATACAAGTCAACTGAGAGAGAATAGAAGATTGGTGAATGGAATATTGCTCACTGCTCCATCGAGAGCACTCTTACTCCTTTTATAACGGGAGATACGTACAACAAATGGAATGCACAAGATTTACCGCCTGATTTATAGAATTGTCACGGTGATTTGACGTGATTTGTGATCCCTTGTTTTAGTCGATGTTCATTGACTCGTTGATTCGTATCAGATCGAGATCCTCCTGATTCGGTACGGTACGTTCGAGTCTCATCCGACTCGCATCTGACTCGGACTCGGCCCTATCTCTCCCCCCTCTTTTATCTCTCTCTTACTGTGACTCGGCCCGACTCGGCCGATCCTGAGGGTGATCCGCAGTGTATCGAGTTTACCCTGATATGGTACGGTACGCCCGAGTCTACAAACCATGATTTTAGTGTCTTCCCTCTCTGTCCAGTTACTATTCTTGGTGTCGAGTGAGCCCTCAAAGCGGTGGCCATTGCTTGCCACGTGGTTTCTGTTAACAGGGAAGAAGGGATGTGGGTTGGTAGAAGATTGGTGCTTGCGGAAGGAAGGGGAAGGGAGTTGAGCTGTCGATGGCTCAAAGATAGGGCTGTCAATGGGTCGGGCCGGCCCAATAGGTCCGCGGGCTTGGCCCGATTTAGGACCGGGCCGCAAGGTCATTTTCAGCCCGCAGACTTTTAGTCGGGCCTAAAAGTCCGGCCCGACTTGACCCGTGGGCCGGGCTCGGGCTTTGAGTTCGGCCCGCGGGCCGGCCCGGCCCGCTCTTTTTTTTTATTCCCACATCAAAATTTAAAAATTATTTAGTTAAACCTATGTTATTTTACTTAATGATAAATTTTAAAACTCTCTTTTTACACAAATTATGTAATTAATATCAAAATTTTAATTAATTTAATGAGATTATATGTTTTATATTATTATTTTTATTATTTTTATTATTTTATTTAAGTTGTCGGGCCAGACCGGACCTTAGTCGGACTTTGAAATTTTTACATAATGTCGGGCCCGACCCGGTCCGGCCCGACATAAGTGGGGCCCGGGCCAAACTCGGGCCTTAATGTTGAGAAGTCGGGTCCGGACTGAGCCGACCTAAACCCGGCCCGGGCCCGTCCCATTGACAGCCCTACTCAAAGATGGTTAGGAAGCAGGTTCGGAGTAGCATTCATCGAGCCGGTGATGGCACCAGGAAACCATCGGTGGTAGGGGTGAAGCTGGCGCAGAATTTTCAGCCAAGTGTATTTGCATGTAGCCCATCGGATCTGGTGGTGGAGGACCACGTTGGAGGGAGGAAGGGTAGGCTGCGCCAGAGGGAGGAGGGGGGCCACGGCGGAGGTGGCAAGGAGGAGAGGCGTAGTTTTACTATTCATCTGTCCGCAACGTTCTTTTCTCACCGTACTATTCATATGAGAAAGCAATGTTAACGCGGAGGTGAGCATTGGGATCTCGGCGAGGCATCCCTCGAGCGCATTCTGGGAGAGGCCGACCTCGACGACAGCGCCGTCGTAAGTCGGAGGCTCGGTAGGAGACGTTGGCGAAGGAGGTGGTCGCCGTGGTCGTCGAAGGAGAGGATCCCAAAAATCTGATGGGAAGGGAGGGAGATGTCAGGGGTTGACTCGCGGATAGGTTAATCATTATATCCCTTAACGCACACTTTACCCCCAATTCAATAAAACGGAGTTAACAGCGGATGTATGATCGTAAACATTCCAGATAAATTAGGGATATTCACGATAATATATTTAAATAAAAGATTTATTTACAAATGTGTAAGTTTACATAGATATATTTGTAAAAAAAAGACTAATACAACTCTTCATGTTTCAAACATTAAAGTCTAGTGTACGACGTTTCGTGATGTTCCATAATAATTTACAGCACAACAAACGCCTCCTAAGTGACGACTTTCTAATTACGTAACTAGTCGCCCTCAATGAATGTGACATATCATCCCTTAACTGCATTTTAAAATAGGACAATCTGACAGACGTGAAGAAGTATACGTAACCTTGCCCAAGTCGATCAATTTCACATCCGGAAAAAAAGGTTGATGTAGACGAAAATATTAATGAGATTAAATATCTTATTATTTTTCTTTGATCTACTAGGAGATCTTGGTTAGAAAAAAAAATCATTCCTGAAAAGTTTTTTTTGCTAAATGACTAGAATGTGTACGAACGATTGAGATTTCTAGATAATATGCATTTTTTTTTCTTGCTAGGGCGTACGTCTCTGTTGGAACACCGGCCCATCTTCAAGAAATTCGTTTCTTCTATATTTAGAAACAAAGAATGTGACATTGGCAAAAGAGCGATGCTTAATCTTTGGCGGGTCTAAACACTCACGTGTACTAATCTCGCTCTAATCCTCGTGAACTAATCCCATCTTACGTGAACCTGAATAACCACGTGGATCAATCCCATCCTACGGATATAAAATCTCTCGGACTAACATTTCTCGTGCCAAAATAATTCGTTCCCCAACTCCCTCTACACCGATGCAGTAAACTTCCCTCGTAAAGAACAGTGCAAGAACAAAATCAAGTCGTTGAGACGGCAGTGACAAGCTGATCCCTTGAGCTCATGGCCTATGTGCAAGGTGTAGTTATTTACATAATTTGAAAGGAGCCCATCCACCAGGTGGACTTGTTGGAGTCTTGGGATGATTTCAAGTTTTCTTGTTGAAGTTCACAAAAAGTTGTGAGATTTACATAATATGATCATATGACATGACAATCGTTACAATTTCATCCACGGGGTTAAAAACCGATTGGGCCGGTTGGATGCGATCGAAATCGACCGGAATCAATTCAATTCCAATGAACAAGGAATCGGAAAAAAAAATCGACTTGCTTGCCCAAAAATTATAAACACCAAAATCGAGAACCAGGAAAGCGGTCGGAATCGGCCCAATTCTAAACTCTGGCTTTTAAAATTTTTGATCACTTCCTCGTCCTTTCGTTAGGTCTTTTCCCACTTCCGTGGCAAACACGAGATCCCCGTTACGATGAGCCCTCGTCATTTTCATTTAGGGACGAAGTTTCAGCTTTTTCTTATCTACAAACAAACCATCTCACCCGTCCCATCGCTTTCTCGTTCACATTTTTATGCCATCAGGAGAGAGTGGGAAACCTCTTTCTGCTTTTATATATAAAATCAGAGTACAACACGGTCTTAATTATTAGCTAGCGAAAGAGTACTGAACGATCGATGTTGGTGAAGGTGCATGATACCCTTTTTCGTCTAAAACTAATAAGACTAACTGATGTCGGCGCAGAGACAGAGTTGGGCACGTATGCCCTTGTTGGATGGGATGTGCGATCTCATCATCAAATGCAAATTGGTGACAGGTGGTTACTAATTGTTAACCCACTCCTATCCTATGGTTGTCTTAATTTGAAATCAAGTTGGTCAATACAATCTCTCCTTAGAATTATGATTATTTCAGACTGATTTACATGATTAATTATGTCCTCCCCCATCCTATCTATCTGTCTGATCAAATAGAAATTTGATCAGAAAAAAATATATTTGTGTATCTTCTTTTCAAGTGAGAGTGATTCATTTGAATCAGATGAGATAGATTTTAGCGAAACGGATGAAACGAAGGGCGCCGACCCGTGCACCAGACAATTAAATTAAGCTCACATTTGACAATACACGTAGGGTCTGATTTTTTTTTTCTTTCAAAAGTTAATAAGGAGAAAAAGGTTAATATGAATGAGTTTTTTAAATTTTAAAAATCGAGTTATTTTCTTCCAATCTCTTTCTAGAATTAAAAAGATAATATTTGAAAAAAATAATGTGATCTGAATATATTTAATTCCCCGGTTCTCCGTCCATGCACTTATTGACCGGTCCTGGCTTCTGGAATCAAGAAAGTTCCCGTCCCTGGATTCGAAGATGTTGAAAACTTCCGGGGTGATAAAAGGAGGACCAAGGCATCCCCCACTTGCCCACCCAAAAGTGACCCATTCCGTTTCTCAAGAGAAAAAGAAAAGAAAAATACTGAAGCGTTACCATGCCGCTCACGTCTCCCGTCGTCTACCTGGCGGGCGGCCGGTAGTTTTCCTGGCAGAACCCCATGTCGGCACGAACATTTTTCATCTACATCCTCGGCAAAACCCCTATGGTTGGAAGGGGGGGGGGGAGGAAGGTTGGGGGCGGGGGGGGGGGGGGCCCGCACGCCCGGGTGGTACGAACAACGACCCAGTTGGGTTGACACTCTTGTCGTGGCTTCTCGGCCACCACATCAGGGAGTTGCCCGCCCGCCTTTGCCTAAACCAGCGGGAGGCCAACCGTCTTCACCTGTTTCCTCCTCCTTCCTCCTCTGTCGCTTCCAATCACATGCACATACGTCTCATCCTCCCCGTCTCCCTATAAATCTAATGTCTCCTCCCTTCACTGTTATCGCCAACTCAGTGCATCGGAGAAACGAGGAAGGGAGAGATGGTGAAGCGGAGCAGAGACGAGGAGGGCGCTCTCCCGGCGCCGCAGAGGGCCAAGCCCGAGAAACCCACCGATCACTCGCCGCCGCTGGGATGGTGCAGCTGGGGCACCGCCGCCGGCGGAGGAGGAGTAACAGAGAAGGGGAGAACGTCCGTGGAGGAAGGGGAGCGGCCGGTGGCGGGGGCGTGCGGGGCCGCTGGCGGTTCCCCTCCTCGACAGGCGGGAGTGGCAGGGGATGGGGTGCAGATGCAGCCGCGGTCCCCGTGTGGCGATGATGCGTTGGCGGCGGCACAGAGGTTGCCCAGGTGGTGGCAGCTGTGGGTGGGGAGGGGAGGGGGCATGGTGGTCGACTGCGAGGAGCTGCTGTGGGGGTGGTTCCCCTTCGTCGACGAGGACTTCTCCTGTGACGGGGGGGAAGGTGGGGTGGGTCTCCTGCTGTGGGGATGAGGTTGGAGGGGCGGCGCGCGGCTGCAGGACCCGCGACATTGTGGCACTTCCAACCACATCAACGAGATTCCCAGCCATTCCAGGTAGACATATGTGGGAGGGGTTGCCATTCTATTGCGGACTGGTGTGAGATCGAAAACATGTATATCCAGAAAGTACCCACACAGAGAGAGAGAGAGAGAGGGGAGATGGGTCGATCCCATGGTGGTACGTATAGGGTGGGGTTTCCTTCCATGTTGATCCCTCTTTTCCGTGCTCACGTATTATGAGTGGATGTTGGCAGAACAGAACTGAATGAAAAGAGGTTGATGTTACATTTCATACTTTTGAGAAGATTATTGTTCTTGTGGCAGTTCGTTTCATTACTCACTGTAGCGATCGTTTTATTGCCCTCCTTCGCCCAACGCACTTCCTCCACCCCATGGTTCTGATTCGTTGTATTCATGATGATTTTTATATGGGCGCCCATGATAATTTGTTGACCCAAAAATACCCTGCATGATGATGGTTAATTTCCTGGTAATTTGAGAAGAGGTCGACGTCTTTGGTCTCTTCCTCTTCATCTTCCTCGTCGTACCTTTTTTCTTTTAATTAATGTGGAGAAAAACAGTGGTTGACCGGTGGAAATGAGCGACGTGTCGTGGATCGTCTTCTCTGCTAAGTATAAGTTAGATAGAAATTTGAATCTGATCAAGACCGTATGGTTTGGTTGGATTTGGTTGAACTCCCGATTAACTTGCATTCTACTTGTGTCAGTTGTGAGTTCACTGGTGAACGTGACATTGATTCATTAAAATATGCAAATGAGCAAACTACATGGTTATTATGGTTCGACTCGGTTGGTCAAGTCAGGTCAATTTGTTTGAATGCTTTAGATTGGGTCAATAATTGAATGCTTTAGTTTGGGTCAATAAGACTGAAACAAGGGTCCCCGGTTAATAATTGGAGGAGACAGGGTCCGGCGCCACCACCCCAGCTAGGACCATTCCGGCAAGATACGATCCGGTGTACGTTGGAGGTTTAGGTATCACTAATTAATGACGAGAGTGCTGCCAACATTTATATCAACCTGAAAATATTGTCACGCATATCCTCGAATTAGGGACATTTTCATCATTTATTGATTATTCTGAAATATTTAATTAATAACAATAGTATAAACATGATATTTGACAATCAAGAATGATAAATTTATATCGTAATAGTATATATGAAATTAACCTATTTCGAGATTAACTTATATTAGTAACTGTCCGTTGATATAAATATATGAGCACTGTTACAATGTCAGTTATGTTACTTTTTGCCACTCTTAATTAAATCGGATGGTACTCTTAAACTCAAGGGCACCAAATTTGAAGTACTTCTTTTGTTTGCCGTCTAATTTTTAAATTAGATAGTGAGAAACGGATGTGACGAAATGTGTGATGCATCTTATTGTTTCTTCTAAATCATCTTCTATTTCCTAGCTAGTTCTCGTTTTCCTTTCTGTAGGTTTGATTTGCGGTTTACTAGATCTTGGCCACGTTTTGGTAGCGGACTAAATTAGGTCTGAATTAACTTAAGTGACGTAACTTAACCCACTTTTATCTTAATTTACTTTGATAACAAGTGGGTTAACTCTCTCCTGTGTTAAATCGCGAGGATTAACCTATCCCACTTTCGGTGGTGAAATAGATTAACTTGAATTAACTCAATTTTAATCCGATTTATGTAATTAACCTCCACCAAAGTGAAATGTGTTCAGTTTAGATTAAAAATGTGTTGATACTACTGAGATGAGCTAGAAACAAAGCGGGGCTCGTAGATGGGGCAAGGTGGATGGCGGATGTGCTCGTCGGCAGACTATTAATGATCGAGAACCCATTCAGATGCATCAGGAAAGGGGCATGAGGTGGCAAATGTTGTAGTCTGTTTGCGTTGTCTCGACCAATGGGATGTCATCTATTCTTCCGGTCCCTTACCAATCACTACATGGCGGGTGTAGATCAGGGGCACCATCCTGCCATGTACTCTCCCGTAGTTTTTACTTGCAGCTTGTTTTCCCGGCAAAAGCCCATGTCGGCACAAAGCTTTTATTTTCTTACTTTTCGTTCTGCCTTTAAAGAAAACCCGACGTCGACGACGGGGGACCTCAACAAAGTCCGTCCGGGTGCTACAAATTAGTTGCGCTCGTTGTAAATCCCCAAACGTCTGGCCTTCCTTCATGCCAGCTATGTGAGTTGTATTGACCCCTCGATCTGTCTGGATTGTGGAATCATCTTCTATTTGAATGGGGTCTTAATTAATGGCCTTAAAATACAAAGTTTCGTTCAAAACTGCACATCGATTTGTTTCAGCATGTATTGTTAGGGATTTTTGCATCTTAATCATCCTTAGCTAGAGCAACAACAAAAGAAAAGTACAGATTTATCATTTCTACATGTATATTTAAACATATATCATTGAAAATGCCGATATCATGCAAAAAGATTAACAAATGATCATTTTGCACTATTTTTATGTCCAAAAATACCGCTTAAAATATTGCATTTGTCGATTTGGGTGCAAAAAATGGTGCAAAATAATTATAGGTTGTCTGGGAGTATTTTTTTCTTAGAAACTATTTCTTCCCCAAAAATTATGGTACGTTGATTTTTAACTCAACTTTTGAATTCGATAAAAAGAAGTCACAACAGTTTGACAAAAATAACACAAATTTTTAATTTTAGACGTACATGTTTGGAAGACAAGAAAGTAACGGGAGGGGCGGGGGACCGGGGAGGAGCGATCGGAGGGCTCCAGAGGCGTGATCGCCGTCGAGGAGGGGAAGGAAGGGGCGGTGGCGGCCGCCGGCTCGCCGCGGACAACGTGGGATCAGGGGGAGGGTGGTGGCGGGCCTCCCGGCGGAGCTGCTGGGAGGGGGAGGACTTCTTCTCGATGCCGAGAACGACGATGTCGTTGCCGCGGACGCCAACGGCGGCGTTGCCGCGGCGGACGGCCTCGAGAGCGTACTCGACCTGGAAGAGGTGGCCGTCGGGGAGAAGACGGTGATGGCGCGGTCGTAGCAGGCCATGGACGCGGCTTCCTCTGGTCGTCTCCAACTGCTGTGTGCGCAGAGAGGGTTTGAGCGGGCGAGGGGACGCCGGAGAGGGGGAGGGGCGCCGCCGGCCGCGTAGGGGAGGGGGGGAGCCAGCGGGAGGGAGAGGGAAGGGAAGGAGAGCCGGCAGGAGGGAGGAAGGGAGGGAGGGAGAGCCGGCGGGAGGGAGAGGGAAGGGAGGGAAGGGGGAGACGCGGGGGAGGGGGGTCGCGAGTGGGAGGGAGGGGGAAGTCCCGAGGCGTTGTGCGTATTTTTTTAAAAAATTGGTTTAGACTTATTTTTTTTTAGGAAGATTTACACGGGATAAGATTCTCTCCCTAAAATTTAGGAGAGGAACACCAAACGAAGTTAGAGGATCTCTTACTCTCTTTTTTAAATTTGAGAAAAATAGAGAAAAAAATAACAACCAAACACCCCGTTAATATATAATGTCGACATGTTAAATAATAGATTTTTTGCATGAAAATCATTGTAAGAGGTGAATTTGTAAAAAATCATTCTTAAAAATATATTATCGGATATATTTTTACGTTAATTCAAATAGTGTATAAATATCATTTAAACATGATTTTTTTGTAAATTTTTGATAAAAAGAAGTGATAGACTTACAACTAAAAATGACATTTTTACATAATTCAGATTTACACAGTCATTTATCTGTTAATATATTTTTAAGAATAATTTTTTTTAAAATTCTCATTTAACAATAATTTTTATGCAAAAAATCCTAAATAATATATATGCAAGTACAATTAGAAAAGTGATAAATGTGTAATTTTTATTGTAAGGATAGTTTATGCGCAAAACTCCCCACTTGTTTAGGATATGGCTATCAAAACTATTTTGGAAAGCTCGTGGAATTAAGTTATGCCTTCTGGAGACTTTTTGAGCATGTTCTTGGGCTGAGCCTAGCTAAAGCCCAGGGCCCAGGCCGGGCGTGGGGTGGAGGGTGTGGTGCTTCGTGGGAAGGTGGGTATACAAGTGACCAAGCCAGGTGCAGAATTAAATATTCTCCGGACCTTGACTCCAACGGTTCGCAATCTCATGTGCCCTTTTCTTTCCACAGGTATGACAAGCGATGCGAGGGCAACGTCTCATAGAGTTAGAGAAGGGTTGCGGGTGGTGGGCTGGCACTTTAACTTGGTTGTTGAATGTGGTTGGGAGAGGTGCTGGACGTAAGAATGCATGGTCGGCTTGATGAATAAGCTGGTGGTTGAGGGAAAGGTGAGAAAGCCGCTCCTGGTAGTTCATGTGAGTGGATTATTAATGAAGCTTTCCGTTCGTTTTCACGGTCAAAGTTTGGATGGGGAGAGAGATATGGATACAGCTGTGAGGGTGGGCAAGTGAGTGGAGTGCTTCACTGATTCTTATAATTATTACTTCGATTAAGATTGCTTACTGTTACCTCGTTCAATATCTTTAAGCCCCCAACTTAACATTCTCTTTGTTTGCAATCATGGAAGCGTCAGAAGAGGGATCTTGTACACGTACAATTAGCATGGCTCACATGATTCATGAGCTGGCAATGAAGGAGTTAGATCAGCACAGCTGGACAATAGGAAGTCAATGCATGGGTAATCCTCTCCATAGAGTAGTTTCCCCCTATCGATCGTATAGGTATATATAGATAGTCCACTTTCAAGGTACACAGATCATTGGGTCATACTCAATATCATTGCAAAATTCTACGCACTTACTATGCACCCTTTCCTCCTAGCATGTAGAGAGAGAGAGAGAGAGAGAGAGAGAGAGAGAGAGAGAGAGAGAGAGAGAGAGACGGGATCCTCAGAGTAATTTCCTATATATGTTTCGTTTCAATTGTTGTCTTCTACGCACTTACTATGCACCCTTTCCTCCTAACATGAAAAGAGAGAGAGAGAGAGAGACGAGATCCTTGCGAGTAAGTTCTTATATATGTTTCGTTTCAATTGTTGTCATGGAACATCATGGGATCTCTCCGAGTAACATCTCATGTTTCTTTTTCGGCTGACTTCTTACAATGGGAGGATTGGGATCAGATCTCCTGATCCCAAATCAATCTAGATCGGTGTGATCAGCCCATCCATCTCGATCCTAATCCAATCCTAACCATGTGAGGCCAACAGTTCATACCGATCTTCGTTCTTTGTATCGTCTTTTTTTCTTATATTAACTAAATTGTGACGTGTTGGTCACCTCCCCCCTCCCCTCACACACACACACACAAAGAAAAACCTTCCAAAAATTCGGCATATCTTGCATTATCTACGGTAATTAATCTTTTGTGGTGCAGTAAATTACATATATAGTGCATCAACAGTAGAATTTCTATTGAAAGATAATATGCTGCAGTGATCCGCGACGAGTCTTTGCGGTGACATTTATTGTTTGTAGATGTTTAAGTTCATGCTTGTCACTTTTATTATATATTTATATTCTGTCCTGACAGATTTCAATATTGGCTAGGTAGTCATATATTTCTATTCTGACAGATTTCTATACTGCATGGGACATCATTGAAATGCATTTATGCTGGATTATTATGTGGAAGTCCAAAACTTTCACCGTGAAAGTCCTAGAGAGTCAAAAGATATCCCAAAAAAATTACCGGATAGCCTCCCCCCCCCAGCCCATTTGAAAGCCAAATGGCCTTGGGGGTTGATAGGCCCGATCCAGGCCGATCTCGTCCGATCTTGACTTTGGATCACGATCGGATCGAACTAACTAAAAATCGATTGGATCAGTCGATCTGATGAGATGTTATCCTATTCTATATTCCTTAGGCCAAAGTTAGGGCACTTGAAATTGCACCTAAGTCAAGAAAGGGGCTTAGAAAAAGAAAAATCAAGAAACAATGACGTTCTCCGTGACAGTGAAAACACAGATCAACCAAATTAATTAACTCTAGTTAGAATGAAATGTGCTAACGAGGAAAAGTGTTGGGGGGAGTTGGGGAGTGGATGGAGAACACTCGTCTCTTTCAACTCTCATTCATCCCTGCTCGTCGCCCATGAGATCTGGTCGTGTTCATGAAATAGAAGCCGGCCAGTACATTCCAAATGTTTTGAACGAAGAAATTATGATGAAGCCGTGCAGTTAGGTCGACGAAAGATATGTACGTACGTACGTACGTAACTTTGTTTATGTCCCCACAAATACATTACATTAAACTAGAGATAGTCACTAAACCTCCTTTTCCGAGAATATCACGAAGAATTATATAACTATTTAGTATAACATAGAGCATGATTGATTGCCGTCTAAAAGATAGAAATATCCGTACAATATTTGCTCTAACGCCCGAAGACGAGATCTGTTGAGTGATATTGTCACCCTTTCCTCCCCCCACACCAACGCCCTGGGCCTGCCACACCCACCACACAGACAAATAGAGAGAGAGAAATAGAGAAAGAGAGAGAATTAAGTTGGTCACAATCGAGGTAATGCATGGGAGGAATGGATCACCTATATCCTTTGGTTTACACTCTACTGCACTGTTATATTGCCTACATAAGGAAAAAGATAGCAACACCTCCCTCTTTGCTTGCTCAGTCTGTAAAAACTCCCTCTCTCTCTCTCTCTCTCTCTCCCTCTCTCTCTCCACTACAAGAAAATTGACATATAACCACGAATTTTGCCTATGTTTTCAAAAACTGTAGCTACATACGACATAGTCCGACGTTTTTAAAATTACGTAGGTAAATTTTCTACGTTTTATTATAGCGTAGCTATATGGTCATCCTATTCGACGGTTCATTGAGAAACATAGGAGAAGTTTACCTATTCCTATAGGCCTTTTTATTTGGGGGATATCTCGGTTTATCCCAGTCAAATTTGTCCTATTTAATTTGATAGCTCATTTTAGTAATCCTGTGCTAATCCACGTAACCCCCTCGTATCTCGTGTTAACCCTGATTACGTAAATCGACCGAAACGCCCGAATACGCTGTAACCCGCTCGCACATTCGCCCGGGCATCGCACTAGCACGCACTTTCCCTGCGTTTCGTCGAACCCCCTTCTAGAGCTCCCACGAATTCCATGTCGCCGTCGTCCGCAAGCAACGTCCGCTCCTCCACCTGTGTTTCCCTATTTGCCATCGTTCGCAGCCTCTCCCAAACAAGCCGCGTGTTCCTTTCCTCGCCCACTCTGGCCGTGTTGCCCTCGGTGTCATGATATTGTTCTGTTGCAGGCTTCTTCTTTGCCATACGCTGTTTCCAGGCGGAGCCAGGTCGTCAGCGACTGCCATTACTGCTCGGTCCGAGGGGTGGTTGCGAAACTCTGAACCCTACAGCGATCTTCCGTCCAATCAGCGCTGTAATCGTCAGAAATGGAGCGTCGATCGTGTGGCTAGGGTTTTATTTCTTCCACTTTCTCTGCTCCCCGTACCTGTGGTAGATCAGCTTTTGCAGAGAGGGGTTGAATCGAGTGAATACCCTTTCCGCTCGTGAGCCTACAGTGTTATTATCTCTACTCCTATTTCAACCCCTTTTTGGGCTCCTTCGCTATGGCATCCCCAGCATCGGTGCCTAATCCAGCAGCGGTGGCTAATCCTGCAGCGGAAGAGCCGATCTCCTCTGCATCCTCCTCCGCCCCTTGCCGCCGCTGGTTCATTCTGCACCTCTTATTTATTGTATCTATGTTTATTTGCAGTATTTCTCTTCGTTGTGCTTTTTACAACCGGGTGGTGCTGTGGACGATAAGTTATATACATGCATCATACATGATTATGTTGTGCTTTACCTCTTCATCTGCATATCATGTTACACTATACCGATTTCAAGTTTGGCTTGTACCCTCTGTGTTACCTGACCTCCGCATACGGTTTTGTATGGCAGTCTACATCTACTTATGAGCCCAGATATTCGTGGATAATTACCTTTATACACCTGTACATGTTGATGTAAACAATACATGTAATCTTGTTTCTCTAATGTAAATTAACACATTACATGACATTGATTGCACATATCTTCTGTAACCTTCAACCGGAAGTTCATGCTTTGTCCTATTTTAATACTGCCAACAAATAAGTTGCTTCCGTCATTCATAATAATATAAGACAGAATCTATAGTAATGGTACGTATGCAGATTTCAGAGTATATGACTATTGTAAAACTGATTGTTTGTTTTGGACATTCCATATCAGGTCGTCAGTTTAATCATATGCTCTGTTGACAATAGTGTTGTCTAATTTTTCCATCATAACAGGATGCTCATCCTAGGAAGTAATAATGGCATGAAATGAGGCACTGTTAACATTAAAACCATTGCTCTGAAAAGACATTCGCCTATACATTACCTGTGAATATAGTCATTTTTGCTGCGATTTTATTTTGATATTTTGAAATGTAGCAATATCTCAGGTCAGGTACACCTTGAACTTTGATACTTACCTGTTCATTTCATAATATCAGGTAACCATTTCATACCTCTTCTACTTCAGTGTTTGAATTAATCATTTATGAGCTTTTATCAGGGGCATTCAATCCATTACATCATTTTTTACAGCAGGAATAAGGGTGTTAGGGAGATTAAATAAAGTATCAGAAGATGTATATATCATATTCACTATTATCTATATATATGTATAGCTACATGTATGTGGCAGTGGATATATTTCCTAGGGCATGTGTCTCTTTCACCATTGTACTGGTAGCATATCCTACTCCCTCCTTCATTTAACTATATGCCTATTTTTTGAGCTTTGGTATTTGTGGCTGTTCATTATCTTACATACAATTACTTGCCTCACTACCACCTGTCCTTGTGTAAACGACATTATGACTGTAATTCAGACCCGGTCTGGGCCATGACATGTTATAAAGCATGTAACACAATTCTGTTGTTGTCATTGTCATAAACCATTTAGGTCATTGTCATTGCTATTTTCGCAGTCTCATATGTTGTGTTTTCCATTTTTTCTTGTCCCATTACATGTTTAACCAGCTTGAAGAGGAAGAGGACGACAACCATGTCTACCTCTGGTAAGTCCTACCATCAACCCCTATATTACAAGTGCTATTGTCTCGTTGTTCTTACTAATCCTTGTGATGTGTCCTCATTAGTTTGAGAGTAAAAAAATGTTTATTAATATTTCACTATTATTAGGAACTCCACAAAGTGACACAATTACTGGTAGAGGTAAGGCCCGTGTGCAGAATTGGACTACGGCTCAAGACCGGGTTCTCCTTGAATTATTGATTGAGAAATATGATAAGCATAATTGCACTTCTGGTATGTTCAAGCCTCAATGTTGGAATGAGATGGTCCCGACGTTTAATCGGTCCTGTAACCTAAATTATGACCGTTCACAATTATATAATCGTTGGAAGATAATTAGAAAAATTTATGGCATCGTTGATGAGTTACACAATAGAAGTGGTTGGGGGTGGGACAATATCAACAACATGCCGATTCCTGGATATGAAGGGGCATGGGATGAATTGATTCAGGTATTAGGTGACTTGTGCTTCTATTTGTTTACTCTATAAATATCTACTATTTGTTTTCATCAAGTGACCTCTACACATCCTACCTTCTCAGAGTCGATCCGAGTTTAGGTTAATTAGAGGTAAGCCATTTCTGTTCCTACGTGAAATGGACTATCTTTGTGGAAAAAGCACTGCACGGGGGACTGAGGCTGAAGTGACACGTCGCCGACAAGTCCAGCAACCGACGGAAGTGCATGTAAACGAGTTCCTTTCTGCTTTGGGTGGTCCGGTTGATATTGGTGGGATTGATAACTGTGGTGATGCTATGAATATTTCTCAATTCGCACAACCTTCAACGCCCACTTTTAACCAAACTTCTATGAGTAGGGATGTGGCAGATGAAGGCACTTCTACAACACCTACAGGTGGAAGGAAGAATCGTGTAAAGAGGATTGGAGATGAGGCATTAAAGAAATATACAGACGCTATGTTGGACAGGAGTGAGCTGGTGAGGCTCTTACGAGGGGAGCATACACCTTCTTCCCTCGACAAGGCCACTGAGACCCCTTCCATGCGTGCATGCATCGACATACTGAAGGCAGATCCAACCCTCGATCGGAGCATGTATCTGAAAGCAGTTGATTTATTCAAGGAACCAATAAATAGACAACTTTTTATGGAGCTACCTGAAGAAGATAGGATTGACTGGGTGTTAATTCACATGATGTAAAACTTGGTCATGCACTTGGACTATTTCTATTATTCCCTACGTCCACTTTATCCTACGGTGTAATCTTAAACTTACTTGCTTTATCTTCTAGGGACTTTTTCGTATGGAGTGAGACCTTATTTTTAAATTACTTCCATTGTTGAGATAGTTGCATATATTGTCATTCAAAATAACTTACATGCAGGATTTTGAAGTTCATGCCATGGGAAGATATCATTGCTATGTAGTGTGGGTTGGACGAGAACCCGGTGTATACTACAGCTGGCCTGAATGTTTTGCCCAAGTTAATGGATTTCCCGGAGCACGTTACAAGGGTTTTCACTCAGTGGCAGATGCACAGAAGGCTATAGAAGGGTATTTCAATAACGGATATACTCATGCGGATCGGTCCCAAGTAATAGGAAGGCCCATCCAGGCATCTCATGCAAATCCCATGGCACCCTCTCATGCAAGGAATCAATCACTCCTACAGCAGAATACTCAAATCTCGAATGTGTCTTGTATTGTTGTTGTCCTCTTGAGTATTCTAGTAGTGTTGCTCTTCTTTATATTAGTTACTCTTTTACTTGTGTTAATGTAGGTTAGGGAGTCAATAGACTACGCTTGTTGGCTATTAAATCATGTACTCGCTTGTTCCTTAGTGAGTTACTCTATTCTCTATTCGCCAATGGACAAACGTTCTTCTTAAATCATGTACTAGTCGTTTTAATTTACTAATGTTTAAAAACTTCGTCATTTCATATTTATCGTACTGGTGATGGAAACTATTCGTGTGATGTGTAGAGATGGATCGCGTTCTAATGGAGTTTCTTTTGGAGGACGATGATACGTTCAACACCGTTCATGATGCTATTCTTGATCAAGTTGAACGAGAGGATATGACACCGCCTATTCATCGATGCATGCATTCATCAAAGTACGCTGGTCAAATGTGGGTGATGGATATTATCAATGGGCATGAGCAGAGATGTTACAAAGTGTTTAGGATGCACCCAACTATGTTTACAAGATTGACTGACATCTTGGTAGGCCGCGGATTGTTAAAGGATTCAAAATATGTCACTGCTGCGGAACAGTTGGGTATGTTCTTATATGCCACCGGCCATGGTGTGTCTAGTGGTGCCTTATGTGAGCACTTTCAGCATTCTTCACAAACAATCAGTAAGTATGTAAATGAAGCCATCATTGCCCTGGCTTCTTTGAAGGAGGAATATATTCAACTACCGACACCTGCTCAAGTTCACGAGTGTCATCCCTACATTCGTGGCAAAGAACGCTTCTACCCGCATTTTAAGGTGAGTTCTATTGACTTACTTATTCATCCATACTTCATTGGTACACAAAACTTACATATGTTTGTTGTGGTAGAATGCCATCGGTGCCATAGATGGGACGCATATTCCTGCAAACGTTCTGACTTCAGAGCATGATCGATTCCGCAACCGCAAGCAGTGCATTACACAAAATGTAATGGCTGCTGTATCATTTGATATGCTGTTCCAGTATGTTTGTGTTGGATGGGAAGGATCGGCGGCTGATATGCGGGTGCTTAAGTGGGCCTTAGATGAAGGAGGGTTCTTTGTACCAGCGGGCAAGTACTATTTGGTTGATTCTGGATACGGAAATAGTTCCTCCTTCTTGGCTCCGTATAGGGGAGTGAAGTATCATCTAGCTCAATTCTGTGGCCGTGGAAATGTGCCTTACGAAAATAAGAAAGAAAAATTCAATCACCGTCATGCCCAACTGAGAAATGTTGTGGAGCGAACATTTGGGGTCTTGAAGATGCGATTTCACACATTGCGTGAGGGCAACATGTATCCATGGCCAACGCAGCGCAAGATAGTTCTTGCATGCTGTGTGGTGCAGAACTTCATTCGTCGAGAACAGGGATATGATTGGTACTTCAATCGCGTTGGTGAGGAAGATGTCATGGAGGATGTTTATGATGATGAGGATGTTCCGACTCTATCATCCATCGGTCAGCGGGAGGTTGCTGCAGGAGAGCGCCTTAGGAATGACATTGCTAATAGTATCTGGGAGTGAAGTTGGACAATATTATTAGCTTGGATATTCCTTTCTTTACCATGAAATAGTTTGTGTTGTGTTACATTATCGATTGTAATATTTGTGGATTTTCATTTCCTAAGTAGGATTAACATGGTGGATGATATATGTGGTTATTTGGGTTACCTTTTATTTTATTGTGCAGGCAAACCACCCCCTTCCCATGACATTGGTTAGAGGGTTGAAAGGGCTATGATGAAAAGTCTTATACTCACAATCATATGAAGGTGGTTGATTGGCTGTCAAAGCAACACAATGAAATATGTTTACACAGTTGTGGAGGTTCATCGGAGCATATATGCTGTGATGGATTTCGATTGTGAGGGGCTTACAGGGCAATGAGTAAATATTTGTACTGACCATCACATTGCGAAGGGGGTTGATCGAATGTTTTAGCAACACAATGAATATCTATACACAGTTGTGGAGGCTCCTCGGAGCACATACGCTGTGATGGGTTTGAATTATGACCGCTGACATGTCAGCCAACACCTTGCAATGCTATGACTGTCCAATTATTATCTGAGCCCGACAGTTGCTAAAGCAACTGCCTCTATCGCTGGATGAGGGCCCTACAGGGCAATGATGTACGACTGTGTACTAAGCTCGACATGTCAGTCAACACCTTCGTATGCTATGACTGTGGCTGAGCCCCCTACTTGCCAAAGCAAGTACATCTATGTGCACATTTGCGATGGCAGATGGAGGTTGAAAGACCCCTTATCCATGTCAAGTGCAGGTTTTGTTCTATGTCAAATGCAAGTCTCATACAAGGTCTGTGCAGGTTCAGTTCTATGTCAAATGAGGTCAATATGACATGTCAAATTTGTTTGTTGGTTTAAAGACCCCTCTATGTAGGTTCTGTTCTATGTCAAATGCATGTCTCTATACAGTTTCTTGCCTGTTCCAATGCTGACATATCAAAATTATTTGTGGATATTAAGTATTTCAGTATTCAAATGCATGGTGGATTTAATTCATGAATGTGATTCATGCATAGTGTGCTTGAGACTTTGGAGCCATCATGTGGAAATTGTGGTCTTCAGTGGACTGTCAAATGGACTGTTAAGCCTTATTCTGTGCATGTCCATCTTTTATCCGTGATATATTACATTGGTTGCCATATGCCTGCAAGGGACAGATTCAGAATCATGTCAGATCCACCGATTTTTGTGGGTAAGTTGGCATCCCATCCTCACCATTGCAGCAATCACTTCTACAAAGGTCAGTGTTTACAGTTTCCTTCTTTACATCATCTTGAATTTAGATGTAAAGTTTGGGTAGTTGATCAAGGTATTTGTATGTGTTTATATTTATCTCATGTTCTTGCCCTAGTGACTGACACGCAAGTTTTTGTAACTTGTATGCAATTTGTTTCACTTTATCATGCGCTGCAGTTTGCATATTCAATCATCATTAGTTCATTAGGCCTGGCAGGTTCAACTGTGCGAAGTGGATGCATATGATATTTCGCCAACCCTATACATGTCTTCTTGTCACTCGATCTCCCCATGGCATGTGACCAGGTATTTCGTCCTTTTGAAATCTAAGGTAAGGTGGTTTGCACCCAACTTTGTTTGTGGTCCTTCTGAAATATGAGCCATTTGTATGCTTGACGCAATCTTCATTCTCATCCTATCTTTACAAATGAACATTTGATCGCCCTTGTTTTGAGAAGAGCATATTAAAGTATGATCACTTAACAGAACCCGTTTATCATTAAGTTGGACCCACTGTGTACATCCACATTGAGCTTCTTTATCACCAAATGTCCATGCATGATATATTACTTAGAGGTGAAGAGAGCATCCATTCTAGGACTCTGTTTTCCCAGATAACTGCTCATGATCTCGAATCGTCCAGCTCATTCCTTTGTTGGTAATTTTGTTAGCCAGTGTTCGGCATCCAGTCTGGATGTCTGTGGAAAAATGTCTGTTTGTTGGTTCCTTCGAGGTAAGAATGTTACACAAATTAACTAACCGCAACTTGTTCAGTTATTTGTAGTGTAAGGATTGGTGGCCATGGTTAAGCTGCTACTCATCCCGTGTGTTAACTGTTTCAGTAAGATCTAAGCTGGGAATCATGTTCGACAGGGAGCTGTCTGGGGTGGGCTTGCAGAATATTTCAGTGCGGTCTCAGCCATCCATGCATCACATGCGGTTAGCCGTCACTCCTGATGGTGCTGCCATCTACAAGCAAGTGTGGAGCAACTCCCCTATTTTTCTATCTTCGGTTGTTGCTGGAGAAGCCCCCGGAACTGCAGAAGAGCGGGTGGCAGTGGCCAACACAACTGCTCCACACTCTTTCAATATGAACACGAGAGAGCTAGTAAAGCGGAAGCATGGACGTACGAGGAAGTATGGAGCAGTTGTAGCAATGTACCTTGGGATGGACTCTGTGTCATCTTCTCGGGTTGTTGCAGCTCGTTCAACTGGGTTGTCGCTGACATTGGGGATGGCTTTTTTCCATTTTGTAGAATGTAATAGTGGAACATGACCTAAAAATTATCATGTGTATGGTTTATTGTCATGTAGGCATTGTCACGGACTGTACACAGACATGCTGCCTCAAAAATATATTTATGATGTTATGACTGTTGACCGATGATGATTAGTCATTGTATATATGTGGTGGATTCCACATAACCATTGTACTCTGACTATTGATTCCAATCTTAATAAAATTTATCAGTTAAGTAGGGATATCAGTTAGCGCCTGAGTACCATTTGTTAAGATTTACACATGAAATTGATATCGTTATTACATGAAGATAGACAGAAATCCTACACTATTCTATGTTGTATTGTTTTGTAAATGCCGCCTTTTGTGTTTGTACTATAGTTATGAGGAAGGGTTTAAATCCCTTTGCTGTTGCAAATTTGCTGAAGCAGAATTAGCCTAAATAATGGGGACTGTTTTGGGATTTTAACACCCAATGTTATCTTGCCACTTGCGAATGCAACAAAGTAGTAACAAAGTAGTTTGAATAAGGGTCCTTAATCTGGGAGTAACGTGTAGAGTATGTCTGTGGAAAACAAACTACATGCTGGAATAAGGTGGAACACACCACCCTCAGTTAAGATATTCCATCATAGCTATCCCGCAAACAAAGAGGCCCATACTTTGTGAGTGAACATGAGAATAGGTCATATATATTCTTTCACTTTTAATCGAACGTAGTAATAAGTCACTTCAAATAATAAAAAATTAAAAATTAAAAACATAGTAATTGAACTCACTCTGAGGGCGAGAAAGCTGCCGCTCGACATTTTCCATTTGTTTGTCATTTAACACTCGATTTCTCCCGAATTTCACCCATCCTCTCCCTCTTTCTCTTCCTCCCCTACCCCTTCCCCTCTATTCTCTCTGGATCGTAAGGGCACCGCCTTCATCTCTACCGATGTGGACGGGGCATCCATCGCCCTCTCTAATGGCCGGCCTCCTTCACAGTTTGGGGGCCAAAAATGTAGAAAAAAAAACTACAGAGACTACCCCCCTCTGACCCTTCAAACCCTCCACCCTTCCGCTGGACACCGCCGTATCCCGTCCCTTTTTTATCACCATTGTTGCTGCTGCTGCTGCCGCTGCTGCTCCGGGCGGCTTCACCCGCGCCAGATCCGCCCGCCTTCGCCTCCGGCCAATGGCGGCGCCCGATTTCAAGGGACCCGGAAGAATCACCGCAGGAAGGTGTGGACATATAAAATTATACGTCCACATGTCCCACCAAGTTCCCGCATTGATGTCAGAGTTAAAAGAGAGAAGACCCGGGGAGGCTGGCCATCCAGGGCTCTAGGAGAATATTATCGTCCGACAAATCCTCACATTTGCACGGGCGTATTAAATGGCAAAGAAAACACAGGAAACCCCTCCTGAATTTATACACTGCTATGGACCCACCCTCGAGTCCTTAACTGTGAAAAAATATCCCAAAGGGTACACAATTGTAAGCCCCTGAAGCAAAGGCAGAGGCCCCTTCCAAATGGCACACTCTGCGCCCTTCCAACGGCACACTGCTTGGAAGGCCCTCAGCGACACAACACCTTCGTGCCCCGTCCAACGGCACGCTCCAAACAGCCTCCCACGGCACACTCCTCTGGTGCATTCAGCGGCACACTCCTCTAGTGCCTTCAGCGGCACACTCCTCAGGTGCCTTCAACGGCACACCCCTAGAGTGCCTCCAACGGCACACCCTTAGACGGCCTTTCAACGGCACAATTTTTGTGACTTCAGCGGCACACTCCTCAGGTGCCTTCAACGGCACACCCCCAGAGTGCCTCCAACGGCACACCCTCAGACGGCCTTTCAACGGCACAATTTTTGTGCCTTCAGCGGCACACTCTTCAAGTGCCTCCAACGGCACACCCCCAGAGTGCCTCCAATGGCACACCCTCAAACAGACCTTCAACGGCATAATTTTTGTGCCTCCAACGACACACTAATCAGGTGCCCCAGTGGCACACTTCAGGTGCCCCAGCGGCACACCCGTCAAGAGCCTTCCAACGGCACAATATTTGTTGCCCTCCAACGTCACACTTTACAGCCCCCAGCGGCACACTTCAGACGAGCCCTCCAGCGGCATAGTACTTCTGCCCTCCCATCGACACAGCGTTAAATCCCCCAAAACGGCACAAGCCGGCTGAATGCACAACGGTCACTAGGAGAGCCCCCTTGGCGCGCAGCATGGCCACTTCAACGCCAGCTAGCGCCTGCCTTGGTGTCGCCCTCCGGTTGGATGAGGGAGATCCTCATCTGACAGTGAGGAGACCGAAGTGCCATCATGAGGTCTCCCCCTTTCAACGACACACCTATAAAAGCCCTTCGAAGAGAAAAGGAAGGCATGCAAAGACACACACGCAGGCAGCAACACAAGGAAGAGAAGAAGAAAAGAAGAAGGTAGAAGAGAGTTCAAAAAAGAAGAGAGAGGGAGTGAGCTGTCTGTAGAGGAGAGGGGAGGAACGTAGTGGAGAAGATGACCATTCTCCCTCGTTCCAACTCTCCCCCAACACTATTTTTTTTCTCTCTGCTCCTCTTTTCCTTTCTTAGTTTCCCTTCTCTTCCCTTCGTCTTGGGATGCAGTGTATGGTATTTTGGCCTTCGGGTCATGATCTTTGTTATTTGGAGTCTTCATGAATAAAAAAAATGTCTTTTGGGGTATCATCTCTTGTTGTGTTTGCTGTTTTCTCCCCATCATTGGCCTGTAATTTTTTTTGTGCATGCTTCCTCAATCTCTTAACTCTCTGTTTTACTGGTCCTCCCATGTCATTGATCTGTCTAGACAGGCGATCGACACTTCTGGCTTGATGTTCAAGGCCAACCTCCTTCTCTTTGTGGTGATGTTCTGCAACGCAACCTCCCCTCTCCTTCCCATGTAGCTCTGTTAAAGTTTTGTGGTCCTTTACTTAGCGTGCATCACCCACCCACTGGCCAAAATGTTTCTTTGCTCCCCCTTTAAAGTTAGTGGCATACACACACCCACTCAGGCCTCCCAGCCATCACCCTAAGTCTGCCCAACGGCACACTTCCTCTTGCTTGCCCACCGGTACACCCTTGAACCGCCTGCCCAGCGGTACACCCTTGGCCGTGCCCCACCGCACACTCTCAACAACACCCCCACCGGTACACCATGGCCAGTCCAGCCCGGCACACCCTAGCTTCCGCTTCCCCGGTGCTTCTGTGATCTGTGTCAGCCTAAGTGATTTCCTATTCGGTGTTTTCTCCGAGTTTTTCAAAGTTTTCTCAAAGGTGGCTGTCTCGGCACACACCTCAAATTATTGGGTCATGCCACTCCTTGTGGGCGTGTTCCCCTTTTACTCCCTTACCTTCCGGGTCAAGGGGAGATGCTGCCGAATTTTTGTCAGAAATAACAATATGTTAAAGGACAAAAGGAAGTAACAAACAAATGAAATAAAGTAATAATAAAACATTTTCAATCAAGGCAAAGGAACTATGCAAAGCTCAAGGAATTGAACTGAACAAGGCTAGGGCAGACTGTTGAACATGGATTTAGACACAATTGCATGGCAGAGAATGGAAAGCTTGGCTGTTCAAGATCCTCCATCAGAATTGCATGAACAAGGGGCCTTCTCTCAAACTCTACTCCACCCAGCTGGGCCCTTTGATTCTTCACTCCCACCTCTTCCCCAGCGGTGCACCCTCTTTGCAATCTAGCCCGGTACACCTTCCAGCGGCACACTTTCCCCTCTTTTAGCGGTACACTGCCCACTACTCCTCAACCTTCCAGTGGTGCACTCCTCACTCTCCATCCGGCACACTCAAATCTCTCAATTCACCTCTCCCAACGGCACACTCATTCCCCACTCAACTCCCCAGCCTTTCAGCGACGCACTCATTTCCTAGTCCCCGTGGCCTTCCAGCGGCACACTCACCATTCAACTCCCCAGCCTTTCAGCGGCACACTCATTTCCCAATCCCCATGGCCTTCCAGCGGCACACTCACTTCTCAACCCACCCGGCCTTCCAACGGCATACTCATTCCTCAGCTACCCGGCCTTTCAGCGGCACACTCATTTCCCAATCCCCATGGCCTCCCAGCGGCACACTCACTTCTCAACCCACCCAGCCTTCCAACGGCACACTCATTCCTCAGCTACCTAGCCTTCCAGCGGCACACTCACTCCTCAACTCCCCATCCTTTCAGTGGCACACTCATTCCCCAACTCCCCGGCCTTCCAACGGCACCCTCGTTCCTTACTCCCACCTGCTCCCAACGGTCCACCCTCGACTCATCTCCCTTCCAGCGGTGCACTCTCTAACACTCATTCTGGCACACTCTGCATCCAGAAGCAGCATACCAAAGGAAAGAGGGTATAATAATAAAAAGAGAAGGAGAGAAATTTATATGATAATAATGATAAAAAAGGATTTTGATGAAAGAATAATAATAATAAAACATATACAGAACAAAAGGGTGGGGACAATAAAGGATGTAATAGTAAACAAAGGAAGAATTCATGACCTATGAGTGATAATAAAAAATGGAAATCAACCAAGAAATAATAATGAGTGAAAATAGATAGTGATGGTGAGCAATGACAATAATTATAAAAAACAAGAGCAGCCTTCGTCTCCCTCGGACTCCAGAGCCGGGAATATTAATGATGCCTTTGTGGGCCGGGCCTCACCCTCGGGACTTACCCCTCCCATCATGGTCATCGTCCGTTCTCATTCTGGGCTAATATCTCATCCAGATCCTCCTTCTCGCCGGGATCCAATCCCACTTTCGTATCAAAATTGCCATATCTTGGCAGACATTTGCACGGATTTATCCCCGTTACCGCCTTGCTTTGCGTATGGACTTTTGTCCAAACATGAAACGGTCCACCCGCAACCAACATAACCTGAGTGTTCATACCCCCGGCACGGGCTTTCAGTATAGCCTGATCCCCCTTCTCTTCCTGCATTAATTAGTAACTCTTTCGGTCGTGGAGCCCTTATTTCTGGTAATTAATCAAGGGTTTTCCCCTCTTCGAGGGGATGTAAAAGACGCCGTGACCTTTACGGCGCGGCGGGTCTCAGTCCCGACACGAACCACACAATCATCTGACTGAGTCAGATCGAGCGCACCATGGGCTTCCCTGAAGCCCGAATAAATCGTCACTTTGTGACTGGCATGCCCACACACTTAATAAACCAACAAACAAATGGAAAAGACAAGAGTTAATTAATCGATAAATAAGTGAGTCCACAAGTCTGGCATGTCCGGTGGGACCAGATGACCCTTCATCTCTTTGCCGAAATTAAGGGCTCCACGACCCCCTTCTTGTAATACTAATTCTCCAATTTGCAAATGCAGGCTACGTTCCGGACGTCAGGATGGCCCTCACTTTCGGTTAGCAGCCCGTCGAAAGCCATGTTTAGAACGGCTGCTTGGCTGTCCCCCTCAGCTTCGGGAACTTTCCGCTTGCAGTAGGCTTCCCCAACTTCCTCGGGGTGGCCTTCACAAACCTGCTGGACGTGGAGGCGTCTGACAGGATCGAGAGTGACACTCCTATCTAGGGGGCCGTCAAAGTTGCTACATGCCAATCAGTGGCTGAGATTCCCAAGACTGTCCCGACGAGGACGCTGAGCTGCAATGTGCACCACCTACACCAAACCGCCGGCCCTTCTCACCAGGGCTCGGCCTCTCACCAAAGGAGGCTCCGGAGGAGCCACGCCACGACATCACCGCGAGGCCAGTTCTCCAGCACCAGCAAGTCTGTTGTCATAGGGACTATCCGAGTGCACCTCACCAAACCTCGCTCCGAGATGATCTCGGAGTGCGTGGTACCTGCTGTACCAGTATGCAACTCCTTCCAGCCACTGGAAAAGACGAAGGGCAAGATGACGCCCGCAGCCCCGGCCACAGCACCACAGCATCAATCGGCCTCTGGGCCGACCAAGGCCAAGCAGGCGTGGGTTCCCAAGGCAGTCCGGTTCACTTCACCAACCCGGGGAGGGCCCAGCACCTTCCGCCCAGCCAGGGCACAACAGAGAGACCGGGTCAGGACATCGGCTCCCGTCTCCTAGCCAGCACTGACCGCATCAGCCCCACTGGAGAGCATCCACCGTCAACACCACCGGCGTCACTATCAGGTTGCCTGTGCGGAGCCTGCAACCCACATGCCCATTGCTGTCAATAGGGCAGTATCACTAGCCTCTCCTCCTGATCAAGACTGGGAAGGAGTGGAGCAGGCCATGAGAAACTACTTGCAGGGCCCGGGGAGCACTCCCTTGGGTCGCCAAAGATTACTGGGGGCAGTAGCCTCCGCATTTGAAGAAGAAGAAACTCGACCCGTGCCTAGCGCTGAGTCAAGGAACTGCTCTGAGGAGCGTTGTCAGTCCCCACTGAGGGAAGAAATGAAACCACAGAGGTCGGTCTTTGACAGATTGGTCTTCCTAGCTAAGCCATCAAGAAGAGCAGCAAGAAGAGGAAGAGACCTGAGGGTATACACTTGCAACATGGCAGGAGTATTCGGTCGATACGGGGCCTTACCGACTGAGCATGAAGAGGTGGCCAGACTTGCCACAAGACTAGGACCTCTGACCAGAAGGGGAAAAGCAGCAACTGAGAAGACACAAGCCTACGATGGGGAAGCTGACTATGAAGCACCTTCAATGGCCTTGGCTGCTAATGTGATTACAGAGGGTACCACGGGAGGACCATCCACGTCATCTGAGGAGACGCCGGCTGAAGAAAGAGGGGGCACCCCCAGCCTTTCCATGAGTGACCCCGCTGTATTACATATGATGTAGTAATATCAGCGGGAGATCGAGTTATTAAGGAAGTAGCTGACTGACATAGCTGCTCAACCCTCGACATCCGGGCAGACTGAAGCATTGCCAGAGACTCCTGGGGGCAACAGGTAGGCCTCAGAAGCTTCTCCGCAGGCGACGGTGTCTCTACCGATCCCCAGCTATACTGGGGGCATACCCCTGCATCAGCTACAACATGCCACACCAGCCCCGCCACAGAACCTGCCATTCCAGGGGTCCACCATTGCACCTCAGGCGATAGTGTTAACAACACCACTGGCGCAATCGGCCTATTTCTACCCAAATCCGGTCGACCCGGCGACGGTGAGCAGACTCATGCTTGAACAGATAATAGATATGAAGCTGGCAGAAAGGAGCGATGGTGATCACATGCCATTTGATGTGTATCGGGTACCTTACCAGGGACACTATGTCGCCAGAAGGTTGTCGGCCGGTATCACCAAGCCGCCGAAATTTGAGAAATTTAATGGGCATGGGAGATCTAGCTGCAGATGAAGCATACCTCCTCAAATTCTTTGGCTCGACACTTACCGGGCTTACTTTTGAATGGTACTCGAGCTTGCCCGCCGGGTCCATTACAGACTGGCCGGATATGCAGAAGAAGTTTAAAGAAAGATTCTATATAGCTGAACGGGAGGTGACCATGGCGGAGCTCTACGCCACAAGACAAAGAAATGATGAGTCGGCTCTCGACTACATAAAGAGGTGAAGGAACCTCAGTATGAGGTGCAGACGCCCCCCGCACCAGGAAGATGCGGTGCAGATTTGTAAACAGAACCTGAAGAAAGAAATCCTTGAAAGGATGATCGGTGCGGAGGTGAGGTCATTTGACCGTTTGAATAATATAGTGGCAGAGATCGAGGCATTCCTTGCTTGATACTCTTCTGCTCCAGCGGCATCGAGCTAGAGGGCCAAGCAGGTTGAGAAAAGATCAACACTACCAGAGGTTCACATGTTGGACTTCGAAGCTTTCGAGAAACAGGCAGAGAAAGCTAAAGAGGCAACCAACCCTCCTCCGCCAGATCTACTGAACGACGGGAAGGTCCTTCCCTGCGGGAGAAAATGAGGAACAAGTTGTATTCTTTTCCTCAAGATAAGTCTCGAATCCTATTTGAATGGGCCACCAGATATAATAAAATCACATTACCAGAACCTAAATGGCCTAGTGACATGAAGAAGAAGGATGATCCCCGCTTCTGCCCGTACCACCAGATGCTCGGGCACACCATCGAAGAATGTTACATCTTCAAGGATGTCATTGAATCCTTGATCAAGAAGGGAGAGCTGAACATGGGGGAGCACAAGATAGACCCTCCGCAGCCACACGAGATGCCGAGCCTCAGTAGCAGTGTCAACATGGCATCTTTATACCAGTAGCTACCTAAAGAATGGGCGGAGGCTAGCACAAAGGCCACTTATGAAGCCTTCGTCATGGCGTCGGCTCAAGATCAAGGAGGATGGCAAGCTGTGCCAACAAAAAATAGAAGAAGAAGACAAGCTCCCCAGCCCACGCCGGAGGTGCACATAAGGGGCATTACACTCCGACCAGCCCCGCCATCGACGACACCTATTTTGCATGACACAGCCCCCCGGCTAGTCATGAGGCGCCCTACTCACAACAAGAAAAAGCACATCCCGATGCGGGTGCACAAAGAAACCAGTCCTGCGATGGAAAGGCTCCAGGCCATTATCGATGGGCTTGAAGATTATGAACAGCCCGAGATCCAGCCTGTGAAGCTGAAGGAATATGTCCCTTGGGAGGAGTTCGAGTCGCTCGAATTATCTCCTGAAGTAGAAGCCGAGGAGAAGGAAGAGCCTCTCTTGTGGGGCGAGCTTCCCCAAGAGCAGTTGCCAGCCACTGAAGAAAAGAAGAAAAAAAAGAAGAGAAGACCCAAAAACAAGAAGAAGAATGGGGTTATCCTTTCTTGTAACACCCTCTCAGCATTATTTGACACAGCCCTCTCCTTGGGAGAGGAAGAGCAAGAGTTGCCCGTCGAGCCGTCAGAAGTGAATCAGGCTGAAGCATCCACCTCCCAACATGCCACCAGGTCGGGAAGGAAGTGGGGACGGCCTCCTCAGGCCAACTTGATGTGACACACCCTTGGGGTGATAGTCACAAGACCAATGCTTCCTCGAACCTAAGTATGCAAGCACAACCACAAGGCTAAGAAGCCTACGTAAGCGGACCTTCGTATGGCGCACACACTCAACCCGGGGGTAACTCGGGGATGCCGAGTCGAGGAAGTGGGACAAGACCCTTGCTGGTAGAGGGCCAGCAACATCCAAGGTAAACCTCCCCTTGGGAACGGATATCCAACTCAATGAGTCGGCAATGGCCAATGGGCGCGGGTCACTCACTCACACCCACGGTGGTCGCACAAAGACGGTGGAGCCTTAGGATCGGGCGCTCTCTCCCTAACCGACGGTGTAATTGGAGAATATTAAATGAACAAGCATAAATGAGAGTAAGGTTTGGAGCACTTACTCGACCGGTTTGAAGAAACCGGTCCCGCTCGGAGACGAGGGCGAGCGGGGAGGCGAGGGGATCCCCACACGCCGCGTCGGGGCAGCTCGACCTGTTTTAACAATTAAAAAATTACACCTCTCGCAGGAGGGGGGCCTTGGGGTGGGGAATACTTGTTGTTACATCCAAAACTATCTCCACACAGGGAGGGGCCTTCAGCCGGCCAAGCGGGGAGGGGAGAAACAGGGAAAAGAATGCCGAATGGAGACCGAGATCAGTTCTGCCTACTCTCTGTGAGTGCTGATAGACAGTCGAAGAAGTGGCTTCTGTGACTGCTCCCGAATTTTGTTGGGGATGAAACCACCTGGAAAATCTTCATAGGAGGACCGGGAAGTCGTCTAAATTTTTCTGGAATTTCGGGAAGTCAATGTTGACCGGGGCAGAGTCTCGAATAGGGAGGCAGACCTTCAGTTCTGACTGCTTCTGGATCACCATAGCAGGAAGAAGAGGTTGTCACCAGCGCTCCCGAGCTAAGAATGAGGCGCCTCTAAAGTCGTTGGAACCGCCTATGAGTCCTCTTCGAAACGATCCTGACGGAGATGCTAAATGTTGTCGGAGCAGACTGGTAGACTCTAAACACTGAGGGGGGGTCGATGCAGACTGAGTGGAGGCAGAACCGCGCACCCGGGGAAGAGAATTGATAACTTTCAGATCCGGACGCCAAACTGAGTTCTGCTTCTTGGGGATGAAAGAAAACTTGGAGTAGAAGATTTGTTCAGAAGAACACTCTTTCAGATTCCCAGTAGGATTGCCGTAGTCGAGCTTCCACTCAGGTTCTGGTTTCCTGCCAAAGATGCTTTGCGCAGTCGAGGGAGAACTACTCTCCCGGGCAGTACGGTGCTCGGACGATGATGAAACCACCGCCGTTGCGAAGAAGACTGGAAGACGCTTCCGAAAATGCCTCTTGTTCTTCCAGGGACTCTGGGATGAAGATGTGGCCGGCTCTGCAAGATGCTGCTTCTCTGCAGGACTCTCAGATGTGGACAGGTTCGCAGGTGCAGCTTCGGATGAACATGAGATGGTGATGGTAGGCTGTGGGGGCGATCCCAGGCTATTAGGGGTCTGGGAGAGGGCAAACCAAGGTGAGGGAGGGGGAGAATGGGGACTGGAAGGGGGTCTAGTAGGTGGTGAGAGGGAGAGCTGCGAATTTGGTGTTGGAGGGTGAGGGAGATCTCTATCTCTTGGGGAGTCTAGGGCATGGGGGAGGAGAAGTGGAGGGAAAATATTCAAACTTCTCTAGGGAGTTGGAAGATTGTGTGGGGAAGGGAGGAGATTGTGTTGGGGAGAGGGAGATTGTGTTGGGAAGGACAAGATGCTCCTAGGGAAGGAGGGGGGTAGGTGGTAGTTGGGGAGGTGGTAGTGAATGCACTTAGGGAAGTGGAGAGGTGGTTGGGGGTGGCTTAGGTGGATGGGCTAGGGTTGATGTGGAGGGTGAGGTGGAGGAGAGAGAAAAAAATTTGAAATTGGGTGTGGAGGAGAGAGAAAGGGGAGTGGAAGAGAGAGATTAAGAGAGGGATGGGTGGGATTCTCTCCCTAAGGCTTCTCACCTCACTAATGGATTCACTCCACAATAAATCTGAAGTTAGAACTCACAAAATGGCAAATTTTCATTCATTCATTCATTAGTTCAAAATGAGGGGAATGGGGCCCTATATATAGGCAACCCGTATTTTACAAAAAGACCCTGACATTTGACTCAAAGACGAATAACCAAGGGGGTAGGGGGCGCCCTTGGGCCTAGCCCAATGAATTGGGCCCAATAGCAAACTAAACAACCTAATGACACTCAAACTTAGGGAAATAAACCAAAGACCTAGATACATGACTCTAATAAAAGGGAAATTACAACGATATGACTTAATAAAAATAAAGAAATACAACATAGGACTCATAATAAATGGCTAGACCATGACGTACGCCTCATGGGTGACGAGAAGGGCTGAGAGTGCCAGGACGGATGGTGATGACCCCATCACAACCACAACAGCCTGCTTAGGGGAGAACAACCGTATCACATCCCTGAGCCTAGGATCCAAGGCATGGAGATTCCCCCTCCCTCGGGTCTCTACCCCGGAGAGCCAGTCGGCCAGGGCGCCCCTTCATTTATTGAATTTCTCACGACTCAGAGGGGAAGACAGTCATGCCCCCATGAGTCCCAGCAGACCAAAGAGGCAGGCGGCCCCTTCGCCCCGTTGGCAGTGACTCCTCCTCGGCCAAGGGAGGAGCTCGACAACATCCCAAACCTTGCCGAGTTCATGCAAGAAAAAGAGGTCACCCGGTAGGTCCCACCAGCTCAAGTGACGTCTGACCCAGTGGAGGAGGCACCCGCTGAGCCGGCTCCCCAGGCCCAAAGTGGGGGCATGCGCAGTAGAGCCGAAGAGATGAAGTTGCTCGAGGTTCGAGCTAGCAACAGAATAGTCAAGCACCTAAAGAAGATCCCAGCCAGGTTCACCGTCTGGGAGATTCTATCTCTAGATGAAGAGACACGGCAAGCTATCATCACGGCGCTCCAGACGCCAGCTTATGTTGAAGCCTACCTTGCAGAAATGTCACCTGAAGTAGCAGTGGCCTTCACAGAAGAAGACATGCTCCTACCTACCTGCAGTCATAACAGGCCACTCTACATGAAGGGACAGCTGAATGGGCATCCCATCAATAGAGTATTGATTGACCCTGGGGTAGCAATGAACATACTCCCCTACCGGGTGTACCAGAAACATTACTTTGACGTACATTTGATTGAGGTCAAGAATGTTAAGATTGCTGGCTTCAACCAGAAGTGTGAGGTCCCCATGGGGGTTGCAGAGTTTAACCTCTCCCTCGGCGACTTCACAACTAAGGTCCAGTTCTATGTGATCAACTCCAACACCTCCTACAAGGCATTGCTCGGCCGACCTTTGTTACACCAAAATAGTGTGGTGCCGTCCACTCTGCACTAATGCATCAAGTACCCCAGCAACAGGAAGGATGAGAGAATCTTTGCTGACCTCCACCCTTTTGAGGTGTTCGAATGTCATCTCTCAGACGATAATTTGTATTTAGAGAAGCCGAAGCAAGCCCCTCTAGTCACTCAGAGCAAAGGAAAGAAGAAGGTAGAGTCGGATGGTTGGTTCCCTCCACTGCCGCTAGGCTATGTGGCTCCCCCTCACGTGCCATTTGTTTCTGAAGCAGAAGGAGTATTTAAGGCCACTCCCCTTTCCATATACTCTACATCGAGGATGCCGTACCTCAAAGACTTGCTGGAGGACGTCAGGGTCCCGCCCGGGATCATCAAGCCTCTCGCAAAAGTGGACTGCCAGGTGGTTAAACCATTGAGGACCTTCGAGGTGCCTAACCCCGAGGGCCGACCTACCATCTTCTATGTAGCTGAAGAGCACCCGGTCAGAGGGGACGATGATTGTAAACTCCCCAATGAGCTGCATGACCCGCTCGTCCCGATCATGGGACTTCTTAACATATCCGGTCGCGTAGTCAAGATGACCAGAAAACAAGGGGTTCCTCTTTGCCAACTCTCCAGTTGAAAAGAAATGTTCAAGAAAATGTGGAACCCGTCAAACCTGGACCGGAGATTGTTGCAGATCACCCGGCATCCAGGGTTGGGCTTTTCACTAGAAGATTCCTATGAAGCCGATGTGATATCAGTCTTGGCTCCAAGCGACAACAGCCCCGCAGGCACTGTAGGCCCACAGCAGGTTGAAGGCCGCTAGCACCTCACACCTTCGACCGACGAAGATCAAGATGAGGAAATATTCCTATGGAATCCACTTCCCTGTACGAGCAAGGGGAAGGCCCCATCCTCCTCTGAGAGGCCAACCTCGAATAACTGCAGCAACAGGGTGCCAATGCCTTCGTCTGACATTGATGCAAAAGATGGGGAAGCAAGCCGGACTCCGGTCCTCCCTCGGTGCGACTCTGCCCTGTTTGCCCTGTGCTATCAGCAGCAGTGAGAAATCGAGTTGTTGAAGGCTCGGCTGGCTGAAGTGACCACACTTGTGTCTGACTTGATCGGGGGCATCTTCCGCCGGCAGAATATTGGCGTGCACCTGTCCCCGAGTACCATCCCGAGCGCCCCTATGCACTGGAAAAAGGAGGCCAGGGGTGCAACGGTTTCCCCAGTCGGACGGCCGACCGACCGGAACCCTACACTACAGGAGAGAATGTAGAGGCCTTACTCTTTTCCAAGGAATAAGACCCGAGGGATCTTTGACTGGGCCTGCCACTATGGCAAGGTCTCTCTCCCGAGGTCCAAGAGGCCGCAAGATGCCCGCAGAAGTGGCGACCCCCTGTTTTGCCCTTATCACTAAATACTGGGTCACTCCATCGAAGACTGCTACGTCTTCAAGGACATTGCTCAAGACTTGATTGAGAAAGATGAGCTCAGAATGGGAGATTACGTGGTAGCTCCGCCACGCCCTCATGTGGCGAGCAGCCACGAAAGAAATATCTACATGGTGTCAGTCCAGCACCAGATTTTTTAAGACACAGCTGAGGATGAACGATCCCAGCCACCAGCGGCAGAGCAGCCCCTAATATGGCAACCGATCCCTTCAGCCCCTGTAGGAGCCGTCTATGATAATTATCAAGAAGATCCCATAGAAGTACTATGCCTCTCCACGCCAGAAAACCCCTCGGAGCCGCACACAACGGGCATGGAGGAGGGGGAAGTGAACAAAGACTCACTGCCCAACGAGGCGGAGCAGGGGGACACCTATGGTGTCCTGGAAGCAGAAGATGGTGAAGATCAAGATTTCATCGACCTACTACCGGCGCTGCCGAAAATTGAAGATGGTGGCCATGCCACAGTAGATGAGCTCATTGAAATTAACCTAGGCACGGAAAGCGACCCCAAGCCGACCTTTCTAAGTGCCCTTCTCCCTCCACGGGAGAGAGAACAATATGTCAAGCTGCTGCAAGAATTTCGGGACTATTTTGCCTGGAACTACAAGGAGATGCCCGGCCTAAGCCCCGGTGTGACCCAACATATTCTGGCTATTGATCCCAAGGTGGAGCCGGTAAAGCAGTCTCCCCGGCGCATGAGGCCGGAATTGATAAACCAGATTTGTAAAGAAGTCGACAAGCTCATAGATGTTGATTTTGTGGCTGAGAGTTAGTACACTACCTGGTTGGCCAATATCGTGCCAGTGAAGAATAAGAATGGGCAGATCAGGATCTGCGTGGACTTCCGCGACCTAAATAAAGCTTGCCCAAAAGATGACTTCCCGGTGCCTATCACTGAAGTAGTGATTGATGCAACTATTGGCCATAAGGCCCTGTCCTTCATGGATGGATAATTTGGCTACAATCAGATCTGGATAGCTGAACATGACCGAATTCATATGGCCTTTCGATCACCCAAAGGGATATTCTACTACAAAAGAATGCCATTTGGCCTCAAGAATGCTGGCGCCACTTACCAGCGGGCGATGACTAAGATATTCGGTGAACTGCTATGCAACAAAGTCGAATGCTACATTGATGATTTGGTCGTCAAAACAAGAAAAAGGGGGGATCACCTGGACGACCTTAGAGTCATCTTCGAGAGACTCCGATAGTATGAGCTGAAAATGAACCCAATGAAGTGTGCCTTCGGCGTATCTAGTGGAAAGTTCCTTGGCTTCATTATCCGATATAGGGGGATTGAGGTCGACCCTTTTAAAATAAAAGCCATTCAGGAGATACCTCCTCCGAAGAATTTGGGAGAGTTAAGATCCCTGCAAGGTCGGCTGGCTTACATCCGAAGATTTATCTCCAATTTGTCGGGGCGTTGTCAGCCACTCCACAGATTGATGATGAAGAATGCACCTTTCAACTGGAACCAGGAATGCCAGAGGGCCTTCAACCGGCTGAAGGATTACTTGAAGACCCCGCCCGTGCTGGGGGCACCTGTCAAGGGGAGGCCGCTTATTCTATATATAGTTGCCACCGAATGCTCACTGGGGGCAATGCTCGCCCAAAACAATGATGAGGGCAGGGAGCAAGCTCTGTATTACCTCAGCAGAAGACTAGTGGGGGCAGAAGCAAAATACACCCTAATCGAGAAGGTTTGTCTCGCCTTGGTCTTTGCAGTCAAAAAGCTGAGGCATTACATGCTCCCGCATGAAGTGAGCATGATATCTAGGGCCGACCCAGTTAAGTACATTCTCTCCCAGCCGGTCCGAAAGAGACGTCTTGGCAAGTGGGCCATACTGTTAATGGAATTTGACATCACCTACGTGCCATAGAAGGACGTCAAGGGTCAAGTCGTGGCTGATTTCTTAGCAACAACCCCTGTGCCTGAGGACTCCCCATTGGCCACAGAATTGCCAGATGATGAAGCACTAGAGGTGGACCAAGTCCAGCAGACCGTATGGCAGCTACACTTTGATGGGGCTTCGAGAACAGAAACAACCCCGTCTGGGCACACAAAGGTACGGGCCGGGGCCGGCATCATGCTCAAATTGTTGTGTAGTGGACAGCGGATCTAGAGGGGAGGGGTGAATAGATCGCCCCTCTTTTTGCAATGCAACCCTCTTTAAAGTTAGATGATGAAATAAGTAGCAGAATATAACTAGCTTGACGAAGAACACAAATGATTTGCTTGGCAAGATGATTACGCAATATAGATATTGAACCTAAGCATGCATCTAACATAAAGCAATCGCACAAGCAAACCACAACACATGAGATTTTAAGGTGGTTCGGACTGAGTCTCCAGTCCTACGTCCACCCCTCACCAAATCCGGTGAGGCTTCACTAGTGCAGCACACCAAACCGCAAATCGGAGAACCACCGACTGCCTTCCTACTAACCACCGGTAGGGACGTCAACACCGCAGATCGGACAACCTCTGATTGCCTTCCTACTAACCACCAGTAGGGACATCAACACCGCAGATCGGACAACCTCCGATTGCCTTCCTACTAACCACCGGTAGGGATGATTCTCAACTTCCAAGTGTTTGAGTGAAATAGAAAAAGAACAACTTATGAAAAACACTCAAACAAGATATAGAATATGCTTAAGAGAAAAGATCTTGTCTGAGATTTGTTGGAGCTTGAATCTCTTGAGGATTCGATGAAGAGCTTCTTCCCGGAGTAGCTTGATTTCCTTCTTGGAATACGCTCCTTCTAGCTTCCTTTGATCACCCTTCTTGCCATTGAGTGCTTCTAGCTTTGTTGGAGGTTGCTTGGCTTCAGATCTGAGCTTGAATCACCTTGGATGGATGAAGAACTTCCTCCCGAAACACTGTTCACGGAGGTGCTACAGCACCTCAAAAATGGCCTCCCTTGATCTCCCTTGAAGCCTTGAAGTGTTAGGGTTTCCAACCCCTCATGTGTTGGTTTTATAGACCTTGAATGGTCCTTGGACATCCTTCAGACCAGATCCATAATTTATGGGTGATTAGGTGACTTTTGGATTAAAGAAATTCATGGAAAGGGGTTGGCCATGAGGTGGATTTCGAAGTCAAACATGGCTGCATCGGGGCTGGCGGTCGACCTGTGGCTTCTGGCGGTCGACCGCTACTGAAACACCTGCAAACGGATGATCCCTTGGAAATCCGGTCGACCGCTATTGGCTGGCAGTCGACCTGCAGCTGACAGATCTGCAGTCGGGGGGTCCCTGGCTGGGGCGGTCGACCGCCAGCTGGGCAGACCCCGGTCCAGCCCTGGTCAGTCCGTTAGCCGCTTCAGCTCCGTCGCTTGTGTCCATTAGCAGCCTGTTCATGTCTGTAACTTCATCCTTGTTGCTCTAGAAAGTACCAACTGAATCTTTGTCTTTTGACTCTCATCTTGTGCAGTGGCCTTGGCTATTTGAATGAAGCTTGTAGTTGTTGTATAGACTTTGCATCAAGGCTTGGACGTGTAGACTTTGTGTGCATGTATGAACTCTGTACAGACTTTGCACCTTGAGCATGCATGAGCCTGTACAGACTTGCTTCATGAACGTACAGACTTGGTAACTTGATGCACCAACACAACAGAACGCAATGTATAGACTTTGTGCGTGAAGTAGCCGGCCAATGTATAGACTTGTGTTGCAGCCATCAACCAACGTACAGACTTGGAGTTGTGCTAGCAGCCAACGTACAGACTTTATCTTGTGCAACGTACAAACTTTGTTTTGTGCATGCAGCCAACATATAGACTTCATCTGCAGCAACATACAGACTTCATCTGCCGCAACGTACAGTCTTCGTGTTGTGCAACGTACAGACTTTGCGTTGTGCATGCAGCCAACGTACAGACTTCATCTGCAGCAACGTATAGACTTCATCTGCCGCAACGTACAGACTTTGAGTTGTGCATGCAGCCAACATACAGACTTCATCTGCAGCAACATATAGACTTTGTGTGTCATACAGACTTTGTCCAACGTGTAGACTTCATCCAACGTATAGACTTCGTCCAATGTACAGACTTTGTCCAACGTATAGACTTTGTCCAACGTATAGACTTGGAATGCAGTGCACATGCCCACAACCTATTCGATGAAATGACAAACTGCTTAAATAGATACACAATGACATCATATGCAAACACAATGTGACTTATAGTAGTTGCAATCATCAAAACCATAATAGTAATCATGGTGCACATGTGTTCAACATTCTCTCCCTTTTTGATGATGGCAACACTGTGAGTCATTATATGGCAGAAATAGCCAAGATGGCAAAGTGTATGATATATGTAACATATGCAGCTCAAGATCCATGATAGTAATAGCATGTGAATGCAATTATGAATGCAGATATGAATGCTATGCATTGGATACACAAATGAGATGCACAAAGTGAATCTCCCCCGTACACCATTCACTCATCCATAGCTCTTACAAAGGACTCACACAAAGAATTCTCCCCCTTTGCCAACAGCAAAAAGGAAGGATAAAGTAGAGTAGGTGACAAAGGTCGGTGAGACTAGAGGTGAAGGAGAGGGAAGAGCAAGCCATAATATGCAAACCTGAAACATATCGCGAGCAACATGTACGGGTCAAAGCTAATGAAATCTGATATCATCAACAGAGTTCGAAGAGCATCTACATCGAAGATTTAATAGAAATGAACCAAAGGTGCATATCATTACAATGTTTAACCTTCCCTTATCTTATTTATCCGTATTCAATAACTGCTAAGGTAATAACAAAAAAACTAGTATTGAGACTAAACAGACATGAGTAGAGCATAGAATATTATGATCGCAGCAAATGTAATTTTCAATATTTTTTGCATTTGAAGGCACAAGACTCATATTTTACGAGCAGTCAAGTCTAGTACATGCCTCCTAGCCATAAGAATACACGTTGTTTAGACGCCAGTATTCCTAGGTATTTGGTAAGACTGACTATGATGCTTCAAAATGAACAGAGATAGCAAAGTCACGTCATGACGTATCCAAACTCATTTCTGTGATGGGAAGATATGTTTCTCAGGGATTATGCCATTGCTCTGCCTAGAGGCCAAATGTATTAAGACAGAGATAACAGGGGCACATCATGACATGTCATTCGTCACTTGATTTGATGACGGGACATATTTCTCCGTGTAATAATATCATTGCTCTGTCAAATTTATTTTTCAAGAATTCCAGCTCATCAAGATGTTTAACACCAATATTAAGCTCTAGAGTATCACCAAGATTGTCATGAAATTTGGATTTTCAGATAGCAGGATAGTCATTCAAAGCATAATATGCAGTCTCTAGTTAAGGTCTATTAAAACCAAAAACATAGATGATTTCAGAACCAATATTTCAGAACTTCAAGGAAATCATTAAATCTGAACCGATTTCATTGAATGGATAATCATCAGGGCACATAATAGAAAGCTCTTACTCCATATGTCCGTCTGTCTCATGAACGGTATTGTCAAACTGGAAGCTAGTGAAGTTCAGATTGCAAGAGATAAAAAAAGCAATAAAACTCCCCCTAAAGATATGCAGAGAATGCACTTAAGGAGTTATGTTTGCAAGCAAATGTAAGGACAAACGTCAAGGAGTGAGAGAGTAGAACCATGCAGGGGTTGACCTGATCAAACATGAATTTGGCAGGCATGAAATGCATGACCCAACACATGGTTGTACATTTATTAAATGTAACAGAATGAAAATGAAACATATGCATGAATGCTGCAAAGTGACAACTCCCCCCTACTATATGGCCTATATGCGACAATGACTCATGGTATTTGGCGGAGGTGAAACCTCACGCATATTAAGTGTGTCTAGGCAAGCATAACCTGCCTTTCCATACATCAACATTTGATATACAATGACCATGCAAGAATGATGCTACACAAACCATGTAATATGACACATATGCAAAATGACACATTGACATATAAACAATGCATGAACACACCAATCTGCAAAAACACAACTAAATTGAACATGATCATCATTTCAATTTTTAGTGGCCTGAGGTCGGCAAAGACCAAGCTCCCTTCTGAGTGTTGAAAACCTGTCATTACACAAGGGCTTGGTGAAAATATCAGTAATTTGATTTAGAGTATCAACAAAATGCAGTTCAAAATTTTTCTTACTGACCTCGTATCTAATGAAGTGATGCCTAATCTCAATATGCTTAGTCCTAGAGTGCTGGACTGGATTTTTTGCAAGGTTGATAGCACTAGTGTTATCACACAGAATCGGGACACAACCAAGAACCACCAAGTAGTCTTGGAGTTGGTGTTTAATCCACAACACTTGGGTGCCACAGCTCCCCGCAGCAACATATTCTGCCTCCGCGGTTGAGAGGACAACCGAGTGTTATTTCTTGGAGGCCCAAGAAACTAAACACCTACCTCAAAACTGGTAATAGCCACTAGTACTCTTACGATCTAGCTTGCATCCAGCGTAATCCGCATCAGAATAAGATATAAGAGATAAATCACATGATGACGGATACCACAATCCCAAATCTTAAGTGCCGACAAGATATCGAAGGATACGTTTGACGGCAGCCAAATGAGATTCTCTAGGACTAGCTTGAAATCTAGCACAAAGGCATACACTAAACTGGATATTTGGTCGGGATGCAGTCAAATAAAACAAAGAACCCATCATACCTCTATAGACCTTCGCATCCACTAATTTACCATTTTCATCCGAATCCAGTGATGTTGTGGTGCTCATAGGAGTTGCAATGATTTTACTGTTTGTCATGTCAAATCTTTTCAGTAGCTCCTTGATGTATTTGGATTGATTTATGAAGCACCCATCTTCTCCTTGGTTGACCTACAAACTGAGAAAGAATTGAAGTTCTCCCATTAGGCTCATCTCAAATTCGCTAGTCATGAGGTTAGCAAATTCCTCACACATTTCAAAATTTGTAGAACCAAACACAATGTCATCAACATAAATTTGAACAATCAAGATGTTCTTACTTTGCTTCTTGGTGAAAAGTGTTTGATCTACCTTACCTCGTGTGTACCCTTTTTCAATGAGGAACGAGCTTAGTCTCTCATACCAAGCTCTTGGTGCTTGCTTAAGTCCATAAAGCGCCCTGTCTAGCTTGTATACAAAATCTGCATTGTTAGAATTCTCAAAGCCAGAGGGCTGCTCAACATAGACTTCTTCTTTGATCAAGCCATTCAAGAAAGCACTTTTGACATCCATTTGATACAGCTTTATTCTAAGGGAGCATGCAAAGGCAAGTAAAATTCTGATGGCTTCAAGTCTAGCAACTGGGGCATAAGATTCATCAAAGTCTACCCCAAACTCTTGATTATACCCTTGAGCCACCAATCTAGCTTTGTTTCTTATTATCTTGCCATCTTCACTTAGTTTGTTCCTAAAGACCCATTTAGTGCCTATGATAGATTGTGATGAAGGTCTAGGAACAAGATGCCAAACATTATTCCTTTCAAACTGGTTTAACTCGTCTTGCATTGAATTTATCTAGTTTTCATCTTTTAATGCTTCATCAATATTTTTGGGTTCATGCTGCGAGACAAGAGCAAGTTGATCTAGTTCTTCCATAATTCTAAAATGTGACCTTGTTCTAGGTGGGTCATTCAAGCTTCCAATGACATTTTCTAAGGGATGATCCTTAAGAATTCTAATATTTGTAAAATCGTTACCTTCTCCTGGAGCTTGATCCCTTGCATTGCTTGAATCAACTAGGTCACCATCTTCTTTTATTTCTTCTTATGGAGGATCACTCTTGTCCTTTATGCTTAGAAATTCCCCATCTTCATCGTTTTTCTTGCCAGAGTTATCATTATTAGAATCATGATATTCATCAAAGGAAACATGGGGTGATTCTTCCATAGTTTGACTCTTAATGTTATAAATTCTATAAGCCCTAGATCTATCTAAATATCCAAGAAATATACCTTCATCGCTCTTGGGCTTGAATTTATCTAAATCTCTTTTGTCATTATTGTGGATGAAGTATTTAGATCCAAACACTTTCATATGTGAGAGAGAGGGCTTTTTACCTTTCAGCAACTTATAATGAGTCTTTTTGGTGTGTGGCCTTACCATAGAGCGGTTGATAATGTAACATGCCGAGTTTACCGCTTCACCCAAAACCTCCTTGGAAGTTGCCGTTCAGCAAGCATGGTTCTTGCCATCTCTACAAGTGTTCGGTTTCTCCTTTCAACTACACCGTTTTGCTCTGGGGTTCTTGGTGAGGAAAATCGGTGTGAAATGCCTTCAGCCCTGTAAAGATTATAGAAATCAGCATTTTCAAATTCACCACCATGATCAGATTGAATCTTGGAAATTTTAAACTCACCGTCCTGCTTTATCTTCATGTAGAGTACTTGAAACTCATCAAAAGCATCATTTTTGTGTGTGAGAAAGAAAATCCATGTGAACCTAGAAAGGTCATCCACCAAGACATATCCATATTTTCTACCACTTAAGCTAGCAGTTCTGGTTAGGCCAAATAGGTCCATATGAATTAGCTCGAGTGGTTTGGATCATGTATTTTCAGATCTTCCTTTGAAAGATTTTCTTGTTTGTTTACCTAGGGCACATGCATCACACAACTTGTTTTCTTATTTAAATGATAATTCAGGCAACCCTTTCACCATTGAATGCTTTAACAATTTATGTAAGACATTGTAGCTAGCATGTCCTAGTCTACGATGCCATAACCAAGCAGTTTCAGATTTTGGTGCAGCAAGACAAAGATTTAAATGAGCAGGATCATCTAAGTCAATCATGTAAACATTGTTGACTCTCTTACCAGAAAATTTTACTTTGTCAGATTTTGGTTCAAAGATTTTACATTCATGAGAATCAAACAATACTTTGTGACCTTTATCACATAATTGACTTATGCTGAGCAAGTTATATTTCAAACCTTCAACTAACAACACATTTTCAATGGAGTTGGAGATATTATTACCTACATTACCTGTTCCAATTATTTTTCCTTTGTTGTTCCCTCCAAATGTGACGTATCCTCCTTCCTTTTCCTCCAAGAGACAAAATTTTGATTTGTCTCCAGTCATATGTCTTGAACAGCCGCTATCAAGGTACCACCTATTATGCATGGCTGCAAGACATTCCTGTACAAGCAATTAAGCAATGGTGTTTGGAACCCAACCAAATTTGGGTCCCATCAAACTCTACAAATTTTCAAAGCATGAAACCATTTCTTTTGGAATCCAGACCTTCCTAACATTCATGTTTTGTTTGCTTAGAGCAGGGATTTGATTTTTCTTTTCAATCTTGACATTCATTTTCTGTTTGGAGGCTCTTGGTTGGAGTTTGTGGAAGTTTGATGAAGTTTGCTTCTTAAGCCAGTGAGGCGGTCGGTTGGTTTTGGGTTGAAAATGATTGTTTTGTCACCTAGGAAATTGATGCACACAGAAATCACAATTGTCCCAAAAATATAGTGATGCTGGCCTATATGAGTGTGCAATCCAATTGTGGTGAAATCTGGAAGGTTGAGCGGGCAATTGCCAAGGAGTTGTTGACCTATGCTGCGGGGAAGGTCGACCTTTCTTAGATTTTTGGACGGGCTTTTTGGGAATGTTGGTGACTGCCTCTTCAATCTTTTCTTTCCCTTTCTCCTTTTATTTTTGCTGGTTTTATGTGGGAGTTTTGTTTGAGGTGGAAGCTTCGGAAGACGAAACAAATGTGACAGTTTTGAGCCCAATTGGCCTTTTGTTTGTAGGTTCAAAACCCAACCCTTCATTGTTGAAGTTTATTCTGGTTCCTAGCAATGCATCTAGGTTTTCCCTTCCATCCACAAATTTTTCTAAAGATTGTTGTTTGTCCTTTAACTCTTTTTGTAGGTTTTCAATGTTTTGCAAGAGTTGAGTGTTGACATGTTTGACAGCTTCATACTTCTCATTGCTTAATTTGCTATCCTTTTCATATGTTTGCATTTTGAGTTTCATGCTGTCAATTTCATTCCTTAAGTCCTCATTTTCAGTTTCCAAGTCAGCCATTTCTTTTCTTCCCTCTTCCAAATTCTCAATCATTTTCTTAAGATCTTCAATTTCAGTTTCAAGTAGAGCATTCTTATCATTCATATCATTATCATGCACAAATGAGTTAATTTTCTTTTTTAATGATTTATTCTCCTTTTTGTGCATTTCATATTTTTTCATGAGTTGTATATATGCTTCCTCCCAATCATCAGTTGTATAATCTTCAAATGGAGAATTTACCTCAGTTTCTTCATCACCTTTGGCCATAAGGCAGAAATCTTCTTTTTCTTTGTTCGAGGAGCTAGTTCCGTCATCACTTTCCTCTTCATCGCTCCACGTGGACACCATGTCCTTGTTCTTCTTCTTTGCCTTCCATTTGTCAGCTTTTCTGAATTTGTCGGGACAATCATTCTTGAAATACCCTGGTTTGTTGCAAGAATAACAAATGATTTTGTCAGATTTCTTAGAGTTTTTAGAATTAGATTTGAAACCATTTCTTACCTTTGACCTTCCTCTCATGAAGCTCTTACCTTCCTTTCTCAGGAATTTTTTGAACTTACGTGTGAGCATGGCTACGTCATCCTCTTCTCGCTCACTTGTTGAATCCTCACCTTCATCAGAAGTGCCATGACCGCTGGGTCCTGCTTTAAGAGCTAGGGACTTCTTCTTAGGTGCCTTAGCCTCTTTGTTCTTGAGGTTGATCTCATAGGTCATCAATGACCCAATGAGTTCATCTACCTTGGTAGTTGCGAGATCTCTTGATTCTTCAACCATGGTAGCCTTTGTGTGCCATGCTGGAGTTAACGATCTGAGAATTTTTCTTATAATTTCTTGCTCTGAATATTTCTTTCCCAAATCAGTCAAACTATTAGTAAGCACAGTTAATCGGGCGTACATATCTTGAATTGACTCATCAGGCTTCATGTGGAACATTTCATATTCAGAAACTAAAATGTTGACTTTTGTTTCTCGTACCTGAGAGGTTCCTTTGTAGATTACCTCTAGCTTGTCCCACATTAGTTTTGCAGATGCGCAGGTAGCCACTCTTGAGAATTCAACTGGATGGAGTGAGCATTGCATGATGTGTTTAGCACTCCAGTTGACAGTGGATTGCCTTATCTGTTCTTTGGTCCACAAGTCCTCATTATCCGTAAGCTCATACGGACCTTTACTGATCACTCGCCAAAGTTCGTAGTCTTGGGCTCAAATGAATACCTGCATACGATGTTTCCAATAAGGATAATTAGTTCCAGTAAAGTAAGGAGGCCTATTCACAGAATATCTTTCGGGTAGAAAACCCTTGGACGCTGATCCACCAATTCCCTCAAGGTCGTTGGACCCCATAATGAGAGATTAGGCTCTGATACCACTTGTTGTGTAGTGGACATCGGATCTAGAGGGGAGGGGTGAATAGATCTGCCCCTCTTTTCGCAATGCAACCCTCTTTAAAGCTAGATGATGAAATAAGCAGCGGCATATAACTAGCATGATGAAGAACACAAATGATTTGCTTGGCAAGAGGATTACGCAATATAGATATTGAACATAAGAATGCATCTAACATAAAGCAATCGCACAAGCAAACCACAACACATGAGATTTTAAGGTGGTTCAGACTGAGTCTCCAGTCCTACGTCCACCCCTCACCAAATCTGGTGAGGCTTCACTAGTGCAGCACACCAAACCGCAAATCGGAGAACCACCGACTGCCTTCCTACTAACCACCGGTAGGGACGTCAACACCGCAGATCAGACAACCTTCGATTGCCTTCCTACTAACCACCAGTAGGGACGTCAACACCGCAGATCGGACAACCTCCGATTGCCTTCCTACTAACCACCGGTAGGGACGATTCTCAACTTCTAAGTGTTTGAGTGAAATAGAAAAAGAACAACTTATGAAAAACACTCAAACAAGATATAGAATATGCTTAAGAGAAAAGATCTTGTCTGAGATTTGCTGGAGCTTGAATCTCTTGAGGATTCGATGAAGAGCTTCTTCCCGGAGTAGCTTGTTTTCCTTCTTGGAATACGCTCCTTCTAGCTTCCTTTGATCACCCTTCTTGCCCTTGAGTGCTTCTAGCTTTGTTGGAGGTTGCTTGACTTCAGATCTGAGCTTGAATCACCTTGGATGGATGAAGAACTTCATCCCGAAACACTGTTCACGGAGGTGCTACAGTACCTCGAAAATGGCCTCCCTTGATCTCCCTTGAAGCCTTGAAGTGCTAGGGTTTCCAACCCCTCATGTGTTGGTTTTATAGACCTTGAATGGTCCTTGGACATCCTTCAGACCAGATCCACAATTTGTGGGTGATTAGGTGACTTTTGGATTAAAGAAATCCATGGAAAGGGGATGGCCACGAGGTGGATTTCGAAGTCAAACATGGCTGCATCGGGGCTGGCGGTCGACCTGTGGCTTCTGGAGGTCGACCGCTACTGAAACACCTGCAAACGGATGATCCCTGGAAAATCCGGTCGACCGCTACTGGCTGGCGGTCGACCTGCAGCTGACAGATCTGCAGTCGGGGGGTCCCTGGCTGGGGCGGTCAACCGCCCCTGTGCTGGCGATCGACCGCCCACTGGGCAGACCCCGGTCCAGCCCGGGTCGGTCCGTTAGCCGCTTCAGCTCCGTTGCTTGTGTCCATTAGCAGCCTGTTCATGTCTGTAACTTCATCCTTGTTGGTCTAGAAAGTACCAACTGAATCTTTATCTTTTGACTCTCATCTTGTGCAGTGGCCTTGGCTATTTGAATGAAGCTTGTAGTTGTTGTATAGACTTTGCATCAAGGCTTGGACGTGTAGACTTTGTGTGCATGTATGAACTCTGTACAGACTTTGCACCTTGAGCATGCATGAGCCTGTACAGACTTGCTTCATGAACGTACAGACTTGGTAACTTGATGCACCAACACAACAGAACGCAATGTATAGACTTTGCGTGTGAAGTAGCCGGCCAATGTATAGACTTGTGTTGCAGCCATCAACCAACGTACAGACTTGGAGTTGTGCTAGCAGCCAACGTACAGACTTTGTCTTGTGCAACGTACAGACTTTGTTTTGTGCATGCAGCTAACGTATAGACTTCATCTGCAGCAACATACAGACTTCATCTGCCGCAACGTACAGACTTCGTGTTGTGCAACGTACAGATTTTGAGTTGTGCATGCAGCCAACGTACAGACTTCATCTACAGCAACGTATAGACTTCATCTGCCGCAATGTACAGACTTTGAGTTGTGCATGCAGCCAACGTACAGACTTCATCTGTAGCAACGTATAGACTTTGTGTGTCATACAAACTTTGTCCAACGTATAGACTTCGTCTAACGTATAGACTTCGTCCAATGTATAGACTTTGTCCAACGTATAGACTTTGTCCAACGTATAGACTTGGAATGCAGTGCACATGCCCGCAACCTGTTCGATGAAATGATAAATTACTTAAACAGATACACAATGACATCATATGCAAACACAATGTGACTTATAGTAGTTGCTATCATCAAAACCATAATTGTAATCATGGTGCACATGTGTTCAACAGAAATCCCCTGAGGGAGATGTAGTGCACACATCCTGTTCCATCAATAAACCCTGTACAAATAATGAGGCAGAGTATGAGGCTCTGATCATCGGTCTCCAGGTCGCTTTGTAAATGGAGATTAAAATGCTACAAGTATTTGGTGATTCATTGCTAGTCATCAAGCAAGTCCAAGGACAGTTTAACGTCTGAAAACTCGAACTACTCCCTTACTATGCTAAGGCGAAACGGCTCATGCAGCCTTTCTACCTTATCGAGATAGGCCACGTCGCCAGGGGAGAAAATGCACAAGCCGATGCACTGGCAAAGTTGACTAGTTCACTGGCGGTGCCACCGGATGGATCCCTCAACATCTGGGTGCTAAATCAGCTCCAGGTGCCTAACATGATAGAAGAGACGGAAGAAGAAGAAGAACTCCAAGTCGCCATAGCCGATGCCGTCAGCTTTCCCGACTGGAGGGACACCCCTTTACAGTGGTTTAAATACCAGCAGCTGCCTAGATACGGGGAAGAGAAGATCAAGCTGATCAGAACAGAGGACTCCTATGAAGTCCGGAATGGGATCCTATTCCGGATCATGGCAGATGCCAAACGGAAATTGCTCCTGCGATGCCTGTCCACCGAAGAAGCTTGGAAAGTCATGAGAGAGGTCTACGCCGGGAGGGCTGGTGCACACCAGGCTGGACCGAAGATGAAAATTGAAATAAAGAAGCTTGGCTACTACTGGCCGACAATATTTGATGACTGCTGCAAGTATGCTAAGTCTTGTCAGAAATGCTAGGAGCACGCGACGGTGCCCAGGAGACCGCCCGTGCCACTGCATCCAACACTGCCCAGCTGGCCTTTTACCCAATGGGGAACAGATGTCGTGGGGCCACTACCCACATAATCCGCTAGGTGCAAATATATCTTGGCGGCTACTGATTACTTCTCCCGCTGGGCAGAAGCTGTTGCCTTGAAAGAAGTGACTGGGGAGATCGTCTCCAGATTTGTCCGTCGCAACATCATATTCCGGTTTGGCACTCTGAACCGAATTATCTCAGATAACGGAAGCGACTTCCGCAACTAGAAGGTCTTTCGGCTAGCAGAAAAGTACAAGGTCGATTGGAGGACGTCAACCCCTTATAACCCACAGGTCAACGACTTGGCAGAAGCCTTCAATAAGACTATTTGTACTCTCCTGTCCAAAATTGTTAATTCTAACAAGAAGGACTGGGAAGAGAGAATGTATGAGGCCCTGTGGGCATATCGAACTGTATACAAAACTCCAACGAGTTGTTCACCCTTTTCCTTGGTGTATGGCTTAGAGGCAATCATCCCCATTGAGCTGTAAATACCCTCCCTTCGGGTCACAATCCAACAGGGGTTAGTCTAGGAAGAGCAAATAAATGTCGAGCGAAGGCTCGAAGAGCTCTCCGACTTGGAGGGGAAGCGGCTCCAAGCCTAGCAGAACATCCATGTCTATCAGGCCCGGATAGCTCGGGTCTTTGACAAGCTCATCAAGGAACGTGAATTCAAGAAGGGTGACCTCATCATGGTGAAGAGAAGAGAAGTCATGGCTTCTAATCTAAGGGCAAGCTGAATGAGAATTGGCTTGGACCCTATGTAATCCAAAAAGTCTACGAGGGTGGAGCGTATGTGATAGTCGATCATCGGGGGGAGGTTCAATTTTTACCCCTTAATGGTAGGCATCTGAGATTGTATCATGCACCAATTCCTCCATTCAATGAATAATACGTTTCCCCGCCCCACAGCGGGCGAATTTGCATTTTGACTGTTTGGATGGTTTGGCCACTATCTATCGCGCATTACAAGAGAAGCAACGGAAGAGAACAAAAAATAAGAAGGAAAAGAGGAAAGGAGATATGTAAAAAAAAGGAAAAAAGAGAGAAAAAAAGAAAAAAAAAGGAAGAAGAAAAAAGGGAAAAAAGAGAAGAAGGAAAAAGAGAAGAATAAAAGAATAAAGAAAGAAAGAAGGAGGAGGGACCGACCCTCCTTTATTAACCCTTGCTCTCATCTTCAAGAATATTTCAATAAACGAATCAACCATGTCAGCCCTTGACATTTTGTCGGCACTGATGAAGAACACCCGACCCGAACCTTTCGTCCGGGATTGGGGAATCAACCCTTCTCCTTGCGTTGGCATCAGTTCGTACCAACAAATATTTCAATAGATGAATCAACCATGTCAGCCCTTGACATTCTGCCGGCACTGACGAAGAGCACCCCTCCCGAACCTTTCGTCTGGGATTGGGAAATCAACCCTTCTCCTTACGTTGGCACCATTCCGTACCAACGAATATTTCAATAGACGAATCAGCCATGTCAGCCCTTGACATTCTATCGGCACTGACGAAGAGCACCCCTCCCGAACCTTTCGTCTGGGATTGGGGAATCAACCCTTCTCCTTGCATTGGCACCAGCCCGTACCAACGAATATTTCAATAGACGAATCAACCATGTCAGCCCTTGACATTATATAGGCACTGACGAAAAGCACCCCACCCGAACCTTTCATCCGGGATTGGGGAATCAACCCTTCTCCTTGCATTGGCACCAGCCCGTACCAACGAATATTTCAATAAACGAATCAACCATGTCAGCCCTTGACATTCTGTCGGCACTGACGAAGAACACCCCACCCGAACCTTTCGTCCGGGATTAGGGAATTAACCTACCTCTTTGCGTTGGCATCAACCCCGTACCAACGAATACATCAAGAGACAAAAAAACCACATCTACCCCCGGCACGCTGTCGGCATAGACAAACAACCCCCTTTTGACCAAGACCTCCCGTCTAGGTCATTGAATGTGTTGAACCCCATGTACAACTGTGTATTAAGGAATTTTGATGATGAACTATATACCATGTGATCGTTCTCCATGTAAACATTTTGCATATGCAGTTTGTGGATTTGAAATGAATTGAGCAAACTCCATTTGATTGAACGGCTAGTGTATGACACAGTCAACTGATTTGATGAACTTAACTGACGTGTGTTTTGAAATGTTTACAGGAGTTAGTGAGAAAGGAAAGTCTTCGAACAATTTGGGTGAAATTCTTCTAACTCTTCCTTAGTCGATTTGGATAGGATTCAAGCTATTGTGATAGCTAACATGTGGTTTGAAGAGACTTAGTCTAAATATTGAGTGATTTATGAGAGATAGGTTTCAATTTCTAGAACTTGAATGATATGGAAGACTAACTTCTAGTATGTAATGTGACAGGTGTAAAGAATGGGAATGAACATATAGACCACATTGGATATCTTCCAATTGGATCTTCACATGCATGTGGACCAACAAAATAGTAAGTTGCTTTGGTTGAATGGTAGGAGGAGGTTTATTGTGAAAAATGGATGGACATCTCTCAAGGTAATTCCCTAACAATCTCTAATTGGTATACCTATGATCTGGGGTACTTAATACCCATTTCTCTCTTACATGTATTCATCTTTGTTGTCTCATGTCTTTTGAATAACCCCATTGTGTGTTTTGTTATAGTTTGCTTATGTTAGGAAAAGTGTCGACCCCATGGGTCGACACTTTGTCCAAGGGTATGGTGTTTTTAGCCGGCCGTCTTATGTCTTCAAACTTGGGGATAAAAAGTCGACCCACAGGGTCGATCTTTTTATCGCGAGGTTCTGTCTGGGTTCATGTTTCAGAACCCTGGACATAAGTGTCGACCCACAAGGTCGACACTTATTCCGTGACTTTCTGCTGTGGCCTTTTATTATTGCTACAGGTGGAAAGTGTCGACCCCATGGGTCGACACTTTCTATGCTGGGTTCTGTTTGGGCTTTGTTCTGACTTGCCCGAACGTGAGTGTCGACACTTTCTGGCGACCGAAAAATTTTCCGGTTCGCGCGGCGGCCGGTGCCCTAGCCCATTCCACTCTTTTAGTGATCGATCGTGATTGGCCCTTGGGGGATAATGTCCTCCACGTGTCCCCTCCATCCCTGGTGGTATAAATCAAATGTGATAGGGTTTATTGAAGTGGAGAGAAAGAATCGAATGAAGCATTCGTTTTGGGGTTTTTGCAGGGAGTACAGTCGGAGCTGAATGATGCCTCTCCCCAAGTCGTTCTGAGTTCGATTTAAGGGAAGAGAAGCCACTAATCTATCCTCCTGCAGTGAGTTTGCTGAAGCACCATGGGTTATCATCTCACCATCATCCATGGTCCTGATGGTGAGTCAAGAGAAGTGAAAGGGGACTGAAGCATCTGCGTCCTTTCTGCTGATCTGAACCAAAGTGCTTTGTGAGGACATCTTCTTCAATCTGTTCATCCCTGGAAGTCATCAAGGAGCCAAGTTTCACCATTTACGATCAGGAGTTTGCTCAACTCAATATTCATCCCTGTTTAGAGTTATTCGTGCTTGTTTATGTCTAGTGAGCTTACATATGTATATCTGAGTTCATCTTTTAAATCGAGGAATATTGTGTGTGTGTTCGGAGCGGGGTCTCCGAGTGTGTAATTATTATTGGGGTGCGTCCCCGTCATGGTGTGTGTGTGTGTGGTGCTGAGCACCGTGTTGAGGGTTCACCCTCGTGTCTGTGCTGCTCTGCAGCGTGTTGAGCGTCAAGCTCGTGTGTGTGTGGTTTGCTGCCGTCGAGCAGCGTGTGGTGTATTGGGGTTCGTCCCCGTATCCTACCTCGTGTAGCGTTTTAGTGAAGCCTCACCTAGGTGGTGAGGGGTGGACGTAGGGTACCCGTCGTGGTCCCGAACCACCTAAAAAATCCTCATGCATGTGTGATTGGTTGAGTGTTTGTTCCTTATCTTCTACCACCATTCACAGGATGGATTATTGATTATCTTGCACATTGATGCTAAATTTGTTAACGTATACTGCTAGTTCAAATTGCCATCTCTCCGTGTGTGATCTTGTCACTTGCATGTTCGGTGAGGTTTGATTGAGAAGCTTTGAAGTCCTTTTTATTGGCTATAATTTTTAGAGAGGGATCTATTCACCCCCTCTAGATCCGTGCCACTACACTGTGGGACCCAACAATTGGTATTAGAGCCCGGCTCTGTTATATTAGATCAAACGATCTTCAGAGGGATCCTAGTGTAGTTTTGAATGATGAATGCTTCTTCAGATATTGATTCTTTGACTTCCTTAGCTGTCTATAATGGTGATGGTTTTAACTCCTGGCTGGGAAAACTATGTAGGACCATAAATTCAATTGATCCAAACTTGTGGAAGTTAGTTAATGATGGTCCTCATAAGCTGCCTCGGGATGAGACCAAGTGGTCCATCCAAGACAGACTAAAGAGTCATGAAAATGCTACAATTTTGAGATTGCTAAAAAATTCTGTCAATACTAACAGGTTCACGTTTGTCTCCTCTTATAGAAACGCCAAAGAACTTATAGACAAGTTAATGCTAGCTCAAGAGAAGCAAGGACTGAGGGGATTAATGGCTGATGATATTTATCATACTTGTGATGAAAGTGCTGAGGAGGTAAGCTCTAAATCCGATGAAGATGAATTGTCTTTTGAAGATTTGGTAGATGATTATGAAGAATTATCAGAAAAATATAAAAAGGTAAAATGTGAAAACAAAGCTTTGAAGAAGAAGTCTAATGAAAATATCCATGACAATTCCTCTTGTGTGAAATGCTTTGATCTAAGTTCAAAAATTGAAGAACTGGAAAAAGAAAATGAACTCTTGGCATGTAATGTTACCTTGCTTGAGAAAAGTGAAAGAACTCTAAAGAACAAGTTAGATTCATTGTCAGATGATGAAAAAATATTTGATAAACTACTTGACTCTGAAATTGATGCCAAGTCCCTTCTGGACAAAAATGAGAAATCTGAGAAAGAAAATGATTTGCTGAAATCCGAACTTGAAAAACTAAAGCAATTGAATAGGACCATGTGTGAAAGACTTTTGACATTTGAAAAAGACAAGTCCATGGTCTCTCAAGAGAGTGAGAATGTAAGTATTCTAGAATAGGAAATAGAATCTTACAAGATGATAAATGCCACTCTCAATGAAAAGGTCAGTTCCTATGAAAATCAGATTATCTCATATGAACTTCATGTAGCATCTCTTCAATCTGAAATTTCTAACTTGAATAGGTCATTGGGAAAATTCGTGAGTGGAGAGGAGAATCTAAACAAACTCTTGAGAACTAAGGTGAACTTCCAAAGGGAAGGACAAGGATACAATCCTAGAAAAAAGGAAGCATTTAATCTGAAAATAAAAACTTCGTTTGTGCATGCTTCTAGTTCCTCAAGTACACCAAACACTTCTTCATCTGTCAAACAAAAGTCCCTTATGCATGCAAAGAAATTTGATGTGAAACACCATGCTCAAAAACAAAACAATGCATCATGTCACTATTGTGGTGAGCTTGGACATCTAATGCATGATTGTAGTTTAATTAAAGAGGATGACTTGAATGCTTGTAAGATGCATGCCAATAGATTTCAAGCTTATCAGAAAAGAAAAGGTGAATGTTTTCATTGTGGGAAAATGGGCCATACTATGAAAAATTGTTGGTTGTTAAATGTGAAACCCAGATTTCATATTCAAAATCAAAGACCCCCTAGATATTCACAAAAGTCCAATGCTTATGTTCAACCAAAGAAATTAAACCACGTGTGTATTGTCATTACTGTGGTTATGTGGGACATGTCATGAATGATTGCTCGTTATTGCACCTTGATGATATGAATGCAAGGAAATTGTGGAGAGTCACAAATCGTGGTGCACCTAACCCCCAGGGACCCAGGATGGCTTGGATTCCCAAAACATCGAAGTAACGATTTTGTCTCGCAGGAATGTCTTGTGATGGAAGAAGCTGTCAATAGAATAAAACTCCTCCAAGGAAAGAAACTGATGAGCCTATGTGGTAATGCATTCCACTTTCACTTTCACATGTGAATAACAACCTTTTGTTACTGTTCATAGAGTTTATCCGCTTTCACTCATGTTTTCTTGTGTGAATAACTATAACTTTGTAGTTGTTCACAAAGTCTTTTCTAGCTATACTCATTTTTTTATGGATAAAAGTTGAATTTTACACATAGAGCACACACATCTTTTTGCATACTTGTGAATACCAATAACATTTTAATCATCTGTCATCCTGTTGCACTGACTCGCATACATTTCATATTCGTGTGCATGAATGCCATGATTAACCGGTATATAAAATGGTGTCAGTGGAAATGTAGATTAAGTCCACCTAGAAGCTTTCATCATGCGTGAGTGTGGTCTTCGGACCTACGTACTTCGCCACGTACCGGCAATCAAATTGCTTGAATATATCATCTTGACTTGCCTGAATGTATATAATATACACCCCGTTCTTTTTGAACTCTTCTACGACTGAACAACCTTGTTAAATAAATTTACATTGATTCAGGCATTAATGACTCATGACACATGTTAACAAGGTCTTTTTGGTTTTCAACCGTGCATACACTTAGGGGGAGACAAAACCTTGAAAAGGCTAATTCATGTTCTACTATCTGTTCAATCAATCACTTCATATGGAACTTTGATACAACTGACTTCATTCAATAAGGATCTCTGTTATTCCACTCAACACTTTTAAGGATTCTTAAACCCCTACATCAAAGTCTAGTGACTCGTGAGAAAAAAGCTGTCAGTCCCACCAAAAATTGAATAAGTGTGATTTGACATCGAGTACATCGGGAATCCCCCCTGAAATAAAGGAGGAAACTCGCATCGGAAAGTGTCTTATCCACATTATCATAAATGATGATACCGAGTAGCCGGGAATTGCCCTTGAGACAAAGGGCATGCCTCGTGTCAAAAGGATAGTCATGTTGCTATTTAAAATAAATACAAAATTATTTGGGACTGTGCGAAGCTACCAAAAGCCGAGCATTTTGTATTGAAATGTAGGAAGGAGAGATTCTTGTTAGTGTTACTTAGAACATATAACTATCCATATTGCCTTGAAAGTCATTATTCATTGTTCTCGTGTTGAATCTGAGCTTGATTGTTTGCATGTACTCCCTGAATTAGCTGATAATCAATGGTCAAGCAGTACGTCTAATTGAAAGCACAACCATGTTAATATGGTTCATGGTCATGATTGCTCAAATCTATTGCATTCTTCCTATACTTGTCCCTAAGGGACCTTCATGCTTGATTTTATACCTATGTATGCTTGTTTGTATGCCTGCATGCTTAAAATGCATAATTAGAACTCAATTGTTGAAACCCCCATAATTGAAGCATGCAACTCACTTTGAACAAATTCTGAAATGAATTTTTATGAAAATACAACCATGACTGGTTGATTGTGGAACTGAGCTGGTAAGAAGTACTCTCATGTGTCAAGCTAAAAATTGTGATGGCTGAAAGGAATACAAATTCTGATTGAACTGTTTTGTGCGTTGAGTTACTGCTCTGACATTGTGTCCATTCCTCGGACTTTGTCTCATATTTCACTGACCATGAGTTCTGATGCACAGAGTCAATAGGTTGCAATTGGTGACTCTAACATGCTTTAATCTTAAGTTCTTTAAAGTGCTCAGAATGAAGGAGATAAGGTAAGCAACTTGGCTTCAATGCTATTCATGGGAATGAAATGTATTCAACTCAAATCTGGTATGATTCCTTGCAACATTTCAATCTCAATGATTTGTGATGGATAATAGAAATGAAAGCTTGCATGTTTAATTGAATTGATCATCCAAGTGTGGGTATTTGTTTTCCCTTGTCCAAGATCAACTTTTCTCAGTTGAACTATCCACATATTGCCCACTCTGTGTTTATCATCTCATGGATATCAAGTTTGGTTCATCTGGCCATTAATCCATTCCATTTCACTTGTTTTTTCAAAGTGCAGAGAAAGTGTCGACCCCTAAGGTCGACACTCTTATCGGGTGTCCTTTTTTCTTACGAGATAGAATCATCTCCAAAATGTGTCGACCCACAAGGTCGACATATTTGTTTCAGAACCCAGTTTGTGAACCGGACCGCAGGGTTCACTCCTCACACCTATTGCTCTCTGGCTCGAACCCAAGGTGACTTGGGTGTCTTCCTTTGGCCAAATCTGATCGAACCATCTTCCTTAAACCCTCTTCTCTACATCGTAAACCCATTCTCCACCCATTTTCTCTTGCCCTAACCTTCCTCCATGACCTTCCACGGGCGACCATCCGCACCTCCAACGGATGATCCTCCTCTTCCCAAGCCTCCGCAGCTCCTCCTCTCCACTCCCCCTCCAGCCCTCCGTGGCTCCTCCACGCCACCTCTTCAAGAGGCACCCTCTGGCGAGCGGCGGCGTTCGCCCCTTCTTCTTCCTCTTGAATCTATCACGGCTCCCTCGTACGAAGCACATCTATTTGGAAGAAGTTGCTGTTCGTGGCGTGAAGTCCAGACAGTCAGAGGAAGCCCTCCATCTGCTCGAGGGTCTCACTACCATGTCTCCGTCCTCCATCTGCTTGCCAAGCTGCACAAATGGCACCTAAGAAAAGATCGGTGTTAGAGAGGAGGAAGCCCACATCCAAACTGAGCTAAGGCATAAAGACAAGGAAGCCCAGGTTGAAAGAATGAAAAGAGCCCCTGAGACGAAGATGTTGGCTGAAAGGAAAGTGTTGCACCCTCGTGCGGTTGATTTCAGGAGCATAGAAAAGAATTTGCCAAGGTTAGTCAAACTCTTAAGGAAGCAGCCAAATTTAATTTCCTTCATGTCAGAACACCGGAGAGTTTATCATTCCCTAGTTCATCAATTCTATGCAAACATGGTTGTCAAAAATGATGAACTGTACACTGAGATAAATGGGCGTTCTGTTCCTTTAACTCCTCAGTTGATAGGAAAAGCCCTGCATTTGCCTTCGGATAGTGGGATGATTTATGAAGAAGCCATTTATTCTGAAGAACTTGCATATGAACTCATGACAGATAAGGTAGCTACACCAGGGTGTGTACCGAAGCTCAATGCAAATGAATTCCCACCTCTTCAGAAGATTCTACATCACATGATGACCACTATACTACTGCCTAGATCAGGGTCTAGGGAACAAGTAACTGACATGCACAAATTCCTATTTGTACAAATCATGAGTGGAGAACCGGTTAACTTCCTAAAGGTGATGATGAAGTACATAACCAGTTGCAGGAAGTCCAAGAACCGAAATTTACCTTATGGAGCTACTTTAACACCAATTTTTCAGTCCTTGCATATTGACTTGAGTCAGCATGTCAGTCATCCAATTAAGGATGCCGACATCTATACTATCCCATCCATCTGCAACAACATGGGATATGAATTGAAGAATGGTGTTCTTGTTCGCACACTTTCGTCAAAGAAAGGTAAAGTCCCGACAACAGGGTCTGTGCAGAATGAAGGTGAAGATCATGAAGAACCCATCAGCAAAACTGCCAGAACCAGAGTGTCACAGGCTACATCTTCAGCAGATACATTAATGAACACCAAATTTGACGAATTAGCTGATGAAGTTTGCAATGTCAAAGAATCAGTGGATGCCCTCACACGGGAAGTCAAAGAACTCAAGCTTCATCATGATACTTATCTTTAGAAGTTCGCTGCCATGGCCGACTCCACTGACTCACTCCATACTGCCATTGGCATTCAAAACTCCAAGTTTGATGAGCTCTCTGATTTTCTCAGGCGTCCTCGGACACCTCCTGACTCTCCTTGAAGCTTTAGCACCCTCCTTCTAATGGACAAGCTGATTGACTTTACCCCCCTTACCACTCCTTTTTGTTGATGACAAAGGGGGAGATGAAATGTGCTATATGTGTGGATATTATGGTTGTGTGTCTTGTTATGTGGACATTTTGTGGTTTGTGTTTATTTTGTGGACATGGTTGTCTTGTTTATTTTGTGGACAGGGTTGTCTTGTTTATTTTGTGGACATAGTTTTCCAGATGTGGACAATAGTTGAAGTGGACAGTAGTTGTGATTGCTTGATGGACAATGTTGAAGTTATGAGTTATTTTGTGAATGGAATATTTTGTGGACTTGTGTTCATTTTGTGGGATGATCACTTATGCTTAAAGAACATGTCTTGTTGGTGGATGTTATGTTTGATGGATGATTCATCATTGATGCAGAATAGTATCTTAATTCATGGTTAGAATGCATTATATTCTTGATTATGTTATCAAATGGTTTACAGGATGCCTAGTGTGTTCAAAGAGTGTGAACTGTATTTTGACTGCATTTTGAGAATGAGTGTGATTGAATTGATAAGCATGGTTTCATGTCTAGAATGCTAGATGTGAATTGAATTTCCTTGAAACACTTTTTATCCGTCAACTCTATTTTGTCTAATTACACATAGTATTTGTCATCATCAAAAAGGGGGAGATTGTTGAACCCCGTGCAGAACCGTGTATTAAAGAATTTTGATGATGAACTATATACCATGTGATTGTTCTCCATGTAAACATTTTGCATATGTAGTTTGTGGATTTGAAATGAATTGAGCAAACTCCATTTGATTGAACAGTTAGTGTATGACACGGTCAACTGATTTGATGAACTTAACTGACGTGTGTTTTGAAATGTTTACAGAAGTTAGTGAGAAAGGAAAGTCTCCGAACAATTTGAGTGAAATTCTTCTAACTCTTCCTTAGTTGATTTGGATAGGATTCAAGCTATTGTGATAGCTAACATGTGGTTTGAAGAGACTTAGTCTAAATATTGAGTGATTTATGAGACATAGGTTTCAATTTCTAGAACTTGAATGATATGGAAGACTAACTTCCAGTATGTAATGTGACAGGTGTAAAGAATGGGAATGAACATATACACCACATTGGATATCTTCCAATTGGATCTTCACATGCATGTGGACCAACAAAATGGTAAGTTGCTTTGGTTGAATGGTAGGAGGAGGTTTATTGTGAAAAATGGATGGACATCTCTCAAGGTAATTCCCTAACAATCTCTAATTGGTATATCTATGATTTGGAGTACTTAATACCCATTTCTCTCTTACCTGTATTCATCTTTGTTGTCTCATGTCTTTTGAATAACCCCATTGTGTGTTTTGTTATAGTTTGCTTATGTTAGGAAAAGTGTCGACCCCATGGGTCGACACTTTGTCCAAGGGTCTGGTGTTTTTAGCCGGCCCTCTTATGTCTTCGAACTTGGGGATAAAAAGTTGAACCACATGGTCGACCTTTTTATCGCTAGGTTCTATCTGGGTTTATGTTTCAGAACCCTGGACATAAGTGTGGACCCACAAGGTCGACACTTATTCCGAGACTTTCTGCCGTGGCCTTTTATTATTGCCAAAGGTGGAAAGTGTCGACCCCATGGGTCGACACTTTCTACGCTCGGTTCTATTTGGGCTTTGTTCTGACTTGCCCGAACGCGAGTGTCGACCCATGGGGTCGACACTTTCCGGCGACCGGAAAATTCGCCTGTTCGCGCGGTGGCTGGTGCCCTAGCCCATTCCACTCTTAGTGCTCGATCGTGATTGGCCCTTGGGGGATAATGTCCTCCACGTGTCCCCTCCATCCCTAGTGGTATAAATCAAATGTGAAAAGGTTTATTGAAGCGGAGAGAAAGCATCGAATGAAGCATTCGTTTTGGGGTTTTTGCAGGGAGTGCAGCCGGAACTGAATGATGCCTCTCCCCAAGTCGTTCTGAGTTTGATTTAAGGAAAGAGAAGCCATTAATCTATCCTCCTGCAGTGAGTTTGCTGAAGCACCATGGGTTATCATCTCTCCATCATCCATGGTCCTGATGGTGAGTCAAGAGAAGTGAAAGGGGACTGAAGCATCTGCGTCCTTTCTTCCGATCTGAACCAAAGGAGCTTCGTGAGGACATCTTCTTCAATCTGTTCATCCCCGGAAGTCATCAAGGAGCCAAGTTTCACCATTTACGATCAGGAGTTTGCTCAACTCAATATTCATCCATGTTTAGAGTTATTCATGCTTGTTTATGTCTAGTGAGCTTACATATGTATATCTGAGTTCATCTTTTAAATCGAGGAATATTGTGTGTGTGTTCGGAGCGGGGTCTCCGAGTGTGTAATCATTGTTGGGGTGCGTCCCCGTCATGGTGTGTGTGTGTGGTGCTGGGCACCGTGTTGAGGGTTTGCCCTCATGTCTGTGCTGCTCTGCAGCGTGTTGAGCGTCAAGCTCGTGTGTGTGTGGTTTGCTGTCGTCGAGCAACGTGTGGTGTATTGGGGTTCGTCCCCGTGTGCTACCTCATGTAGCGTTTTAGTGAAGCCTCACCGAGGTGGTGAGGGGTGGACGTAGGGTACCCGTCGTGGTCCCGAACCACCTAAAAAATCCTTGTGCGTGTGTGATTGGTTGAGTGTTTGTTCCTTATCTTCTACCACCATTCACAAGATGGATTATTGATTATCTTGCACATTGATGCTAAATTTGTTAACGTATACTTCTAGTTCAAATTGCCATCTCTCCGTGTGTGATCTTGTCACTTGCATGTTCGATGAGGTTTGATTGAGAAGCTTTGAAGTCCTTTTTATTGGCTATAATTTTTAGAGAGGGATCTATTCACCCCCCTCTAGATCTGTGCCACTACACTGTGTGACCCAACAGAATGAACAAACTCTTCTCTCCGTTTCTTCGGGCGACGAACAACCCCCTTTTTTTTGACAAAGACCTCCCGTCTAGGTCATTGAATAAACAAACTCTTCTCTCTGTCCCTTCAGGTGACGAACGACCCCTTTTGATCAAGTCCTCCTGGCTAGGTCGTTGGACGAACAAACTCTTCTCTCCGCCCCTCCAAGGTCGGATCAACCTATTCGGGTCAAACATACCAGTGATATCATTTGGTTAATCACAGGACGGGCATGGTGGAGTGGTCCCCTCGTCCCTCCTCTGGAGGAGCGAGCACTCTCTTATGCACCTACACGAACCCCACCGGGTTCTCCCCGAATGAGCTATTAGTACGAATCTGCATTCCATCACGTAGCAAAAAAAAAGAGAAAAAAAAGAGAGAGAAAAAAATGGAGATTTCCCAACGCCATACATACACAAGAAGCACATGGAACAATTGCATTGTATTCTTCTCTGGAAAAAATTACATACGCCTCGGGGCATACCCCAGTGTTACATAAAAAGGGGGAGAGCAAAAAAAGATGATTAGAAGAAGACCGACGACTATTCTATTCCTTGGAAGATTTCCTTGAAAGGAAGGATCCCAACACAAGGAAAGTTAACCATTTCGTGCAGTCGGCCCTCCTGTACATCAAGGCGCTCTAGCTCTGTTGTCACCGAAGCCACTTCAACTTCAGCGAGGCCTAACTCATCGATCTCTCTGGCCTTGGCCACCTCAGCCTTGGCAAGATCGGACTCAGCCTTTGTGAGCCAGCATTTGAGCCTCTCTACCCTATTCTCAAAAGCGCAGATGTCGGCACAGCACTCATCCAAGGCCCGCTGGTGTTGCTCCCTGTTGTCCCTCCGAACCTCCAGGGCCTGCAAATATTCATCCTTCTGGGCACCGATGGCTGCGAGTTCGGTCGGGGCTTGCTTCTCAAGGAACTCGTGACGGTTCACATATTTCAACAATAATAGAACCCGCCGCGACCATTCCTCCAAAGGACAACCCATCGTCTGCAGAGCCCCGGTCAGCTGCATGACCACGGTGTGCACTCCCCGGTATGTGGGGTGGGGGTCGGCGAGCATCATGGCTCGTAGAGCTAATAAGGTCTGGCGGACCGGCAGGTCCGAAGTAACATGACCCATGGAAGGTACGGCCAGCGGGCTGAACTCGACAATGCTGTCCACCGCGGCCCACAGCTCGGCATCCACCGCTGCTGATGATGACGTGAGAGTCAATGTCGAGCGGCTGAATCCTTCTGTCTCGAAGGGTGATTCCAGGCCGATCATCGCGAATGGCGAGGGTATGACCATGACCGAAGCATCTGACGCCGCCATGATGAGCGGCTGCTCCATCTCCACTGTCCGGGCTAGGCCTACGCCTGACGATGACGCTTCCATCGCCGGAACGGGAGCCTTGGTCTCGTCCGAAGAGTGGACGACCGCAGGGGACGAACCCGGCACTACAGCTAACGGGTTTGCTTCGACCTCTGCCTCCTCAACATGGTCTAGGCCCGCTATCGCCTCATAGGTCAGGAGTGCAGGAGTCGCGACCTCGTCTAGGAGAGGGGTATCAACCGTAGCCGGGCTCAACGTTACTTCGGAAGGAGTTTCACCCCTTTCTTCCAGGGACTCTCCCGAGGGGGTAGTGATGATTGTCAGTATCTTCCCCATGAGTCGGGCCTCCTCCGGCAGGACCGACTTTGGGATCGGCGGAAGCGGGATCCCGAGTCGCGGGACGGCCCCCATCCTCAGAAGAGACGCCAAGGATCCCGCGTCCGGTCCCAGAAGTAACTTCAACCTTCTCACCGCATGCGAACGGAAAGATGAGCTCCACCTGGGGACAGCCTTACGAGTTCGAGGTGCACGCGCTCTGCGGGGCGTTGTTATTGTCTAACCATGTGAAGAAAGGTTTGTTATGTTAGATGGACGCAGTCTATCTCCACTGAGAGTGGATCTAGAGGGGGGTGAATAGATCTAATGGCTAATTTAAAACACAGTTGAACTATAATGCAGAATTTAAAACAAATAATTGTTGAGCGATAGAAAGAACACTATGAGGAGTGTCGACACATGCAGCCACACAACATATCACAAGCAAACTCACAAACACAAGACACCCAAGATTTTTAGGTGGTTCGGTCAGAGACCTACGTCCACCCCACACTCAACCGAGTATGGCTTACTGCTGCGCAGTACAGCTTGCGTCTGCTGGGCAATACAGCTTGGCCTACAAATCGCTGAGTAACACAGCTTGCTGTCCGAGACAAGTCTCGCCTACTGAGGATTACAACTTCACCTGTCCAGTGGAGACCTCCACTGCAACCGCTGGGGTTTACAGCTTACCCGTCCAGAGGCAGCACCTCTGCTAACAGCTGACTCACAGCTTGAAGAAACAATGTCGAAAATAAAATACAGAAGCAAACGAAAATAGAAAACCCTAATGGGAATGTAGCTCGGAATGAGCAAAGCTCAGCTCTGGTATCTGAACCAAGAGTCTGAGATACAACCTCTCAATCAAAACTTTCACAATCTCACTCTCTCAATCTCACTCTCTCAACACATCTCTCTTCTCTCTTTCTTTTCTTCTCTGCTTTTCTTCTCTCTGTGAATCGGTGGCTCTCTGCTGCTTCAGGCTTTTACTCTCACTGTATAGACTTTGCCACTGTTCGATATTGCTTCATCCGAAGAAGAAGACTCCTATATATACCAGCAACATATTGGATAAGGGCGTGTGGCTTCCACATTTCCCGCCCAAAGAATTCTCCAGATCCGAGGCAATTTCATTCCACATGGCAGCATCCTGTGATGGGTTGCTTCCACGTGTCACCATCTGATCACCTCGTCCTTCCTTGGATCATGAGCCAAGTCATCAATCCCTGCAAAGAATCCCTATCAGACAGACGAAATAGAGTTATCAGTTTAAGTATAAACCCTGTACAGACTTTGTGGGATACAATGCATTGTATAGACTTCCCTGTATAGACTTTGTGAACTCGAATGCATTGTATAGACTTTGCTGTATAGACTTTGTGAACGTGAATGCAATGTACAGACTCTGGAATGTATAGACTTCATATATGCAGTGCTGTGCGATGTACAGACTTCCTATATGAAGGCAACCGCTGTACCGACTTGCTGAAGTGTAATGCAATGTGCAGACTTTGAAGAACATTCAGCAGCCAATGTATAGACTAGGCAATGTAAAGACATGCCAGTGTATGGGCTTGATGAGCGTGCAGCAATGTGTAGACTTCAATGCATGAAGAAGCACTGTGAAGACTTAGACAGACACAATGTGCAACAATGTATAGACTTGAAACACTAGATGCACGATGTACAGGCTTCAACTAAAATGATGCACAATGTGTAGACTCGAATGCTGTGCGATGTACAGACTTCATGTTATGCATGAGACTCTAAGTAAGACAGACGATGTGCAGACTTAGCCAGCATTCAATTCGATGTATAGACTTCATGAATGATGCATGCAATGCACTGGACAATGTATGGACTTAGCCGATGCAGACTAGTCCGATGTACAGACTTGCTCATTGTTCAGACTTCATGAACGATGTACAGACTTGCCAAAGGAAAGGCTGTACAGACTTGATGCAATGCAAGTCAATCGAGTGTATGGACTTCACGATGTGAAGACTTGTCAAAGACAACTGGACGATGTACAGACTTGAGCGAAGTAAAGTCTGTACAGACTTGAAGGTTCACAATGTGTAGACTTTGGCAAAACAACGATGTACAGACTTGCACAGTTCAAGGATGTATAGACTTTATCTGAAAGCCCAATGTACAGACTTGCAAGACTGAACGTAGGTAAAGATCCCAGTGTATAGACTTCGAAGTTCACTGACGGATGTACAGACTTTGAAGGTTCAACTGGTGAATGTACAGTCTTCACCTCGAGCAATCTACAGTGCAGTGTATGGACTTTACAGAATGATGCATGACGCTGTACAGACTTTTCTAATGTATGGACTTAGCCTGTGCGAACAATGCATCAATGTATAGACATTATCGTGCAGATAGTACCTCACATGCATTAGTGTATAGACTGTATGCCTGATGGATGCACTGATGCAGTATATACACAGAGGAAGCAATGCACCGATGCAATGCATGCACATAGCAGGTATTGAACTGAAGCAATGGATGTATAGACTTGTGATGCACTGATGCAGTACATGCATAGAGGAAGCAATGCACCGATGCAATGTATAGACTTGCTAGTTAAGTGAGCTGCAATGTATGGACTTCGCCCAATGCACAAAGACGCTAAGTCATACGGACAGTGTACAGACTTAGTTAATGCATGAGACACTAAGAAGATGGACAATGTATAGACTTGGATGTTATGAGGGAGTCGACCCATCTAAGAAGGAGGTCGACCCACTACTGTCCAGACTGTGCATGGATGTACAAACTTACGTTCTCAACAATGCACAACACAACACAATGTATAGAGTATGCTGAGTGTGTATACTTGTGTGTGTGTGCAATGTGTAGACTTGTGAAATGCATAGAACACACAGACAATCTGATAAAAGTAATTTCATCAAAACATATAAACAGTTGCCAATCAATCAAAACAAGGTGTTGCCAATGAAGTAAAGCATATTGTCAACATCATCAACACAGAGGAGTCATAACAATCTCCCCCTTTTTGATGATGGCAACCCCCTATCATATAGAATAGCAACAACCTGTCATACAGATGAATTTTTGATGAAAGACATGAATTGTTATTCAGATTTGTCATGCAGATGCTATGAATGCATGCTAGAAATGTAAGCAACTCCCTGCTAACAAAATCTCCCCCTTTGTCATAACATGATGCATACACTTCCCCTGAAATGAATTCAGAATTCATCAAACAAGATAATATTCTCCCCCTTTGCCATCAACAAAGAGGAGGGAAAGTGATTACAAGGGAAGGAACAAGAGAGATCATTTGACTGGCATTCTGAACAAGCAGTTCAGGAATAAGCATTCTAAAGCACAGAGTCTTCAGTCATATGAATTTAGAAACTACTTTCAGATAGAATTCTGGTTTAAAGGTTATAAATTTTGAGTTCATGCACTACAATCAATGGATAAGTTTTCTGTGCATGATAAAATAATAAACCAGAATCACATTTGCATGAGAGATTCAGTTTCAAAATATCTTACTTTCATAGACTCAGAAAAGAATGATTAAGAGATACCAAGTCATGTATTGAGATTAAACAAATTGACATCCATGAAATTTCTTTTGAAGGAATAGCATTTTTCATTGTATTTCATTAAGGGCATTCAGGTGCCATTTATCTTTCTGCGTAAGGGTATACGTTTATCAGACGCCAATACCCCTAGATACTCAACATGATAGACCATTCTGCCATGATCAAATGCAGTAGACTGATTTACACCTTTTTGTGTGAGGGTACACGTTTATCAGACGCCAGTTACCCCCAGGTACTCAGTGAAACCACCCTACTGTTTTGATCATTTTATACAGAGATAACTGATACACCTCATGACTGAAGTGTTGTCCATTTCTTTGATGGATCACTTAGTTTCTTAGTATTTTACCAGTCTTTGCTCTGCCAATTTATTTTCAATTAATTTTCAATGTTTTTCAATATCTTTCTTAGCTATCCTTTATTTGTTTCAGAATGACTTGTTTAAGAACAATACACATACTTAGCTTCTCTAACATGTTTTCAGATGAGTTTTCAGATTTCAGATATGATTAGCTTTGTCTGACATGAAATAAGATAAGGGTTGAGAGTTTTATCAATTTTCAGCTTTCTTATTCACTGATTGCAATCTTTAAACTTTAAAGTTTATAAAATTTAAACCATTAAGTCAGTCTTTAAGCAATTAAAATTCTTATAAGAGAAGAAGTCTATTTTCTATTGCTTAGGAATCAGAACTGACTAACAGATTGCCATATTGTCAGACTCAATCATTCAGAGTCAAAGGATGAATGAACAGGGTCGACACTGGGAGTTCAAGGCGTCCACGCATCAGTTGAAGAGGCAACAATATAAAACACTGAGATAATATCAGTGCGTCGACTCCACGCTATTGCAGCGTCAACTCATCAGAATAAGAAGCAGAGGCATTCACAGATCTAGTTCACTGCGTCAACGCCACAGTAGAGCAGCGTCGACGCAGCAATTAAAAATGCAGAGTTAATGGTTCACTGGAATACCCCAGTGCGTCAACGCTACAGCGTGATAGCGTCGACGCAGCAGTTCACCCTGAATTTCTGACAAGACTCTCCCTGTCTATATGCATGCAGTTTTGCAAAGGAATGGCAAGAATTAAATGAGAGAGAGCTTTGACATAGATCATGGATGAATGATATGCAATGAAAACTATGTCATAAAAAATTATGAATGATATGCATGTGGTTTTAGACACATTCATGACTAAATGATATGCAGTGATGATCATGAGTGTAAAAAAAATATGAGTTTCATGCATGATCATGAGTCTGTTGCTATATTCAACATTCACACATTTTATTCAAGTCATCAGAGAATTTATTCATTATGCTGAAATTTACACAAGCCAAGTTCTCTTCTAAGAAATTTAAACCTTTCATTCCCAAGAGGCTTAGTAAAGATATCAGCAATTTGTTTTTCAGTTTCAATGAAGTTCATTTCAATTTCCTTTTTATTTACAACATCTCTAAGAAAATGGTGTTTTATCTCTATATGCTTAGTCCTAGAATGATGAACATGATTTTTAGCAAGGCATATAGCACTAGTATTATCACACAAGATTGAAATACATTCCAATTTTATCTAATAATCATCTAGTTGGTGCTTGATCCAAAGTACTTGGGCAGCACAATTACCTGCTGCAACATATTCAGCCTCAGCTGTAGACAAGGCTACAGTGTGTTGCTTCTTAGATGCCCAAGATACTAGACAGCCACCAAGGAATTGACAATAGCCACTAGTGCTTTTTCTATCTACTCGACACTCAGCATAGTCTGTATCAGTGTAGGCTAGAAGTTCTAACTCACACTTAGCAGGATAGCATAGACCTAGCTCTTGGGTGCCTAGTAAATACCTAAAAATCCTTTTCACAGCCTTAAGATGTGATTCTTTAGGACTAGCCTGAAATCTAGAGCATAAACACACTGAAAATTGAATGTAAGGCCTAGATGCTGTAAGATATAGAAGGGATTCGATCATACCTCTATATATCCTTTGGTCCACTGGTTTACCTTGAGGATCTTCATCCAAACTGGTTGAGGTACCCATTGGAGCAGCTATTGCCTTGAGGTTGTCCATTTTGTACTTCTTCAATAAATTCTCTATGTACTTGGACTGAGAGATGAAAGTACCATCCTTTGATTGTGTAACCTGCAGTCCAAGAAATAGTTTGAGCTCACCCATTGAGCTCATTTCAAACTCATTAGTCATAATTTGAGAGAATTCCTCACACAATTTGGGGTTAGTTGACCCAAAGATAATGTCATCCACATAAATTTGAATGATAAGAATATCTGAACGACTCACCTTGGTGAACAATGTTTGATCAACTACACCTCTTGTGAAGTTCTTTTCAGTGAGGAATTTGCTCAACCTGTCATACCAAGCTCTAGGAGCTTGCTTTAAACCATAGAGAGCCTTTTTGAGTTTATAGACATGATTAGGGAAATCTAAGCATTCAAATCCAGGAGGCTGTCTCACATAGACATCCTCACTGATTTCCCCATTCAGAAATGCAGATTTTACATCCATCTGCGGAAGATTTATTCCTAGGGAACATGCATAAGCCAATAATATTCTGATTGCTTCTAACCTAGCTACAGGGACAAAAGACTCTTCAAAGTCTATTCCAAATTCCTGATTATACCCCTGAGCTACAAGTCTGACCTTATTTTTAATGACATTCCCTGATTCATCAGTTTTATTTCTGAACACCCATTTAGTCCCTATGACTGTTTCATGATCAGGAGGTGGAACCAAATGCCACACCTTATTCCTGTCAAATTGATTGATCTCCTCATGCATGGCATTAATCCAATGCACATCTTTGAGAGCACATTCAATGGACTTGGGTTCTACATTTGAAACAAACACATATGCATTCAATTCATTTTGAATTCTTAAGTGACCTCTAGTCCTAGGGGGATCATGCAGATTTCCAATCACATTATCTACTGGATGATCTTTAAGATATCTAATGTTAACAATTGGATTGTCATGATTTTCATTTACCTCCCCCTGAGCTGTAGGCTCTTATTCATTAGGCTCTTCATTTCCTTCCTCATTTTCGGATTGGTCTACAGGATTTCCTTCTTTCAGAATTTCACCAATGTCTTCAATCCTGCATTGACCAATGTTAGTCTTTAATATGGATTCATCAAACACTATGTGTGGAGATTCTTCAACAGTTTTGGAATTCAGATTGTACACTCTATATGCTTGGGTGTTTTCAGAATAACCAAGAAAAATTCCTGGTTCACCTTTGGGTTCAAATTTATCAAGGTCTCTTTTATCATTTATATGAATGAAACATTTACAACCAAAAATCTTGAAATTAGCAATAGAAGGTTTCTTACCCTTTAAGATCTCATATGGTGTTTTCTGAGTAGAAGGTCTTACCATGGCTCTATTAATTACATAACAGGCAGTATTTACTGCTTCAGTCCAAAACTTCCTTGGTAGACCACCTTCAACCAAGAGTGTACGACCCATCTCCACTAGGGTTCTGTTCCTTCTCTCCAGAACTCCATTCTACTCAGGTGTCCTTGGTGAGGAGAACCTGTGGTTAATTCCATTTGACCTGCAGAATTCATCAAACTGTGAGTTTTCAAACTCACCTCCATGATCAGTCAAAATATTTTCAATTTTCTAGTTTTTCTTAAGACAGAACTCCTGAAATTCTGAGAATGCATCACTTTTATGTGATAAGAAATATACCAAAGTATACCTAGAGAAGTCATCTACCATGACAAACCCATACTTCCTCCCTGATAAGCTGACAGACCTGGTTGGCCAAAAAAGGTCCATGTGTATCAGCTCATAGGGTTTAGAAGATAGATTTTCTATTCTAGATTTAAATGACTTTCTAGTTAACTTTGATTGAGTGCATGCATCACAGATTTTATTTTCTTTCTTAAAGGAAACTTCAGGAAGTCCTCTAACCATACTATGCTTATTCAGTTTATGCAAAACAGTGTAACTAGCATGACCTAACCTACGATGCCATAAAAATGCTAAGTCTTCTCTACTAGTAGTAAGGCATAGGTTAGAATGTTGAATATCATCTAAATCTATCATGTAAGTGTTATTTATCCTCTTACTAGAAAATTTAACAGTTTCGAAATCAGGTTCAAAAACTTTGCAACATTGAGAATCAAAAAGCACTGTGCATCCTTTATCACATAGTTGGCTGATGCTAAGTAAGTTATAAGCTAAACCCTCAACCGACATAACATCCTCAATGCAGCAAGTAGTACACTTACCTACCTTACCTGTTCCAACAATCTTACCCTTTGTGTTGCTACCAAAGGTGACAAAGCCTTCTTATTTCTCTGTCAGCATGCAAAGCTTGGCCTTATCCCCTGTCATATGCCTGGAGCATCCACTATCCAAGTACCACAAGTTGTTCTTGGCTGCCAGGCATACCTACACACACAATCAGGTAGAGAAGTTTGGAACCCAAGACTGATTGGGCTCCAGAGAAGATGTAAAGTAGTTAAAACAAGAAAGCAGACTTTTCGGAATCCACATTTGTTTGAAACTGTTCTGTTTAGTGGATTTTCCAGATTTTCCAGATTTCTTTTTGTTTTGCTTCTTCTTGCTGACACTAGCATGATTATTTACAGATTGATTATTTCTGTGCCAGTGCCTTGGCCAGGATGTATTCACGAAATTTTGGCCATAGTGATCATTGGGCTGGCTGTAGAAATATTGGTTCCTGGGTGTCCACTTGCAATACCCACTAACCCAATTTCTAGGGTAAGGTCTATAAGACTGTGTAGCCTGATGTCCATGACCTGTAAACCTTCATTGAGTCCTAGTCCATCCTGACCTATTTGGATCGGTTGACTGTGCAAAGAAGTGGGACTAGGCTCTAGGTTGGTAGAAGTGTTTGGGTTGAGCTCTAAAAGCATTCTGCCTCCCCTGCACCTTGGACCCTGCTGACCTATTCACAGGTGTGTGTTGGGTCTTCTTCATAGGTGGTGGTGATGGTGGAGACTTGGTGACCTTAGCATGGGGTTTATAAGATTGTGTAGGTTTACCCCTAACCTGAGACTGAGCTTTGGGATTTTGCTTGGATGTGCTAGCTCTACTAGTCTCACTCAATTTTTGTTTGCCCTTGTCCTCAGCATTGGGCTTTTTCAGATTAGCAGTTTTGTTCATTGAAATGCTTAAATTCATGCTAATTAGAGGTCCTTTTTCTTTTTGTGCAACAATTGAAATAGTTTTCATTCCAAAGGTTTTTGTTGCACTAGAATTAAATCCAAGGCTCTCTCTTCTGAAGTTGACCTTTGACCCTAATAAAGCATTTAGATTATCTGTACCTTGGGTCATTTTCTCAATGGTTTTAAGCTTGTCCTCATTATCCTTTTGAATATCTTCAATGGATTTTTTCAGTTCTGTATTCACACTTAGGACAGCTTGATATTTTTCATTCACAATTTTTATCTCACTTTCATATTTCTGAATTTTCAGCTTCCATTCATCAGCTTCTTTTTCTAACCTCTCATTATCTTCTTCAGAGGCTTTTAACTCATTCTTGATTTCATCTAATTCAGAACATGTGAGTTTCAAATTTTTATTCTCAGATTCTAGACATGCAATTTTATCAGTTAGAGTTGTATCATTTTGCATGGAGTTAATCTTCCTTCTTAAATGCCTGTTTTCCTTCCTAATATCATCAGCTCTATCAGTTATGTCATGGTAGGCATCTACCCAATCAGTAATAGTGAAATTTTTGAATCTAGTGATTACCTCATCTGAGTCCTCCTCTCTGTCTTCAGAACTTGTTGCCATAAGGCAAATGGGCTTCTCAGATTCGGCTTCACTGTCAGAAGTATTGCTTAGGGAGCCTTCATCTTCATCACTCCAGGTGCTAACCATAGCTCTCCCTTTCGTGTTCTTCTTCTTTGACTTGTCCTTGTATTTCTGATTCTCTGGACAGTCAGCTTTCATATGACCTGCCTTCCTGCATTGATAACAAGTATTAGATTCAATTATCTTTGCAGGGTTATGTTTATACCTTTTATCCCTTCGGCCGCCACTGTACTTCTTTTGGCTGAATCGTCCTGCTCCTTTTCTGAGGAATCTCCTGAACTCTCTGGTCATCATTGCCATTTCAGTACGGGTTATGTCTTCTTCATTCAGGCTCTCCTCTGATGATGAACTGCTAGAGCTGGATCTGCTGGACTTGCTGGATTTGCTGGTACCAGCTTTCAGAGCGATTGGCTTCTTCTTCCTCTCAGCTTCTTCTATCCTTGGCATATTAATCTCATATGCCATCAGCGAGCCAATTAGCTCATCAGCCCTTGTATTTCGTAAATCCCTTGACTCCTCCATAACTGTAGCCTTAGTATGCCAAGCATGAGTCAGGGAACACAATATCTTCCTCACTAGATCATACTCTGTCAGAGGTTTCCCGAGACCTCTAAGACTATTGGTAATGATTGTCAACCGAGCATACATTTCTTTGATGGTCTCGTTGGGCTTCATCTTGAATACCTCATATTCAGACACTAGGAAATTAGCCTTCATCTCCCTAACTTGAGAAGTCCCTTCATGGATCACTTCCAGTGCATCCCACATCTCCTTAGCTGAACTATAAGAAGATACTCGAGAAAATTCGGTGGGGTGCAGAGAGCACTGGATAGCATTTATGGCGCTCCAGTTTAGAGTAGACCTTCTGATCCCCTCCTTGGTCAGACTTCCTCATTTGGGGACAACTCATAAGGTCCCTTGCTGACTACCTTCCAGATCTCGTAATCCTTAGCCCTCAAAAATACTTGCATACGATTCTTCCAGTATGCATAGTTAGATCCATCGAAGAATGGGGGCTTTGTGGTTGAGTGTCCTTCAGCTATCATCCCTTGAGCATCCATCTCTGCCTTTCCACTTTGGGCGATGAGTCCCTGTAGAAGAGTATGGCTCTGATACCAAGTGTTATGTTAGATGGACGTAGTCTATCTCCACTGAGAGTGGATCTAGAGGGGGGTGAATAGATCTAATGGCTAATTTAAAACATAGTTGAACTATAATGCGGAATTTAAAACAAACAACTGTTGAGCTATAGAAAGAACACTATGAGGAGTGTCGACACATGCAGCCACACAACATATCACAAGCAAACTCACAAACACAAGACACCCAAGATTTTTAGGTGGTTCGGTCAGAGACCTACGTCCACCCCACACTCAACCGAGTATGACTTACTGCTGCGCAGTACAGCTTGCGTCTGCTGGGTAATACAGCTTGGCCTGCAAACCGCTGAGCAACACAGCTTGCTGTCCGAGACAAGTCTCGCCTGTTGAGGATTACAGCTTCACCTGTCCAGTGGAGACCTCCACTACAACCGCTGGGGTTTACAGCTTACCCGTCCAGAGGCAGCACCTCTGCTAACAGCTGACTCACAGCTTGAAGAAACAATGTCAGAAATAAAAGACTGAAGCAAACGAAAATAGAAAACCCAAATGGGAATGTAGCTCGAAATGAGCAAAGCTCAGCTCTGGTATCTGAACCAAGAGTCTGAGATACAACCTCTCAATCAAAACTCTCACAATCTCACTCTCTCAATCTCACTCTCTCAACACATCTCTCTTCTCTCTTTCTTTTCTTCTCTGCTTTTCTTCTCTCTGTGGATCGGTGGCTCTCTGTTGCTTCAGGCTTTTACTCTCGCTGTATAGACTTTGCCACTGTTCGATCTTGCTTCATCCAAAGAAGAACACTCCTATATATACCAGCAGCAGATTGGATAAGGGCGTGTGGCTTCCACATTTCCCGCCCAAAGAATTCTTCAGATCCGAGGCAATTTCATTCCACATGGCAGCATCCTGTGATGGGCTGCTTCCACGTGTCACCATCTGATCACCTCGTCCTTCCTTGGATCATGATCCAAGTCATCAATCCCTGCAAAGAATCCCTGTCAGACAGACGAAATAGAGTTATCAGTTTAAGTATAAACCCTGTACAGACTTTGTGGGATGCAATGCATTGTATAGACTTCCCTGTATAGACTTTGTGAACTCGAATGCATTGTATAGACTTTGCTGTATAGACTTTGTGAACGTGAATGCAATGTACAGACTCTGGAATGTATAGACTTCATATATGCAGTGCTGTGCGATGTACAAACTTCCTATATGAAGGCAACCGCTGTACAGACTTGCTGAAGTGTAATGCAATGTGCAGACTTTGAAGAACATTCAGCAGCCAATGTATAGACTAGGCAATGTAAAGACATGCCAGTGTATGGGCTTGATGAGCGTGCAGTAATGTGCAGACTTCAATGCATGAAGAAGCACTATGAAGACTTAGACAGACACAACGTGCAATAATGTATAGACTTGAAACACTAGATGCACGATGTACAGGCTTCAACTAAAATGATGCACAATGTGTAGACTCGAATGCTGTGCGATGTACAGACTTCATGTTATGCATGAGACTCTAATTAAGACAGACGATGTGCAGACTTAGCCAGCATTCAACTCGATGTATAGACTTCATGAATGATGCATGCAATGCACTGGACAATGTATGGACTTAGCCGATGCAGACTAGTCCGATGTACAGACTTGCTCATTGTTCAGACTTCATGAACGATGTATAGACTTTCCAAAGGAAAGGCTGTACAGACTTGATGCAATGCAAGTCAATTGAGTGTATTGACTTCACGATGTGAAGACTTGTCAAAGACAACTGGACGATGTACAAACTTGAGCGAAGCAAAGTCTGTACAGACTTGAAGGTTCACAATGTGTAGACTTTGGCAAAGCAACGATGTACAGACTTGCACAGTTTAAGGATGTATAGACTTTATCTGAAAGCCCAGTGTATAGACTTGCAAGACTGAACGTAGGTAAAGATCCCAGTGTATAGACTTCGAAGTTCACTGGTGGATGTACAGACTTTGAAGGTTCAACTGGTGAATGTACAGTCTTCACATCGAGCAAGCTACAGTGCAGTGTATGAACTTTGCAGAATGATGCATGACGCTGTACAGACTTTACTAATGTATGGACTTAGCCTGTGCGAACAATGCAGCAATGTATAGACATTATCGTGCATATAGTACCTTACATGCATTAGTGTATAGACTGTATGCCTGATGGATGCACTAATGCAGTATATACACAGAGGAAGCACTGCACCGATGCAATGCATGCACATAACAGGTATTGAACTGAAGCAACGGATGTATAGACTTGTGATGCACTGATGCAGTACATGCACAGAGGAAGCAATGCACCGATGCAATGTATAGACTTGCTAGTTAAGTGAGCTGCAATGTATGGACTTCGCCCAATGCACAAAGACGCTAAGTCATACGGACAGTGTACAGACTTAGTTAATGCATGAGACACTAAGAAGATGGACAGTGTATAGACTTGGATGTTATGAGGGAGTCGACCCACTATTGTCCAGACTGTGCATGGATGTACAGACTTACGTTCTCAACAATGCACAACACAACACAATGTATAGACTATGCTGAGTGTGTATACTTGTGTGTGTGCAATGTGTAGACTTGTGAAATGCATAGAATACACAGACAATCTGATAAAAGCAATTTCATCAAAACATATAAACAGTTGCCAATCAATCAAAACAAGGTGTTGCCAATGAAGTAAAGCATATTATCAACATCATCAACACAGAGGAGTCACAACAAGGTTAGCCACCTACCATGTGAAGTAAATTGTTGAATTCTCAAAGGAGCCGAAGGGTCCTCATGCTCACCTCGCCCGCCGGCACTATGCTGCTCTCCGGCGTCATCTCTTCTCGGGTGTCGGCTTCGGGCACTGTCTCTTCTCGAGTCTCGGTCTCCGGCACCACCTCTCCCACTTCCCGAATTTCGGCTTCGGGCATTACCGACTCTCGGGCCTTGGGCTCCGGCACTATCTCCCATTCCTCAAGGGCCTCGGCTTCCGGAATTGGGGTCTCCACGACTTCTTGGGAGACATGATCCTGTACGGCTTCAAATAAATCAGCAACCCCAAGGGAAGACTTAAAAAAGGGGAGAAGAGGAGAAAGGAAGAGAAAAGAGAAAGTCCACACTCACAGGCACTACTGCCTCCTCTTGTGGCAACACTTCGACTGCCGGAGTAGTGGCATCCGAACCCGCCATGGCCTCCTCCTGCCGCAGTGCCTCGATTACGAACGCTAACTTGTCCAAAGCTACGATGGTCTTTTCCTGCCTGGCGGCTACTAAACCCAGGGCATGGAGTTCTGTACCTTCTGGCAGAGCCTGTTCCTGTTTGAAGTCAAAGACGACGATAGCAAAGAGATTAGTCGATTGCCTCGAGAGAGAAGCCCGAATAAACGAGTCCACACTTACGGGAGCCTGCTCTACCAGGCTAAGAGAAGCAGACAATATCGGGACTTTCTAGGCAAGAACTAGAAAGCCGGGCTCCCTGGGGATGCCCTCGGCTAAAAGTACTTCATCGGAGGAATAACCATAGTCAACCTTTTCCCCTAACAAAGACTTAGTGCGGGCAGGCACCTCTTTTGCCGTCAAGGGAGACCCCACCTCAGCATCTGGGGTTGGCACATCATCACGCGGGATCGGCCACCGCGACTTCCCTGACCGCCACCCCTTTCTCCTATATGTCTGTTCGAACCAGGATGTCTCAGGGACCACCTCCGGCTGAGGGACCGCTGCACCAGCTCCTGCCAAGCAAAGCGAAATCTAGGTTCAGCCGGGCCCGTAAGGTTTCAAGGAATGGAGAAAATCAATCAAAGTAACCAAAAATGGAAATAATATACCTCCTTCGACTTTGGCGGTGGGAGTTGGGGCAAAGAAGGTCTCTTCAACAGACTCCACTGCCCTGTGAGTCACAGCTTCACCCACACCGGGGATAGATACGGACGTGGGCGTCTCTACGACAGCTGAAACAAAAAAAACACACATGTGTTACAAGAAGCGTCCCTCTTGGCATCCCAATAAGCCTCGGAGAGATTCAAAGGCTAGAAGGCCTAACTGGTAGGCCGGCTCGGCTCCGCCCGAGCGGTGGAAAACTTCTCAAAAGATGGGGGAGGAGGAACTGGAGGGACCACTGAGGTGGAGGTAGCTTCCTTCTTCCACCGCTTCGCCCTCTACCGTTCGGCCTCCTTAGCAGCATCCAAAGCTTTCTTAACCAGAGATTTCACCCGGGACTGTTTGCTCGCCTTCGGCAGAGGCGTAGTAGTGGGGGCTGGCGGCGCCTCCTCAAAATGGGAGGGCTTCTGCACAAATCGGAGGAGGTTCCAATAAGTCACCAGCTGGGTGCTGGAAGGATGGTCTGTCAAAAAAGGGAAAGAAGTCGATTTGCACTCAGTCTCGCAAAGGGCCGCAGCTGTGGAAGGCAGAGATAAAGAAACACTATACCATGAGGCCCAGTGTACAACCGCAAAGTTAACAGCCAGTAAGTCAGGGAGGGTTTGTTATCTCGACGGGCTGCCTCTCGGACCAGCCAAAGAACGTCCGTAATTTTTACACATCGGTTTGTGAGATACGCCAGGTCCGCGTGCTGCTTGTGTGCGAGGTGGCAGTAGAGGCTGAAGTGGTCCATGTCCCACCCATCGGCATAGTGAAAAGAAATGTTCAGGCACTTGTCCAGGATGATGGCTGTCTGGTCGTCCACTTTTAGTCCGTGCGCCTGAAAGAGAACATATAGCCATGTAGTTTCTTTGTAATTTTCGGGTCTTCGTTCTTCCCTCCTCAAGAAGGTGTGGTAGGGGCATGTCAGGCCCATCTCGGGCGCCAAGTGCGAGCTGGTGTGCCCTCTTCTTCTATTGGAAAGGGGTAGTTAATGAGATCTAGATGGTCTCCCCTAATCTTGCATAGATGAGTAAGGGTCTTTTTGAACTTATCCTTGGCCACGGGTGGCAGCTTGGGCTGCGAAGTTGGTTTGGCCTCCCGGGCTTCCTTGCGGGCAGCCAAGTACGCAACCACCTCCTTCTCCTTGCCATGTTTTAGCTGGAGCAGATGCTCCGAATCAATATCAAGAACGGTCGCCGACTGTTTGCTAAAGAATTTCCTCTTGGCGCCATCCCAGCAATCGGTTCTGCACAACCGATAGAAGCCCGTCCTGGCATTCCACCACTTGACATAGTCCGCTGTCACCCGTGGGACTCGTCCGGACGCTGGCACTCTGAACGCAGACTCATCGACCCGATGGAAATAGTCCCACCAGGACCGGGCGTGCTCGGCAACCGGGCTGCCCCGAAGACTCCGTACGGGAAAAGAAAACTGGGCATTGTGCGTAGGGATATGCTGATCATATCCAAAGTTACGCCCGAAGCGGAAAGGATAGTAAGGCTCCAGGAATAAGGTGTCCCCTTTCCTGAAAACCAGCACGCTTGAGTGGATGGACACCGCCCAGTCGCGAAGCTCCGGCTCTATCAGCGGGCGAACCACGGTCTGCTGGCTAATGGGATGAGGATACTTCTCCACTTGGTTGTCCCGACATTCCCTCTTGCTATTGACCAAGGGACTAGAATGGGCAGCCAATGTCCAGAAGTGAAAGCTACTGGGTGAGTCCTGTGGAACAGTTGTAAGCCTCCCCCGAATATTGAATAACTGCATTGTCGTCGAGCCCGCCTCAGCATTCGCGAACTCCAACATGCACGGAAACAATCCCCAGGATTGTATGGCACGTGGGGCGTACTCTGGGAAGAGTGAACTGACCCAGGCATTGAAAAAGTGCAGCAGACCGATGAAGCGAGCCTGGCACATAAATTGATGAACACTGATGTCCCCCAGCGTTTTGAATATGAGGCACAATGATAACTTGATACCCCATGCCATATGGCAAGCGGGGTAGATAGCGTCTGGCAAGATGACGGTCTCATCCCCGTATGGCAGAGCAAAGGAGCAGAGCCAGTACGTGAAGAAAGCTGCACAGTGGGTCATTGGGTCAACCCCTGTTGGGTTAGCACCACTCCGACGCTCTTTGGAAGTTGGGAGCGTCACCTTGACCTTGCCCTGGACCAGCTTCTTCTGGACCACAGAAGCGCCAACACAGGGGAAAACTTCATACTTATTCGGCCCATCAAAACAGTACTTCAGCCACAGGCCCAGTCGGACCCTCTTGCGGTCCCCACGGGAGGCTTCTTTTCGCCATGGGATGATTGATACAACTCTCGGTAAGCCTTCATGAGGAACCGGTAAGAATACCCCAGTGCATAGAGGCCGTCCCCATCGGTCTCGTCCTTAATCAGGTCAGGGAGACACACCTCCTCATACGGCTCCCCGTCAATAGGCAAGCCGCTTAGCTGATGCAGACTCCACAAGTCCAGTGAAGTCTCACCCTCCACGGTGTAGAATGTGTTTAGCTCAGCATTGAAGACCTCCATCATCCCGCAATAGAGACCTTTGGAGATCGGGTAGTCATACCGGGAAGCATAAACACTGTGGTAGATCCCGACCCGGATTAGCAAGGGAGCGTAGTTGAATAATACATAGTCAGTGAACTCCACCGCTCCCTCTCGAAAAGAGTGTGCAGCTTGAACCTTGAGCTCCCCGAACCAGCCTTGGGCGAGCTCATGCTTGAATCTGATAGCCAAGCAGTCCAGGAGATAGGGCTCCTCCCGATACCCCCACTTCAGTGGCGCCAGGAATAAACCAAAGCGGGGTTGCTCCCTGTGCACTTTTCCTGCTGCATTATCCCAATGGGCGGGAGTAAATTCCGGCGCCAGCACTAGCTTGCCCTCCATAGGGGTCACTACTTCTAAACCCAGCATGGGGTTCCACTCCCTTGGCTCACCCACCAAGTACATCGGTACGCTTCGATGGACACTGTACAATAGGCTATCTCGAAACTGCAGGATGGCACGTTCGGCAGTCCGGATGGTCCTGAAGTCTCTCTTGTCATGGCGGCGAAGATATTTCAAAAAATGGAGAAGGTGCTTGTCCTTCGGATAGTCCCTTCGGTAGTCACCATCTCGATCAAATGTGAAGCTGTTGTCGGTCAGTCCAACACGGCTAAGTTGCAGAATGTCAGTGTCAGAGTCGGAGGACTCAGCCAACCTTGCCACTTCAGTATGTTCACGGTCGAGCTCCTCCACGTTATGCCATGTGACCGCAGGGACGACCAGTGAAAGACCCAGCTTGACACTAGCAGCAGCAGGAGCAGAAGAACCACCAGGAGCAGCCATTTATATGCAAGGTGCAAAAACTTGGGGTCAGAATAGGTCCTGAGTAAAGACAAGAAAAAACTACTTTAAAGGGGCTACACTGTAATTAAAATGAACAAGATGCCAAAAATTTTGACAAAATTTCGGCAGAGTCTCCCCTAGGCCGGAGGCGTAAGGGGAAGACACGGGTGCGCGTCCACAAGGAGTGACGGCCCCAACAAAGTCACGGTATGTCCCAAGGGTGACTCTTATTTGTCCTGAACACAACCGTATGTGACACTTGTACGTGGTTCATCTGATATTTATCTTTGTCCTGTCAGGATCAAAGCCGGGGAGTTCTCCATTGTTCAAGATAGTGTCATCCGCAGCCACCCGCAGGACGGGCCCTGATGACTTCCTGAACTCCGATGGCGATAAGAAAGACTATGACTGGTAAAACTCGGATCACTACAGAGGCCTAGGTGAGCTGCATTCACATAATTCTTCTCTTTCATATAGTTCTGTTCGTTTAGCTCCTTATTCTGGCATTGTTTTGTTGAATGGAATCCATCCTGTAGAGAATCTTTTTGTATAAAGTTATTTATCGCTTTGCCATTTGATTCTGACTGTGCTTTCTTTGTGGCAGCCAACATAGCACAATTCATCTCAAAAGGTCACAGAGATCTTTGTGTGGACTTTTAGGTTGGTCAGTTTTCTTGTTGGACAGTGCTCAGGTTAAAGGCTTTATATGAGATTTTCAAACATTTCCTAGTGAGATTGAGATATATTAACTACAAAATGCATGTACTCTAGGTACAAATGTGTGCATATGTGTGCATAGTGGTTCCGTGATTTTTTATGTCTTTTCCTTTATTTTTTTCTTTTGGCGTCTTCTCATGGATACTAGTTTCCCCATTCCTAAATTGAAACTATCTGTTTGAGAGTTACGACCTTATTATTACTTAGAGGAAAGAATATGATACATATGCTATTTATGTATAGTTCATCCCCATTGAAGGGGCGTGATCTCGCGCTTGTCCTGAGCTGGGAGGATGATCACCAAAAAGTGAACTGTAGAGAATGGGAAATGGATCAGGAGGCCCAGGGATGGTTCCCTGGAGAAAACCCTCCGATGCCTAAGTCAGTAGAGCATTGGTGGAAGATATGGAGGGAGGTAGAAAGAGGTGCACAAGATCCCCCAACACCGAGGTGGTGAAGTGGCTCCTACTCAGGAGTTTTTAGGCATGCATTGCCCTTCCCTTTCACTGGAGGGAATCCCTGGTTTATATAGTGTGCTGACCTTATGAGTCCCGTAAGCTGAGGAGTTTCAGGCGGGAGTTACGTCCTCATCATGGGATCGTTACGTCCTCATCGTGGGATCATTACGTCCTCATCGTGGGCTCTTCATGGTCTTGAGGGATCATGGATCCTTTATCCTCGTAAACTCATGTTCATAAAGGGCTCTTCAACGGCTGCGTGGATAAGCACTCCTCAATTGGTCCGAGCATAAAAGATGCCAGCCCTGTCCGAGCAATAGGCATAGCTCGGACGGAGTCAGGTCGGAGTGGGCGCAGGGCGCTTGCCTCTATCCCGATGAAGGGATAACTCGGGCATGGGTCCTCCTCCGTTCTGACACTCGGGCCTTCCGAGTCTAAGGGTCGCCGAGGAAGGGTGGGATCCCGAGTAATCTTTATTGGGCTTTTTAGCCTAAGTGAGCCCTGTGGGGCTGTCACTTGGATGAGCTGATCCTCGTTCGATCTTGAGGGGCATAGTTCGGCTGCTCTTAGATGGGCTACAGAAATCCCCCTCTCCACCCATGTTCAGTTAATTATAGGCACTTAATGGCCTTTAGAAATGAGGACTCACATCTTAGCTTATTGAAGTTTTCTCTTATCTCTTCTATATGTGTATGATTTTTTATGGTGAGGAGAATTTAAGAGCTTCCCTTGGTAGAATGGGAGTAGGAGGTCGCTCAATGGATGACATAATGGATAAAGTTAGGAATCGACATTATCAGGTATTAGAACCATTCTTATCTTTGAATATGTGTTTCTAAATTCACTTATTTTATTCTTTGAATTGTGCTAAGAATTACATGGACATGTTCAGCTGACATGCGCATTAACTTTTGAAGCCATACATGCCTCTTCATGTGATGCTGGGATCAACCATCCCAACCAGTATTTCAGTTACAGCCAAAAGATCTTGCAGTCGAAGGTAAGGTGCACTAGACAACTCAAAATTTAAGATCTTGCAATCGAAGGTAAGGTGCACTAGACAACCCAAAATTTCCATCTCAGCAAGCAGTATTCTATTTTATATCTGGTACTGCATTGGTTGATGATCAAGTTCATGCAACTTATATTGAGAGCACTACTTGCATTTGTCTTTTTGAAGTTTACTGATTCCGATTTTCATTTTGCAGAATGGCCAATCAACAACTTAACATCAATGCAGATTTGATGGATATCTATGTTCATGTGCTTCAGGTAAGGTCCAGGTTTGAATCTGTGGGCTGAACTACACCCATGTTAGTTAGATGTCTCCTATGATCTCTGGTAGCGAGCTGCATTAGTTATGGTGGCAGTTTTACACTGAATACCTCCACAAGCTGGACCACTCAACACTCTTTTTTGTAGAAATGCATTAGTTAGAGGATTTTTTGGTTTTTTGATAAACTGGATGGGAATGACTTATGGTTCTAGCTTTTTCCAGTCTGACCAGCCGGTCTGGTCCTATTTTTAAAACATTGATTGAGAGAAATACTAAGCTCAAGATTTGCATGACATGTGAGCTAGGAGGAAATCTATATTAGGAATCATATGCAAGTAGCAAAACATGTTTTCAGATGAATTTGTTGGAATGCAACATTCAGTTATGACAATGGTATTCACATTCCAACACTGAGTATAGCATATTTAACTAAAAGTTGGACTGTATTTGTGCAACTCTCTGCCATACTTGTTTGGAAAACAAGTACCTTTAGTTGGAAATTTCTATGCAGGTGATCAAGGCCTTTAAATTACTTTTGTCATGTTGTAAAACCTTCATGACTACCCATAATTGGAAAACTTCATTACTGGTGATACGTTCTTAAATTGCTGTTTTGTCATGCAATACATTCCATGTTGAAGTACTTATTTTTGGAGACACAATTTCATATTTTTTTTGTTTGTACTATGTTGTCTTGATACTTATGTTTAGGGAACATATTTGATGTTATTTTGATATCGTTTGGATCTTTTTAGGGGGTGGGGGGATTTTTCAGTTGTGCCACTAGCATGCATATCCATTTCTTTATTCATTTGACACGTTGTTTGCTTTCCTTTTCCTGCAATTTTTTGCCACAGTTTTGCATAGAATCTGAATGTATATCCTTGCACTGAGAAGAAAGATTTCTACATTTCCTTGGAAGTGACCGATCCTTCATGATTGTGCCTCCTCAATTTAGTATATGAATGAAGCTTGACCAGCGATAAAAAATTAGTATTTCTAATCTCCTCCGTATAATATAGCTAGTACAATACATATTGGTTTCCTAAACTTACTAAAATACAATGATTTAACATATATACAAGGAATTAGTGTATATATATATATATATATGTATGTATGTATAATGTCCATAAAACACTGGGATGGGGACACTCCCCCTTACCTCTGGGATCAATACAAATGGAGTGAAGTCAGATCACCTCTCTATTGTCCATGGCATTATCTAAACAAATGACAAGGGGAGTGCGCTTGACTCTATAGTAGTCAAAAGGGCATGTGAAATAGTCAGATTTTATTTGTAGCACATACATATCTATATTTGGAATTGTAACTTCTACATATTGATCTTTATTAATGTGTTATCTAAATTCGAAGGACATTTTGTTTTTACATTTTTGGCAACATCTTAGAAAACTATGTTGTGCCCCCTGTGCCTTGATGATGTAATATAGTTTTGATAGGGGGAGATTGTTGTGCCCCCTGTGCCTTGATGATGTTATATAGTTTTGATGATAGCAACCACTAATGAATCATGTAAGATTAGAATTAGTAAATGTTCTGCATGCTTCATCGTTCTTCATACTTTAGCATATATACTTCATGCATGAAGAGGAAAGGGGGTGTGCGTTAACACAGTATGGGCATTGCGTTGACGCAGCTATACAGTGCATTGTCTGTTCTCTGCATCAGGTCTATTCTAGTTCATGCATAGCTTGCATTGGTGCATTAATTATAGTTGCACGCCACATAGTCAGTGCATTGACCATCTTTTGCATATCACTGATCGATGCATGTTTGCATGTGTTAGCCATAGTCAGTGCACTCGTTTGTTTCATGCGGACACTAAGTCTGCACTCGGTTGGTTTGATGACTGAGCAAGTCTATACATCCATTAGCTCAGCTCATGGCTTAGTCAGTGCATCCGTGTTCATTGTGCATGTGTACATCTTTCTCATCAAAGTCTGTACAACCTGTGTTGACACTAGCAATTAAGTTCGTGCATTAATTCATAAGTTTGTACAACCGTTGCTGGTACGAGCATTTAAGTTCATGAATCATCACACCAGCAAGTCTGTACATCGTTGTCGCATGCACACTAAGTCCATACACTCGTTGATGGCATGTCTGAGCATTCATCTTCAATGTGCATACTTTCCTATATGCATATCGCATTACAAGCCAGCAAGTCTGTACATCGTCTTGTACATTGCACACAAAGTCTATACATTCTCCGGTGGCATGTCCGTGCATTCACCTTCATTGTACATACTTTCTAATATGCATACTGCATTATGTGCATCAAGTATGTACATGCTTAGATCAAATCTCGAACCAACTCTGTGCTCTAACCTTTGCAGGATATCTGCTCGAAGAAATTAAGAAGGGCACGTGATCCAAGAATGAAGGATGTGCCAGGATCGTGACTTTCTCTGAATGATTGTTCATCAGTTTCTTGGTTCATATACCAGAACTGAGATTGCTCATTGTGAGCTACATTCCATTTGAGATTTCTTGTTTTTCGTTTGTTTCTATTTTGTTTTCTGAAACCTTATTTTCAAGCTATTAGTCAGCAGAGCTAAGATGTATTGCTCAGCGGGCAGAGGAGGATTCCTCTGGACAGGTTAAGCTGTAGTCCCCAGCGGTTGGCAAAGCTGTAATGCCCAGCCGTCAAGTTGTTAGTCAGCGGTTGTAGGCAAGATGTGAGGCCCAGCAGTTGAAGCTGTGAATCAGCGGTTGAAGCCACATTCCAGGTTGGAGTGTGGGGTGGACGTAGATCTCGGGTTTGAGATCGAACCACCTTAAAAACTTCCTGTCTCTTATGTGATTGCCGTGCGAATTGTTGTGCATCATGATCATTTCCATTATACGCTGTAGATGCATGCTTAGGTCCGTTTAAGTTCAGATCTGCTATAGTTGGATTTCTGTGACTGCTCTCTCTTACATTTCTGCCGTCCAGCAACAATTTGTTTTATTTCCGCACTAGAAACTGTTGCAGTAGATTTTATTAGGTGACTGATCTATTCACCCCCCTCTAGATCGTTCATAGACCCCCATCAGTTGGTATCATAGCATTGTTTCTGATCCATCACTTGGTATAAGAGCCTAACTCATTTTTAGGGACTAACATCCTAAAGAGGAACGGCCATGAACGTTAAGGGAATGACTGCAGAAGGACATTCAACCTCCAAGCCTCCGTACTTTGACGGATCTAACTACGCATACTAGAAGAACAGAATACAGGACTTTCTGAGGGCAAAAGACTACGAGATCTGGAGGGTAGTGAGCAAGGGTCCGTTCGAACTGCACGAGAATGAAGAGGTTTGGACGAGAGAAAAAATCAGAAAGTCTACTTTGAACTGGAGTGCCATCAACTCTATTTAGTGAGCACTTCATCCTATTGAATTCTCTAGAGTCTCATCGTGCAAAACCGCCAAGGAAATGTGGGACACATTGGAGGTTATCTACGAAGGGACATCACAGGTGAGAGAGACCAAGGCAAATATGCTGGTCTCTGAATATGAAGCATTCCGGATGAAACCTGGTGAGACTATGACTGAGATGTATGCTCGTCTGACGATCATAACTAACAGTCTGAGGAATTTGGGAAAGAGCTATTCAAACTACGAGATTGCAAGGAAGATCTTGCGGTCTCTAACTCCTGTCTGGCACACAAAGGCGACAGTGATCGAGGAGTCAAGAGATCTTCAGACGATGAAAGTTGACGAGTTAATAGGTTCTCTAATGGCATATGAGATGAACCTTCCCAAAATTGAGGAGCTCGAGAATAAGAGGAAACCAATCACGCTGAAGGCTAGTTCCAGCAGAATAAGAAAATCCAGCCACAGTGAATCATCAAGCGAGCAGAGTAATCTATCTAGGTCAGAAATAGATGGAGATCAACTTGCTATGTTGACCAGAGAGTTCAGGCGATTCTTGAGAAAGGAAGGCAGAAATTTCAGCCGAAGATAATTCAGCGGCCGGCGATATAACAGGTATAGGTCTAACTCTGCGAAGAAACTTGATACTAATGTTTGCTATCACTGCAGGAAGGCCGGACATATGAAGGCAGGTTTTCCAGAGCTCCAGAAGCAGAAGGAGAAACTAAGGAAGAAAGGTGGAAAAGGAAAAGCCATGATTAGTACTTGGAGCGATGAGGACGAGGGCACACTGAGCACCACCTCAGAGGGCGAGGATGAAGAAAAGCCTGTCTGCCTGATGGCCAAAAGTGACAAAGAAGAAGAAGGAGACTCCGATGAGGTATCCTCTCCCTTTAAGCACTATACAATTTCTGATTGGGAGGATGCCTACGGAGACTTGCTAGATAAAGTGGATGATATTAGAAAGGAGAACATGCATTTAAAGAAGAAAGTAAACTCACTTATGAATGATAAAACCATGTCTGATAAAATAGCCTGTCTACAATCAAAAAATGATAGTTTAAAATTTTCATGTGCTGAATCTGATGATTTGAAGCATTCTTTAACAGATACTAGAAAGGAAAATGAATTGTTAAAGAATGTTAATGATGATTTGAAGCTGAGAGTTAAATTGTTTGAAAATGAATTAAAAATTTCAAATGAGAAATATGAAGCTGTCTTGTGTGTGAATTATGAATTAAAGAAAACAGTTGAAAATTTAGAGAAAGAAAATGCTGACAAAAAGAAAATAATAGAAAATATGACCCAAGGCACAGACAATCTCAATGCTTTGTTAGAGTCAAAGGTGAACTTCAGAAAAGAAGGTCTTAGATTCAACTCAACTGCCACTAAAAGCCTTGCCATGAAAACCATATCATTTGTGACAGAGAAAAAGAAGGGACCTCTCATAAAAATGGCAAGTGAAAATTCTGTTTCAAAAACTGTTAGTTCAAAAATGTCCAGTGCCAAGGACAAGGGTAAACAAAAGGTTGGTGAGCCCAGCAGATCTTGCCCTTCACCCAAATGTGAGTCTCAGGTTCGGGGTCAGCCTCCAAGCAAGTCTAAACCCCAGGGCAAAGCCACTAAGTCTCCACCATCATCACCTGACCAGAAGAAGACCCAACATAAACATGTACATAAGTCTAGTTGGTCAACAATGCTGGGGAGACATAATGCTGCATGGGGCCAGAACAACCACAATCACCAGCCCAAGGTCCAGACCTATTACACCTATCCTCAGAAACAGGTCCAACCATTCTATAGATCTGGATGGAATCAGGTCCAAGGGAGGTCTAGATATCAACCTTTTCTCACTCATTGGCATAGACCTCAATTTGCTAGATGGGTTGGTTAGCCTAGGACTGCAGTGGGCCGCAATTATCTGAGGACCTATCTGTCTGGGCACTGGCACAAGAACAATTATGCCACTAATAAAGAAGGAGCAAGAATTCAACAAAAATCAAAGCACCAAAAGAAGAAAGTTCAATCAGTCGGTGCTGAGAAAAAGAAAGATGATGAACAGAATGTCTAAAATTCCACTAAGCCAACCATGTTAAAACAAATGTGGATTCCTAAACAATTACTGTCTTGTTTCAATTGCTCTGTTTCTGCTTCGGAGCCCAAACAATTTTGGGTTCCAAATTCTCTACCTGATTGTGATTGCAGGTATACCTGGCAGCCAGAAGCAATATGTGGTATCTTGATAGTGGCTACTCCAGACATATGACAGGAGACAAGACCAAATTTTGCATGCTGACTGAGAAGAATGGAGGCCTTGTCACCTTTAGAGGAAATACAAAGGGTAGAATCATCGGATCAGGTAAAGTAGGTAAGTGTACTACCTATTGCATTGAAGAGGTACTACTGGTTGATGGTCTTGCATACAACTTACTTAGTATCAGCCAGCTATGTGACAAAGGACACAAGGTAGTATTTGGCTCTCAATATTGCAAAATCCTTGAACCTGATTCTGATATAGTTAAATTTTTGGAAAAAGGGTAAATAACATCTACTTGGTAGATTTAGATGATTTAGCTCATTCTAATCTTTGCCTAACTGCAAATAAAGTTGACTTAGCATTCTTGTGGCATCGTAGATTAAGCCATGCCAGCTATACGGTTTTACATAAATTGAATAAACATAGCATGGTAAGAGGACTCCCTGAAGTTTTTTTCAAGAAGAAAATTAAGGTGTGCAGTGCGTGTACACAGTCCAAGCAAACTAGGAAGTCATTTAAATCAAGAAGTGAAAACATGTCCTTTAAACCTTATGAGCTGATACATATGGATTTATTTGGACCCACACGTTCAGTCAACTTGTCAGGGAGGAGATATGGATATGTCCTAGTTGATGACTTCTCCAGGTATACTTGGGTATTTTTCCTTAAACATAAAAATGATGCATTCATAGAATTTCAGGAGTTCTATTTGAAAATAAAATAGAAAAATGAAAATTTGATTGAAAATATCTTATCTGATCATGGAGGTGAGTTTGAGAATTCTCAATTCGATGAATTTTGCAGGGTCAATGAGATTAATCATCGGTTCTCCTCACCTAGAACGCCTGAGCAGAATGGAATAGTAGAAAGGAGGAACCGGACGATTGTGGAGATGGCCCGTACACTGCTTGTTGAAGGTGGCTTACCAAGAAAATTTTGGACAGAGGCAGTTAATACTGCATGCCACATAATCAACAGAGCCATGGTAAGGCCTTTCACTCAGAAAACTCCTTATGAGATTCTGAAAGGTAAGAAGCCTTCAATTGCTTATTTCAAGGTCTTTGGCTGTAAATGCTTCTTTCATGTTAATGATAAAAGAGATCTTGATAAATTTGAACCTAAAAGTGATCCAGGAATTTTTCTTGGGTATTCGGAATACACTAGAGCATATAGAGTGTACAATCTTAATTCTAAAACTGTTGAGGAATCTCCACATGTAGTTTTTGATGAATCTCTGACTGAATGTGAAAATGGTCTGTACAGGAAAGAAGATGATGGAGAAATATTGAATGAAGGACAATCGGTAGACCAATCAGATCATGAAGAAGAGCTAGAAGAAAACAATGCAGAAGGGCCTGCTGCTCAGGGGGAGGTAAATGAAGATCAAGGTAATCAAATTACCAATGTCAGATTCTTAAGAGACCATCCTATTGAGAACATCATTGGTGATTTGCATGAACCTCCTAGGACTAGAGGCTTTCTTAGAGCTCAAAATCAATTAAATGCATATGCATTGGTTTCGCATGTAGAACCCAAGTCCATTGACATTTCCCTAAAGGATGTGCATTGGATCAATGCCATGCATGAGGAGCTTAATAAGTTTGACAGGAACAAGGTGTGGCATCTAGTTCCACCTCCTGTTGATGGAAATGTCATTGGGACAAAGTGGGTCTTTAGAAATAAAACTGATGAGCAAGGTAATGTTGTCAAAAATAAGGCCAGACTTGTTGCTCAGGGGTATAACCAAGAATTCGAAATTGATTTTGAAGAATCATTTGCCCCTGTAGCCAGGTTAGAAGCTATTAGAATTTTGTTAGCTTATGCATGCTCCCTTGGAATAAATCTCCAGCAGATGGATGTAAAATCTACTTTTCTCAATGGAGAAATTGAGGAGGATGTCTTTGTTCATCAACCTCCTGGCTTTGAATGCTCAGACTTCCCTTCTTATGTATATAAGTTGAATAAAGCTCTCTATGGTTTGAAGCAAGCTCCTAGAGCTTGGTATGACAGGCTCAGTAAATTCCTTACCGACAAGAAGTTCTCAAGAGGTGAGATTGACCAAACGTTGTTTACAAAGGTAAGTCACCCTGACATACTTATTATTCAGATTTATGTGGATGACATTGTTTTTGGTTCAACTAACCCAAAGATGTGTACGGAATTTTCTGACTTAATGACACAAGAGTTTGAAATGAGCTCAATGGGTGAGCTGAAATTCTTCCTTGGATTGCAGGTGACTCAAACAAAAGATGGAACCTTTATCACCGAGTCCAAATACATTAGGGACCTCCTGAAGAAATACAAGCTCGAAGACCTCAAGGACATTGCAGCTCCAATAGGTACCTCCACAAGTCTTGATCAAGATACAAAAGGTAACCCAGTGGATCAAAAGTTGTATAGAGGTATGATCGGATCTCTTTTGTACCTCACTGCATCTAGGCCTGATATACAATTTACAGTATGTTTATGTGCTAGATTTCAGGCTAGTCCTAAGGAGTCTCATTTTAGTGCAGCGAAAAGGATCTTTAGATATCTGTCAGGTACCCAAGAACTTGGTTTTGGTACCCTGCTAGGTGTGTGTTCAAGCTTATATCTTACACTGATGCAGACTATGCTGGGTGTCGGATAGATTGGAAGAGCACTAGTGGATATTGCCAATTCCTAGGTGGTTGCCTAGTATCTTAGGCCTCTAAAAAGCAACACACTGTAGCACTCTCCACTGCAGAAGCAGAATATGTTGCTACAGGGAATTGTGCTGCCCAGGTACTATGGATTAAACATCATGTATCAGACTATCAGATAAACCTGGGATGTATTCCTATTCTATGTGATAACACTAGTGCCATCTGCCTTTCTAAAAATCATGTTCACCACTCTAGGACTAAGCACATTGATATTAAACATCATTTTCTTAGAGATGCTATGAGCAAGAGTGAAATTGAATTAGTCTTTGTTGAAACTGAAAAACAAGTTGCTGATAGTTTTACAAAACCTCTTGGAAATGAAAGATTTAGATATCGAAGAAGAGAACTGGGGCTTTGTAAATTTCAGCAGGAAAATGACTAATTTTTATCTTGAAATATCTTTTAGAGTACTTGAAATAATTGGTTTGCATGTTCTTGAACTTGTGAATAAATTTGTTTGATGATGGAATAACCACCTTTGGATTGAGTACATAAGTTGCTGCACATCTTGCACATATCATCTCTGTAGTCGATGCATAGTCGGGCATATAGTCGACGGATGGTTGCGCATGTAGTCAATCAATTGTATTGTATAGACTTTATGTTGAAGCATGCTCTACACATAGTCGATGCACCCAATGTGTTAACTGCATGATAGGTTGAATCATTGCATAGTTTAGAAATACATATTGTTGTCAGGGGGAGGTTTGCATTATCAGAACTAAGTTCAACTTCTTCACAGAATGGATAACAGTCTAGTGATTGGTTCATTATCGTGAGCTGAAATTATTACAACCCTTCTGTTATAAGAATCACATGTGCTTACTGATTGAAACTAAGGTTTAACTTTAATAGACTGTAAAGTTTAAAAGACTGTCTTCTGAAAATAAGATGATAGAAAGCATTTATAGCTCTTAACCTCTATCTCATGATTATGATAGAACAAGTCCTCACAGTACCTGAACATGACAGATTTAGTGTTGGTTAAGGTTTGAAAACCAAGAATCATGTATTGTTCTTAAACAAGTCTCTCCAAAAATAACAAGGGCAGCTAAATTTAAGATCATCAAAGAAAAAGAAGTGAACAAAGCAGTAGAGCAATGACTGAGTTTCACTAAGAAACTGAGGTCTCCATCAAAGAAATGGAGAGTACCTTAAGTCATGAAGTGACTCAGGTTATCTCTGTTCATTTGGTCGAATCAACAAGAGAGATTTCACTAAGTAACTAGGGGTATTGGCCTCTGATCAAGGTATACCCTTAACGTCAAAGGTGCAAATTATTCCTGTAGCTTTGATAGAAAATAGATATAGTAGTTTGTGCTTAGTAACTGGGGGTATAAGCATCTGATCAAGGTATACACCTATTGTCAACGGCATAAATGATACTTGTTTGTTCAATAAGTTCATGTTTCAGAAGCATGTGAATGAAATTGCTGTAACCCTTAGCAAACAAATATCCTTGAGTGTCAATTGTTTAATCTCAATACAAGTTCAGGTGTCTTTCCTTGCCTTTCACTTTCTCTGAAGTAACTAGGGTCTTGTATCGACCTAGACTATTACGGTCATGTGACTTAAGTTCATTGCTATAACTGAAGCATATGATCCTATCTCAGAAAGCCAGTTCTTTCTCCTCACCTTCTATCACTGTTAAACCTAATTGACATCAGAAAGCCATTGCTCGATTCATATATTTTAAGGGTTGCGTCATAATGTGCTCACATTCTGAACTGCCACATAGAACGTTGCTCTTGTCTTTCCTCCTTATTTGCTGATGGCAAAGGGGGAGAATGTGCAGGGGGAGATGGGATAGGAGTCTCATTTAGTGCATACGTCTATCAGTGCATAAGTATGCACATAAGTCTGTGCATGCATGAACCGATCTCATGGCATCTATTCATTGTGTTGCCATCATCAAAAAGGGGGGATTGTTGTGCCCCCTATACCTTGATGATGTTATATAGTTTTGATAGGGGGAGATTGTTGTGCCACATGTGCCTTGATGATGTTATATAGTTTTGATGATAGCAACCACTAATGAATCATGTAAGATTAGAATTAGTAAATGTTCTGCATGCTTCATCATTCTTCATACTTTAGCATATATACTTCATGCATGAAGAGGAAAGGGGGTGTGCGTTAACACAGTATGGGCATTGCGTTGACGCAGCTATACGGTGCAGTGTCTGTTCTCTGCATCAGGTCTATTCTAGTTCGTGCATAGCTTGCATTGGTGCATTAATTATAGTTGCACGCCACATAGTCAGTGCATTGACCATCTCTTGCATATCACTGATCGATGCGTGTTTGCATGTGTTAGCCATAGTCAGTGCACTCATTTGTTTCATGCGTACACTAAGTCTGCACTCAGTTGGTTTGATGACTGAGCAAGTCTATACATCTGTTAGCTCAGCTCGTGGCTTAGTCAGTGCATCCGTGTTCATTGTGCATGTGTGCATCTTTCTCATCAAAGTCTATACAACCTGTGTTGACACTAGCAATTAAGTTCGTGCATTAATTCATAAGTTTGTACAACCGTTGCTGGCACGAGCATTTAAGTTCATGAATCATCACACCAGCAAGTCTGTACATCATTGTCGCATGCACACTAAGTCTATACACTCGTTGATGGCATGTCCGAGCATTCATCTTCAATGTGCATACTTTCCAATATGCATATCGCATTACAAGCCAACAAGTCTGTACATCGTCTTGTACATTGCACACAAAGTCTATACATTCTCTGGTGGCATGTCCGTGCATTCACCTTCATTGTACATACTTTCTAATATGCATACTGCATTATGTGCATCAAGTATGTACATGCTTAGATCAAATCTCGAACCAACTCTGTGCTCTAACCTTTGCAGGATATCTGCTCGAAGAAATTAAGAAGGGCACGTGATCCAAGAATGAAGGATGTGCCAGGATCGTGACATGTGTAACGCAGTAAGCTGAAATGCCGCCACGTGGTCTGTTGTGCCCCTGTGGTTTTGATGTCAGCAAGCACTATGAGTATGAATGAGTTTGATGTCAGCAAGCACTATGAGTATGAAAGATTGACTGATTGAGTGTGCATATTTATAGCATTGCATAACAAGTGTAGCTTGCGTCGGTGCATTCATCAGTTGCACGCCATATAGTCGATGCATGATTCACTACATATGATGTCTATACACTGAAGCACGCTCATTGCATATGAGGTCCTATCACTGAAAATCGGTGCAACATTTCTCTGCACGCTATAAAGTCTGTACAGAGTTTTGCCTAGACTGCATCAACTCAAGTCTGTACATTCTTTAGTAGCTATCCATTGCTTCATTCGACCAAGTCAGTACAGCCAGTGCTCTTCATGCATTGTTTTTCCTCGCACATACACTAAGTCTGCACACTAAGTCTATACATTCATGAGCATAGTCAGTGCATTCGGTTGTTTCATGCATATTCAAAGTCTGCACATTCTTTGCTGTTATGTCCATGCGTCATTTCAGTAAGTCTGTACATCGTCTTTTCGCAGGCATAGCAAGTCTGTACATCATCTTGGTGCATGCACGCAAAGTCTGTACATTCTTTGATAGTATGCCTGAGCATTCATCTTTGCTGTGCATACTTTGATAGATGCAAACTGCATTTCACACGTTCAACGTCTGTACATTCTTCAGTGGCATTTATGCAATCTTTCAAAATAATGTCTATACACTCTTTACCATGCATTCAAAGTCTATACATTCCATTGCTGGTACGAGTGGTTAAGTTCATGCATCATCACACCAGCGAGTCTGTACATCGTTGTCGCATGCACACTAAGTCCATACACTCGTTGCTGGTATGTCTGTACATTCACTTTCAATATGCATACTTCTCCATATGTAAAATGCATTACATGCATTCAAAATCTGTACACTCGTGGATGACATGTCCGTGCATTCATTCTCGCTGTACATACTTTCTTATATGCACACTGTATTTTGTGCATCAAGTCTGTACAGGCTCAGTTCAAATATCAAACTTACTCGATGCATCATTGTCTTTTCCTTCAGATTGATTCAAACTGATAATATGTTCAACCTGACAGAACATCTGTTCGAGGAGCTTAAGAAGGGCACGTGATCCAAGGATGGAGGTCTAACCCTGATCGTGACACGTGTAGTGCAGCAGGCTGAAATGCTGCCACGTGTTCAAGGCGCTAGGGTGGGAATTCGTGGAGGACACACGCCCACCTATCTGCTCCTGCTATAAAAAGAAGACTTCTCCATCTGGAGAAGATGCTCGTGCAGAGAGGATCAAAAGTTACATTAGAAGAGTAGAAGCAGACAGAAACTGCACGATCCAGCAGAGAAGTATAGAGAAGCAGAAGAAGAGAAGAAGATGAAGAAAGAAAGAGAGATAGAGCTTTTGAGAGTAGTGATCGAGAGAAGAAAAGAGTGAGCAGTAGAGAAGTATAGAGAAGCAGAAGAAGAGAAAGAAAGGAAGAGAGAGGTAGAGAGCTCTAGGGAAGAAGAAAAGCTTCATCAGAAGATTTATTTTCACTGGACTTTGGATCAGATCCTAGCTAGTCAGCTCAATGAGAGCCACATCTATGTTCCATCGTTTACAGCTTTCTGTCGCTGTGATTTATCATCTTTTGTTTTATTTTGAACCTTTATTCAAGCTGTTAGTCAGCGGAGCAAGCTGTGTTACTCAGCGGTTGCAGAGGAGGATTCCTCTGGTCGGCTAAGCTGTATTGCCCAACGGGTCAAGCTGTTAGGCAGCGTATGGCTAAGCTGTATTGCCCAGCGGAAGCAAGCTGTGATGCTCAGCTGATGTAGGCAAGCTGTGAGGCCTAGCTTCTAAGCTGTGTATCAGCGGAATCCACACTATGGTTGGAGTGTGGGGTGGACGTAGGTCTGCGGACCGAACCACCTAAAAAATTCCTTCGTGCACTGTGGTTTGAATGCTTACTGTTTACTTCCGCTAGATGAATGCTTAGGCTCGATTTGTCTTCATATGTCGAGTGAGCCAGTTGATTGAACACATCGATGTATGTCAGTTTCGGTAAAACTGAATCTGTTTTTAATTTCACATCTCTGAGTGTTCTGAGTTTTTAATTGGGAGTATTTTTTTAAGGGGAGATTCATTCACCCCCCTCTGAATCCATCGCACCAATCCCAACAATTAGTATCAGAGCCAGGTTTCTGTGCTTCCAGATCCAACGACCTGCAGAGGATCCTGCTAGTCTGTGTGGTGCTTTGCTATTTGTAGTTTGGTGCATTTCTTATCGATTGCTTTGTGCGTTGAACCTGTTTGCTATCTATCTTAATGGCTCGTCCGCTTGCGTTTGATGGTTCTAACTTCAGTAAGTGGTTAGGCGGCCTATGCGTTTATATGAATTCCATTGACCCTAATCTATGGAGTTTGGTTTCAAAAGGCCCACACCAATTATCTCATGATGAGACCAAGTGGTCTAGAGAGGACAGGGTAAAGAACCGTGATAATGTCACAGTTCTTAATATTTTGAAAGCTGTAGTTAATACTGATATATTTCCTTTTGTTCTCAGGTGCGCTTCTGGAAAAGAAATATTGGATAGAATAACTGCTACAAATGGGGAGCAAGAGGATCAATGCTTGATGGCCAACCGGGGTGATCACAATTCTGATCAACAGGTGGAAACTTCATTTAAGGTAAGCTCTGGATCCGAAGAGATTTCGCTTGATGATTTATGGAATATAAATGAAGAACTTACTGATAGATGTAGGAAATTAAAATCTAAAAATAAAAAGTTGAAAAAGAAATGTGATCAGATTAATTCGAATGCTCCTTGTGAAAACTGTCAAGAACTGAGAAAATCTCATGAAATCTGCTTAGCCGATGTTGATAAGAGTAAGGAACAAATTTCTGTTTTGGAAAATAAAAATCAGGATCTCACAAATAAGATCTCTGAACTGGAAGAAAAACTGAGCTCAATTAATAGTGATCAAATCTTACTAAATAAGCGAGTTCAGAATGAAGAACTAATAAAAGAAAATGAAAGAATGATGGAAGAAATGAAAATTTTGAAGGATCAAAACAAAAAGCTCATGGTCTTAAATACTGTTATGGGAGAAAAATGGCTAACCATTGAAAAGGGAAAGTGTGTTGAAAATGACTCTGAAGAAAGATTGAAACAGGAAATTAATACACTCAAAAGTCTGAATGATGCCTTACATCAACAGGTTATCAGCTGTGAATCTGACATTGCTTTTTATGAGGTTGACATTATTTCTCTAAAGTCTTAAATCCATGATCTAAAAAATTCTATGTCTGAATCTGTGAAGGATAAAGGCAAAATGAAAATGCCTCTGAAAGATAATGTAAGTGGTCAAAGAAAAGGGACAGGCAACATTTCTGAAATTAAACAAGGCAAGAGAAACCAGTTGTGTACCACTTTTATTTGAAGCTCTGAAGTAGAAGGAACTTCAAGACAATCTCCAAAATAATCTACTACGACTGAGAATCAAAAACCACTGAAAAATAAAAAGAACAATCAACATACTGAGAAAGTTTAGGTTAACAATAAATCTCATGCTAAGTATGTTAATTGCTTCTACTGTGGAAAATTTGGTCATGAGATGGCTGATTGTTTTGTGATGAAGAAGGATGATCTGAAACTTAACAGAATTCATGCTAGGAATTCTCAGATTAAGAAATCTTCTTTAGCTCAGAATAAAAGGATTCAGTGTTTTTACTGTCACAGAATTGGTCATCTTATGCATAATTGTGGACTAAAGAAACAGGATGATCTCAATGCTAAAAAAATGCATGATAGGAATGTTCATGCTAAAAATAATGCAAATCATAAGAAGAACATTCAATATTTTCATTGCGGCAAACTGGGCCACATTGCTGCTCAATGTTGGCACATTCAGGGGAAGAAATTTCATTCTGAATTTGCTAATTTTCATGATAACAAAAATGTTTTTGAAAGAAGTAATTTAGATTCTAAGAGAAAGCACATTGGGTGTTTCGAATGTGGAAAGCATGGCCATACAATCAAGGACCGTTGGCATGCTCAGGGAAACTCTGTTAAACTCAAATTTGCTAAATTCCCTGTAAAAGGACATGCATTTGATAGGAGCTTCATAAGAATGAACTTTTTATGTTTCAACTGTGGTAAGCCAGGTCATAAATCGGCAAACTGTTGGTTACCCGAAAATAAGAGACAAACTGTTCATGTTAACAATAGAAAATTTCATGCTCATGCACATAGGTTTCATGTTCATGCTAATGTGCATAATGAGATTAAAAATTCTGTTGTTTCATGTAAATTCTGTGGAAAATTTGGACATTTTATGAATGACTGCTCTCTAATGGAATTTGATGATCATCTAGCCAAGAGATTATTTAAAACGCCTGTTGGGGGTAAAATAGGACCCAAGACTACTTGGGTTCCTGCTGGATCAAAAAAAACAAATTATTGCAGGTGTGCCTTGGAATGTAATAAAAGGGGTAATAATCCAAGGCACTCAAGAATGAAACCCCCAGGACCCTGCACTATTCAGGTCAGTTCTGCAAACTCTCTTTAAATTTTGTCATATGACATTGTGTGTTTTAAATAGTGCATTTCATGCTAATCTGTCTGCGCTTGATTGAAATCTTCTGAAAATAATAATTGCACATGATGCCTATGATAGTGACTCTTAGAGTGCACTACATATCTGCTTCTTAAGTAAAATACACAAAAACATGTTCTCAACATTCATTGTATAAAATGTACTTAATCAGGGGAAGTTTGACTGCTTTCGCATGATGTTCATACTTTGAGCTATGCGTGCACATGGAAAAGATTAGAAACTCATGAGCATAGTATGCACATTCATGATGCATAATTTGTCAAAACTTCCTGCATTCTGTCATTGCACTTGTTACATTTAAAATCTTCATACATTGCATATAGTCAGGGGGAGCTTGGTTGTCCCTGCATAATGTTCATGACATTCATGTTCAGGAAATATCTCTAAGAGAGTCATTGCATATGCATGAATGTAGAGAAGTGTATTGCATATAATCAAATTTGAAAAATCTAAAAAGAAATGACTGATTACATCTAGACAGGGGGAGCATTTTAGACTCTTTAGTCTTTTTCTATCTGAACCCTTCTAGTCACACAAATCACTCTCCTACTCTTGTGTGTCAGTGATTGCTCTTTAATCAACTGAACTCTCAACTTTCTTGAAGCTGAAATCCACATCTGATACTCCCTAATTTGCTGAAGGAGTGCCTCACTTGAATTCTTCCTTGTCACTATTGTCAATCTGGTTTGACTGAATTCCAGACTCTGTCATCAGTTTCTGAATTGCATTGCTCAAGTGCATATCTCTTGCTGCATATTTGTAAACTCACTGCTATTGGCTTTTTGAAAATCTGTCTGATGCATATTGATCATATTTGCTACAAGCAAGTGTTTCAATTCTCACTTTCTATACATGATTGTTAATGTCTCTGCTATTGAATGCTATTGTCAAAATATTGTTTGAACTGATTTTGAAGAGACTTAAATCTGTGTACCTCAGTTATAAATCTAATATCTTAAAAGAAACTCCTATTATACAGGTTTAAGAATAACTGATTGATCTACGTTGGTGTAAGTCTAATGTATTCATGAATTTGGATTTGAAAGACTTGAAAGTATCTGAATAACAAGTTTTAATAAACTTTAACCAACTGTTTCATGTAATCTCTTGACAGAACCTTCTGAAATCTGAAAATTTGAAATCAAGGTTATTTTGGTTGAGATACATGTTAGTAGTATTGTTCTTAAACATTAAATCTGTCTGAAGTTGACTAAAAATAAAAGTAAAATTCAGAGCAATGACTTTGATCATTGAGAAACTAGGTCCTCTCTCAAAGAAATGGAGTAAACCTATGTCATGAAATGTCACAGTTATCTCTGGTATAAAAATAATTGAAAAGTCTGTCAGAGCAATGGCATGGTTGTGTTGAGTAACTGGGGATCCCGGCCTCTGATCAAGGTGTTTCTTCATGTAAAAAGACACTCTAATTGCTAACTCTGTTCTCATGTTCGAGAGGCAATGCGGTTATCACACTGAGTAACTGGGTCATTTCACCTGAAATGTGTTTTGCTTCATGTAAAAAGGTGTTAATCAACCAAGATTGCTCAAGAAAAATAAAGTGAAGTTCAAAAGTAAAATCTAAAAATAGATATCATAAAATTTCTGCCAACAAAGTCAACTTCAAATACTATTAAAGGTGTTTAATCTCAATACTACAATGTGTAACTCCTAAAGGAGTCATTGAGATTAATTGAGTAAGATGGAAGAGGATTGAACTGGAATGCTATATGAATAATTGGTTCACCTTTATTAAAACTCAGTTTCAGATCTGAGTATTGTATACAATTGTCAAATTTGGTATACATCATGCTTAAACCCATTTTTGTCATACAGTTTAATTCATAACCCCTTATGATAGGAGAATCTATCCCTAATTGGACTTATAACAGTGGTACCTGGAATAAAATTTCGTCTGATCAGTTACATCCTTAATTGCTCCATCATATTGCACATTTGTTTCCTGATCATTACTTGAAAATGCTCACTCTTTCTACTGAACTATTACTGAAAGATCCTGTGCTCTGTATGTTGCTTTGACATTCTTCCTCAATCTACTTCTTGTTGCTGTGATACACTCCTCACATATCCTCTTGAAACTTTTGCTTTATTCGGAGCAAGGACTGTTGAACAGATTTCATTTATTGCTTCTTAAAGGGGGAGGATTGATACTTGATTGTCTAACTGCCCCTGTGCTTGTCGATTGTATTCCTTTATTCAGGGGGAGTTTCTTGTATGGCTGTTCTTCCTTTTTATCTAGGGAAAATATGTGGTGTCATATTGCACTTTGGGGGAGAATAGATAGCTCTAATGTGATTTCATGTAGTAAAAGGGGGAGATGTTATATCAATCTTTTCATACCTGTTTAATTTTTCTCTCAAACTATTTTCTTTTTGATGAAGTCAAAGGGGGAGAATAGTTTGGGTCTGTGTGACTCATAGTGTTGCCATCATCAAAAAGGGAGAGATTGTTGTGCCCCTGTGATTTTGATGTCAGCAAGCACTATGAGTATGAATGAGTTTGATGTCAGCAAGAACTATGAGTATGAAAGATTGACTGATTGAGTGTGAACATTTATAGCATTGCACAACAAGTGTAGCTTGCATCGGTGCATTCATCAGTTGCACGCCATATAGTCGATGCATGATTCACTACATATGATGTCTATACACTGAAGCACACTCATTACATATGAGGTCCTGTCACTAAAAACTGGTGCAACATTTTTCTGCATGCTATAAAGTCTGTACAGAGTTTTGCCTAGACTGCATCAACTCAAGTCTGTACATTCTTTAGTAGCTATCCATTGCTTCATTCGACCAAGTCAGTACAGCCAGTGCTCTTCATGCATTTACATAGTCTATGCATTGTTTTGTCTCGCACATACACTAAGTCTGCACACTAAGTCTATACATTCATGAGCATAGTCAGTGCATTCGGTTGTTTCATACATATACAAAGTCTACACATTCTTTACTGTTATGTCCATACGTCATTTCAGCAAGTCTGTACATCGTCTTGTCGCAGGCACATCAAGTCTGTACATCATCTTGGTGCATGCACGCAGAGTCTGTACATTCTTTGACAGCATGCCTGAGTATTCATCTTTGCTGTGCATACTTTGATAGATGCAAACTGCATTTCACATGTTCAACGTCTGTACATTCTTCAGTGGCATTTGTGCAATCTTTCAAAACAAAGTCTATACACTCTTTACCATGCATTCAAAGTCTATACATTCCATAACTGGTACGAGTGGTTAAGTTCATGCATCATCACACCAGCGAGTTTGTACATCGTTGTCGCATGCACACTAAGTCCATACACTCGTTGCTGGCATGTCTGTACATTCACTTTCAATGTGCATACTTCTCCATATGCAAAATGCATTACATGCATTCAAAGTCTGTACACTCGTGGATGACATATCCGTGCAGTCATTCTCGTTGTACATACTTTCTTATATGCACACTGCATTTTTTGCATCAAGTCTGTACAGGCTCAATTCAAATATCAAACTGACTCGATGCATCCTTGTCTTTTCCTTCAGATTGATTCAAATTGATAATATGTTCAACCTGACAGAACATCTGTTCGAGGAGCTTAAGAAGGGCACGTGATCCAAGGATGGAGGTCTAACCCTGATCGTGACACGTGTAGTGCAGCAGGCTGAAATGCTGCCACGTGTTCAAGGCGCTAGGGTGGGAATTCGTGGAGGACACACGCCCACCTATCTGCTCCGGCTATAAAAAGAAGACTTCTCCATCTGGAGAAGATGCTTGTGCAGAGAGGATCAAAAGTTACATTAGAAGAGTAGAAGCAGACAAAAACTTCACGATCCAGTAGAGAAGTATAGAGAAGCAGAAGAAGAGAAGAAGAGGAAGAAAGAGAGAGAGAGAGAGCTTATGAGAGTAGTGATCGAGAGAAGAAAAGAGTGAGCAACAGAGAAGTATAGAGAAGCAGAAGAAGAGAAAGAAAGGAAGAGAGAGGTAGAGAGCTATAGAGAAGAAGAAAAGCTTCATCGGAAGATTTGTTTTCACTGGACTTTGGATCAGATCCAAGCCAGTCAGCTCCATGAGAGCCACATCTATGTCCCATCGTTTACAGCTTTCTGTCGCTGTGATTTATCATCTTTTGTTTTATTTTGAACCTTTATTCAAGCTGTTAGTCAGCGGAGCAAGCTGTGTTGCTCAACAGTTGCAGAGGAGGATTCCTCTGGTCGGCTAAGCTGTATTGCCCAGCGGGTCAAGCTGTTAGGCAGCGGATGGCTAAGCTGTATTGCCCAGCGGAAGCAAGCTGTGATGCTCAGCTGATGTAGGCAAGCTGTGAGGCCCCGCTGTCAAGCTGTGTATCAGCGGAATCCACACTCTGGTTGGAGTGTGGGGTGGACGTAGGTCTGCGGACCGAACCACCTAAAAAATTCCTTCGTGTACTGTGGTTTGAATGCTTACTGTTTGCTTCCGCTAGATTAATGCTTAGGCTCGATTTGTCTTCATATGTCGAGTGAGCCAATTGATTGAACACATTGCTGTATGTCAGTTTCAGTAAAACTGAATCTGTTTTTAATTTCACATCTCTGAGTGTTCTGAGTTTTTAATTGGGAGTATTTTTTTAAGGGGAGATTCATTCACCCCCCTCTGAATCCATCGCACCGATCCCAACATTGTCAAGGCGCTCTGGGCGGGACCTGTGGAGGACACACGCCCACCTCTCTGATGCTATAAATAGAAGACTTCTCCATCTGGAGAAATTTATCATGCAAGAAGATCTGTGTATGCTATTGAGAACAGAAGAAAAAGGGAGTGCAGCAGAGAAGAAAAGAAACGATCTAGAGAGAAGAGAAAAAGATAGTTGAGTGAGAGGAGTCTGTGAGACTTTCTCTGAATGATTGTTCATCAGTTTCTTGGTTCAGATACCAGAACTGAGATTGCTCATTGTGAGCTACATTCCATTTGAAATTTCTTATTTTTCGTTTGTTTCTATTTTATTTTCTGAAACCTTGTTTTCAAGCTATTAGTCAGCAGAGCTAAGCTGTATTGCTCAGCGGGCAGAGGAGGATTCCTCTAGACGGGTTAAGCTGTAGTCCCCAGCGGTTGGCAAAGCTGTAATGCCCAGCGGTCAAGCTGTTAGTCAGCGGTTGTAGGCAAGCTGTGAGGCCCAGCAGTTGAAGCTGTGAATCAGCGGTTGAAGCCACATTCCAGGTTGGAGTGTGGGGTGGACGTAGATCTCGGGTTTGAGATCGAACCACCTTAAAAACTTCATGTCTCCTGTGTGATTGCCGTGCGAATTGTTGTGCATCATGATCATTTCCATTATACGCTGTAGATGCATGCTTAGGTCCGTTTAAGTTCAGATCTGCTATATTTGAATTTCTGTGACTGCTCTCTCTTACATTTCTGCCGTCCAACAGCAATTTGTTTTATTTCCGCACTAGAAACTGTTGTAGTAGATTTTATTGGGTGACTGATCTATTCACCCCCCTCTAGATCGTTCATAGACCCTCATCAGTTGGTATCAGAGCATTGTTTCTGATCCATCAAACTATGCATAACTTTTCAAAAAAAATTTCTTATTGGTGCAAGGATGTTGTTTGTTGATATGCCTAAAATATTACACTCCCTAGAGGTACCCTGAACATTTTTTCTCAGGTATTCAACTTTTCACATAAAAAAGATGTGATTCTTTCTGTATTCTAATCTCTTTTTCTTTGCAGAAACTTTTGGTCTAGAGTATCACCCAATTGTTGCTATCATGGGAGCAAGTTTTGAGGCATGCCAAGCCAAGAAAGAAATATATATCTCTTTATGCTTCTCTCCTTAAGTCTGATGCCAGTCGGATGGTGGTAGATGACGATGAAGAAATTAAAAAACTAGATCATGAACTTGATATTGATGTTATTCTTCAGTGGAGGTAACTTACCACCTTACACAAGCTTGCTATGCATCTAGCAAATCCAACTAAAGTAGACATTGTTGAGACACCCATGGGACATACATATTGAATGCATTGAATATGTATATTATTATTGACTATTGGTATATATTTGATAAATTGACTGCAAACAGTGAAAGAAGCTTTTAAAATTTATTCATTGGACTTACATATTCAATTCTAGAAACATTGGATACATCTGATGTTTTTAAATAGCTACGCGCCACTTCTTGCATATGATAGTTAGAATTGATGCTCAACTGTATGCATAATGTTGGCACACAAGTTTGTGTAGCAGTCAACGGAGTCTGATGTTTACCAGAATAAACAGAAGAGTAGTCCGTCATGGTGGACATTTGGCTGGTGTTGTAAACTTGAATTCATTTTCTCTGATTTGAAGTATTTTAAGCATTTTTTTTCCCTTTCTTATATCCCTATGTAAAAGGGTGTAGATAAGAACTTTTATTTATCTTGTTCATTAGAGATTTCTTGAACGCATATTTATCTTGTTCTAGCCAAGGTCGAGGCCGTACATCTAGTCTGGAAGCCGACGCTCTCATCTTCTGCGGGAGGGGGATTGTAGGGTAGCCACACCCTCCTCTACACGGGGGACTTTTGCATCTCTCTCTCTATCACAAGGTTGTGTGTGTCCATTAAACTGAGGGAGCATCATGGTGGCAACGACGCCAACTTCTATGGGGTGGGCAAAGATGGCAACTTTCCATGGTTATTTCGTGTGCGTGAGATTGAGATATGCTTAGATGCCCTGCAATCTGTTGAGCATCTCTGGGGCCTAGGGGGTGCGGGAAGATCATCTCCTCCATACACGTGTTCCATTTTTCCACAGTTTGTTTTTTTTGTTTGGCGAGCTTTGTTTTCCTGATTTTTTCGATGAATTTTCTTTTTGTTTATCCGGTCATTTCTTGGTTGCAATTTTACATATTTGTTGCCAAAATACCACCTTCTTCTCAGAGGTGGGAGCGCATCGACGAGGCGCTGGAAAGGGTGGTGGGTGTGGTCTGGTTTGGTGGAACCTACGCTCTCATGAATTCAATTTTCAACCATTTTAATAGTGTTCACTACATCCAGTCTCAAAATAGATTATTTTTTTGAGGAAGCACCGTAAGTTGTTCCTTTCCAAAGAGCTGCAAGTAATGTGTTATACTGAACTTTATCTTTCTTGATACCATTTACATATCTGACCTATTTTATAGGTTTTAATAAAATGTCACCTCAAATGCCTAGGCCATCGCCTAGGCGTTTGAGGCTGAGGTGTCACCTCAAGTGCATCTTGCCTCTGACTACATAGAATTTGATGTAATTGCTGAGAAAGCTAGAGATAAGATTATTTTTGTATGTACACCATGTTAAGAAGCAAAGCGTGAGTTATGGACTTGTAAGATCAATGGCATTTGTTCTCTATTATTATTTATTCAGGAAAGTGTTACTGCTGAAACCATTTCTTCAAAATCGGGATGGCTCCATTTCTGAGTTGAGATTTTGCTGAATGCAGTTAAAATCATTATTTGCATTCTGGCCTTCAGGTCTAGTTGTTATAATGGGAAATGGGAGATATGATGGTGAATTCATTGTTATATTAACTATAGGTAATGATAGTTTCTGAAAGCTAGATTTGCTTTGTAAGAAATAGTTTGTCAAGGGATTTTGCTTTCTTATTTTCTCATATAATAAGGGACGTTAGGGTCTCTACTGGAAATGGCTACCTAATACTCATGCCCATTTTCGTTGATCAGATAAGGATCCTACATATTGATAAGCTGCAGGTGGTTGTTTATCCATTTCATCGTCATGCATTGCTTTAAATTATCGTATCATGTATCTAAACCTGACAAAATGATAGTTTTTGCTGACCTATATTTTAAATCCAATGGTGACACTTGATTTGTACATCACAATCTCAAGCTTGTTGGGCGTCGGAATTTTCCCAGGCCTTAATAGTGTTGGCCAGGATTCCTTGTTAGCTAAATAATAACAATGAAGTTTTTTTGAAATAATTATTTTTTTGTTTTTGTTTAAAGGAAAGCAGTTCTGCCTTATGACTGAATTGTGCCCAAGAAAGGCTGATTATTTGAAAAACATCCAAAAAATTAGTTGAATTGGTGGCTTGGTTGCACTCAAAATCATAGTGGGTTCTCTTTTGGCTTGTGTTGATTTCTTAATTTTTGTATCATCTGCTGCCTTGCCCCCTTCAGAATGGGAAACATTATTTTTCAATGGACATAATAATCACATGTTCTTTCTTTATATTGGGGTCATGTTATTGTCTTTGTGCTTACAGTCATTATTTAATATAATATATGCATATGCAATTATCTATCTTCAGAATACTGCAGTGGATTTATGGTAATGCATGTACTCCAGCTATCCAAATGGTTATGGTGCAACTCTGTCCATGTGCATATGCATTTGTCCTTGCATTGATTTGATTATTGACAAGCTTCTTACAGGTGATCCTATACAGGTCTGGATTGGTAACTGCAGCTGCCTCATTTGTGACTACTGCTTCCACTGCTTTTCTACCAGAAAAATCTATTGTGAGGGATGCCATTATGAAAAATGTGGACCTATTATGTGCAACTGGAGCGGGGGGACAAGGCCTTTCATTATTTCTAATTCATATTTATGTGACCCCTATTAAATGCTTCCTTCAAGTGTTGTGGGCAGTAGGCATTCTTGGATCTCTGGGGACATTCCTATTTCTTGCTCAACCTGTCAATGAAAGCTTAACAAAATATGTCATTGACAACCCAGGGGCTGTGTGGTTTGTTGGGCCCCTCTTTGCATCACTAACAGGACTTGTCTTTAAAGAAGGTATATGAGAAAATATTTATTTTTGTGTGCTCCCAAGGTGCTCATACAACTATTTTTGTTCAATGTGCTGTCTTGCATTAGCTAATACTTTTCATGTCGTGTTTTTCCTTTCGTTCTTTTTCCAGTCAAAAAATTCTGTATAAAAGTTGGGGGTGGGGGGAATCTAGGAATGATCATATGACCTAAAAACTAGCCACAGATGAGGGTCATGAATTATCTCTGTTGTCCCTAAGGTTCTCGTATGGATATGAAGGGAGGTTGAATTGTCCCCGCCAAGCACGATGGTAGTTTTAAAAATAACGTAGCAAAATAAAGATAACTACCAACTCAAGAATTGACAGCACGAGATTATCAATGGAGTTCTCTCAACCTCTCCGTTCTCACACGATTAGAACATGACGGATAAACACACAAGCCACAAACACATAGATGCGAGAAAGATTTTTGGGTGGTTCGGGACCACGATGGGCTCCCTATGTCCACCTCTCACCAAAACGGTGAGGATCCACTCGCTTCAAATGAAGCGCACGGAGCTTCCCCTCCAAGAGACACAGAGACGACGTCTCCTACATGATCCATAATGGATCTAACCACAAACACAAGCTGCAACACCGCAGTACAACGATCCACCACCATTCGCAAATGCTTCAACACACACACACAAAGTTAGAGTTCAGAAAAATGAAGAATATGTTCAATACATGCTTGTAAACCAAAAGAAAATGACTCAAACAAATCCAAACAGGATGTAGAAGTGAATCCCCAAGAGTAGGAAAGGGTTGTAGAAGGTCTTCTCTAAGCCTCAAGTCGGAGGGTGGCCGGATGTCGACGATGAGAATGTCCCCGCGTTCCCATTCTCGTTCCGCTCCTTTCTTTCTTCAACCACGGGCTCCAGAAATGAGTAGAAGTAGATCAAAACCATGGATCTTTGCTCAACTCCACTCCTTTTTCCCTTTCTTCTCCTACAAGATGAAAAACAAAGCACATTAGGGTTCACAATCCCCAAATTCGGATCTCACATTAGTATATATAGGAAACTTACCCAAAGACCCAAATACCCCTCCCAAAGTGTGTTAAAAACATCCTTTTAGGTTTAGGAACCATTGTGGGGTATTTTGGTGAAGTTTGGAGACATTTAGAATGGGTTAGGAAGGGTTTCGCAAAGTCCGTCCAGAAGGGGTCGACCCTTGGGTCGACCCTCGCATTGCCAGAGCCTTTAACCCGCGGCCAAAAAAAATTCTGGGCACATGGGTCGACCCCAGGGGTCGACCCCTGTGGCTGGGTCACTTTGTTTGGTTCTGTCCGAACCAGAGGCTTCAAGGGTCGACCCCTGGGGTCTACCCATGCTAGTGTAAGTTTCAAAAACATATTAGAACACAAAAAATGCATGGGAAAATAAATGTTTAGATGTTACCAAAGTCCCATGATGATCAAACATGATTTCTTAACCTGAAACACATGATGTAACAAGCAGTTAGATCGTAATCAACATATGAGCATCAAATATGACATTTTGAGCTTGTTCATTCAAATGTACTTCAATAAACACACTTTAACAAGAAAATGACTTCCATCCTCAACCAACAAAAATATATCTGACAAATTCAAAGTCATGGAAGCTTTAATTATGCAATTGACATTCTTGAAACTCCCATTTGCTCAATAACAAGAAAACCTCAAGTGAGGGATTTTCATTTACACATGAATGAGCATTTACATGTAGCGATTGATGCTATTCCAAAAACATGATTGTTTCATTAAAATCCATGCACTCACACAATCAAATGAGAACCATTGCCCATCAAATGCAACCAAATGCCATTATAAAGCACATGCTCCTCCAAACACATAATATTTTGAATACGTTAAAACACACACAATGTTTTGCTCCCACAAACTCACAATGTTTGTTATCATCAAAACCAGGGTCAAAAATAATGTGGGAAGACATAGCCAACAATCTCCCCCTTTTTGATGATGACAAAACATTGTGGTATAATCATAACATTTTTCTCCCCTTTTGGCATAATCAAAAATGGGGAACACAAAAGCTAGAGCATTTTATATGAAAACCAACCATATCAATGAAACTGGATACTTATGCATGCAAGTAAGCAAGCATGAGAGACAAGCATGCATGTACATATGTATATCTCCCCCTCAATGGGAGAGAAGGATACCAAAAGAGCATTTGATTCAAGTCATAGTGTAAAACATGATGCATAATAAAAAAAGGTAGTACATGCATATGTTAGAAGCACTGCATAAGCCATGATAAGAACAAATTCAAGCTATACAAACATCACAATAATACACGAGTGGAATATGTGAAAATGAGCAATGAGCTTCAAGCATATATGGATATTGACAGAATTTCTTGAAAATACTAGAGGGTTATTTCCTTTCTACAATTCTATTTAGATCCTCAACTTTTGGTAGCTTCGCATAACCCCCCTATTATTATTATTTATTGGATTTCACCGTTCGGCGCGAGTCACCTCATGTGTCTCAATGGGGTTTCCCGGCTACTAGGATTCATCGCAATTTTGAGTCTTGTGGATTTTAGCTTCACTTTTCGACGCGAGTTTCCTCATTTGTGTCAGTGGGGATTCCCGGCTACTCAGTTTCACATTCCACTTATTGATTGGGGTTGACAGCTTTTTCCTCACGATTCTCTTCATTTCCATGTAGAAATTTTATTTCCCTTAAAGTGTTGGAAAGAAGTTCTGAAATCCTTATTAATTAAAGTCATATGCATCATCTTGTGCAAAGTGTGTGGGTAATTGCTATGTATGTAGAAAATGAATTTGCCATAACATAGCTATGACTCCCCCTAAATGTATGCACAAATGGAAACAAATCCTCCTCCTTTGTATATGTCACGTTCACACATGATAACAATCAATGCATTTTATATAACAAGGAGGTGAGGTCTTAGAAGATTTTCAAGAAATGATTTTTAGAAATATATATACATGTAGTCAAGCAAGGATATGAAAGTAAAATCATGGCATTAAGGCACAATTACTCATTCAAACAACAAATTCCAAGTTCCATTCTTATTTGAGTGAATTTTTCAGGAGTTAAGGGTTTTGTGAAAATATCTGCAAGTTGATTTTTTGTATTTACATGTACAAGCTCAAAATGACCCTTACTCACATGATCTCGCAAGAAGTGATGTCTAATCTTTATGTGCTTTGTGCGAGAGTGCAAAACAAGACTTTTGAAAAGATTGATTGCAGAAGTGTTATCATAGAGAATAGGCATGTCATTCAAGGAAATGCCAAAATCAACAAGTTGTTGTTGGATCTAATGCACTTGGGCTGCATAACTGCCTGCCGCCATGTACTCGGCTTTGGTAGTTGACAATGCCACAGTATTTTGTTTCCTAGAGACCCATGAGACCATGCAACCTCTAAAAAATTGACAGTACCCGCTCGTGCTCTTACGATCTACTAAACACTCAGCATAATCAGAATCCATTTAAGCTACCAAATCAAAAGTGTAGCTACGTGGAAACCAAAGACCAAGATCCATGGTGCCTAGCAAGTATCTGAAAATCCTTTTGACTGCTAATATGTGTGAATTTTTAGGATCAGATTGAAATCTAGCACACATGCAAACACTAAATATGATATCTGGCCTACTAGCAGTCAAGTACAATAAGGAACCAATCATTCCTCTAAAAAGTTTCTGATCGACAAACTTATCTTCTTCATCTTTCTTCAATTTCACTATTGTAGACATCGGCATCTTTTGTGGCTTTGCATTATCGAATTTGAATTTCTTGATGAGCTCCTTTGTGTATTTCCTTTGGTTGATGAAGATGCCATCTTTTGACTGCTTCACCTGCAAACCCAAAAAATATGTTAATTCCCCCATCAAACTCATCTCTGTAGATCTTAATTAAAATCCACACTTAAGAAAAATATTAAGAATAAGCAATAATCAATAATGTGGAGAAAAACATGCACGAGGTGCACAAGGGGAGTGTGTGTGATCGCCAGAGACGCGAGGGTCTCAAGTGGAGATGATAAGGGGAAAGTGATCGCAAATACCTCAAACGTGCGGTTGATTGTGAGTACTCCTTTTCTCTTCAAATCGGCCGGCCGACGAAGAGAGTCTTTCAACTTTGGTTACCCTTGCAAAATAAAGACAACAACACCAAAAAGATATGGATTAGAATAAAGGTGAGTGTAGCATCAATTCTTAATAGAAATATGAGCATGAAAATTGATTAAGAACACACCTTAAGGGTATTAGCCCTTAAACCCCTATGCAAAGAGGGTGGGAGATGTATGATGCATGCAAATAAAAATAAGGGAAGTGTGCAAGAGTTGCACTATAGGGAGATCTCAATGTGATGGTTGAGAAAAAGATCAATAAAACAATGATGCATGCATGATTTATGAACTATGAAAAATAAAGGATAAAGGGGAGATAAGATAAAAATCTTGTTTGTGGCCCCTTTGGCTTGAATGTTCGATGGAGAGAAACTTCAAAAGATGGGATGATGACTTGATGTGAAGAAACCTTCCCTTAGCCAAGAACAATACCTGCGTAAGAAGAAGAAAACAAAAGAAACAAAACAAAACAAAAAAAAGAGAGCGAAGGGAGGAAAGGAGAAGAAGACAGCAGAGAAAAAGAAGAAGAAGAAGAATAAGAAGAAAACAGAAGAACGACGGGAGAGAAGAAGAAGAAGAAAAAATAGAAAAAGACAGGGGGAAGATATGGGCGTCCGAAGAAGAGGAATCCAACCAAATAACAGAGCCAATGGCTCTATTAAATAGGAGAAGAGGGGATAAACATGGGCAAGAGTCCAATAAGGGGAATGATAAGAACGGGCAAGAGCCCAAACCAAGGAAGAGTCTAACGAGGCAAGGACTCTCTGGGGAAAGGGCTGCGAAGCCAGAAGGTGAAACACGCCTTAGGTCAGGGCGTTAATTTAAGAATTGACGACCTACCCTAGGGCGTTTCTCAAAAACACGCCCTGCACAAGGGCGTTTCTCAAGACCAAATTTTAACAATAAAAACTCCCCATATTTGAAAAATGTTAAACACGCCTTAAACAAAGCCACTTTTTCAAAAAGCGCCCCTTGGAAGGGCGTTAATTTAAAGAGCTCAAATGGGGAAGTCGGTCAAAACCAAAAGAATTAACGCCCTCAGGTGAGGTCGTCCTTTCTTTAAGAAACGCCCTAGATTAAGTCATGTTTTAAGAAAACACGCCCTTACCCAGGTCGTAAATTCGTAAAATTCATAAAATAGATAGATGGGGAGAAATAGATAAAATGGGAAAGAAACGCCCTAGACCAGGGCGTGTTTCAAAAAAACGCCCCTGATGAGGGCGTGAATTCAGAAAATAGAGATAAATGCCCAAGAAATCCGAAAAAATAGGAAAATGAGATAAAATGGGGAAAAATAGGAGAAATTCAAGAAAAGTGGGAAAACCACTCAAATAAGCTGATTTGAGGGCCAAATGGGGCATCGCAGAGCGATATGAAATATACTCAAAATAATGTCAATTTTGGCGTGTCTACAGCTGCCCCGCCTTGGCGTCTGCTTTGCAAGGGAGCGTAGCAAACTGAAAAGTAGATACCAAGGTGTGATGAGACACGCAATCAACATTACTTGATGAGAATCAAATCAAAAGCACGAGATGAAGCAAATCTCGGGAAATCCAAGGAAATCAACAATGTTTGGATAAAAGGGGAGATGCGCACGCGGTGCACGAAGGAGATAAAAATAAAATGATCAACTTCCAACGCGGTGGAAGTACCTCAGGTCACAAACCTGCAAGTTTCACCATTGGGGAGCGATTACCAGCCAGTGGACGTGCTGCAGCCAGGGTGGATCAAGGGGAAAATTGGAAAATAAGATGATAAAAATCCAAACAAGGAGCTTTCGAGAAAATGACCCAAAACAGCGACAAAACGAACTGAAGACTCAATTCGACATGGAATAATCTCATATCGAGAAAGATTAAGATCAATTCAACTCTCACATCAGCTTATCAGAATGATTTTTCAACAATTGTTTCAAATTCCTACATGAATGCATGCTGGGTTTAAAGGGAAAAAAAAATCAAATGAAAATATAATATAATCAAGGATAATATTGTTAAACTGCCCAGACTGGGTCAAGAAACCAATTCTGCGAACTGATACTAAGCCGAAGCCCGTTTATCCGCGCACCAACTCGCAAAAGGGAACCATCGTCTCCAGTCTTGGACGGCTCAACGGCCTATCCGTATGACTAAGACTTCTCTGGAATCATCATTGTTTTTGATGAAGGGGAACTCAAATCCCAGATTTACCAAAGCCACAAGGTCCTTGATATAATCTAACAGCGTATTAACATATAGTAAAATGCATACAGGGAGATTGGTGATAGCAATAAGTATGGGGGAACTGAGAAATGAGGTGTCAGCACCGCGGGGCTTGGATAATGATGATGCCCAGTCGGCGGGACCATGAGCTTCTTATCCTGCGCTCAAAATTTCATTAGCCAAGATATAAAAGATATAACAAGCAATGAATAGCATTGCAAACATAACATCAAAGCAAAGCATCAATAGCCATGAATAACACATAGTAGGGCAAAGCATGGATAACATGAATAGCAAGGCATTGCAAAGCATCATTATTTGTTATGTTGTCATGAGGAGACAATCTGGCTAATCAAGATTTGGCGCTGAATGATTGAAAATCAAGAAAATGCCTAGTCGCAAATGATCAGGAAAATTAGCAGGAGTTGATTGAATGATAATAAGATGAATAATCAAGATGATACCCGGGAGATGTAACAATCAAAATGCCCAGGGAGATATGAGGAATTGATAATCAAATGCCCAGCGGCAAGTCATGAAAAATGTCGGGAAGAATCAATGGATTGATAACAATGAGTGAAAGGGGACTCATCCCGTGCTCCTGGTCCTTGCAAAGTTGTTCCTGCAAAAGGCACCATCAGAAAATACAATGCAAAATTTTTGGAGTTTTGAAATATGCAAATTTTTATGAGTTTTGAAAAAGATATTCAAATTTTTATGAGTTTTGATCAATATGCAAATTTTTGTGGGTTTTGGAAAATATTCAAATTTTTATGAAGTTTTGAGAAAGGTATTCAAATTTTATGGATTTTGGACAAGAAATATTCAATTTTTTTTTGTTTGATTTTGGCTAGACATTGCTAAAGCAGCATCAAAGAGTTTATTGAACCACTGGCTAGGGGTCCTCGTTCCTTCCCTTTTTGCTTAAAACTGCCCAAAGCTGGGCGTGCATTGCAAGGTGGCGCCCTATAACCGACCGCCTTTAATCAACGGTGCCCCTACCAAGGCCATACCCGAGAAACATTCGGTCTTGGAGGGAGAAGAGAAGAATAATTGGGGATAAACTTTGTGCAGGATGGGAGATATCAAGACTTGAATTCCTTCCAAGGTGTTCCCTTCAAAGAGGTAGTCTGTTGTGCCGGGGCTTTATGCCTTTGATTTTTAGACCCCTGACATGCATACGACCAGGGTTTTCCCTGCGGGGACTTTGCCACTCTTGTCATGCCATAATTCATACTTCAATTATCGAAAGTTCGACTTGATTCTCATAATAGCCCTTTTGGCGAAATGTATATCATGAAAACTCATATTGATTTTGGGTCAAGACTGCCCCTATTTGAGACTCCTCTCGTATTGGGATTACCTAGGTTGGTCATCTCATCCGTCAACCTCTTGTACCTGCATTCGGCCGAGTGAAGGAGAGAAAAAGACTTTCAGATATACTCATGGCATGGCCAAGGTAGCAACGGTGTTTTACCAAAGGAGCCGGCTAAGGACGCCGTGAAGTGTGTGGAATGCCCAGCCAGGGATTGCTCTTAACAAGCGGGGAGAGAATGTTGAATTCCCAATGCTGGGTTCTTTATCAACCAAAGGTGCTGCATAGCAAGCCTAAAGACTCTTTTGAGAGTGATTTAATTAAACAAAAGCCTAAGATAAAGGTTTAAAACACCACTCTTAATCTCGTTAAGAAGCACTTGATTTTGAAAATCATGCGTGAAGTAATGAGAAAATGATATCATTAAAATGCATACTTACGCCAATATGTTACCTTGCGACCTTTGTAGAAGCAGCTGCCGCGAGAAGCGATCTTGATCATCATGGGATTTGTCCTCTTTGGCAGTCAAAAGGATTGGAAGCAAAAGATTTTGGGAGTGGCTTAACAAGAATGAGTGATGCTCAAACCAGACTCAGACGAATAAGGAGAAAAGGAAAAGAGGCGAGGGCGAGAACTCCCTCACTAAGGCGCGGAGACCCTGATCACATGGAACAGTCTACAGAAGAAGCGGAAAATCAAGAAGAGGGGTGAGGACTAAAGCCTCGGAAGCAATGGGAGAAAGGGCAGATGCCCAAGGCAGTGGATGTGGAAGAAGTTGGGTCAGACCCAGAATTAGGAGGAATCAGAAGAAGAAATTGGTAGATGGAAAGAGGTGGATTCGGAGGGTCCGGAGGCAGAGGAGGAGAATCATGATAGGAGGAATCCGGAGGCTCCGGAGGAATATTGAAAGAAGAGATGCGATGCCCTGGGGAGAAATAGGGAAAAAGATGATGGAAAAGGAAGAAGAAAATGAAGGATGTGATGTCCCGGAGGAGTAGAAAGATGAATCGGAAGAAAGATGGAGGGTCCGGAGGTTCCGGGGGAATGAAATCAGGAGGGTCACGATGCCCTGGAAGATGATAGAGAGAATAAGACGGAGAATTCGGAGGTTCCAGAGGAAGCAAATGGAAAGGGGCACGATGCCCGGGGAAAAGATGGAGACAATCAGGTGGAGGATCCGGAGGTTCCGGAGGAAGAATATAGAAAGGGGCGCGATACCCAAGAGAGAGGAATGAAGGAGGATCAGGAGGAAAATCCGGAGGTTCCGAAGGTAGCAAATGAGAAGGGGCGCGATGCCCAAGGGGAAAATCTGGAGGTTCCGGAGGAGGAAGGTGGAAAGGGGCGTGATGCCCGAGAGAAAGGTCCGGAGGTTCCGGAGGAGGAGAATGGAAAGGGGCGCGATGCCCGAGGGGAAAGTCCGGAGGTTCCGGAGGAAGAAGATGAAAAGGGGTGCGATGCCCGAGGGGAAAGTCCGGAGGTTCCGGAGGAGGAGAATGGAAAGGGGCGCGATGCCCGAGGGGAAAGTCCGGAGGTTCCGGAGGAAGAAGATGAAAAGGGGCGCGATGCCCAAAGAGGAGGGATAAAATTCCTGGAGGTTCCAGGGAGATAGCAGGAAAAGGGACGCGATGCCCCAGGGATAGTGGATAAAAAGATGAAGATGAATAAGATGGGAAGTGCGGAATATCCGGAGGTGCCGGAAGGCGGGGAAGATACGGGTTTGAAAACCTGGGAAGGAGGAGGTGCAAATGTGTGTAATGGGATGCGTGCAATGAATGCATGGATGCAAGAGAATGCATGAAATGCAAAGAATATGAAGAATATGAAGGGCGAGAGGATGAGATCCTCCTCCTAACCCTTGGAGTAGCCCATGAAGAAAAAGTGATTGAAATGGATATGGATAAAGTCGAATGAACAAGAGTGGAAGAAATAGGGGATGGCCCCTTAGCATCAAGGTAACTGCCCCTCCATGGCGGTGAACATGTACGAGAAATAGCCCCTGCTGAGACTTCAATGGTGAATGTCAACTCCCTTGGAGAGTGCAAAGTAATGGTGTGAGGGAGTTGCAAAGTTGAGCTCAGAAGCATCATGTTGCCCGGGGGTTCAAGATTTGGAAGTTGGAACAGAGGGTGCCCTGCCCGGCCCTTACACAGCATCAGTGCTTGGCATGACGGTGACTTGGCCTCTTCAATCATGCTTGGCACAATAACCCGGATTGGCATCCGGCAAATGAATTCTTGAATCTTGAATGGCACAGTCGTGGCCAAAGTCTTCTTGCCCGGCTCTTGCTTATCTTCGGCACAAGTAGCTGCAGAAGCACGCCCCTTCCGAGTAACAAAGGGAGGTGAGGCGGAGGCGGAAGGCTCCGTGGATGGTGGAGTTATAATGGAAAGTGTTGGCAAATGGGTGAATGGGGGCGGAGGTTCAAACACGTCGAGCTTCTCCCCTTGCTCGGAAGCAGTCGGGATGGGCTCGGGTGCAAAAAGGGGTGGATCCTGCTCAGGATTAGCCATGGGTAAGGGTAAAGGGTTGAATGGTGGAATATGCAAAGTGGGTTTTGGGGTTAAAGGCATAATGGAGGGTAATGGTGGGGAAATTGGGGAAGTGGAGGCCGAGGTGGAGGCTAATGGCATCATGGGGGGAGGTGTAATTGGTGGAGGATTAATGGGTGAAGGTTTGGTGCGTAGGAAATGCCGGACAGGGCGAGCAATGTTAGGAGTGGGAGTGGGAGTGGGAAGAGACTCAATAGGCGCCGGCGCGGGCGATTGGAATATCGACCCATCGTCATAACACCAACTAGTCTCGTAAACAGGGGTTGAATTAGGAGTGGTTTCCTCCTGAGCAGGAGGTTTATCAAATGATAGTGGAGGGAGTGGGAAATTAAGGAAACTCGGAAGGGGTGCCTGCATAGCTTCATCATCATATACCGGCTCGGATTCTTCAATTGTCGGTTCTTGCTCGCTTGGAATATCAACGCCGTAGTCGTCCATCCTATCCTTCCATTCTCTCTCCATTCTTGTAATGTCATCCAAAGCCGCATAGAGAGGATTAACCGGAGTAGGAGGAGCGGGCCGTGAACTTGTAACCCTCTTTAATTGTTCCTCCATGGAAGCAATCTTATCAAAAATATTTTGCTGGAGGGGAGTAACATGAACAACAGAGGGTTGGCAGGGCATTGAAGGAGGAGGGGCCGCATAAAAAGGCCGTGGAGGGGAGTTGACGGGATGACCCGTAAAAGAACCCGGACGGGCCGGATTGCAATGAATAAATGGGCCTCGGGGCCGTGAGGGAGGAGGAATAGAAGGAGGCGGGTGATGGGCCACCCGAGTAGAATGAACAGGAGGAGATGGGTAATGGGCTACCCGATCAGGATTGGAAGGAGGAGGTGGGTGATGGGCCACCCGTGTAGAATTGGAGGGAGATGGGTGGTGGGCCACCCGAATAGAATTGGAAGGAGGTAGGTGATGGGCCACCCGTATAGAATTGGAAAGAGGGGGAGATGCACGAGATGTACCCTCAACGACAGCCTTAAGGGCTTGGATCTGTTGAGGGGTAAGATGATCTAATGCATGGATGATTCGAGAGACCTTCTCGTCATTGGGAGGAGACGGTCCCGAGGGAATAGTGGCCTGAAATTGAGTAGGTGGACCATGAGAATGGACATTGCCCATGGGTTGGGTATGACCATGAGAATAAGGACGTGGTCCCTTGAAAGAATGGTGAGAATGCTGATTAACATGTTGAAATTGAGGATATGAAGTGCTAGGTTGTGCATCCTCATGAATTGAATTGAACATGTTTCTATCATGGTAAGCCATTATATAGTCAAAAATTCCCAATAATTATGCAAATAAGCACACAAGTTGGAATGGTTACCGTGATTTTGATTTGTTTAATCCTTGGTGAATTAATGAATTTTAATAAAGTTTGGAAAAATTCACACAAGGAGAGTCCTAGTTTCAATATGATTCACTTCAATGCCAACTAGGAACTCTCACTCACCACGTATTAGGCCAACTATATCGGGACTCCAAAAAGGGTACAACCTGCCCGGCGTCCGTGAGGGAATCCACGGGTGCGGGGACTTATGGACGCTTGGTTTAGGAATTTCCAATCCAAAGAGACGGAATGCTCAATGGAGGGTCGTTCCTTCACCAAGGGGGTGTGTGGCTCCTAGTATGTGGAGAGAGGAGGTCTCCCAAGCCAATGCAAAATGAATGAATGAATGAATGCAAGATATAAGCAAAAATATGATACAGTGATAAACAAAGGGGTTCGGTGAAAACACAGGAATAAGACGCCTGGGGCAGGGCGCTACCAATCAAAAGACGCCCTGGGGAAGGGCGCTATAAATCAAAAGACGCCCTGGGGCAGGGCGCTACCAATGGAAAAGACGCCCTGGGGCAGGGCGTGAAACACTGTGGGGGGCCCACAGGCAAGGTAAAACGCGCCCTGGATGAAGGCGCTAAAACTAAAAGAAACGCCTCTGAAGAGGACGTTAAAATGCAATAGATGCCAACCAAGTCAAAGAAACGCCCTGGGGTGAGGCGTTACAAGGGAAAGGACGCCCTTGGGGCAGGGCGTCAAATTATAAAACGCACCTGGATGTGGGGCGCTACGCAACAAAGAAACGCCCTGCTCTAGGGCGTGAATTCTCAGTGTAGGAGATATGAATAAAAACGCCCCGTCAGAAGGCGTTACTCATGAAAGAGACGCCCTTGGAGGAGGGCATTAAACGAAAACACGCCTCTGACAGGGGCGTGAATCAGCCTCCTTCAGAAACTCCTTCACGGCCAGAAATGACAGAAGCACTCACAGCAGCAGGGCAATCAACAGATTAAAAGAATCATGCTCATCAAAATTTTAAATAAGTGGAAATTTTAAAACAAATCTATTCAATTGACAAATCACTTAGGGGAGAGTGCAAAGCACAATGGAGGGTGCCCGAGGGGCACAAAGGAAAGGGTACCGAGGGTACCAATGGGAAAGGGCACACGTGGGTGCCAAAGGGAAAGGGGTAATCAAAATAAAAACAAGAAAGGGTCCCACCGTGATCGCCAATTTGTAGATCTTAATTAAAATCCACACTTAAGAAAAATATTAAGAATAAGCAATAATCAATAATGTGGAGAAAAACATGCACGAGGTGCACAAGGGGAGTGTGTGTGATCGCCAGAGACGCGAGGGTCTCAAGTGGAGATGATAAGGGGAAAGTGATCGCAAATACCTCAAACGTGCGGTTGATTGTGAGTACTCCTTTTCTCTTCAAATCGGCCGGCCGACGAAGAGAGTCTTTCAACTTTGGTTACCCTTGCAAAATAAAGACAACAACACCAAAAAGATATGGATTAGAATAAAGGTGAGTGTAGCATCAATTCTTAATAGAAATATGAGCATGAAAATTGATTAAGAACACACCTTAAGGGTATTAGCCCTTAAACCCCTATGCAAAGAGGGTGGGAGATGTATGATGCATGCAAATAAAAATAAGGGAAGTGTGCAAGAGTTGCACTATAGGGAGATCTCAATGTGATGGTTGAGAAAAAGATCAATAAAACAATGATGCATGCATGATTTATGAACTATGAAAAATAAAGGATAAAGGGGAGATAAGATAAAAATCTTGTTTGTGGCCCCTTTGGCTTGAATGTTCGATGGAGAGAAACTTCAAAAGATGGGATGATGACTTGATGTGAAGAAACCTTCCCTTAGCCAAGAACAATACCTGCGTAAGAAGAAGAAAACAAAAGAAACAAAACAAAACAAAAAAAAGAGAGCGAAGGGAGGAAAGGAGAAGAAGACAGCAGAGAAAAAGAAGAAGAAGAAGAATAAGAAGAAAACAGAAGAACGACGGGAGAGAAGAAGAAGAAGAAAAAATAGAAAAAGACAGGGGGAAGATATGGGCGTCCGAAGAAGAGGAATCCAACCAAATAACAGAGCCAATGGCTCTATTAAATAGGAGAAGAGGGATAAACATGGGCAAGAGTCCAATAAGGGGAATGATAAGAACGGGCAAGAGCCCAAACCAAGGAAGAGTCTAACGAGGCAAGGACTCTCTGGGGAAAGGGCTGCGAAGCCAGAAGGTGAAACACGCCTTAGGTCAGGGTGTTAATTTAAGAATTGACGACCTACCCTAGGGCGTTTCTCAAAAACACGCCCTGCACAAGGGCGTTTCTCAAGACCAAATTTTAACAATAAAAACTCCCCATATTTGAAAAATGTTAAACACGCCTTAAACAAAGCCACTTTTTCAAAAAGCGCCCCTTGGAAGGGCGTTAATTTAAAGAGCTCAAATGGGGAAGTCGGTCAAAACCAAAAGAATTAACGCCCTCAGGTGAGGTCGTCCTTTCTTTAAGAAACGCCCTAGATTAAGTCATGTTTTAAGAAAACACGCCCTTACCCAGGTCGTAAATTCGTAAAATTCATAAAATAGATAGATGGGGAGAAATAGATAAAATGGGAAAGAAACGCCCTAGACCAGGGCGTGTTTCAAAAAAACGCCCCTGATGAGGGCGTGAATTCAGAAAATAGAGATAAATGCCCAAGAAATCCGAAAAAATAGGAAAATGAGATAAAATGGGGAAAAATAGGAGAAATTCAAGAAAAGTGGGAAAACCACTCAAATAAGCTGATTTGAGGGCCAAATGGGGCATCGCAGAGCGATATGAAATATACTCAAAATAATATCAATTTTGGCGTGTCTACAATCTCAAACTCCCCTTGTATCAATTTTACAAAATCATAATTTAATGAATCAGAAGTGGCTCCAAAGATAATGTCATCAACGTATACCTGAACAATAAACATGTGTTTATTGTTACTTTTAATGAAAAGAGTTTGATGGATATCACCTCTCTTGAAGCCATTTTTTGAAAGAAAAGTACTTAGCCTTTCATACCACGCACGGAGGGCTTTTTTTAGACCATAAAGTGCTTTGTCAAGTTTGAATACATGGTCCGGATGCTTCTTGTCTTCAAAACCCGGTGGCTGCTCAACAGAGACGTCCTCCTTCACTACACCATTCAAAAAGGTACTTTTAACGTCCATTTTAAAGAGTTTTATATTCCTAGAGTATGCAAAGGTAAGTAATATTCTAACAGTCTCAAGCCTAGCCATGGATGTAAATGATTCATCAAAATCAATTCCTAATTCTTGACTATAGCCTTGGGCTACAAGCCAGGCTTTATTCCTAATCACCACCCTTTGATCACTAAGTTTGTTTCGAAAAACCCACCTAGTTCCTATCACCGGGTGGTTCTTAGGTCGAGGCACAAGAAACCACACCTTATTCCTTTGGAATTGGTGTAATTCCTCCTGCCTAGCCAAGATCTAGTAATTATCATTTAATACTTCATTTATAGATTTGGGCTCAATATCAGAAAAAAATGTAAGATTATCAATTTCTTCAACTTCCCTGATTGAAACCCTTGTTCTTATGCCTTGTTCCACGTCTCCTATGACATTATCTTGTGGATGGTCCTTGCATGTGGAACGTCCATTGCTTGGGGAGCTCCTCATTTTGAGTTGGAGTTTCATTATCCTTGTTGCAATCCTCATTTTGGGTTGGAGCTTCATCATTCTTGTTGCTTGACTCTGCTTGATCCACATCTTGATTTTCCTTATCTTTCTTTTCTTCTCCATCTTCATGCCCTATATCAAGAAAATGATTATCTTTGTCAGACATTCTTAAGGTGTATTCATCAATGATCACATGAGGGCTTTCCTCTACCACAAGAGTACGTAGGTTATATACTCGATATGCTCTAGATGATGAAGAATAACCAAGAAATATACCTTTATCACTCTTTGTGACAAATTTCTCCAAATAATCTTTAGAATTATTCAAGATGAAACATGGAGAACCAAAAGGTTTAAGATATGCAATATTCGACTTCTTACCTTTGTACAGCTCATATGGAGTTTTCTTGAGTATAGGTCTAACCATGGCTCGATTGATGATGTAGTAGGCCGTGCTTACCGCCTCGGCCCAGAAATACCTTGGTAAGCCATTTTCATCAAGCATTGTCCTCGCCATCTCCATGAGCGCCCTATTCTTTCTTTTCACGACTCCGTTTTATTGTGGGGTTCAAGGTGCTGAAAAGTTGTGTGTAAACCCCTATTTCCTACAAAAATCATCAAAGTCATGGTTATCAAACTCTCTTCCATGATCACTTCTAATTACTTTAATTTGATACCCCTTATCAATTTGTAAGTTCCTGCAAAGATCTTCGAACTCTTGCAAAGCATCATTCTTATGGGTTAAAAATAATACCCAAGTGAATCTTGAGTAATCATCTACAATAACAAACCCATAAAGTTTCCCTCCAAGACTGTGTGTCCTAGTGGGACCAAATAAGTTTAGGTGAAGGAGTTCAAGGGGTCTAGTGGTGGTGACAATATTTTTGGATTTAAAAGACACTCTGATCTGTTTTCCCATAGCACATTCATCAAAATTTTATTTGCATCAAAATTCAATTTTGGTAAGCCTCTTAGCAAATTATTTCTAAACAGTTTTGAAAGAACACTAAAACTGGTATGACCAAGTCGTCGATGCCACAGCCATGCATCAGCCGACTTATTAGAAACTAAACAAAGATTTTTATTTTAAGAATTTTCAAGATCAACAGAGTAGATGTTTCAATCTCTAACACCAATGAACTTTATTTCATGTGAAACTTTATCTACAATGGAGCAGTGTGTGTTTTAAAAAATGACTTTGTGACCATTGTCACAAAGTTGACTGATGCTAAGCAAACTGTGATTCAAACCATTTACAAGCAAGACATCTTCAATGGATTGGTTTGAATCCTTACCTATTCATCCAATTCCCACAATTTTACCTTTGTCGTTTCCGCCAAAGGTGACCAATCCACCTTCCTTTTCCTTCAGGTCTGAGAAGAGTTCCTTATTGCCTGTCATATGTCTGGAGCATCCACTGTCCAGATACCATTTATTTCACTTGGCTCTTAAATAGACCTGCACAGTCAAAATAACTCTCAAGTTGATTTAAGTACCCAAGCAAGCTTGGGTCCCGAAGTGTTAGTCCTACCATGAGAGAAATGCATTCTATTTTTATTTTCAAAATATTCATCATCGGCCATCATCAAATCACAAACATACATTGAGTGGCCGAACATTCCACAATAGAAGCATGTGACATTTGGCTTTCTAAACCGACTCCTATGCATGTAAGATCTATCAACAAAAGAGTTCATGCATGAGTCAACATGATTAAAGCCATATGAATCAAATGATTTTTCAACTTTGTTTTTCACAAATGAGTTTTTCTTTGTAGGTGAGCATCCCACATCAATTCTCTCATTTCTAGCAGTTCCATTGCTAGACTCACCATGTTCAACCATTTTCTCTTTTCCTTTCAATTCCTTTTGAACAACATCTTTCAATTTTGTCAATTCAGCATGCATGGTATTGAAGTTGGTTTGTAGTTCTGCCTTAGATTTTTCACATTCACTCAATCTCAATTTGAGTTGATCCAACTCCTTAACCAATTTCTCATTTTCATTTTTCAGGTTATCCACCTTTTCATAGGCATTCTATTTTTCAATTTCCAAACATGCCAATTCATCTTCATATAGTGTCATTTTGGATTGAAAATCTACTTTGTCTTCTTTGAACTTTTCAATTTGTATTTTATAAAAATTGCACCTAGCACATGGATTTGTTGAGCTAATCAAATCATGAAATTTCATTTTCAAGTTTTTGACAGCAGTTTTTGACTTCTTGTACTTTTGGTACAAATCAGCATAAGCAACTTGCCATTGATCAGAAGTAAGATTTTTGGAATCAAAATTTACCTCGGAGTGTTCCTCATCCGCCATCAAGCAAAGATTTTGAACTAACTCGTCTAGTCCGTCCATGTTCCCTTTGGATGTTGAGCTATCAGAGTCTTCATCGCTCTAGGTGGCTTTCATGGCCTTTCCTTTCTTGGCCTTGTCCTTCTTCAACTTCTTCTGGAGGTCAGGGCATTGACCCCTCATGTGGCCGGGCTTCTTACACTCGTAACGTATAATCTCCTCTTTCTTACTCGGCTCTCCTTTCTTGAAGGTGTTTCTTCTCAAGAATCTCCTCGGGAAGTTTCCTTCCCATCTTGCCTTTCTAAAGAATTTTCTGGCTCTCCTTGTGACTAGAGCCATCAACTGCTCTTCCTCACTGTCAATGCTTGATTTTCCATCACTGTCGTCCGATGATGCTGGATATGCCTTCAAAGCTATCGTCTTCTTCTTTTGCTTTCCTCTTCAGCTGGCTTCACAATGTTGATTTTGTACGTCATCAACGATCCAATGAGTTGATCCACCGTAAGTGTGGTGAGATCCTTGGAATCTTCGATGACGGTCGCCTTTGTGTGCCATGGAGGTGTGAGAGACTGCAACACCTTTCTCACCAAATCTTGATTCGAGTACTCCTTTCCCAAAGCCTTCAAATTGTTGGTTATCTCGCTCAGCCTTGCGTACATTTGCGTGATGTTCTCCTCAGGCTTCATTGTAAAAAGCTCATATTCTCGAACCAACAGATTTACTTTAGTCTCTCGTACTTCTGAAGTACCTTCATAGATGGTCTTCAATTTGTTCCACATTTCCTGCGTAGAAGAACACATTGAAATACATGAGTACTCATTAGGATGTATAGCGCATTGAATGATATTCATAGCTCTAAAGTTTGCACATGATTTCTTAATTTGCTCATCATCCCATCCATCCGCATTTGGAGGTAAAACATAGGGACCTTTGTTGATAACCTTCCACGTATCATAGTCCTGTGCTCGCATGAACACAATCATATGATTTTTCCAATAGGGATAGTTAGTCCCCTCAAAGAAGGGAGGTCTATGAATCGAATGTCCCTCGGGGATCATTCCCTTGTTGGCCATATCAAGAGATCTTTTCTCTACAACCGTGAGGTTGTCCTAAAATCAGAGACCTCTCTCTGATACTAGATTGTTGTCCCTAAGGTTCTTGTATGGATAAGAAGGGAGGTTGAATTGCCCCCGCCAAGCACAATGGTAGTTTTAAAATTAACGTAGCAAAATAAAATTAACTACCAACTCAAGAATTGACAGCACGGGATTATCAATGGAGTTCTCTCAACCTCTCCGTTCTCACATGATTAGAACATGACGAATAAACACACAAGCCACAAACACATAGATGCGAGAGAGATTTTTGGGTGGTTCAGGACCACGACGGGCTCCCTACGTCCACCCCTCATCAAAACGGTAAGGATCCACTCGCTTCAAATGAAGCGCACGGAGCTTTCCCTCCAAGAGACACAGAGACAATGTCTCCCACATGATCCATAATGGATCTAACCACAAACACAAGCTGCAACACCGCAGCATAACGATCCACCACCATTCGTAAACGGTTCAACACACACACAAAGTTGGAGTTCAGAAAAATAAAGAATATGTTCAATACATGCTTGTGAACCAAAAGAAAATGACTCAAACAAATCCAAAAAGGATGTAGAAGTGAATCCCCAAGAGTAGGAAAGGGTTGTAGAAGGTCTTCTCTAAGCCTCAAGTCGGAGGGTGGCCGGATGTCGACGATGAGAACGTCCCCGCGTTCCCCTTCTCGTTCTGCTCCTTTCTGTTGCATCCCTATGATTTTGATAATGTCTCACACTATAAATCAATTTGTTTTTATCGCATTCATGCAATAAAGGTCCGTGCATTTTATTGGTCATATGCATTAAAAAGATCAGTGCATGATTTACTCTAGACGTGGTAAGTGCTTGCCTCGGTGCAAGTCCTTGTTAATGCATAGGTTCTTTCGTTCATATTCTGTCTTAGTGCATTTTACTAGGTCGTGTGCACCAAGGTCCGTGCATATCATGTCTCTACATCACACCTCTCGAGGTCGGTGCAATTCTTGACTAGAATGCATTGTTTGTTCTACGCATTTCTCTCTGCCATCTCGGTGCAGCTCTTGCTTGGACTGCATATCCCGACTCGGTGCATTCTTTCTCTTTCCGAATTACATGAAGTCAGTGCATCTTTTTATTGCATTAACATTCTCGGTGCAAGGTTTGGTCTGTACCTAGTCGGCGCAACTTTTGGTTAGACGTAGGTATAGGAACACAACTCGGTGCAAACTTTCCTTTCTGGCAAAAATAAAGTCAGTGCTTCTTTGTGCTTTATGGATTCTTGTCGGTGCATATCTGTTGCACGATTGGACTCTATGGTCCGTGCTTATGATGTCATGCGTTTTCACAAGTTAGTGCATCTCACACTTTTACTCACTTCAACTCGGTGCAACCTCTTATTCACCTTGTAGCAAGTCAGTGCATTGGTTGACTTGGAAATTCCTACTCAGTGCAGTTCATGCTTACTTACTCGCTACGTCGGTACGACTTGTGCTAAGTGTGTGACAAAATGTTTATTCCTTTTCTAACAGTCTGTCTGTGCATTCACCAGGTGGATGGCACGTGATCCGAGGAAGATAGAGGTCCAGAACATTCCGACATGTGCCCCAACCTTTCAGGCGGGAAACGTGATATCACACGCCTAAGTTTCTGGAACAGACATATATATATACTTAGGAAAAGGGTTCGAAAAGGAGAGAATGGAATAGTGAAAAGGAGAGAAAAGTGAGAACAGTGCTGTTGATCAAGAGAGAAAACCAGAGACAAACCACTCCATCAAGAGTAGAGAGAAGATTCTGAGAGAGAGCTGTCTGTGAATCTGAAGATCTGCTTCTACGGAAGCTACATTGTTTTGATTTAGAGATAATTGTTTTCCATTGATCTTTTATTTTTGAGTTTCCTTTATTTTCAATTCCATTTTGTCACCCTCCAAGCTTGCTCGGAGGAAGGGAGAAGTTCTCCGATTTCCCTCCATTGTTCTTGGAGGAAGAGAGGTTTGATCCTCTAGTTTTGTGGGTTGCTTGGGAGCAATTTCACAGGGTTCCCTTTGCTGCGTGCAAAGGAAGGGAGATTTGTTCTCCAGTGCTTCTTCTGGTTGATCAGAAGGCTGAGAAGGGTGTTCCTCAGGGCAAGCTGTTTGGCAGCAGGTTGTCGCAGACTAAGTCTGCTGTGTGCAATTGATCATTGCAAGGAAACCTTACTCTTCTGAGTGAGGGGTGGACGTAGATTACAGGTAGCAATCGAACCACCTAAAAATTCTATCTCTCTTGTGGGTTTTCTAGTCTACTTTGTGCTTGCTCTCCATCTACGTGATATATTGCTTCATCGTGAATTTCTTCCTCGATCTTAATCCATAGTCTAGATATCTCTATTACCTATCTCCGATGTTTTTCTTCACTGCGTTTTGAGGGCTTGAGTAATTGTTTCTGAGTTTATCAAATTTGGGAGTGATCTATTCATCCCCCCTTTTCTATCTCACTTTCCGCTGTGCGTATCAATTGGTATCAGAGCAGGTTTTTCACTATGTGGTCCAATGGCCAGAGTAACTCCAGATCTCATGTTCCTCGGAGCTTCATGGCTGAGGGAGAATCTATCAACCGCCCTCTGTTCTTCGATGGTAACAATTACTTTTTCTGGAAAAACAGGATGAAGGTATTCATAAGGGCACAGAGCCAAAAACTTTGGAGGGTGATCACCACAGGGCCATATGATCTGCCACCGAACGAAGACGCATGGACAGATGATCAAATCAAGCTTTTGTCACTCAACTGGATGGCCCTGAACATCATCCAATGTGTAGTTCATCCAGACAAATACGCCCTCATCTCAGCATGCAAAATGGCCAAGAAAATGTGGGATGAATTGGAGTTAATCTACGAAGGTACATCCCAAGTGAAAGCAATGAAGGTAAATCTCCTCACCTCTGAATATGAGCTGTTTAAGATGAAATCAGAGGAGACCATAACTGAGATGTATGCCAGAATGTCATTGATTACGAACAGTCTTAAAGGGTTTGGGAAAGAGATATATGAGGGAGATATTGTCAGGAAGATACTTAGATCTCTAACCCCTACATGGCACACTAAGGCCATTGTGATAGAGGAGTCTAGGGATCTGTCGAGAATGACAGTCACCGAACTTATAGGATCCCTAATAATGTATGAGATGAATTTCAAGAGGAATGGTGAAGGAAGCGACAAGAAGGGCAAGAATATTACCCTCAAGGTGTCCCGCAGCAAAGGCAGTAGCAGTAGCGGGAGTAGTAGTTGCGAGTCTGACGGGCTGTCAGACCTCGACCAGGAGGAGCAAGCAATGCTCACTCATCAATTCAAGAAATTCTTGAGGACTAAGGGGAAGACCTTTAGAAGAAAGAGGTCATATCCCTCTGGTAAGAACTTTGAATCCAACAGTGATAAGAATAGAAATGCTTAGAAAATCAAATGTTTTCATTGCAGGAAACCAGGACACATGAAAGGGGATTGCCCTGAGCTTCAGAAGAAGGGTCCCGACTTTCAAAAGAAGAGCTCCTAGGTGCAGAAGAAGAAACCACAAGCAATGGTCTGCACGTGGAGCGATGGGGAAGAAGATCCAGAAGCCAACTCCTCAGAGGAGGATGAAGAAGGAATTTGCCTGATGGCAAATAGGGATGATGAGGTAACCAATATTTTTGAGAATTTTTCTATTGATGATTGGGAAGACACCTATGCTTAACTGTTAGATAAGTTCAATTCAATGAGTAAAGAGCATAGGGTTCTGAAAAGAAAATTCAATGCTAATATTGAAGAACAAACTCAAATCAGTAAGGAAAATTAGGAATTAAAGGAACAATTAGAAGAAATGACTTCTCTAAAGAAGGAAAATGAAAAGCACAAATCTGAGAACCAGGAAGTTCACACACAGCTCAACAAACTCAAGATAAAACTTGAAGAAAGTCTGAATGGAAACATCGTGATCACTGAGAAGTATGAAGCGGTTAAGAAAGCGAACACTGAGTTTCTAAAAAATTGTGAGTCTATGCAAAGAGAGCTGGAAGACAAACAAAAAATCTTAGAAAAATTTGTTCAAGGGAAAGTAAATCTGGACTCTATCCTAGGAACAAGGGTAAATTTCAACAAAGAGGGCTTAGGCTATAACCCGACAAATAAGAGACCCTTTGAGTTCAAGACCACTACCTTCTGCCCAGAGAAGGGAAAAGAAAAGCTGGACACACCATCCAGCTCCAACAGTAATCAAAACATTCAGCATCCAAAGGAGAAAGCAACAAACCATGCTGAACAACATCTTAAAACAGGGAAGAACTTCACTAAGCTCATTCACCAGAACAGAAATGGTAGCTGGACCAGGCAAATGTATCGGAATGGAAGCTAGAATTACTATAAAAGAATGGACCCGGACAGAAGTTACTGGGGAAATAACACACACCCTCAAAAATTCGGTAATCAACATGTGTACATAAGATACCCCATGGATGAAAGGTCTAATAACTGGAATAGATTCAATTTCTCCAGACCAGCTGGACATAATTCTGGTCACAATTTCAATAGACCTGAAAACAAGATGCAAGAGAAAAACAAGCTGAAACAATTTTGGATCCCGAAACACCTGCTTAAAGATTTAAATGATGTCTTGGACCCAACTTATCTTGGGTTCCAAACCACCCTACTTGATTTCTTTTGTGTAGGTTTGCCTGGCAGCTGAGAACAACAAATGGTACCTTGATAGTGACTGCTCCAGGCACATGACAGGAGACCGATCCAAGTTCAGCAAGCTAGAAATGAAGGTAGGGGGTCTGGTCAAATTTAGAGGAAATAACAGAGGTAAGATCATTGGGGTTGGCACAGTTGGTAAGTCCTCCACTAACTCAATTGAGAAAGTTTTACTTGTGGAAGGTCTTTAACACAATCTGATTAGCATCAGTCAATTATGCGACAAGGGTCACAGGGTTGTGTTTGATAATAACTCATGCAAAATCTTCGAAATAAATTCTGATCTTATTAAATTTGTAGCCAACAGAACCAATAATGTCTACATGGTAGACTTAGATGTTGAGTCTTGACCTAATCTCTGCTTATCCGCTAATTTTGAAAATAATGCTTTTGATTGGCATAGACGTTTAGGCCATGCTAGTTTTTCTACCTTGAATAAATTGATCAATCAATCATGATTTAGTTAGAGGCATGCCTAAAATCAAGTTTAATTCAATCTCAAAAATCTGTGATGCCTGTGCGCTAGGCAAGCAAACTCGCAAGTTATTTAAGCTCAGATATGAGCCTTTATCAACCAAAACAATGGAACTCTTGCATATGGACCTTTTTGGTCCAACCAGAACTTTGAGCTTGAATGGGAAAAGGTTTGGGTTCGTCATTGTAGATGATTTCACTAGGTTTTCATGGCTATTTTTCTTAGCAAATAAAAATGATGCATTTCAGAAGTTTGAACATTTCTTCAATAAAATCAAACAAGGAGGTTCTCACTATATTTCAATAATTCAAACTGATCACGGAGGTGAGTTTGAGAATTCTTTATTTTTTGACTTCTGCAATAAAGAGGGACTAACTCACAAATTTTCTTCTCCCAGGACTCCAGAGCAGAACGGAATTATTGAGAGATGAAATCGGACAATCATTGAAATGGCCAGAACTATACTGGTCGAAAGTCAGCTTCCCAGGAGATTTTGGGCAGAGGCAGCCAACACAGCATGCTACACAATTAACCAAACAATGGTAAAACCTGTCCATAAGAAAAGTCCCTATGAACTCCTTAAAGGTAAAAAGCCAAATGTCTCATATTTCAAAATTTTTGGTTCAAAATGTTTTAGCCATAACAATAATAAAAGGAACCTAGATAAATTTGATGCTAGAAGTACTCCAGGAATCTTTCTGGGATACTCTGAAACAACTAGGGCCTATAGGGTTTTCAATGTAACAGACCAAACTGTAGAGGAAACTCCTCATGTGATAATTGGTGAATCAACAGATGCTAACAACCTTGATGATGCTGCCAGGTCTTCAAAGGATGATGAAGAATTTATTGAGGAGAAATGGAAGGATGAAAATGAGCAACCCGAAGGACAAACCGATCAGAATCAAGTAAGCTCAACCGAACCAGGTGAGTCCTCAACCAATGTTAGATTCTTGAAAGACCACCCTGAGAATAATATCATAGGAAATTTAAGGGATGCCCCTAGGACCAGGTCTCATTTCAAAAGTGTTCAAAATCAAGATTTAATTACTTTAGTTTCTCAAATTGAACCAAAATCAGTAGATGAAGCCTTAAACGATGCATCTTGGGTCAATGCCATGTCTGAAGAGTTAGGTCAATTTGATAGAAACAATATCTGGGAACTTGTTCCAAGACCCGAGAACACCAATGTGATAGGAACCAAATGGGTGTTCAAGAATAAAATGAATGAAGATGGAATTATTTCTAGAAATAAAGCCAGACTAGTAGCCAAGGGCTATTGTCAGGAATTTGGAGTTGACTTCGATGAGTCCTACGCACCTGTTGCTAGTATGGAAGCTATAAGAATATTGTTAGCATTTGTATGCTCCAAAAATATAAAACTCCAACAAATGGATGTGAAGAGTGTGTTCTTAAATGGAATTATCAAGGAAGAAGTTTTTGTTGAACAGCCCCCCGGTTTCCTATTCTCCACTAAACCTGACCAAGTTTTAAGATTGAATAAAGCCCTGTATGGTTTAAAGCAGGCCGCTCGAGCCTGGTATGAGAGATTAACGGAATTTCTGATCAGCAAGGGCTACCAAAGAGGTAAGGTAGATCAATCTCTTTTTACAAAAGGCTTTAATGAAGATCTCATCATAGTCCAGGTATACGTAGATGACATTGTCTTTGGCTCAACGAGTACTGATCTATGTAATGAATTTTCAAAATTGATGTCAGCAGAATTTGAAATGAGTTTGGTAGGCGAACTGAAGTACTTTCTTGGCCTGCAGATACAACAGTTGGAGGAAGGATGTTTCATCAACCAAACCAAGTATACATTGGACATTATCAGGAGGTTTGACATGAACAACTTGAAGCACATTACAACACCAATGGGTACCAATACCTCATTGGATGTAGATGAGACAGGTAAAGAAGTAGATGCCAAGCTCTACCGAGGTATGATTGGATCTCTACTCTATTTGACAGCTTCAAGACCTGATATACAGTTCAGTGTAGGAATGTGTGCAAGGTATCAATCTAGACCTAATTAATTGCATCTAGCTGTAGTAAAAAGAATTTTTAGATATCTGTCTGCTACACACACCCTTCGTTTATGGTTTCCTTCATCACACACTCTAGACTTAATCGCATACACAGATGCAGGCTATGCTGGGTGTAAACTAGATAGAAAAGGCACTAGTGGTCATTGTGAATTTCTTGGTGGGTGTTTAGTTTCTTGGGGTTCCAAGAAACAATATTCTGTGGCCCTCTCCACTGTAGAGGCTGAGTACGTGGCTGCAGGGAGTTGTGGTACACAAGTCATTTGGATTAAACACCAGCTTCAGGACTATCAAGTAGACCTGGGGTGCACACACATTTTCTGTGATAATACTAGTGCCATCAATCTAGCCAAGAATCTTGTCTTGCATTCCCGCACCAAACACATAGAAATATAGCATCATTTCATAAGAGATGAGGTTTCTAAGAACACCTTTGAACTAATTCATGTAGGCACTGCTAATCAAATTGCTGATATCTTCACCAAGCCTCTAGACAATGACAAATTCACCACATTAAGGAGAGAATTAGGCTTATTTAAATTATCTTAACTACTGATCTCCTGATATGGCAAGAGGTTGTGTGAGAAGCCTGTCCTAACTGTGAGGGGGAGTTCTGTGTGTCTGCTGATTAGTTTCCTTCTGTGCATCGATTGAGGGGGAGCTAGGCTGTTAGTGAAGTTTGACTGATTCAAAAGTTTGACCAGATGTGTGACATTGCTGGTTCTCATGATTGAATGAGTGTGGTTCTCTCTCAGATAGTAGAATCTCATTCATCTCTTAAGTCTATAAGTTTGTGTAACTAAAGTCCAGCTAAAATCTTTTCTCTAGTAGACTATCAGAGACTTGGATTATGTGTCCGAAGTATATCTTCCTACATTGTTCATGATTCTGGTTCAGGCTAAAGCTTGTATGTCTTGATATCTGTCCAGAACAACTTGAAATCTAGACTTCAAGATTCATTTCAAAGAAACAATTCTTCTGGTATTATCTTCAAACACTTCATCTCCACAATATAAGGGATCAACCAAATGAACAAAGGTCTATGGTTTGATCACTGAGAAACTGGGAGCTTCATCAATGAAATGAAGTCTTTCCTATGTCATGAGGTGTCAAATTAAAAACAAAATTGCAAAATAAACATAATGTTTCTAACCATCACAGAGCAATGGTGACAAGGTGGTAAGTAACTGGGGACTCTGGCCTCTTATCAAGGTGTTTCCTCACGTAAAAAGCCATAGTTACTAACTTTGTTCTCTAAAAAAGAGAGGTAATGAGGTTCTCACATTGAGTAACTGGGGATTCCGACCTCTATTCAAGGTGTCTCCCTAATGTCAAAGATGTGATTTACCAACTTACTTACTGGTCTTCTTTAAAATCTCTATAATTTTCTTTATATTTGTGCAAATTACTGGAATGCTTGTCTTCAATACCTTGAGCACACATTCTCTGCTTTTGTCTCTTATCGTCTGCTTAGTATAGTTGTTTGATCAGCTATGTCTTGTCATACTTGTTCATCCCTGCTCTACATCATATACCCTGTATGTGGATAAACTTCCTTCTCATTCTAATTCTCTATTGCTTACCAGAGTTAAAGAATCTTCTCTTGAGTATAGCGCCTTACTTATTCTCTTAAGATATGCTCATGAGTCTTTCTACACTAAGAAGCCACTATACTTCTTTCTCATGTCTCCAGCAACTGCATATATCTTTCCTTTCCTTTTGATGATGTCAAAGGGGGAGAGAGGTCATCTGAGAGGTTCAGGGCATCTGAGGCATCTGAGAGCGAGTTGTAGGGGAGAGGATTTGGAGAGAGAAGAGGTTCAGAAGATGGTGTCTCTGCGAGAGGCTTTCTGGATTGTCAGTATGCACATTTAGGGTTTGCTCTTGATTGTTTTTGATCTCCTTTTAATGCCCTGACATTGCTTGATTCATAGTGTTGCCATCATCAAAAAGGGGGAGATTGTTATATCCCTACGGTTTTGATATTGTCTCACACTATAAATCAATTTGTTTTTATCGCATTCTTGCAATAAAGGTCCGTGCATTTTCCTGTTCATATGCATTAAATAGATCAGTGCATGATTTACTCAAGACGTGGTACGTGCTTGCCTCGGTGCAAGTCCTTGTTAATGCACAGGTTCTGTCATTCATATTATGTCTCAGTGCATTTTACTAGGTCGTATGCACCAAGGTCCGTGCATATCATGTCTCTGCATCACACCTCTCGAGGTCGGTGCAATATCTGGGTCGGTGCAATTCTTGACTAGAATGCATTGTTTGTTCTGCGCATTTCTCTCTGCCATCTCGGTGCAGCTCTTGCTTGGACTGCATATCCCGACTCAGTGCATTCTTTCTCTTTCCAAATAACATGAAGTCGGTGCATCTTTTTATTGCATTAACATTCTCAGTGCAAGGTTTGGTCTGCACCTAGTCGGCACAACTTTTGGTTAGACGTAGGTATAGGAACACAACTTTGTGCAAACTTTCCTTTCTGGAAAAAATAAAGTCAGTGCATCTTTGTTCTTTATGGATTCTTGTCGGTGCATATCTGTTGCACGATTTGTCTATATGGTCTGTGCTTATGATGTCATGCATTTTCACAAGTCAGTGCATCTCACGCTTTTGCTCACTTCAACTCGGTGCAACCTCTTGTTCACCTTGTAGCAAGTCAGTGCATTGGTTGACTTGGAAATTCCTACTCAGTGCAGTTCATGCTTACTTACTCGCTATGTTGGCATGACTTGTGCTAAGTGTGTGACAAAATGTTTATTCCTTTTCTAATAGTTTGTTTGTGCATTCACCATGTGAATGGCACATGATCTGAGGAGGATAGAGGTCCAGAACATTTCGACACATGCCCCAACCTTTCAGGCGGGAAACGTGGTATCCACACGCCTAAGTTTCTGGAACAAACACACACATATATATATATATATATATATATATATATATATATATACTGAGGAAAAGGGTTCAAAAAGGGAGGGAATGGAATAGTGAAAAGGAGAGAAAAGTGAGAGCAGTGCTGTTGATCAAGAGAGAAAACCAGAGACAAACCACTCCATCAAGAGTAGAGAGAAGATTCTGAGAGAGAGCTGTCTGTGAATCTGAAGATCTACTTCTACGGAAGCTACATTGTTTTGATTTAGAGATAATTGTTTTCCATTGATCTTTTATTTTCAAGTTTCCTTTATTTTCAATTCCATTTTGTCACCCTCCAAGCTTGCTCGGAGGAAGGGAGAAGTTCTCCGGTTTCCCTCCATTGTTCTTGGAGGAAGAGAGGTTTGATCCTCTAGTTTTGTGGGTTGCTTGGGAGCAATTTCACAGGGTTCCCTTTGCTGCGTGCAAAGGAACGGAGATTTGTTCTCCAGTGCTTCTTCTGGTTGATCAGAAGGCTGAGGAGGGTGTTCCTCAGGGCAAGCTGTTTGGCAGCGGTTGTCGCAGACTGAGTCTGCTGTGTACAATTGATCATTGCAAGGAAACCTTACACTTCTGAGTGAGGGGTGGATGTAGATTGCGGGTAACAATCGAACCACCTAAAAATTCTCTCTCTCTTGTGGGTTTGCCTGTCTACATTGTGCTTGCTCTCCATCTACGTGATATATTGCTTCATCGTGAATTTCTTCCTCGATATCAATGCATAGTCTATCTCTATTACCTATCTCTGAAGTTTTTCTTCACTACGTTTTGAGGGCTTGAGTAATTGTTTATGAGTTTATCAAATTTTGGAGTGATATATTCATCCCCCATTTCTATCTCACTTTCCACTGTGCGTATCACTTTCTTTCTTCAACCACGGGCTCCAGAAATGAGTGGAAGTTGATCAAAACCACGGATCTTTGCTCAGCTCCACTCCCTTTTCCCTTTCTTTTCCTACAAGATGAAAAACAAAGCACATTTGGGTTCACAATCCCCAAATTCGGATCTCACATTAGTATATATAGGAAACTTACCCAAAGACCCAAATACCCCTCCCAAAGTGTGTTAAAAACATCCTTTTAGGTTTAGGAACCATTGAGGGGTGTTTTGGTGAAGTTTGGAAACATTTAGAATGGGTTAGGAAGGGTTTCGCAAAGTCCGTCCGGAATGGGTCGACCCTTGGAGTCGACCCTCGCACTGCCAGAGCCTTTAACTCGCTGCCAAAAATATTTTTGGGCACAATGGTCGACCCCTGGGGTCGACCCTTGCTGTGGGTCAACCCCAAGGGTCGACCCCTGTGGCCTGGGTCACTCTGTTTGGTTCTGTCCGAACCAGAGGCTTCAAGGGTCGACCCCTGGGGTCTACCCATGCCAGTGTAAGTTTCAAAAACATAAAACACAAAAAATGCATGGATAAATAAATGTTTAAATGTTACCAAAGTCCCATGATGATCAAACATGATTTCTTAACCTGAAACACATGATGTAACAAGCAGTTAGATCGTAATCAACATATGAGCATCAAATATGGCATTTTGAGCTTGTTCATTCAAATGTACTTCAATAAACACACTTTAACAAGAAAATGACTTCCATCCTCAACCAACAAAAATATATCTGACAAATTCAAAGTCATGGAAGCTTTAATTATGAAATTGAAATTCTTGAAACTCCCATATGCTCAATAACAAGAAAACCTCAAGTGAGGGATATTCAGTTACACATGAATGAGCACTTACATGGAGCGATTGATGCTATTCCAAAAACATGATTGTTCCATTAAAATCCATGCACTCACACAATCAAATGAGAACCATTTCCCATAAAAATGCAAGCAAATGCCATTATAAAGCACATGCTCCTCCAAACACATAATGTTTTGAATACGTTAAACAACACACAATGTTTTGCTCCCACAAACTCACAATGTTTGTTATCATCAAAACCAGGGTCAAAAACAATGTGGGAAGACATACCCAACAAGCTCCTTCATCTATCTTTATTATGTTTGATCTATTCCTCACATTTCTGTGAGGGCCACAGAAAGGTACTCACATTGACTCATCAAATTACAATCCATTGATTGGATGGACACCTGGAGCTCACATGGTTGCACTGAATATGCATGTTTTCTTCTATTCTTTCTGTTCTTGTTTATGTGTTTCCAGCATAGAAGCCCTGCATAAGAGCATTCTTGGTGTGGCCAGTGAGATATCAAGAAATGGATGCTTAATTGTACAGAAGCAAGTTTTAAACTGTTAGAGTTTGTGATGATCCATTCGCTAACTGCTAGAGAAAAACAAATTTTTTTTGCTTATGTACTTCGATGAATTACTGTTCCTTTATTAATTCTGACCCATTTTCATTTCTCATTGACAACTAAAACAAAATATACCTACTGTCTTTGATAATTTCAGGGCTTTGGTTTCTTTCCTTTTTTTTCTTTTTTGGTTATAACCATTCTTGTGTTACCATGTGGTGCACACTTCATCACACTATAGACTCAGCTTGAAACAGTGATTCTGTTGACTACCATGGGTTATTTTGTAGTAATCAGTTGCCAACCTGATGTCACTTTCACTTTGAGTTTTAGTTTGTTCATGCTTCTCAGGCTTATCATAATGCCGTCACATTTTTCAAGATTCATAGGAATGTATAATAGATGTCTAAAAGAGCTGCTTACTCAATTTCTGATGTTTCACTTTGGGACCCCTCATCCCAAGTTATTGGTCCTTTTCAGCCAGTTGTTGGATATCATGGTTCTTTCTATTTGTCTTGTTAGATGGTTGTTAAGTTCTGGTATGCTTTTCTTGCTTTAATTGATTGATGAGTATTTGGGTTGTTCCGAGGGTTTACATTGTGTGGAGGGAAAAGGGAAAACAAGGGATTTTTATATATTTGTCACTGTAATCTACTTGACTCCAACCTTATAACCTTAACACATAATATTTTCCCCAACCAGAGGTGTCTTCTTCCTTCTTCGATAAGGAGATATAACAATCTGGAGACTCTGTCCTCCAATGATCTACCCTCACACCACCTATCCTCCCAGAAAAAATTATCACTTCCCATCCCCTAAAGAAACCAGAACACAGACTGGGAAAAGTCAGCCACATTGAGGATGCCCCTCCACACATGAGAGATGTTGTGCAATAAGGTTGGGAGCACAGTCCAAACCTGCTCTCTGCTGTAGTATATATGAGAAATGAGCTCATACCAAAGACCGGATTTATTTGTGCCAAGTTTCCATATCCATTTGGCAAGGAGTGTCGAGTTGAAGTCCCTAGGTCCTTCAGCCCAACCCCTCCAGTCTCTCTACGCTTACAAACACTGCCCTATTTGGTGTCATGAAACACCCTTTTGAAGGTTCATCTTTCCCTTGCAATAAGAACCTGCTCTGAATACTCTCCAACTTTCTAGCCAGTCTATGGGATCCTGAAAATAGATGGAAAATATATAGGGAGACTGTCTAATACCGATTTGCATGAAAGACTTGGGACTTTTTTTTTAAAACTAGTTCCCTTTTTTTCTCTCCTGAAGGAACGGTCAATAGCATCTACATAGCAAGGTGTGCTTTGGAAACATATCATCTTGGTTTTGGGACATTCATACTTGTCATCAATTTGTCATTTTTTGCACATGTTTTATAGTACTTTGAGGCAGTGGATACATGATGGTAATGGCTTAGTACCCAAACAGAGGAAAGCAGCTCATACAATTCTGGATGCCCGGAAGGCCCCAAAATTGTCAACTATGGAGAGAAGTCTAATGGAGCCTTTGATCCCTTGTGAGTGGCATTCCCCAGATTCTTGATCACATAACCTGCCAACTCTTGCTGACCATTTTCTTATCCTAGCAGGTATCCCATTCAACTTTAAAGCCATCTTCTTGGAGAGCTCTTTTGTTCCATGAACACAAGATAAATCTACACATCCATCTCATGAATCAGATATTGAAAGAGCTGAAGTACTTGCTGAACCAGAACAGAGAGATGGGCCCACAAGGAAACTTATTCTACAGCTTGACCTTTTGAGGATGCTCATTCCATAACTATCTTTGTTAGCAATGTGTGTAACACTCCTTACTCTGTCGATTTTACCGAAATCCAACCCCCCCAACACACACACCCATACACCCCCTCAAGTCCCATTTCTCAACTTACTTGCATCCCTTGTTTACCTTGTCAACAGAAAGAAAAAAAGATACTGCTAATCTGTTGATGTTTGTCAATGAAATATATGTGCAGGAATAATGCAAAAAAAATGTGTAGATTTATCCCCTTTTTACATGTAGTAGCTCTTCCCATAGCACATTATCCTTCTGAGTAATCACTCCTCCATCTATCATAGAATTTGGCATAAGTAAATGCAGGTCACCTAAGTTGAGGAGGGTACTGAAACATACATGAGCAGAATATTGCTGGATTCTATAGAGGCTGACCAAATCACCATATGATGTATCCTTGCTGCGGTAGTGACCTATTTGCCTGCACCATCATCTTGTGGATTACATATTTACATGTAGAGAATATTTTCTAGTTTTATCTCTATTTCTGATAGGATGATGATGTCAAAGTGAAAAGAGCATTTCAAACACTCCTGACCTATGTGGGGAATGTTACAAAGAACCCAAATGAGGAGAAATTCAGGAAGATCCGCCTAACAAATGCAACATTCCATGTAACTGCAGAGCTCTTCATGAATGTCCATGCTATATAGGCCATCTTCTTGCTTTGATCTGATTTAACTTTGTCCCCGTCCACAGGTTAGAGTTGGTAGCTTGAAAGGTGGCATTGAGTTTCTTGAGCTATGTGGTTTCGAGAGAATTGAAGGGGATGAAGTTCTGATGCTGGCAAGGGGCAAAGTAGACATGGCGATTCTAAACTCAGCAGGCGCAGAGCTGAACTCTGCCATAAACAACCCTTTCTTTGGGGTTCTATGAGCAAAGATTACTAATAATTTCACAAATACCGTATGGAAGACAGGCATGAGAGGTAGAATTGATCATAAATTTATAGTCAATACTGATTGGCGTCAAGTACTTTGTGAAGCAAGAGCAGAGGGGTTCCCAGGTTCAAATGATAAAGCCAATTTATAATTTATAGTGTACCTCTTAGCATGCATCCATTTATCTAATTTATATTGTACCTCTATTTTAGCATGGAATTGGTTCATGAACCTGATCATTCTTGATGACCTTTTAACTACTTGCTTTGTTACTTCACATGTAATATGGATATAGATGCTACTGAGATGTGTATAAATGTGTTTCAACAAAGCTACAATTTTAGGGACAAGTGTTGTCTGTATCCTTATTGTTTCTCTCAAGTTCATCTCACATTAAGAGAGCAAATATTTCATGTTTGTGAAATGTAATATTTAATTATTATTTATAGAAGCAATGCATGTGCACTATTATAGGTGATGAGAGCACAAATACTAATAGATTTTTTTTAAAAAAAGATAACATATTCCTATGTTTTTTATTAACAGACATTAAATCATTTTCTTACGTTTTCTAAAAAGTGATGTTAATACTTATTCATACGTTTCTTTTATTACGTAGTAAAAGGTAACATTTACATTTTTAGAAGTGTAGGTATAGGCAATTATATGCGTGTGTATATATATTTTTAACCTACGCTCTCGCTGGACTATTTCTACGCTTTCAAAGCGTAGATATAGGTCGATATCTACCTACACTTTTTGCTGGACTATTCCTACATTTTCAAAGTGTAGGTATAGGTCGATATCTACCTACGCTTTTTGATGGACTATTCCAACGCTTTGAAAGCGTAGGGATAGGTTGAACTATACCTATGTTTCCTAGAAACGTAGGTATAACCTATAGTCATGCGCTTTGAAAGCGTGGCAAGCAAATGTGGGTAAAGGCTTTACCTATGGATTTTGGACCTATACCTACATTTTTTTAACGTAGGTAAAGGCTAATTTTCTTGTAGTGCTCTCTCTAGTGCTCTTTCTCTCTCTCTCTCTCTCTCTCTCTCTCTCTCTCTCTCTCTCTCTCTCTCTCTCTCTCTCGACTGTAGAATCATCTTAATTTTCTAAGGAACAACAATGTTAAACAGAGGATCGGGTGTGGGGGCACTACACCAATAAGGACCTATACATATGATGGATTTAGTAGGTAAAAGCTCAAAAAATCGTAGGTATAACTTGTACCTACAACTCTCCCTATGACTATGTGTCGTAGGCTAAAACAATGTCAGTAACATCTCACCTACGCGAGATAATTTTGTAGGTGTTTACTGTCGTAGGTAAGTTTTACAGATAGATTATGTCATAAGTTGTGAGGCATTATTATCGCAATATGTGTCGTAAGTAATTCTAAAATTAGCGTAATTATTAAACATGTGTTGGGGCATTGTTATCATAAATTAGCACAACTAATTCTCATAATCGTAGCTATTAAACTACGTGTTGGAACATTACAATCGCACGTTGTCGTAGGTATTTCACACATAATCATATGCACATCTACAATCCCTTACCATTACCATCTAAAATTGGCGTAAATATTTCTCACATAACCATAGATAATCTGTACATATTATATCTACACATCCACAAATTATATATCCATACGTATGTTGACACCCGTTTTTAGCCCGCAAGTTGAGTTATTTCTCTTATTCATCATTTTTTATGCCCCGAATTACCCATTATTTTGGAGCCTTCCTTGGGTGGATTTCGAGCCCATTTCATTGTTTCATTCCCTTTAAGCTTTGGAGATCATGATTTTTTAGAGCCTTGGAGCTTATCTTTTCAACTTCCGGCCTTCCAAGTCGACTTACGGCCCGTTTAGGTCAACTTCCATCAAGCATTCGGCTCTCTTTCGCTACACAGTCTTGAAAACGATCCCTTTTCATCCCCTTATGTTCTTCTATTTAAAAAGTGTCCTTCACCAAAGTTATTTTTCTTTTAAAGACCTACAATTATTTCTTCTATGGCATTATCCAGTTCTGCACCAATTTCAAGTTATTCACATTTCTTCAGCAGACTACACTGTTCACCTGTGTCCCGATATTTTTCCTCCCTGTTCTCACCCTACTTTCTCTCTTTTATGATCATCTTTTCATCTTTCTCTCTTCATGAAAGTTGTTTATCTTTTAGTTATCTACAATTTCTTCTTCTACCACTTTCGCTAGTTTTGGACCGTTTGTGAGATATGCTCTGATTTCCAAAGTCGCGCAAACAGACTGCAAACGGTCGTGCAAACGACTGTTTCTTATTGCTAACGGTCGCGCAAATGACCGTTTGTTCCTTAGCGGTCAGTCTACTGACCGCTAAGCAAACCGTTAAGAGTCCAGCCTGCACTGGACTCTGCCCCAAACTGCTCGATGGGCCTATCTTGCGGCGACTGTAACTTCTAAAATATAGCTCCGAATTGACCCCCGTTTGTTCCTATCTCTTGCCTTTTGGATTATCTCGAGTTTGATCTATAGAACTTGGATTTTCATTGGCTATATCTCTCAGAATCTTGGTCGAAAGATTGGGATTTAGGTGTCCTGGTTTAACTCAAACTCTATTTTTTGAGCGACGTGGCCTCCTTACGGCGAGCATATCTTCTAGAATCCTCCTCCAAATCGAGTCCCGTTTGTTCCTATCTTCCTTAGTATTATCTCAAGTTTGATCCATAGAACTCGATTTATCTTGGATTATATCTCCGAGAATCGTGATAAGAAGATGAGGCTTTCTCTGAAAACTCTATAAATTGCCCAGTTCGCAGTGGCGACGGGGGGCTCTTCTTCGGTTTGGGGCGAAGCTATGCTGCACCACCGACTCAATCCTTCGACCCTGGCTTGAAGAGGGAAGTATTGGATTTTAATTGCATCCTTTTGGACTTGATTTCGTGATCTATACTCTTAGTTCTCCTCCTCTCAAAATCATAAATCATCACAAAATACTATTTTTTCTGCTACACATGCATTTTTACACGTTTTGCATCATCATTTTCTCCCTATTCTCTCCATCAAATTTCATGATTTCAAATCTCATGCATGCACAACACACACACCTATTATTTCCACCCTTCCATAGGGGTTAAAAATCTCCCCCCAGTGAGTTTGCCCTCAATTTCTACCCTTACTTTATCACTGTAGGATTGATGCTACACATGCATATTCTAATGGGTTTTTATCCTTGTTTTGGTTTTTTTTTGCAGAAGAAGCATGAATGAACGTGAGGCCTTCTTCATCTAGCCGGCTGGAAGGAGAAGAGGTTCGATTCCACAAGTTCCCCACATCCCGTTGCTTGCACGCGATCAAGTCTTAATCTTTCCAAGGTACACGGCGTCGTTCCTTTCATCTCTTTATCCCTTCGGTGTTGTTGCAACTTTGTGGCGATCACAGTACGTTTCCATATCTATTTGCCCCCCTTTTGTTCATACTTTCATGTCGGTCATGCTTGTTCATGTTCATACACACATAGTTAGTTGAAGGGGGTGGGTAGAATTATTAAACAATCCACAATTTTTTGGCGATCACGGTGGGACCCCTAGTGCCCATCACATTTATTCATACCTTTTTGCAAGTTGGGTGTTGGTTTGTGCATGTTTAGATAGCTTTGTTTTCATTTTCCCACTGTTCTGGGCATTTTCGGGTCTGTCCGGGCCTAGCGGTCGCCTCTAGGACCGCTTGGAGAGCCTAACGGTCATCACTGGACCGCTAGGGGCTCTCTGGTTGCCTGGCAGTCTTATGTTAGACCGCAAGGGGTCAAGAAACGATGGTTTGGTAGACCACTTTCGGATTCTGGCAGGTCTGCGCGCAGTGCTCACGGGGCCATGTTTGTCGAGCCATAACTTTTGATCTCGGAGTCCGATTGCGCTGATTTTTATTCCATTGGATAACCCTTTGTATTGTATTTCCATCCATTTATCATTTGTAGTATTTGAATCACATTTACATATTCTAATATTGCCAACGTTTTGAATTTTCTGTATAAGTTCTGCTGGCAGGTGTAGGGACAGGTTCACAGGTACATCTTTGCTCAGTGATTTAACTATCTTCTTGACATCTGATTACACTGATATTTATTCCATTGGATAGTCCTTTGTATTGTCTTTCTATCCATAGCTTATTTGCATCATTTGGGTCTTATTTGCTTAGTTAAAAATTGTCATCATTTTAGTATTTTGTCCATAAAATCTGCATGTGGTCTGTGCACAGGTTCGCGATAGCAACTTTCTTGGAGGATTTGATTGACCTCCCGATTGCTCTGGTCTTGGGCTCGTCGTGTAGACCTTTGTATTGTCTTTCCATCCATATACTACTTGCATCATTTGGGTCACATTTGCTTAGTTAAAAATTATCATCATATTAGTATTTTGTCCATAAAATCTGCATGTGGTCTACGCACAGGATCACGGGGGCAATTTTGCTCAGTGATTTGATTGAACTCCCGGGGTCAGATTGATATGTTCTTGGGCCCGTTGTGTAGACCTTTGTATTATATTTCCATCCATATACTATTTATCTTATTTGGATCATGTTTGCATAGTTTAATTTTGTCTAGATTTTCTAGTTTTAGGCTAGAAATTGCATGCACTCCGGTGCACATAGGGCCATGCATTGCATATCAAAGTCACATTCCTACCTTGGTAAGTGATCCTCTCGCCTCCATATTCCTTGGGGTCGATTAGGTGATCTTATCCGGGACCTCCATAAGTCCCCGCGAGTCATAGATTCCCACACGGACGCCGGGCCGGTTGTACCTTTCCACCCCTTAGGCTTGCATTTTACATACGTGTGAGAGAATTAACCTTAGTCAACCCAAAGTTTGGACTTTATTCCCATAGAATTCCTATCTTGAGGGAATTATTATTAATTCAAATCATTAGAAGGTCTATTAAAATCCCTAAGATATTTCCCATCATGTCAACTTATGTGACTTAGGTGAAAACTCTCGCATTGTTTGTGTTGTTTGGGCTTGTCCAAGCCCATTAGTGATTTTTATGTTGCATTATTTCATCATCCACATGTTTTGTTGTTGTTAGGCTCACTTAAGTCAGTCCATTTGTGTGTCTACTGTCTAGTCCATTGTCCTTGGTCCGTTGTCCATTCATCTTTACGTTAGTGGGTTAGTCCCCTCTTGTCCCCGAGCCCATTAAGCCATTGCTTCCACAAATGTATTCTTCTTGATATCCTTGTATTAAGTCTCCATTTTCTCTTATGGAGCATCATTCCAACCCCTTGTATCATCATTTTTCCCAATCTTCTTCCTATTCCCGTGTGGAATCCTCTTCCCACGTGGGCCCACCTTCCCGTGGTCCCTCTGACCTGTCTGAGGAACAGGCTAATCTCATGGCCCATCTTTCAAGCCTTGTTTGCCAAATAGACCCGGCCCAGGCCCAATGTCTCATTGCATCTCATCTTAATGGGCCTTCTTCTCATAGTGGGCCCTTCAACGTTCATGGGCCTTTTCCTTCTCCTTCATATGTTGCTGGCCCAATTGCTAATGGGCCTTATTCTCTTAATGGGCCTCATTTTTCTACCCATGTTGCTGCTGGCCCATTCAACCCATGCTCCAACGTCTCTTCTAGGCCCACACATTCTTCCACTCTCGAAATGGGTTTTTCTTCTCCTTCTCAGCCCGGATCCTCTTATCCGGCCCATTATCATCTTGGTCCGAATTCACAACCTCTTGCTCAAGTTGGCCCATATTACTCTCGATCTCTCCCTACCTCGGAGATGATTGCTCAAACCCAACACCAGCTTGATGAACTTCAACACCGGATTGATCCCAAATTCTCCTTAAGTATTCCACTCGCATTTCAAGGTCTTCGGCTCCCGCCATCATCATAAATTCGCGTATATCGCCGTTATGCTGGAGTTGGTGATCCCTACGTGCACTTGAAGGAGTTTCTTTGTGAGTCGGCCCAGTTTCGACATGACCAACGCTTAATGGCCTATCTATTCGGCCTGTCATTAGAAGGCCCGGCTCGGGATTAGTTCTTCTCTCTTCCGCAAGAGCAAGTTATGAATTTTCAAGCCGTGCAAGATAAGTTTATTCAGCAGTTTCAGGACCAGGTTAGGCCCAAGTTCTCTGTTGTGGATCTGGCCCATGAGAAGATGAAACCGAAGAGGAGTGCTGCACCTTTGCCGACCGTTGGCGCTGTCTCGCCGCGCAAGTCCCGGGGCATATTCCGGAGGGAGAGGAAATCAAGATGCTTATATCCAATGCAAGGCCAGAATATCGCTTCATCTTAGCCCTCAATGACATTACCTCCTGGCAACAATTATACAGCCGAGCCCACTTCATTCGCCAACAAATCCAAGATTCCCTTGACCCCGAGTCTCCACCATCCACCTCCACATATCAACCTTCACCCTCCACAAGCCAACCTTACGCTCCCATGAGCCAGCCTACCATGAGTCAGCATCACGCCACATCCACCTCCGCATATCAAATCTCCGCATATCAAACCTCCGCATATCAAACCTCCACATATCAACCTTCCTTGAGTTAGCCTTCCCCACATCTTTCGCCACCTCCGGTCAAGGGAATACCGCACCCCGAGCAGGTAGATGCCATCCACTACATTCCTACTCATGTACCATTGACTAGTCCCTCCACTAGCCATGCACCCTTGCCTACGTAATCGCCACAACCTTCTCCACCACCTCATACCCCTCGGCATCCGCCTTGCCCGAAGCAGGGTCCTCGTCCTCCATTGCTAGAGTGTTTTACTGATATTTTTCGAGCTTTGATGGCCACTCAAGCGTTGCCGCCCTCTCTAGTTGTGCCTTGCTGACCCACAGTTGGGGATATGCTCCAGTTCTGTGATTTTCACCGTCAGCAGGGGCATTTGGTTGAGGATTGCCCCAAATTTTGGGATTATATTTAGGGCTTGGAAGCCAAGAAAAGGATTGATTGGGCCACTATTCACAAAGTCATTTTACATCTTCACAGCAAGCAGCAGCAACAAGTAGCACCGCCTAAGCAGCCGTCTCCATTTTAAGGCCAGGGGCACCCCTGTGATTCCTCATCTAGTGCTGCACTCGCTCCATCACCCACCCCATTACCTTCGCCATCCTCTATCCAATCTCTGCAACCTCCACAAACCCAAGCCTCTGCTCAGGCTAGTGCCATCCCTTCTTCCTCCATTTCCACCACTACTTCTACCCCCAACGCCGCCCGACCCGTTGTGTCGATACGTCGACGGTGGGCACCACGACCCTCCTCTTCATCCCCTTCATTGCCATCCTCACCTCCGTCTCCATTACCTCCGCCATCTCCATTACCTTCACCATTGCCTAAACCTCCATCATCCCCGCCATCACCTTTGCCCAAGCCTGAGCAAGTTTCGCCTTTGCCGCCCTCGCCCGAGCAAGCCATACCTCCACCCTTACCTTTGCCTCCACCAAAACACACCATACCCATTGAAACCTCCGCGTCTTCCAAACCTATTCCTATCCCCATTCCTCCACCTATTTCCACCCCACGGAGCGGGTGTGTGCTACCTATGATGCCTCTTGGGTCTAGTCCCTAGGGAGACGATGAGCCGAGTCAGGATGAGTCAGTGTCGGTTATGTGTTTCCAGATTCAAGATTATATTTGCCGCATGCCGGTCCGCGTCCAGATTTCTGGCTATTTTGGGGATGATGCGCCTCCACTTTCAAAGATGATAGTTGCTAAGAAGAGTTCCCTAGCACTGATGCCAGTTTCTTCAAAAGCGAGGCCGGTGGCAATATCATTGCTTGCCGGAGGTTCGATTATTGACGCTGTTATTTCTCCTCGCTCTGTTGCCATTCAGATGGCAGGCCAAGAGGGGTTCTCTACCCGAATTGTGCTAACTTATACGGCCGCCAAGCAGATTATGAATTCTATATTCAAGGGGCAATTGGCCGTATCTTCTCCACTCTCAAAGGACATTTTGCACATTCTATGCAATCTCGCTCGGTTCATTAGCAAGTCGGCCACGTCAACGCCGCGCATTACACTGCCTCAACTTCATCCCGCTCTTATATCAAGGGAGTTATGCTTCCGGTCTGATTGTCGAGAGAAGTTGCCGAATCTCATGCTGCTAGTGCCAAGTGATAAAACTCCGTGGTTTTCTGATATTCATTCATTTGAGGGGTCAGCTGTTCAAGAATGTCCACATATGGTTAGTACCGGGTGTCTAGGGGAAACTGCCCTAAGGAGGATGAATGTTCATAATCGTGCCAGGCCGTTTGCTAGATGGGCCCGTACTTTGAGAAGATAGTTCAAGTTGAGAGGTCCAAAGGTCCAAGTCTGCGCCAGGTGGGATAACTACAAGCCAGTTTCAGCTAAGAAGAGGCGGCTGCGCCGGTTCAAGGTCCGTCGATTGTGCACTCAGGGGTCCACTCCCTCTTCCCTGTATGTTCATTCATCTTTCCTTCTGCTCGGCTCCCACCCTTGGGTGGTGTACCTTCCATATTCTAATCCCACGTCCATGATCTTCTCTTCTCTTCCCGGGGCCGCAAACCCCCACTTTTCTCATCCGGTTTCTCCGGATTCTCCTTATTCTTACTGTCTTAGGTCTCGGCCCATGTCATCCTTTCATCTCGATCTAGGGATTTCTTCTTCTGATCCTTCTCCTCCGGTATCTCCGGGTTCCATCTCTAATTCTCCTTCCTTGACTCCGTTGGGTGATTTTCATTCTCCTTCCCCGACTCCGTCAGGTGATTTTCATTCTCCTTCCCCTATCATTCTTCTTCCCCGACTCTGTCGGGTGATTCTCCTTCTTATTCCCCTACCTTGTCGGGTGTCCATGATTCTCTTTCCCCGACTCTGTCGTGTGATTCTCGTTCTTCTTCCCCAACCCTATCGGGTGTCTATGATTCTTCTTCTCCGATTGTGTCGGATGATTCTTCTTCTCCGACTGTGTCGGATGATTCTTCTTCTCATCTTTCTTCTTACTCCTCCTCACCCTTTCGGGGTTCTCACCCTTTTTCTTGCTATTTTCGAGGCTTTAGTCTTCCTTGATCTCAGCTAACATGATTTCTTCTATATCTGGTTCCTTGTTATCAGGGTCTCTGTGCCTTAACGAGAGATTTCTAGCCCTCGTCCCTCTTTCTTTTTATCCTTCTTCGTCTAGTATGATGTTTGCTGCACCTCCGTGTCGAGGAATCTACAACCTCTTGCTATCCTCTCCATTTTGTCATGTTAAGCAACGAGTATAAAGCTCGTGTTGCCTCAAAGCTCATTGATCAAGATCGCTTCAGGATACTAATTTCACACTGTAGATATGCAAGGTATCGTTATTTTGTGCAAGAAAATGTTATCATCGCTATTATCTCTCTTACTCCTGCACACACTTATAATAATATTGATTCCTCAACATGGTTAAGTGGCTTTTGGAGTTTTGCTTAGTTAAGTGTCAAATGAGTCGCTTTTGCAGCATCCTTAGGCTGGTGATAGCTCCGCCCTGGGAGTCTAGTTTCTTTCCCCGATCGTTGAGGGTGACCTTTTAGCATGGGTTTTCACACACTTCACGGCAAGCCATAGCCGATTCCTCTGAGGCACATCGTTGCTGCTTTGGCCATACCATGGGTATGCACGAAAGGTCTTTTCTTTTTCTCTGCTCGGCCGAGTGCAGGGCAAGAGATTGATGGATGAGATGACCAACTTAGGCGCTCCCTAATACGAGAGAGGTCCCAAATAGGGGTAGTCTTGACCCTCAAAAGTGAGCTTTCATGCTATATCTAGCCAATAAGGGCTATCAAAATCAAAATGAATAAATATGCAAAATTATGAATCAAAGGCATGGCAAGAGTGGCTGTACAGTTCCCCGTGGGACGTCATGAGCCCGGTCGCATGCATGCCTAATAAATATGGGTCTCAAAATCAAAGACACAAAGCCCCGGCGTAATAGACCTACTCTTTGAGGGGTAGTGCCTTGGAAGGAATTCAAGTCCTGATGTCTCCCATCCCGCACAAAGCTTGTCTCCAATTTTTCTTCTACCTCTCCCTCTTAGGCTGGGTTGTATCCTGGGTATGGCCTTAGTAGGGGCACCATTCTCTCGAGGTGGTTGGTTGTGGTAAGCCACCCTCACATGTACGTCCTGCTTAAGGGAAGCCTTTAATGAGAGGGGTAGGAACGACGATCCATGGCCAGTAGTTCGAGCCCGTCTTTGGGTGGTACAGATTGCTATTGTCAAAAATCTAAAAAAATAAGATATTGTCAAAAATCCCAAAAAAATAGATATTGTCAAAAATTCAAAAAAATGAGATATTGTCAAAAAATCTAAAAAAAATTCAGATACTTCAAAATTCTAAAAAAATGAGATATTGTCAAAAATCCCAAAAAATGAGATATTGTTGATATTCCAAAAAAAATGAAATATTGTTCAAAAAAAATCAAATAGTTTCAAAATCCAAAAAAATCAGGAAAATTAAAAAATCTAAAAATATTTGTCTTTTACATTTTATTTTGAGAACAGATACGTAATATGTTTGCTAAGTGTGTAGGTTACAGGTACTCAATCTTTCCTTGCTCCATATTTTGTTCTATCTGTCTCCTGTTAACATTTTCTGATCTGCTCTCTTCTTCAATCTATATCTCTCGATCTGTTCTGAAGCTTGTCTCATTCTTAGCTACTGCCTCGCTTCACCATGTCTCTATGAGAGGGTTTTGCCTCACGACTATGAACCTGGCGGTTCTGCTTCATCTGATCTTGGGCTTTGATTGAAGGGCGTATTTGTCATGTCTTTCATCCCTCCATGTCCTTCTCACGTGTTTATGTCCCTCCGTGTCGTCCCACGCATGTTGTTTTGTCCCTCACTATGTGTTGTTAGTTGTCTTGCATATGTTGTTAGTCGTCCCTCTATATCCTGTGTGTTGTCCCAACCATGTGGTCATCCCTCATATTCTTGTCCCAATCGTGTGTTGTCCCACCGCGTTGTTATCTTGTCCCACCATGTTCATCATGCATACAAGTGGTTTGTTCATGCCATTGCATATGCACTTGTTTGTCTTGTTATGTTATTTTCATTCGTTTGATCGTTATGTTATGTTGTGTTGTCTATCGTTCAAGTTGATGGTTATGTTATCGTCGTTATGTTCATGTTATGTCATGTCCATGTTGTTATGGTTCGTTATCTTATGTTGAAAATCCCATAAAATTTTGAAAATCAGAAAATCCAAAAGAAAAATACTGTTTCGCTTGGCAGGGAGTGCCTAGGTTGGTCATCTCATCCATCAATCTCTTGCCCTGCACTCGGCCGAGCAGAGAAAAAGAAAAGACCTTTCGTGGATACCCATGGTATGGCCAAAGCAGCAACCAACAAAAGATTGGATTAGAAACCAAAGATGTGTAGCATCAACTCCCAAATATGAATAAGCAATGAAAGCACGAAGATCGACACACCTTGTTAGTGTTTTGGCTTTAACCCCTATATAAAGGGTGGATAAAAATGATGTAATGATATGGAGGGTGCAAGTGTTGCACAAAGGGAGATGTGCTAGAGTGCACAAGAGGAGGATCTCAATGTTAAGATGATAAAAATAAACAAAAGACAAAGAGAGTATGATGCATGAGCTAATTAAAATGCAAGAGAGAAATAAAAGAGATTAGAGAAAGAATTGGCTTATGGGTTTATTCTCCAAGAAAAGGGGGCTTCAAATCTTCAATGTCTTCAAGGAAGGAGAGATCCAAGCGTGTGTAGCCTTGTAGTGCATGGGAGACTTCTCCTCCTTGAGCTTTAAGTCCGGCAACACCTCCCCTTGGTCCAATTGAGCAGCCTTTTTAACATGGGGGAGAGGGGTCCTATTTATAGGGGTGAAATTCGGATTTTATTTCAATAGAAAATAGGAAAACTAATTTTAATGGGATTTAGAAGAGAATATTCATTGGCCATGTGTCCCCTCAACCTTAGTAACCATTAGGATTCTTTTCCAAATGGAAAAGGAGCTCAAAATGGGGAAGGAAGGATATTCTGTCTGGATTCGGAACTCTATATGAATGGGTGACCACCACAGTGGGCGCCAATTAAAATAGCGATAGTTTGAAATGCCGTCAATTCTGAGTCATTTTAGGAAGGATTAGGAATTTCTAAAATTAGAAAAGAATTGGCGTCCATGGGTTGGTCGTCAATTAAGAATTAATACAAATTTTGGACGGAGTTAAATGCTCAAAATAAGGCAAGCAAGAATGCGTCTGGGGTTCTGGACACGTTTTAAAATAGGCGTTTGTCCGGACGGACGCCCTTTCTTCAATATTTTGGAAATTTCAAAAATTAGAAAAGGAAATCGCATCCATCTGTGCAGATGTGAATTCTTGAATTTTGTGAATTTGGTAATTATTCAAAAAAAGAATGGGAATTAATGACAAGGAGGTGGTTACCCATTAAGAATATGCGGCTATGTAGAAAGGCATTAATTCTTCAAGAAGGCGAAGGTTGGGGAAGCTAAAGAATACGTGTCAATGGGCCTAACGCGTTTTCAAGAATGCGTCTATTGGGTTGGATGCATTTACAGAAAATAACACCCTTTTTGTTAATTCGATAAAATAAAATGGATAAAGAATACACGTCCAAGGTCCCCGACGTGTTCAAGAAAAGGTGGCCTTCCCGACGGACGTTTATTCATCAAATATTTCGAGCCAGAAATAGTGGGAAAATAAAAACGTGTCGGCTGTGTGGGACGCGATTTAGAAATGGTCGACACATCACAGGACGATGCGTCGACTCATAAGAAATGGTGGGAATTCAACAAGGCGCTGATTCTTTCAGAAAGGAATTGGCGACCAATGGACTGTCGCTAATTTAGAAAAGTTCCGAAAAATTAGAGAATAGCCCAAGAAAAATCAAGAAAAATGAGGGAAAGCTTAGGAAAGCTGAATATTCGAGAAAAATGAGGAAAACCACTCAAATAAGTCGATTTGAGGGTCAAATCGGGGCATCGCAATGTAATAGGAGATATGCTCAAAATGATGTCAATTTTGGCACGTCTACAGCTGTCCCGCCTTGGCGTCTGCTTTGCAAGGGAGTGCCACGGAGTGGAATGGAATGAAATGTAATGAAATGGAATGGAATGAAGTGAAATGAAGTGGAATGAAGTGAAATAAAGTGTAGTGAATTGAAAAGTAGACGTCAAGGTGTGATGAGACACGCAACCAACATCACTTGATAAGAATTGAATCCGAAGATCGAAATGAAGTAATCTTGAGGAGATTCAATGAAAACAACAATTATTTGGATAAAGGACGGAGTGTGCGCGCGGGCACAAAGGAGAGAATAAAAGAGTGATCAACTTCCAGTGCGGTGGAAGTACCCTAGGTCACAAACCTGTAGGTTTCACCATTGCAGAGTGGTTACCAGCCAATGTGGACGTGCTGCAGCCATGGTAGATTTAAGGAAAAGAATTGAATAAGAGGATAGAAATCTAAACAAAGGAGTTATCAAGGAAATAGCCCAAAACGGCAACACGGTGAACTGAGGACACAACTCATCATGAAATATCTTATATCTTGGAGATTAAGATCAATTGACCTCAAAATGAGTTATTAAAATGATTTTTCCAAAGTTATTTCAATGCATGCTGGGTTTAAAGGGAAAAAATAAAACAAATTAAAGTAGAAGGTAATCAAGGATAATATTGTTAAGCTATCCAGACTGAGTCAAGAAATAAATTTGTGAGCTGATACTAAGTCGAAGCCCGTTTATACGCGCACCAATTCGTAAAAGGGAACTATCGTCCCCAGTCTTGGATGGCTCAATGGCCTATCCGTATGACTAAGATTCCTCTAAAATCATCATCATTTTTGATGAAGGGGAACTCAAATTTCAGATTTACCAAAGCCACAAGGTCCTTGATATAATCTAATAGCGTAAATAACTTATAGTAAAATGCATATAGGGAGATGGTGGAGCAATGAGCGTGGGGGAACTGAGCAATGAGTTGTCGTCAACGTGCGACCTAAGTGATGCCCGGTCGGTGGGACCAAAGAGCTTCTTTTCTTAGGCTCAAAATTTGATTAGCCAAGGTATCATGAAGTATAACAAGCAATGAATAAAGGCATTAAGCATAGTAACCATGGCATGAATCATAGCATCAATAGCATTCAAATCATAGCATGTATAACATCGAGGAAAGCATGAATAGCGTGGATGGCACAACTTCGAGCATAAAACCATAAAGCATCATTGCTTGTTATTTCATTTAAGCCCTGAGGATGACAAACTTGGCCAATCATAGGATTAGGAGTTGAAAGATGAGAGTGATGTCCAGGATAGTCGGGCAAAGCTAGTAGAAACAACTTCTGAAAGATTTGTTTTTTTTTTTTGAATGATCAGAGTGATGCCCAAAGCTACAAGAATAATCAAGTGAAGTCAGTAAGACTTGGAGATGATAATCAATGATGCCTAGAGTGGCGAATCATGAAGATGTTGATGTTGAGAACATAGAGAAGAATCGAAAGATAGATAGCAATGAATGGAGAGAACTCATCCCGTGCTCTTGGTTCTTAAGTTATCCCTGCAATAAAACCCCATCAGAAAATACAATGTAATTTTTTTATTTTATTTTATTTTTTTATTTTTGAAATATGTAAATTTTTATGGGTTTTAAAAATATTCAAATTTTTATGAATTTTTGGATTTTATTTGAAATATTTATTTCTTTTTAAAATTTGGTTTAGACATTGCTAATGCAGCATCAAAGGATGTTTAAACCACTGGCTAGGGGTCCTTGTTCCTTTCCTTTTCGCTTAGAACTATCCAAAGCTGGGCGTGCATTGAGGGTGGCGCCCTATAGTCGACTGTCCTTCGATAACGGTGCCCCTACCAAGGTCATACCTGAGAAATACTCGGTCTTAGAGGGAGAAGAGAAGAAAAATTGGGGATAAGCCTGATAGGATTTAGAAGACATCGAGTTTAACTTCTTTCCTTAGCACAAGCCCTAGAGATTCGGTCTGTTGCGTCGGGACTTTTTGTCATATCATCAAACCTTAATTCTCTTATAGGCCCGCATACGACTGGGCTCATGACGTCCCGCGGGGAAACTATACTGCCCTCTTGCCATGCCAAATTTTTTTGATTGATTTTTATTTGCATTTGCTCATTTTTGTTCATTTTGATCATTGTTTCTTTTCTTGTCCTTTGGACTTGAAAGATATTACAATTGAAACTTGAATTTTGAGAATAAAGTCATAATTGATTGCCCCTATTTGAGACTTCCTCTTGTCGGGGTGTGCTTACGTTAGTTGTTTTGCCCAAAATATCTTTACCCTCATATTTCAGTCGAGTAGAGAGGAGAAAATGACCTCGTGCCCTCAAGCATGGCCCAAGTAGCAACGGTGTTCTACAAAGGGAGATGGCTAAGGATGCCATGAAGTGTGTGCGGTGCCCAGCTAAGGGTTGCCCTTAACAAGTGAGGAGAGAATGTCGAACTCCCAGCACGGGGTTCTTATTACCAAAGGGTGTTGCAAAAGCAAGCCTAAAGACTCTTTTTCTCTCTCTTTTTTTATTTTTTGACATTGATTAAACAAAGACCTAGGATAAAGGTCTAGAACTACCCTTGATCAAGGTAAGAAGCACTTCATGTTAAAAACCGTGCGTGAAGATGAATGAGATAATGACAATGCATACTTACGCACATAAATTACCTTGCAACCTTGTAGAAGAAGTAGCTGCTGGAGGCGATGTTGATAAACATGGGATTTTTAGTCCTCATTTGGTAGATAGAGAGAAGGAAGCAAAATTTGAAAGTGGCTTAACAAGAATGAGTGGTGCCTAAACCAGACTTATACGAATAAGGAGAGAAGGAAAAGAGGTGAGGGCTAGAACTCCCTCACTAAGGTGTAGAGACCCTGATCACATTAAAGGTCTATAGAAGGAAAAGGGAATCAAGAGGAGAAATGAGGGCTAAAGCCTCAAAAATAGTGAGAGAACGGGCAGATGCCCAAAGCGGTTGATGTGGAAGAAGTCAGGTCGGACATGGGATCGAGAGAAATTAAGAGAAACAAATTGATAAATAGAAAGAGGTGGATCCAGAGCGTCCGGAGGCAAAGGGGGAGAATCATGATGAGAAGAAGAATCCGGAGGTTTCGGAGGGAGAAAATGCCGAGGGACGTGATGCCCTGGGAAGAGATATTGAAAGAGACAATTTAAAAGGAGGAAGAGAACCAAGGACGCAATGTCTCGGAAGAGTAGGGAGATAAATCAGAGGAAAGGGAAGAAGGAAAGGAGATCTGGAGGTTCCGGAGGAAGAGAAGGGAAAGGGGCGCGACGCCCCGGTGGGAGAGAGGAATCCAGAGGTTCCGGAGTAATAAGGTGGGAAGGGGCGCGATGCCCTGGGAGAAGGGAATCTGGAGATTCCGGAAGAAGAAAGTACGAAAGGATGCGATGCCCTGAGAGAAAAGGTAAGTCCGGAGGTTCCGAAGGGATAAAACGTGGAAGGGCACGGCGCCCTGGGAGGGGAGGTAGAAGAGGAAAGGAGAAATTCAGAGGTCCCGGAGAGCATGAAGGGACGCGATGCCCTGGGAGAGTGGATCAAAAGAGAAAGGGGGGTCTAGAGGTTCTGGAGGAGAAAGATACAATGGGACGCGATGCCCAATGAAAAGAGAAGAATCCAGAGGGGAAGAATAGGAGGGGATGCGATGCCCCGGAGATTGAGAAAGGAAGGAAGGGGCGCATGCCCAGAAAGTATGAGAGAAAGGGAATCCGAAGGTTCCGGAGGAAGAAAGTAGAAAGGGTCGCGATGGCCTAGGTGAAGAGATAGAAAATCTGGGGGTTCCGGAGGATGAAAGTAGAAAGGGACACGATGCACAAAAAGTGTAAGAGATGGGGAATCCGGAAGTTCAGAAAGAAAGACATTGGACGGGGCGCGATTTCCAGGCAATAGAGATAAAGAATCCAAAAATCCTGGAGATGAAGGTGAATCAAGAGAAATTGAATGGGGAGGATCTGAAGATTCTGGAAGACGGGGGAGGTACAGGTTCGGAAACTCAGGAAAGAAGGAATGCAAAGAGATGCAATGCAATGAATTTGATGGATGCATGGAATGCAAAAGATGCAAGGAGGAAAGCCCATGAGTGGCCCATGAATAGAAAGTGGTGGTTAATAAAAATGTGGATGGAAAAGAAAGGGAAGTGAGAAGGGTAGCGGAAGGCCCCTTAGCAAAAGAATGTCTGCCCCTCCCTTGCAAAGAAAGTGCCCGGCCAAGCGGCTCAACGAATGGAATCAATGCACATGAGCTCTCATTTGATGAAGAATGCATTATTATAATGCAAGAGGAGAACCCCTTCTTAGGAATTTGTACAATGATGGAACAAGGGATAATGAAAGCATCGATGGTCACTTGGCCGATAAGGAAAGTAACCTTGAAAATCTTGGCCCTGGGCCCATATGGCATCAACTTATAAGAATTTTCCTTAGTGAGCACTAGTGGAAACTTTTCAAACATGTCCGGCACAAGAACACGGACCGGCATCCGGCAAATAAAGTCTTGAACTTTGAATAACATGGCCATAGCCAAATCCTTCTTTCTCGGCTCTTGAGAGTCATCTTCAACACATATGCTTGTGGTGGTACACCCACTCCGAGAGGTGGTGGAAGACGTGACGGAGGCGGTAGGCTCAATGTATAATGAAGGTTTAATGGATGGTATTGAAGGAAGTGTAAGTGGAAGTGGAGGTTCTAGCATGTCAGGCTTCTCTCCTTGCTCGGAAGCGGACGGGGTTGGCTCGAGTGCAATAAGGGGTGGACCCTACTCAGGATTAACCACGGGTTCGGATAAAGGGTTAAGTGGAGGAACAAGAAGGCTTGGGCTTTGACTTATGGGGATAATGGAGGACCGAGGTGGCGGCAATGGTGGGTTAGTTGGTTTGGAACAAAGAGAAGGTTTGATGGTAGGTTTGACAGAGGCCGAGGGTGTGGAAGTTGATGAAGGTATAATGGTTGGAGGGGAATCAACGTAGGGCCCGGATGGCTTGGTGGTGGTTAATGGTGTGGTAGTTGGAGGTGTAAAAGGTTTGGTGCGTAGAAAGCGTCGAATTTTGGTGGTACAAGAGGCTTGAAGAGTAGGGGAAGGGTCATGGTGTGCTGATGTGGGTGATTGAAGTATGGACCCATCATCGTAGCACCAATTGATGTTATAAACGGGATTAGGGACGGTGGCATTATCCTGAGCCGGGGGTTCATTGGGTAACGGAGGGAGAGGAAACTGAAGGAAACTCGGAATGGGTGTTTCTTTAACAGATTCTTCTTGTTGTGTCGGCTCAAAGTCTTCATAATCATTAAACTCAAGTGGATGCCGCGGTGGAGGCGTATTAGTGGGTGATGGAGCATAATGTTGCGGAAGATCTTGTGAATGTGAATGTGGAGGCGGAGGGCCATATGAACGAGTGGTGTGAAGGGATGGTGAAGGTGTATAATGACATGTAGATTTTTGCATATATAGATGTGGAAGCGGAGGCAGAGGGCCGTATGAATGAGTGGAGGGTAGATAGCGCCCACTTGATCATTAAAGCTTGTAGACTCATCTTGCTCACATAGATTGTTGATGATGCCATTATCATCTCTCCTCTCCTTCCAATCTTTCTCCATCTTAGTGATGTTGTTCATGAATGCATGAAGGGGATTAACTTGAGAAGGAGGAGGAGGCGGCGGCCACGGGCTTGTGGCCCTCTTGAGTTGTTCCTCCATCGAAGTAATTTTATCAAGGAGCGCTTGTTGGAGGGGAGTGACATGAATAACGGAGGGTTGGCCTTGAATGCCCGAAGGGGCTTGGTGTAAAGGCCACGATGGGGGGTTAATGGGTTGACCCATGAAAGGACCCGGTCTGGCCGGGTTGCAAGAAACATGAGGGCCTTGGGGCAGTTGAGGTGGAGGAGTAGAAGGAGGCAGGTGATGAACCACCCGAGGAGGAATATGTGTGTAAGAAGGAGGTGGGTGATGGGCCACCCGAGAAGCAGGATGATTTAAAGAGGGAGGTGGGTGATGGGCCACCCGAGAAGCAGGATGATTTAAAGAGGGAGGTGGGTGATGGGCCACCCGTGTATGAGATGAAGAAGGTGGGTGATGGGCCACACGTGAGGGAGGATGAGATGATGAGGCTAGGCCCTCAATAATGGCCTTAAGGGCCTGGGCTTGTTGAGGGGTGAGATGCAATCTTTGGAAGACCGTCTCTCTAGGGGGAGGAGATGGTTCCGGGGGAGTATTGGCTTACAATTGGTGCAAGGGACCATGAAAAAATTGAGAATTGCCCATGGGGAGGGCAAAACCATGTGAATAAGGATGTGGTCCTTTAGAAGATTATGGTGAGAATTATGGAATTGAGGATTATATGATGTGCTAGGTTGATCATCCTCATGATTAGGCATGTTGGTTTTGTTATCAAAGTGAAACATCATGCAATCAAATAATAACTTATTCAATCCAAGCAATGTTGCAAAGATATCAAAGAAGTTGAGATGCTTACGCTTGATTTCTTAAGTTAGACCTTGATGTGAATTAAATGATTTTAGCAATTTTTGGTATGATTCACTCAAGGTAGGAACCTAGTTTCAATATGGGGTTTGCTTCAATGCCAACAAGGTTGTTTATTATCACCATGTATAGGCCAACTAACCCGGGGAGCTTCAAAGGTACAACCTGCCCGGCGTCCGTGAGGGAATCCACGGGTGCGCAGACTTATGGCCTCGCTTTGATATATGGTTAAATCTGGGTTAGTCATCATTTAATCTAGGATTAAATCTTTTTGAAGTCCAAATTGCTTTGATACTTAAACCTGGACTAAACCTATAGGATGAGTATTAAACCCGGAGTAACCATGGACTTTGAAATCCACCTCCAGAGGTGGGTTAAGGTGAGTTAACCCAACAATCAATGCTCAATAAATGCACATTCTCTCTCTCTCACACCCATAATCAATACTCTCTCTCTCTAAGAATAATAATAATTAATTAATATAATAGTATAATAATAAAATAAGTATAATACTGATAAAAATCAAAAAAATAATTAATAAATCTAATGCTATAATAACAAAATAATTCTAAAAATGATAAAAATTCATAAAAATGATAACTAATGAGTGTAGCATGGAGAGGGAGAGAGAGTGACGTGAGAGAGAGGGGAGGGGAGAGAGGGAGAGAGAATGAGAGAGATATTTAAAATTGCAAAATGAGAGATAAATATGATATTTTACTTATAAATATTATTGGGTTAACCCATTACCTACCAAATCACAATAGATTGAAACTAAGTTACTCCACATACTTACTTCTGGGTTAATACTCTTGCTATCAAATCAAAAATAGGCTAATCCTAGACTAACCTAAGTAACTTAACTTAACCCAAACTCCCTACCAAAGTGAGGCATGGAGGCTTGGTTTAGGAATTTTTGGTCCAATGAGACGGAGTGCTCAATGGAGGGTCCTCCTTCACCAAGAGTGGGGAATATCCTAGAAAGTGTGGGGAGAGGAGGTCTCCCAAACCAAATGCTCTATATGCAAATGCTAATGCAAAAGAAAAGGAGAAAACATGCATGAACAATGATATGCAAAAGATAAAGCAAAATAGTTCACAGAATAGGGCAATTCTGTGAAAACACAAAGAATGGGCAACGGGAACAGTGGGCGCCAAATCTGAAATTGGCGGCCACTGCCCTGGCCGCTCTTTCTTTTTCCTATTTTTTAAGAGAATAGCGCCTATGACAGTGGACGCCAATTCCAGGAATTGACGTCCACTGTTTGGATGCAAAATCGTCTCCTCCCAGAACCTTTCTCAACAGCCAGAAAGCTAAGAAATGCAGAAAATCGATGGAAAAAGGAGATGAATGACACTCACAACATATCAATATAACTCATGCCAATCAATAGAACATGAAGCATGGCATCCAATTTTTTTTGGTTTTTTTTGTTTTTGTTTTTGAATAGATAGATAGATAAAAAGGAAATTTCTAAAATCTAGCAAATTAACAATCACATGTGGGAGGGGGTGTGCACGCGGTGAACAAGGGTTAAAAATAAAAAGAGTGCTACGTGGAGCACAAAGGGAGGTGCACCGTAGGTGCAAAAGGAAAGGGCACACGTGGGTGCCAAAGGGGAAGGGTAATCAAATAGAAAAATAATGGTGTCCCATCGTGATCGCCAATTTGTAGATGATTAAAAAATTCACTAAGAAAAATAAAGAATTAATATGTAGGAATAGAAAAGAGAAAGAGGAAGAAATAGGGAGCATGCGTGGATGCTAATAGAAGGGTGATCGCCAGAGATGCGTGGGCCTCAAAGGAGTATAACAATAATAACAAAGGAGGGATCGTGAATGTAAATACCTTAAAAGCGTGGGGAGATTGTGAGTGTCACCTTCTCTTCGAATCAGCCAGTCGATGAAGAGAGTTTCTCTTGTCTTGATTACCCTTGCAAAATGAACAAACACCAATAAAGGAAATATGAATTAGAACCAAGGTGAGTGTAGCATCAAATCCTTAATGAATATAATATGAAAAGCATGAAGATAGACACACCTTGTTGGTGTTGGCTTTAAAACCCCTATGCAAAGGGTAAGGAAATATGATGAATGATAGGAAAGGGAGGGTGCAAGTGTTGCACAATTGGGAGGATGTCAATATTGAGATGAAAATAAATAAAAGGAGAAACAGATATGATTATGATGCATGAGTATGAACATGAACATGAACTAAATGCATAAAAGAAAAGATAAAGAGAAGAGATGGGCTTATTGGTTGTTTTCTCCAATTGGCTTCAAGAAGAAGAAGAACTCAAAGAGATCAGCTTGGGGCGCATGGGAGACTCCTCCTTTGAGCCTTTGGTCCGACAGCACCTCCCCTTAGTCAATTGAGCAGCCCCCAAACCATGGGAGAGAGGGTTCCTATTTATAAATGTGAAATTCGGAGTTTAATCCTATAGAAAATAGGAAAACTAATTTTAATGGTGGAGAGGGGGATTTCCGCAGCCCACCACCAAGGCAGCCCAACAAGACCCACGCGGTCCAACTAGGCGAGCCCACCCGAGTGATAGCCCACTAGGCCCACTCAGGGAAGAAAAGCCCAATAAATAAAGACTCGAGGAACCAACTCTCCCCGGCGGCCTTCTAGGCTCGGAGGGCCCGAGACAACGGTCAGGTCGCATGGGAGGTCCGGTCTAAAGCCCACTCTCCGACTGAGAGAAAGAGGCTCCAGCCGACCTATCCGACCCCACCTTCGCCAGGCCATGACTATCGCTCGGACACGAGCTAGCATCCCCGTAGCTCGGTGAGACCGCTTGATTACCTGCAGGTGCGGCCGTTCAGAGTCCCCCGCCAGTGGGAGAGTCATGGGAGCTGCCGAACTCCAAGGGGATAACGCCCCCACGATCCGTCCATGAAAGCCCCCGATGAAGACGTAACTCCCTCCGGGAAGCCCTCAGCTCACCGGACTCTTAAAAGGCGATGCACTATTTAAGTAAGGGAGACCCTCCGGAAGATGGTAAGATGAACTAGCCATTCACATACCCTAAGCTCCTGGGCACGATTCGCTTCACCCTTGGTGGAGAGGATTCTCGCGCATCAGCTCTCTCCTCCCCCCATTATCGCTTCCACCATCGCTCTACTGACTTAGCCATCGGAGGGTTTTTCCCCAGGGAGATCCCCTGGGCCCTCTGATACGTTTCCCTCCTCTTGCAGATTCATCTTCTGGTGATCCACAGCCCGCTCAGGACTCAGCGCGAGATTCCGCCTCTTCATCTGGCGCCGTCTGTGGGAAACGCACGAAGAGTCAAGATGGTGAGAAAAAGCTCAGGGAGGAGATCCGCCGGCGGGGCAGGTAAGGTTGTGGCAGCGGGAGGCGTCCCCCCTAGGGTCTCGCAGAGCCCCCCCTCCAACGCCAGCGTCCCCGCCAACAGGCCACCACCCCCCCTGGCGGAGACAGGGGCACCCCTCGACGGCGGCGCCAACGCCTTCCAAGCCCTCAACGAGAAGATGGACGTCCTCGTAGAGCTCATGAGGGCCCAGGCGGCCCGAGACGCAAGGTCCCGCGCCCCGTCAGGAAGTCCCCCTCGAAGGAGTGCAACGCAGCACACCGCCGGAGGCCGCTTCACCCTCCGCGGCCGACAGCTCCTCCGCAACGACGTCGGAGGACCCTCGCAAGCTCCGCCTGCGGAGCAAGAGGCTTCCTCCACGCCGAGGAGGGGGAAGCAGGGGGCGAAGCCGCCGTACCCGGGCACCAGTGCTCCGGGAGATCGCTATGACGCCCCCCCCAGCCCCACGGCACGCCACAGCCGGAGCTGTCTCTCCGGCTACGAGATTTTGAAAGACGGTTCGCAGAGCAAGAGCGCGCTCTCCGCGCCCTGCAGAAGACCTCTTTCCCGGAGGACGAGGAGAAATCCCCTTTCTCCGAGTACATCTTGAAGGCAGAGGTCTCTCCTAGAGCCTCCATCCCAACCTTCAAGCTCTACGACGGCCAGGGCGACCCAGCCGACCACTACGACAGCTTCGACGCCCTGGTGACCCTGCATGGAACGCCGGATCCCATCAAATGCCGAGCCTTCGCGGCCACCCTGGTCCAGGGTGCTCAGGCATGGTTCCGAGCGCTCGCCCCGGGGTCCATCCGAGACTTCATGCAATTCGGGTGAATTTTCAAGGAGAGCTTCGCCGGTAGCGCCCCCCCAAGGTCAGTAGCGGGGCTCCTGGCTCTCAAACAGGCGCAAGGGGAGAGGCTCCGGACTTACGTCCACCGATTTAAATCTGAAGCCCTTAGGATCCCCCGCCTGGATGTGGCCTCAGCCACAACCGCACTGACCGGGGGCACCCGGGACGAGAATCTCCGCCGCGAGCTTGTCCTCCACCCTCCCTCGACCCTTGCCGAGCTAGTGACTCTGGCACTGCGCCACGCCGAGTGCGAAGAAGTACTCAGCGCCTGCCGAGACACAACCGGCTCGGGTCGGGAGGGGGACAAAAAGCGGACCTCCGAGCCAAACCCTGGCTCGAGTAAGAAGCGCGATCGAGAAGGAGAGCGCAAGAGAAAGTACGAGCGGTATACCCCCTTGACCGCACCAGTCTACGAGATCTATGAAGACATCAAAGACTCGGGACTTCTCCGCCAGCCCGAGCCTATGAGGTCGAAGAACCGCAAGCGGGACAGGCATTGCCTGTTCCACGGCGACCACGGGCACCACACCGGAGATTGCCATCAGCTCCAGGACGAGATCGAGCGCCTCATCCGTCTGGGGCATCTAGCCCGGTTCACAACCGGGCACAAAGAAGACCGAGACGCCGCAGAGGAGATCGACAACGCCCCCTGAGGGGTCCACATCAACGTCATCTCCGGTGGAGCGGCATCGGGAGGCGACACCAGCCGAGGAAGGAAACGTCATGCCGAGCGGGCCAGCCGAGCCTTAGAGCCCCCCAAAGGCCCGCCAATGGATCCCCAGGTCATAGTCTTCTCCGACCAAGACCTGGAAGGGCTGAGCACCCCGCATGACGATGCCCTCGTTATCTCGGTCATGATAAATCACTGTAATGTAGACAGGATTTTGGTTGATAATGGGAGCGCCCCCGATGTATTATCTTATGACTGTTTTCTGAAGATGGGGGAAGACCCATCCAAGCTCCGCCCGATCCGAACACCCCTGTGCGGGTTTAATGGCCTGGCCACCTACCCCGAGGGAGCCCTAAGCCTGCCGGTCAATATCGGCACCCCACCCAAAACCGTTACGGTCATAGTGGACTTCATAGTGATTAAAGGTATGATAGCGTACAACGCCATTTTCGGCCAAAAAATTCTCAGCCGAATAAAGGCCGTACCATCTACCTATCACCAAAAAATGAAGTTTCCCACCAAAAACGGGTTGGGGGAAGTCCGAGGTAACCAGGCCACGGCTAGAAGGTGCTACAATATCTCGGTGGAAGCCTCAAGGCCGGACGGGAAGGATAAGGGCCCCAGGGGAGTCGAAGGAAAAACCGTGACCGCCGAGCCCGGTGGCGAATTATTAACGGTATTCCTGAACGACGACCCGGCCCTTGGAGTGAGGATCGGTTCCGACCTACCACCGAAGGAACAGCAGCAATACAAGGAGTTTCTTTCTGGGTACGTCCGGGTCTTCGCTTGGTCTGACGATCAACTCCCTGGTATACCAGAGGAAACTGTGATGCACAAGCTTAACCTCGATGCCACCGTGAGGCCCGTACAGCAGCGGAGGAGGAAGCATGCGCCCAAGAAACAGGCGATCATCAAGGCGCAGGTCACCAAGGGACAAGAGACTGGTCTTTTCAGACCGGTCCTGTACCCAACGTGGCTAGCCAACGTCGTCCTGGTGCCGAAGACCACCGGCAAATGGCGAATGTGCGTAGACTTCACCGATCTGAACAAGGCCACCCCCAAGGACTGCTATCCGCTGCCGAGCATCGACCAACTGGTTGACTCAACCTCGGGCAACAAGATACTCAGTTTCCTGGATGCCTATTCGGGTTATCATCAGATCCGAATGAGCCCTGAAGATGTCGAGAAGACCGCCTTCATCACCGACTACGGCGTGTACTGCTACACCCGAATGCCCTTCGGATTGAAGAATGCTGGAGCCACATACCAGCGACTAGTCAACCATATGTTCGAGGGACAGTTAGGTCGAAACATCGAGGCCTACATCGACGACATGCTCGTCAAGACCCCGAGGTCTCACGATCACCTCACCGACCTGGCCGAGACTTTCGGCACCCTCATGAAATACAGCATGAAGCTCAACCCCGCCAAGTGTGCCTTTGGAGTAAGATCCGGGAAGTTCCTGGGTTTCCTGGTCACTCAGCGGGGGATCGAAGCAAACCCTGACAAGGTCCAGGCCATCCTGGACATGCGCCCGCCCACGTGCATTAAAGACGTCCAGCGTTTGACGGGGCGTGTTGCCGCTCTCAGTCGTTTCCTGTCCCGTGCGGCCGAACGATGCTTGCCCTTCTTCAAGCTAATGAGGGGGCATAAAATAGCATCTGCTACGTTCGTATGGGACGGGGAATGCCAGACAGCGTTCGCCGAGCTCAAAGAGCTCCTAGCTTCACCCCCCGGTGCTCTCCAAGCCCGTTACAGGCGAGGTTTTGCTGCTCTATCTCTCGGCGACGCCATCAACGGTCAGCTCAGTCCTAGTCAGAGATGACTCGGGAGTCGAGAGGCCAGTCTACTACACCAGCAAGGTGCTCGGCGAGGCCGAGCGGAGGTACCCCGCAACTGAGAAACTCGTGCTAGCGTTGGTTACCTCTGCAAAGCGCCTCCGACCCTACTTCCAGGGACATCCCATCACCGTGCTGACCGGCGAGCCACTGAAGAAGATTCTGGCCCACCCCGAAACCTCGGGGTGACTTGTCAAATGGGCCATCATGCTCGGGGCATACGACATCTCGTATCGGCCACGATCAGCTATCAAGGGGCAAGCGCTCGCCGACTTCATCGCCGAGAGCACCGTTCCGGTCGAGGACAGGCCTCCGACAGCAACCGGGCCAACCTGGGAGCTATTCGTCGATGGATCGTCCAACTCGGTCGGCAGCGGCGCAGGGATCCTCCTAAGGTCCCCCGAAGGAATAGAGTTGCAGTACGCCCTAAAGTTCAACTTTCCGGCATCCAACAATGCTTCCGAGTACGAGGCCCTTATCTCGGGGGCCCGCATGGCCCGACGGTTGGGGGCTGAGCGAGTCAGGATCCACACCGACTCCCAGCTGGTCGCAAGCCAGGTCAGCGGCGAGTACGAAGCTCGGGAGGCACCTATGATCAAATACCTCCAGTTGGTCCGGACCCTGGCCCAACTGTTCGAGGAGTTCGAGGTAGTCCGAATAGCTCGGGAGCAAAACTCTCGGGCGGACGCCCTCTCCCGACTGGCCTCCTCCCTAGACCCGGAAGGTACACGATCGGTCCTCCTAGAAGAGCTAGAGCGCCCGAGCATAGACCCGGAGCTCCTCGCCATTGACTCGGCCACTCCCGACGACTGGCGCTCCCCCTACCTCTCCTGGCTACAAGACTCCCAGGAACCCTCCGACTCTCGAGAAGCCCGCCGGATGAAGTACCAAGCTCGGCGCTTCGTCATCCTCGACAGCGCCCTCTACCGAAGATCGTTCTCCGGGCCCCTTCTGAAGTGCCTCGGCCCCGACGAAGTGAGCCAAGCTATTGAGGAGATTCATCGAGGCCTGTGCGGAGCACATTCAGGAGGTCGGTCGCTGGCTAGAATCCTGCTAAGGCAAGGATACTGGTGGCCGACCCTCCAGCGCGACTGCACGGCTTACGTACAACATTGCGACCGTTGCCAGCGGTTCGACCATTTGGTCCACCAGCCGGCCACGAAACTTGTCACCCTTACCGAGCCTTACCCTTTCGCTCGGTGGGGGATCGACATCCTTGGGCCGTTCCCAATGGCTCAATCCCAGAAGAAGTTCATCATCGTCGCCGTCGACTACTTCACCAAGTGGATCGAGGCTGAAGCAACAGCGAGGATCACCGAGACAGTCGTCTGGGGTTTCGTATGGAAATCGATCATTTGTCGCTTCGGCATCCCCCGAGTGATAGTGAGCGATAACGGGCGGCAATTCGACTCTCGATACTTCCGAGATAGATGTGCCGACCTAAATATCCGCAACCACTTCACTTCGGTCGCCCACCCTCAGGCCAACGGGCTGGTTGAAAATGCCAACAAGACCATCTTGAAGGGCATAAAAACCAGACTCGGCAAGGCTAAGGGTAGCTGGCTCGAGGAACTGCCTAGCGTACTATGGTCGCACCGAACGACCCCCAGAACGGCAACCGGTGAGACCCCTTTTCAACTGGTATATGGCACCGAAGCCGTCGTTCCATTGGAAATCGCCAATCCGTCTCTCCGAGTGATCAGCTTTTTGCCCGAGGCAAACGAGCGGAAGCTGCTCGAGAACCTCGACCTGGCAGACGAACTCTGAGAGATCGCGAACGTCCGAGCTACGGAGTACCAGCGCCGCCTCACTCGGTACTACAACGCCAGGGTCCGAGGCAGACAATTCCTACCAGGGGACTTCGTCCTCAGGAAGGCAGAAGCCTCCCGACCACTAGAGGCGGCGGGCAAGCTATCCCCCAACTGGGAAGGCCCCTACCGAGTGATCGAGACGCTCGGGAAAGGTGCGTACAGGTTAGCCACAATGGAAGGGGAACCCATTCCCCGGACATGGAACGCAACCACACTACGCAGATTTTATTTCTGAATACTGTATCAACAAATTGGGTAAAATAAACCCCCTTATCTTTCGCATTCATTCAAGATAACTGTTGGTACATCAGAAAGGCAACTGCCAATACATTACATAACAAAAAGCGAAAATCCATCTGGCACCGCAGCAAACGGCCATCGCCCGGTCGACCCGGTCTTGACCTTCTCGCATCCAGCCACTGACTCTGTCTCGCGTAGAAACTGGCTCGGACAAGAGATGGTCGACCCAGTTGGCTCGGGTGGTCCGTGACAAAGGTGACAGAGGGACGGCAAGGAGAAGGCCACCTTTCACGCAAGGAAGGCTACCTTCCAAGTTGGCAACAACCTGGAAAAAGGGCACGCCGCGAAGGTCCCCTTTCTTCCAAACTGCCAACTCTTTGGAGGCGAACAGAAAGCAAACAGCCCCCGAAGAGTGAAAGAAATGAAGAACAAAAGAGAGAGAAAGAGGCAGCGCACGGGGGTAAGGAAGGGACTGGAGCCGCCTCCTCCCCTCCCACGGAGGGGAATGGCGGCCGGCATCCCTAACTCCCCCATCCGCCCTCCATCTCGACGTCCGCCCGGAAGCCTCGTCGGAGCCAAGAGGAGGAAAACGCCGTGCCCCCGCACGTCGAAGCCCTCTCCCGATCCGCGCGACGACCGTCGGACCCGTCTCATGCACGCGCGGCGACCGTGGGACCCGACCGATATTCCAGGACATCTGGAACCGGCCGCTCCCCGTCGTCTGCAGCATCACCTTCTGAAGGGTCGTCCATGCTCCGATCGCGGTGGCGCAACGCAAAGCGAAGACGAGGGAATAAGAGCAGACCGCCGGCGAAAGTCCTAAGTGTTAAGAGAGAAGGAGCACCCTTCGGTCCTTTTTATAGGCCAAGGGAGGCCACGCGCCTTAAAAGACTCCCCCCTCGAAAACACGCTACAGGACCTCCCTGGAAGGTCACCTCAAAATCCCTGCCCCCCGCCCTAGCGGGATTCGCGAAGCACCTTACCTTTCAAAGCATGGTAATACGGAAGGACGCCCGCCAGAAGTCTCCCGAATCGACATGCGAAAACGGCGCAAAAAATATCGGCACTTTCCAACTGCCACGATACGCCAACCAAATCACAGCAAAGATAGCGATCAAATAAAGTGAGTTATTTATTACCTCCCATAAAAGCCTCTTACAACAAGGAAGACGGACAAAAAGGGGAAGGGGCAAAATAAAGTTACATCAGGCCTCGGGCCCACTTTGAAGCTCGGGAACCGTAGTAGGGGACGCGTCACCCCCGGTACCCTCGACGACGGCCGGCCCGGACACTGACCTCGCCTGTGTGAGAACTGTCCCGATCGCGAGCCCTCCCGAGGCCTCCGGAGCTGGTGACCCCGCAGGGGGCGACTCCTCCGGTGCCTCCCCGGTCGAAGATGAGGAGCTGGAATCTGACTCGTCCGAGTCATAACGCTGGCCATAAGGAAAATCACCTCCGGCCAGGTGCTCATTGGCATAGTTCATTGCCCAGCGATAGCTCTGTCTGAACCCCTTTCGAGCACCCCGGCGGAGCGCTACCTCGTAGTAGGGTAGGGCGGCCGCAATCAGGTCGGCCGAGTAAGCTTCTGAGCCTTTATAACGCTTGATCACCTCTGCCTCGACCTGCCCGTCCCGAGCCCGCTCCACCTCGGCCGCACGCTCTTCCGCTCTCGCCAGACGCTCCTCCAGCTCGGTCATCTTCCGCTCGGCCTCGGTCATCCGACCCTCCGCCCGGGCTCGGTCCGCCTTGGCCTCGGCGCGAAGGCGCTCCGCGTCCTCCGCCCGATCCTGCAGCTCGCCACGCTCAAGCTCCCAGAGGCCATCAGCTCGATGTGACGTTGACGCTCGTCTTCTAGACGCTTGCTCTTCCTCTCGAGCGATTCTCGGGCCCTTGTCAGCTGCTCGGCCAGTACCTCGGCCTCCCGTCGGCTCGACCGTGCCAACTCCTTGAATGCGAGGAACTCCCGCCGGAGCCCCTCGTGCTCCCCCACGAGCCGGGCCAGTTTCCCCTCGCATCCACCAAGGGTCCAGGCGAGCGTCGACCGCTCCACCTCCGTCCGGGCGTGCGCTTCTGCCATCACGGCTGCTGTCTGAGCTATAACAAGGCCGCCCTCCATCAGGATGTCAAGGACCCCGACAGGAGTGCTGCGCTTTTCTCCTCCCCTCGTCCTATCGGCGATCGACCGGCAGATCCGGTACAGATCACCCGAGACACCAAGCCTGACCAAAGCTTCCGGCAAAGGGGATCGCTCCACCCTGGGTGCCCCGTCAGAAGGCCCTGTTGTGGCGGCGAAACTAACCGCCCCGCGCACCACGGTCGGTTGGGGTTGCAACGCCTCCCCGGGCGAACCCCCACCCTCGACCGGCGCCGCGGGATCAACGGCACCAGAAACTGCCGGCACTTGGGGTTGCGACACACCCCCATCTGCACCGACCGAACTCTCGGTCCCAGCGCCGACCACGCCGGCATCGGCCCCTTCTGTCCCTACAGAGGGGAGAGCCGACCCATCACCTCCCTCTGCGGGGCCCCTGGTCTCCTCAGCCCCCTCTCGCTCGGTAGACGGGAGAGCCAGCCCAGAAGGGTCGGCCCCATCCTGCCCCCGAGAGGGGAGCGCCACCGAGCCAGAGTCGCCCCCGACGGCGGTAGGAAGACCGGCTTTCCTGGCCCTCTTCCTGGCCTTCGCGGCCTCCCGCAGTTTCCCCACCAGGGGATCCTTGCGCTTCAAGCCGGTCGACCGAGAAGTCCCCTCGGGGGCCGCCCCCTTGCCCTTATCTCGGGCATAAGCGTGACCCACCGAGACATCAGGTTCGTCGGCTGCCGAGTCTTCTCCCAGATCGATGACCTCGGCCGCCTCCTCCAGAGGCTCCCGCCTCACATCTGCAACAAGAAGAAGCCCCGGTTAGGAGGAGGAAAAAAGGGTTACCACCCCAGAAGAAGAACCTCAAGAGCCGTACCTGACGACGTCAACCGCGAGAGAAGACACCGTTTGATGTTCTCCGGCGTCACCAGCTCCTCGGTCGATTGGCGATTCTCCAGCAGACGGGCAGCCTACTGCTCCACGTGGGGAGGGAACTCCTCCTGGCGAGGGGGCAGATTCGGGTGAAAATTGGGCGAGGTCCGGCATCTCCAGATCTCGTCCGTCGCCATCGCCTTCACCCAGAAGAACTGAGTCTTCCACCCCTTGTGCGAGGAGTCCTTCGCCGCAAGCGAGATGCAGCTCCTTTTCCTCCGCGCCTGGATGAAGTAAAAACCTTTTCCTGCCGATGGATGCGCCTTCAACTCAAAGAAGAAATGAAAGATGTCCAGAGAAGGGAAGATGCCGCGCTGGTGGCACAAAATCCCAAACGCCGAAAGAAGAAGATAGGAGTTGGCCACCAACTGGATAGGCGCCAACCGGAAAAAAGTGAGCAGCTACAGCACGTAAGGATCGAAAGGAAGCCGAAACCCACTCTTCCAGGCCAAGAGGAAGGTGCAAATGTGCCCATCGCGGTCGTCCAGACTCGTCTCGTACGGGGTGGCGGCAGCAAAGCTATAGCGGAGAGGCAGACGGAAACGATGCTCCAGCCTCCGCACCTCCGCTTCTCCCAACTCGCTACAGTTGGGGACGGGATCGCGCCTCACGGGCACAAGCTCCGGACTCTGATCCGCCATCGGATCGGGAGAAGATCCCTCGTACGAGCTTGAAGACTCCGGGGGAGAAGGAAGCTGCCGGACCGCCTCCGCGGTTATCCTCGCCAACTCTTCCAACGCTGCCGCAAGGCTCCGCGTCTCCGCTGTGCTCTCACGGCGCATCAAGAAGCAAGGAAAGCCTAAAACCCTGGAAGCCTAGAACGATGAACAGCGCCCCCTATAAACCCCTGAGGGTGGCGGCGCGCCGTTCCGTGCTCCGAGAAAAAGGGGGGCCCCTTCGTTTCAAATCCGTCAGAATCATCATTACGGGCCTCGGCGACCGCTATAAGCGGCTACATGACGCCAACGGAATTCCACCCACCTGAGCCACGCCGGTCCAAAGCCTCGAAAAACTACTCATCCGAGCCTCCTTGGCTCGGGAGTAGGAGGGGGACAAGTGGAGAGGGGGATTTCCGCAGCCCACCACCAAGGCAGCCCAACAAGACCCACGCGGTCCAACTAGGCGAGCCCACCCGAGTGATAGCCCACTAGGCCCACTCAGGGAAGAAAAGCCCAATAAATAAAGACTCGAGGAACCAACTCTCCCCGGCGGCCTTCTAGGCTCGGAGGGCCCGAGACAACGGTCAGGTCGCATGGGAGGTCCGGTCTAAAGCCCACTCTCCGACCGAGAGAAAGAGGCTCCAGCCGACCTATCCGACCCCACCTTCGCCAGGCCATGACTATCGCTCGGACACGAGCTAGCATCCCCGTAGCTCGGTGAGACCGCTTGATTATCTGCAGGTGCGGCCGTTCAGAGTCCCCCGCCAGCGGGAGAGTCATGGGAGCTGCCGAACTCCAAGGGGATAACGCCCCCACGATCCGGCCATGAAAGCCCCCGATGAAGACGTAACTCCCGCCGGGAAGCCCTCAGCTCACCGGACTCTTAAAAGGCGATGCACTATTTAAGTAAGGGAGACCCTCCGGAAGATGGTAAGATGAACTAGCCATTCACATACCCTAAGCTCCTGGGCACGATTCGCTTCACCCTTGGTGGAGAGGATTCTCGCGCATCAGCTCTCTCCTCCCCCCATTATCGCTTCCACCATCGCTCTACTGACTTAGCCATCGGAGGGTTTTTCCCCAGGGAGATCCCCTGGGCCCTCTGATACGTTTCCCTCCTCTTGCAGATTCATCTTCTGGTGATCCACAGCCCGCTCAGGACTCAGCGCGAGATTCCGCCTCTTCAAATGGGATTTGGAAGAGAATATTCATTGGCCATGTGTCCCCTCAACCTTAGAAAGTCTTAGGAACCTTTCCTAATGGAAAAGGGGCTCAAAACGGGGAAGGAAGGAGGGTCTGCCCGGATTCGAACTCTGCAAGAATGGGCGACCACCATAGTGGGCGCCAATTAAAATAGCGACCGATCGAAATGCCGCCAATTTTAAGACATTTTAGGAAGGATTAGGAATTTCCAAAATTAGAAAAGAATTGGCGTCCATAGGCTGGTCGCCAATTAGGAATTAATACGAATTTTGGATGGAGTTAAATGCTCAAAATAACGCAAGGAAGAACACGTCTGGGCTCCTGGACGCATTTTAAAAATAGCGACTACCTCGGCAGACGCCCTTTCTTGAATAATTTAGAAATTAAAAAATTACCAAAAAATGGAAAAGTTAATAGTGTCCACTGGGACAGACGCGAATTCTTGAATTTTAAGAATTTGGTAATTATTCAAAAAATAGAATGAGATTTAACATCAAGATGATGGTCGCCCATTAAAGAGTAGGCGGCTATGTAGAAGGACGTTAATTCTTTAAGAAAGCAAATTTTGGGGAATGCTGAAGAATAGGCGTCAAGGGGCCTGACACGTTTTCAAGAACGCGTCCACTGGTTTTAAGAAAATAATGCCCTTTTTAAAAGTTTTAATCAAAAATGAAAATGGATAAAGAGGACGCATCCAAGGTCCTAGACGCGTTCATGAAAGGGCGACCGTCCAGACGGACGCTTATTCATTAAATATTTTAAGCCAAAAATAATGGAAAAATAAGAACGCGTCCGTTGTGTCAGACGTGATTTTGAAAAGGTCAACTCTTCCCAGGTTGATGTGTCGACTCAGAAGAAATGGCGGCAATTGAAAAAGGCACTTATTCTTTCAGAAAGGAATTGGCGACCAATGGACTATCACTAATTTAGAAATGTTTCGGAAAATAGGAGAAAAGCCCAAGAAAAATCAAGAAAAATGGGGAAAATCGGAAAATTTTTTGGAAAGCTGAATATTCAAGAAAAATGGAGAAAATCACTCAAATAAGTCAATTTGAAGGTCAAATCGGGGCATCGTAATGTGATAGGAGATATGCTCAAAATGATGTCAAATTTGGCGTGTCTACAAAGGCCAGTAGGGGTATATATGCTATGATTTTTTTTATATTCCTATATGCTGTTGAGGGATGCTATTTAAAATGCCATGAATGCAGGATGCACGAGATGTGATGGTGGTAGATCTGTAGGCCCACCTACGTGATACTGAGGGTCAGCTCGCGGTCACACGGGCAGACTTGGAGACCATGGTGAGTATGCATGAAATTTATGATGTTGATGATTCCTGAATGTTTGGTGTTCAGCTACTGACAGTCTCAATTAATGGAGCGTGCCCAGCAGGGAGTAGCAATAGGAGGGGCAGGGGGTGCTTCTTCCAGCTCTAGAGACCTTGCTGCCATGATAGCTCCACTAGAGGAGCTGTAGACACCCGTTTTTAGCCCGCAAGTTGCGTTATTTCTCTTATTCATCATTTTTTGATGTCCCCAATTTACCATTTCTTTGGAGCCTTTCTTGGATAGATTTCAAGCCCATTTCATTGTTCCCTAGCCTTTGGACTTTGGAGATCATGATTTCTTAGAGCCTTGGGGCTTATTTTATCAACTTCCAGCCTTCAAAGTCGACTTGCGGCCCATTTAGGTGTACTTCCCTCAAGCATTAAGCCCCTTTTGCTACACAGTCCTGAACGTGGCCCTTTTTCATCTCCTTCTATTCTTCTATTAATTAGGTGCCTTTTAACAAAGTTGTTCATATTTTAAAGCCCTACATTTTATTCTTCTACGCCATTAGCCAGTTCTCCACCGATTTCAAGTTATTTGAATTTTTTTGGCGCGCTGCGCTGTTTACTCGTGAACCTAGTGTTTTTCTCTATTCTTGCCCTATTTTCTCCCTCTTCTGCTCGTCTTCTCATCTTGCTCCCTTCATAAAACTTGTTCAATTTTTGGATATCTACAATTTCTTCTTCTATGCCTTTCGCTAGTTCTGCTCCATTTTCAAGATATTATCTAATTTTCAAAATTAACTATGTTCTACCCAAAAAAATGTTCTTCCATCAGCCTAGCTGTCCTGGGAAGACTGCTAGGTGATGGTGGCGGTCTTCCCAGACCGCTACCCCCCAAACGGTGCCCATTTTGCCCCGTTTCACCCCATGAAGCCTTGCAGTCCTCCCTAGACCGTTTGGTGGTACCCTAGCGGTCCTCCCATGACCGTTTGGCTCCCTAGCGGTCCTGCAATAGACCGTTTGCCAGACAGAGAGTCCAAAACTTCATGAACTCTAATTTCTTCACCCGTGGACTCCTTGGAGACCTTGTTTGATCCATTCTCTCCGAGATAATCCTCTTTGATCTATTCTAATCCCTTTTGGGGGCTTTATCCCACTATTATCTCCATATTTCATCAATCTAGGACTCATATTTTGAAGAATTATCTCCTAAATCTGAGGGAGAACTTTTTGGATTCTTGCAACTCTTTTAAACCTGCCCAATGATAGTTTGGTGCGATAGATAAACAGAGATCCAGATGGGGGGGTGAATGGATCTTCTAAAGAGTTTTGACCAATTTAAAAATCATATGAATTGATAAGCACAAGATCAGTGGACAATTGCTCAAACATAAAAGATGCAAACCCAATTAAACTCTAGGACATGAATAATCAATCAGATCACGGTCCTAGCATGCATCTAGCGGAAGCAAGCAATCAAACAAACCACTGCATAAGGGATTTTTTAGGTGGTTCGGTCCACAGACCTACGTCCACTCCTCACTCCCAACTGGAGTGAGGCTTCCACTAGCAATCAGCTAGAAAGCAGACTCAGTCTGCAAACAAGTTGCTGCCACACATCTTGACCAAGGGAACAGCCTCCCCTCTTCCTCCAGACCGGAGGGAACCCACTAGTGACACACAATCACTAGCAACCGGAGACCCAAGTCTCCCTTCCTCTGAAAGCCAGAGGGAACCACAAGTGACTCCCATCCACTTGCGACCAGAGACTAGGTCTCTCTTCCTCCAGACAAGGAGGGAACACACAGGTAGCAACCACTACCTACAACCGGAGTCAAGGACTCCCTTCCTCTGAAACCAGAGGGAACTCACAAGTGACACTCAGTCACTTGTAGAGCGGAGACACAGTCTCCCTTCTCCTGAGTCCACAGGAGGAACCCGATCTCCAACCAGAGAATCGGAAGAACAATGTTCAGTTTGAAAAGAAAATAATAAAAGAAAATACATCAACTAAAAGATGAAAATATAAAATCAAAATGTGGCTCTCGCAGGAGCTGGCTGGCCTGGATTTGATCCACGGTCCAGTAGAGACTGATCTTCAGTTGAAGCTTCTTTTACTCTAGCTCTCTCTTCTTCTCACTCTTCTTTTTCTTCTCTTTCGCAGGCTCTCTCTGTCTCTTCTTTTCTCTTCTTCTTTTCCTACTATTGCAGCTCACTGTCTCACTTCTCCAACTCTTCTATTTCGATCAGAATCACACTCTGCATTATCTGCTTCATCTTCCTCTCTATCTTCATCTTTTCTTTCTTCTGCTCTTTTCCTCTCCACTTCGATCACTCTTCCTTTTTCTGTCCTCAATCAGTCTCTTTTTCTCTTGATCAGTCTTCTCCTATTGGAGGAGGCTTCATATTTATAGTAGCAGCAATTAGGGCATTGTCCTCAGATCACGTGCCAGGTGCCTACCTCGATCATGTGCCCAGACACCTACAGGTTTAATGAAGAGTTCAGTCGATGTACAAGCCACAGGCTGTATAGACTTCATATAAAAGCAACAGAGTTTAGACTTAAGTATGCAGTGTGTATGCAGTGTACAGACTCTGCATTGCAGGCTAGCAGCAATGTATAGACTTGCTGTGTGCAGGCTGGCGGACGCAGTGTACAGACTCTGCGTGCAGGCTGGCAGCGATGTATAGACTTGTTGCGTGCAGGCTGCCACGATGTATAGACTTTGCAGCGCGGCTGTGGGACGTTGTATAGACTTGCTGTGGAGGCTGTGTAGACTTAGCTGCAGGCTGTGGGACGAATGTCTAGACTCTACAGAGATGTGATGCAACTGGATGTATAGACTTAGTTGTGCTGTGCAACCGATGTGCAGACATGGCGTGTAGGTAGCCAGACTATGTATAGACTTGGCGTGCAACGATGCAACACAATGTATAGACTTAAGCTTGAAGAACGTTCAGCCTTTGACTGCTGAAGTGTGTATAGACTTGCTGAAGAGTGTTCAGCCTTTGAGTGCTGAAGTGTGTACAGACTTTTTTGATCGTGCAAGCTAGAATGTGTAGACTTAGTGTTTGTGCATAAGATAATGTATAGACTTATGATAAACAAGTGTATAGACTTGATAAAGCTTCAAAGCACAAGACACTTGGCCAATGTACAGACTTGGAAATCTTGAAGGCCAATGTACAGACTTGGAAAGCCTGAACCAATGTACAGACTTGGAAAGCTTGAAGGCTAATGTACAGACTTGGAAAGCTTGAAGGCCAATGTACAGACTTGGAAAGCTTGAGGGCCAATGTACAGACTTGGAAAGCCTGAACCAATGTACAGACTTGGAAAGCTTGAAGCAATGTGCAGAGTTGAAATAAGTGAACACGGCGATGTGTAGACTTGGCCAATGTACAGACTTGAGAAACGAATGTATAGACTTGATAAGGCTTCAAAGCAACCATGTGCATTCATGCAATGTATAGACTTGGACGCATGTTGTGCCATGCGATGTATAGACTTGAAAGACGCTCATGCACTGACGATGTATAGACTTCGCTGAAGAATGTTCTGATTAGCTGCAACAAAGTGTAGACAGTACAATGTATGGACTTGAGTGTGTCCAGACAATGTATGGACTTTAGTGGATGAAGCATGCTTAGGCCAATGATGTACAGAGTTTGCCAATGAGAGACAGTGTACAGACTTTGATGCCCAAATGCAATGTATGGACTTGTGTGTGCAGGGTAGACAATGTATGGACTTGTAGCGCGTGCAGAGCATGCAGTGTATAGACAGTGAATATGAAGAATGCACAGACATGAAATGTGTGCTGTCTAGACAGACTCTGTACAGACTTAAGCAATGTATGGACTTCATCCAACAAAGTTTAGGCATGCTGTTAACGGATGTACAGACTATGCTGAAAGGGTATAGCAGCATCACCCATTGTACAGACTAACATCAAACAATCTAGATAAAATGCAATTATGAAATGCATCAACAATTATGAAATGCACCAATGCACACAACACACAGCCTCAGCCTGTTCGTTGGTTATGTAATTCAGATAAGATGTTCAATGAAACATTCATATGTAACACAAACAGATTTATATGCAGACTCAAACAGTATGCAGACTCAAACAGATGATGACTATGCAGATTCAAACAGATTTATATGCAGACTCAAACAGTATGCAGACAAAAACAGATGATGACATATAGTGTTTGCTATCATCAAAACCTTAGGGACACAACAATCTCCCCCTTTTTGATGATGGCAACACTATGAACACTATGAGTCAATTTATTCTCCCCCTTTGACTTCAGCAAAAAGACATTAGATTGAGAGGGAAGTTTAAGAATGGATAAGATGATGGAATTAAAGACTCCCCCTTTGACTAAGTCATGAAATTTATTCTCCCCCTTTTTTTAACAACAGCAATGAAAGGGACATTAATGATGCTGACTATATCTCCCCCTTTATGAATGACACTCAGCCTGACAGGAAAGCTCCCCCTGATTAGATGGAGACTTATGAGTGTAGATGAGAAGGAGACACAGATAGTCAGATGAACCACAGTGACAGCAAAGATTCTCCCCCTTAGATGGACAGAGATTGGAATGAAGCACAGGACATAACGAAATCAACAATGAATCTATTTCAGAATGGAGTCCAATGAAAGGAAGTAAGCATTCAGAATGAATGAGAAAGGTTTTCAATGGGATATCAATTTCATAAATCTGAAGATGTAACAGCTTTAGAGACTTCCATTATGAAGACTTATGAATGAAACTTAACAAGTCAAGCTTGGTTTAAAAGTGATGCAAACTCAGTTTTTCAATAAAAATTATACTCACATCTGAATTCAGATTTTAATAGAAATGAACCAAGCATACATAACACTACTTCAATTAACCTCCCAGCATCTTAATCAATTGATTTCAATGACTTCTTTTAGGAAAAATCATACATCAGTATTGAGGTTAAACAAAAGATCATTTCAGAGATAAACACTTAATGGGTTTAGCTGAAAAAAAATTATTTCACTTCATTTAGAGAACAGTCAGGGATGGTTCATGCCTTTTGTCGTAAAGGTAGACGCTGGTTAGATGCCAGTACCCCTAGCTTACTCAGCAGAAACTCCCATTCTGTTTCAGACATGATATCATTTTTTTTAAATAAAAATTCTGAACAGAGTTGATCAAGAAGCCTCATGACTTAGGGCCCATTATCTTTGACAAGGATCCTAGTTTCTCAGCGCATTTGATCATTGCTCTGCCATTCATTTAGCACAATTTTTTTTATTTAAACAGTTACCCAAGGTGTTGAAGAAAGACTTGTTTAAAAACAATACAGATTCCATACATTTCAACTAATTGGGTCATGATCTCAATATGACAGATTTTAGAAGGTCTTTCAAAGTATGACATGAAGTGCATGGTTAAGGTTTATTAAGTCTGAATCAGATATTTTCAAGAAATTCATCTTCAAACTTGCAGAATGCATTAAATCTAAATCAATTCAAGTCCTTTTAGACGTTCATAATTCCACATAATGCAAGATTTCTTTATTGATAGAAAAATCAGATTTATGATCATGATATGCAGATTGAAATCTTCTCATTTGATTATTGAGCTGAGATTTCTTTTGACAAGATAAAAGAGACAGCATGGAGACATCAATTTGAAATCCTCAATGCAAACTTGACTGAGAGACTGACCAGAAGGAGAGACAGAATCAAATGGAAAACTGACAATCCTATGGATGCTCCCCCTGAGTACATGCATGCAACCCCCCTTTTTTTTTCAATATGTATTTCATGGAAGGTAACAGGAGGTCAGGCATGTTTCAAGATCTTCAAGGTTTAATATGCAATGAATTTTGACAAAAGAGTATGCATCTGACAACCTGCATGCAATGCATTGACTCCTCCTGACAATATGCATTCAGACAAACTTTTTGGCATTTTCAATGAAATTAAATGCAATGCAATTAACTACATGTATGCAAAGACATGCAGAGACTCATGTTCATTCAGACTGTCCTACTAAACAATATGACCCATGGTACTTGGCGGAGCACTTGGTCTAAAAGACCACCTCTCACATAGTAAGAACCTCTAGACAGATTTCCCTGCCTTTTGGTAGCTTACCATTTAATATACCATAGAGGTCATGAATGACAGTGCAATATTGAAAATCCTACTTGCATCATATTTTCAATGACTGTATGTCTAATGTATGTATATGCAATTCACATATATGCACACACAGCTCAAAGTGCAAACAAGTAATTCCATGAAGCTCAATGCAAGTGTCAAACAAATAAAGGAGCATGTATGTATGAATCATGATATGCAAAAAAATAAATGACAATTATGCATGGACAGTTCATACCAGATATGCGGTTATCCAAGATTCACAATTTCAGATATGCAATTTAAGACAAGTTTTCAGAACTGACCTGAGTAGTGCAATCCTAGGGGTTTCATTCTTGAATGCCTTGGTTTATTTACCCCTCTTTGTTCATTCCAAGGCACACCTGCAAAATATTGATCATTTTGATCCTGCAGGGACCCAAGCAGCTTTGGGTCCTGCCTTACCTCTAACAGGTGTTCTAAACAATTTCATAGCAACATTATCATCAAATTTCATCAGTGAACAGTCATCCATAGAATGTCCAAAATTTCCACAGTATCTACATGAAATGGCTGGTTTTTGGTTCTTATGATGCATATTAACAGCAGGATGATGTTTATAAACATGTTCATAAGATTTTCTATTGTATGCATGAACAGTTTGATGTTTGTTCTTACTCAGCCAACATTCAACAGATCTATGGCCTGGCTTCCCACAGTTATAGCATGAAATTTTCACAAATGATTTTGCAGGGAATTTGACAAAATAGGGGTTAACAGAATTCTTTTGAACATACCAACAGTCCTTGACTGTATGCCCATTTTTCCCACATTCGAAGCATCTGATTTGCTTACTTTTAAAACCATTTTTACTCCAAGTGGATCTAAACCAACACTCAGCAGCCCTGTGCCCAGGCTTATTGCAGTTGAAGCATACAATGTGCTGACTAGAAATGTGTTTAGATCCATATGGACCATGAAAATGAATGGAAGACCTGGCATGCAGTTTATTGTCTTCTTTCATGATAAAACATTCACTCATGAGATGACCATGCTTCCCACAATAATAACATGAAGCATCAGGCTTCCTAGCAGCATGGTTTCTATTAAAAGAATTTCTAGAATGTGATGTTTCACTACCATGCTCATCTTTTAGCATTAATATGTAATCTTCCATTATGTGACCTACTTTCCCACAATAATAGCACGACCCCTTTTTAGTATGAGTGATTGAGAGGTCATGTGAATTGTGTGCAGTAGTCTTTGTACCAACTGGAGTAGTTTTGTCCTTTTTCCGTAGGTTTTCGTCCTTTTTTAATTTTTGAGTTTGTCCTACAGTTTTGGGACTGACAGTGGATTTTTGTGCAGTAAATTGAAAAACAGAAGAACCAGCAGTTGTGTTTTGATCAGAAGCTTTTACAAACACAGTTGAAGTTTTATTGCTATTGATCCTTTTGTTTGTTGAACTGTAACCCAGCCCCTCTCTCTGAGAGTTATCACTCTTTCCCAGAAGCTTATTCAGATTGTCCTTTCCCTTGACAAATTTTGACAAGGAGTTTTTCAAATCTTGAATTTCAGAATTTAAGCCACAAATATTAGCTTCATATTTGGACAGATCTGTTTCACAGGAAATGACTTGTTGATGCAAGGCATCATTCAGACTTTTGAGTTTTTCAACTTCCTGTTTTAATTTTATTTCATTGTCAGCTTCAGATAGGGACTTATAAAGATCATCAACTTCTTGTTGAAGGGATGTGATTGTTAACTCATATTTAGCTATCTTTTGTTCACAGCAAGTGACATTCCCACTCAACATTAGGTTGATGTTTTTCAGATTTGTAATTTCATGTTCAGCATTCAGCAACTCACTAGAGCTCACCAGGCTTACACTCTTCCCTTTTTCTAAAGTGATTAGCCTCTCAGACATTGCTGAGTTTAGGTGATTCAGCTTATTAATTTCCTCTTTCAGTTTACTGTTCTGCTCTAGGAGTTCATCATCAAGCACCCATTCATCTGAAGAAAACTGACATTCATAAAACTTTTCTTGTTGTTTTTCATATTGAAGTTTGTCAAGATTTTTTCGAATCTTTGAATTTGTTACTCTATCAGCCTCTAATTTTTCAGAAATCAATCTATTTTCTTTTTCAAGATTTATTGATTTGTGTTCAAATTCCTTGAGCTGATTATTGAGTATTACATTTTCAGACTTCATGTTTTCCAATTCAGAGTTGACAAGCTCTAAGTTTCTCACCAGTTCTTCATTTTGAACAACATCATTATTATGAGCCTGATCATCATCAGTTGAGCTGAGTCTTTCCTTTAGTTCAGTAATTTCACAAACAAGCTCTTGATTCTCCTTTTTGTGTAATCCAATTTGTTTCATAAGAGTTTGTTTTTCAGATTTCAAATGATCTAAGTCTAAACTAATAGAATCAAAATCTGTTAACTGTCTTCTAAATATGTCATTTTCAATTTTCAGAATTTCAGGGTTTTCACCTCGAGATTTAGCATCCTCATAATTCTTTAGTTTCTTTATCAGTTTTTTATTCTTCTTCTTTAGTCTTTCATAGGATTCTAACAGATTGGCATAGGCATCTTCCCAGTTGTCTAAAGTGTAACTAGAGAAAGGATTGGTTACCTCTTCAGCATCTTCAGATTCATCTTGATCACTGCCATGGTTGCTCTTGTCAGCCAACAGGCAGCTGTCCTCATTTCTCCTCTGAGCTAGCTTCAGCTTATCCAGAATGTCCTTAGCGGACCTGCAGTCATAAAAACAAGAATGTAGAGCCTTGTCAGTAGCTTCTTTCATTAGATTCAAAACTCTCTGATTCTCTCCATTTCTTGATCTGTGACTGTTAGTCCATTTGGACTCTTTCTTTGGCAGTCTATGAGGACCATGTGAGATTAACTTCCACAGATCCGGATCCATCAAATTCACATAGTTATGTATACTGCTAACCCATGAGTTAAAATTAGAGCCATTGAAAATCGGTGGAGAACCCATTGATTAAATCAGAAAGCAGATTAATGCAGCAGAGAGTAAATTCAGAAATGTACCAAAGACAACAGGATCCTCTGCAGATCGTTGGATCTGATCAGTCAGAGAACCGCTCTGATACCAATTGATAGTTTTGTACGATAGATAAACACAGATCCAGAGGGGGGGTGAATGGATCTTCTAAAGAGTTTTGACCAATTTAAAATCATATGAAATGATAAGCACAAGATCAGTGGACAATTGCTCAAACATAAAAGATGTAAACCCAATTAAACTCTAGGACATGAATAATCAATCAGATCACGGTCCTAGCATGCATCTAGCGGAAGCAAACAATCAAACAAACCACTGCACAAGGGATTTTTTAGGTGCTTTGGTCCACAGACCTACGTCCACCCCTCACTCCCAACCGGAGTGAGGCTTCCACTAGCAATCAGCTAGAAAGTAGACTCAGTCTGCAAACAAGTTGCTACCACACAGCTTGACCAGGGGAACAACCTCCCCTCTTCCTCCAGACCGGAGGGAACCCACTAGTGACACACAGTCACTAGCAACCGGAGACCCAAGTCTCCCTTCCTCTGAAAGCCAGAGGGAACCACAAGTGACTCCCAGCCACTTGCGACCAGAGACTAGGTCTCTCTTCCTCCAGACCAGGAGGGAACACACAGGTAGCAACCACTACCTGCAACCGGAGTCAAGGACTCCCTTCCTCTGAAACCAGAGGGAACTCACAAGCGACACTCAGTCACTTGCAGACCGGAGACACAGTCTCCCTTCTCCTGAGTCCACAGGAGGAACCCGATCTCCAACCAGAGAATCAGAAGAACAGTGTTCAGTTTGAAAAGAAAACAATAAAAGAAAATACAGCAACTAAAAGCTGAAAAAATAAAATCAAAATGTGGCTCTCGTAGGAGCTGGCTGGCCTGGATTTGATCCACGGTCCAGCAGAAACTGATCTTCAGTTGAAGCTTCTTTTACTCTAGCTCCCTCTTCTTCTCACTCTTCTTTTTCTTCTCTTTCGCAGGCTCTCTCTGTCTCTTCTTTTCTCTTCTTATTTTCCTACTACTGCAGCTCACTGCCTCACTGCTCCAACTCTTCTATTTCGATCAGAATCACACTCTACATTGTCTACTTCATCTTCCTCTCTATCTTCATCTTTTCTTTCTTCTGCTCTTTCTGCTCTTTTCCTCTCCACTTCGATCACTCTTCCTTTTTCTGTTCTCGATCAGTCTCTTTTTCTCTTGATCAGCCTTCTCCAGATGGAGGAGGCTTCGTATTTATAGCAGAAGCAATTAGGGCATTGTCCTAAGATCACGTGCCAAGTGCCTACCTCGGATCACGTGCCCAGACACCTGCAGGTTTAATGAGGAGTTCAGTCGATGTACAAGCCACATGCTGTATAGACTTCAAATAAAAGCAGCAGAGTTTAGACTTAAGGATGCAATGTGTATGCAGTGTACAGACTCTGCATTGCAGGCTAGCAGCGATGTATAGACTTGCTGCGTGCAGGCTGGCGGACGCAGTGTACAGACTCTGTGTGCAGGCTGGCAGCGATGTATAGACTTGCTGCATGCAGGCTGCCACGATGTATAGACTTTGCAGTGCAGCTGTGGGACATTGTATAGACTTGCTGTGGAGGCTGTGTAGACTTAGCTGCAGGCCATGGGACGAATGTCTAGACTCTGCAGACATGCGATGCAACTGGATGTATAGACTTAGTTGTGCTGTGCAACCGATGTGTAGACATGGCGTGCAGGCAGCCAGACTATGTATAGACTTGGCATGCAACGATGCAACACAATGTATAGAGTTAAGCTTGAACAACGTTCAGCCTTTGAGTGCTGAAGTGTGTATAGACTTGCTGAAGAGTGTTCAGCCTTTGAGTGCTGAAGTGTGTACATACTTTTTTGATCGTGCATGCTACAATGTGTAGACTTAGTGTTTGTGCAGAAGATAGTGTATAGACTTATGATAAACTAGTGTATAGACTTGATAAAGCTTCAAAGCACAAGACACTTGGCCAATGTACAGACTTGGAAAGCTTGAAGGCCAATGTACAGACTTGGAAAGCCTGAACCAATGTACAGACTTGGAAAGCCTGAACCAATGTACAGACTCGGAAAGCTTGAAGGCCAATGTACAGACTTAGAAAGCTTGAAGGCCAATGTACAGACTTGGAAAGCTTGAGGGCCAATGTACAGACTTGGAAAGCCTGAACCAATGTATAGATTTGGAAAGCTTGAAGCAATGTGCAGACTTGAAACAAGTGAACATGGCGATGTGTAGACTTGGCCAATGTACAGACTTGAGAAATGAATGTATAGACTTGATAAGGCTTCAAAGCAACCATGTGCATTCATGCAATGTATAGACTTAGACGCATGCTGTGCCATGCGATGTATAGACTTGAAAGACGCTCATGCACTGACGATGTATAGACTTCACTGAAGAATGTTCAGATTAGCTGCAACAAAGTGTAGACAGTACAATGTATGGACTTGAGTGTTTCCAGACAATGTATGGACTTTAGTGGACGAAGCATGCTCAGGCCAACGATGTACAGAGCTTACCAATGTGAGACAGTGTACATACTTTGATGCCCAAATGCAATGAATGGACTTGAGTGTGCAGGGTAGACAATGTATGGACTTGCAGCGCGTGCAGGGCATGCAGTGTATAGACTGTGAATATGAAGAATATACAGACATGAAATGTGTGCTGTCTAGACAGACTCTGTACAGACTTAAGCAATGTATGGACTTCATCCAACAAAGTTCAGGCATGCTGTTAACGGATGTATAGACTATGCTGAAAGGGTATAACAGCATCACCCATTGTACATACTAACATCAAACAATCCACATAAAATGCAATTATGAAATGCATCCACAATTATGAAATGCACCAATGCACACAACACACAGCCTCAGCCTGTTCGTTGGTTATGTAATTCAGATAAGATATTCAATGAAACATTCATATGCAACATAAACAGATTTATATGCAGACTCAAACAGTATGTAGACTAAAATAGATGATGACTATGCAGATTCAAACAGATTTATATGCAGACTCAAAAAGTATGCAGACAAAAATAGATGATGACATATAGTGTTTGCTATCATCACAACCACAGGGACACAACACCCAGTTTGCAGTGTGCGACGGGGGCTCTTTCTCGGTTCGGGGCGAAGCCATGCTGCACCGTCTACTCGCATCTTCGACCCTGGCCTGAAGTGGGAAGTATTTTCTTTGATTTCCACGTGCAAGGGCTATCTAACTCTCTTTCTACTCTTAGTTATTCATCTCCCAATTTCACAAATCATCACAAATCTCTATTTTTTGCACTCTGTATGCACTTTTCTTCATATTGCATGCACGTTTCCCGCTGTTGTGCTACGTGATTTTTCTCTCTCTTTATCTTATTTTCATCACAATACACACACCTATCTTTTATACCCTTCCACAGGGGTTAAAAACCTCCCCCCGGTGCATTCTCCCTCAATTTCTACACTTATTTTATCATTTCGGGATTGATGCTACACTTGCATGTTTCCAATGGATTTTCCTCTTGTGGTTTGATCTTTGTTTTACAGGGGTGTATGATAGAACGTGAGGCCCTCTTCCTCTAGCCAGGTGGAAGGAGAGGAGGTGTAACCCACGAAGTTCCCCGCACCCCGTTCCTTAAGCGCGATCAAGTCTTCATCCTTTTCTAAGGTACACGGCGCCGTTCCTATCCTTTCTCCATCCTTTTGGCGTTGTTAATCCTTGGTGGTGATCACGGTCAGTATCTTCAACTTTATCACCCCTTTGTTCATACTATCATGCCTTTCACGCTTATTATGTTATTTGCATAGTTTGGAGGGGGCTGGGTAGACACAAACATCAACAGGAGCGACTCGCAGGTGTAGTTGCGCGTGCTGAGGCAGCAGAGAGAGACCTCGCTGCACGGGTTAGTCCATAATAAAAATATTCCTGCATGCATTTATTTTCTCGTTAAAAGATTTATTTCAATACTTATGTTACGAGGATGGTGAATTCCACAGGCTGAGGAGCTGCAGGCTGCGCTCACTCGAGTTGCCCTGGCGGGCATCGAGCTCGCGATTCGGGATGCACGGGTTGCAGAGCTGGAGGAGAAGAGGAGGCACCTTGCAGCCATGGAGCTTCCTCATGACGTGGTGGAGCTGTGGGCCCTACTTGAGGCCGAGAGGAGGGAGCTCACAGGTGGAGAGGAGGGAGCGGGCGAGAGAGAGAGAGGAGTGACTCGAGTGCGAGCGTGAGCTACTCGAGCTTAGGACCCGGCTGGGCGTCCTCGAGGAGCACTTGAGGAGCACTACCGGAGGGGACAGGAGCGAGCGCAGCGTGAGGGGTGCCCCAGTGTCTACTCCAGCACCGGTTACTTAGTTAGCTCCTCCGAGCAGTGGAGGAATGAGGCGGATTCAAGGGCTCGAGGCGAGAGATCTGTCGCCTCTCAGAGGTCGAGGAGGCCCCCATGGGCTCCTCGCTGGAATAGTGATAGAGATAGAAGTGAGGTGGTGAGTAGAGTGAGGAGGGAGGAGAGTGGAGGTGAGAGCTTGAGTTTTGTACACCTCCTCCTTGCTTTTTGTACCTGTACATGTTTATGATAGTGGAACGAAAACTATTTTTGCATGTTACCTATTTGTCTCTTTTTTACGCTCTTTGTGTGTTTACCTTCTCCTGTCCCTGTGTGACACATCTCCAACAAACAAGTTAGTCACTTGTTGACACCAAAAATATACAAAGATAAAGAAGAAGTCAAAGTAAGTCAAAGGCTCTGAAGACCAACCAAGGATGCGGCTCCCATGTCGTCCTTGGAGGTTATGAGAATCAGAATAGAAGAAGATCCGTTACATTTGACATTATGTCCGGCTGAAGCCATCATCGGCCAAGCCGCTATCCAGAACGGCTATCACTCAAGATAGTTAGGCTGATGAAGACCACGTCAACACCCAGGCAATCATTTGCCTACTGAAAAGGATCCTCAGTGTATTCGGATGCTTGTAAAATGGGATTCACATGGCCTCATACATGTTCGCGGATGCGAGGTGTTAAGCAAGCCTCGGGAAGAACAAATGTCTACTCTAGGAAGCCCACATGACCGATGAAGAAGGCCCATCAGATGAAGCCATGGTTGGCACCGACACATCGACCAGATGGGCCCAAGCCCAACACAGGATGAGAGCGCCGAGATGCTGCATGTAGGGCGCGTCGAGGAGCTCGTGCCGGTAGAAGAGGGCCACCCCTCTATAAAACATGTTATCTTCGACAAAGCTCAAGAAAGGGGGGGGGGACATTCGAAACCCATCTGAGAAAAGAAAGCGAGAGCTGAGAAACAAAAAGAGAGTCTAAGAGCCTGTTGAAGAGATTCGAAGAGAAGAGAGAGAGGGAGCTGTAGGAGCCCGTGAGAAGAGATTCAAGGTGGGATCAGTTCTTAAATGCACTAAGGGGCTATATTCTCCCCCTCCCCATCTTTTATTTGAATCTAGCTCTCTTTCTTATGCTCCGCATCTGAGCGATGTTCTTTCGATGATATCAAATGCCATTATAATATGGTTGTCAAGCGGCATCATCTGTATTTAGATTTTCGTAGTCTGCTTCCCCCTTTCTGTGCTGAATGTATGCGTTCTTTGCAATGAAATGAAATATGAGGATCCGGAATCATCTTTCTCCCTCTCTTTCTCTTTGAAGTCTACTGTATTAGGTAGCTATTGTGGATGGATTTCGTTTCACTGTATGCACAACCCTTAGATCATCTGAGTGCTTTCTACTGCATCGTCCCTGTAATTTCAACCCTCCAATCACGATGAGAGCCTGAGACAGCCCATCTCATGGCTTCTCATTCGTGGAATGATGAGGGATATGTTTATATGAGAGCTTCTTGATTAGGATTTCTTCCGTTCCTTCTCTTAACCTCCTGATTATGATGAAGCCCGAGAAAGTCTATCTCGTGGCCCTTCATCCATGAAATGGTGAGGGATATGACAGAATCCTATTGCAGAGGATTCAATAAATGGTTGGCCCCCAGCAGCATTTCTGAGTGAAACATGATTTCATTCCCTGGGATTATCCCTCTGAAGCCCATTCTTTTTGGCACCCCATATGACCCCATTTGTGTTGGTTCCAAACCTCTAACACCCTCTTGAATCAAAGCCTTAAACCCCTGAAAACCTGCTTCTGAAAACCCCTGAAAACCTACCTCTGAAAACCCTGAAAACTGAAAATCCTATCTTGGAGGCCTCTCGACGTAGATTCCCTTCGACGCATGCCTTTGCTGGAGGCGCGCCTAGGATGGCTTCGCGCCGATGCCCTTTTGTGCCAAGTCCATCCCTCGCGCCGATGCCGATGCAAGCCAGAATGCTCATGCACCGGTGACTTCACGTCGAGGCCAGCGCGCCGGGAGCCTTATACTAAGTTCAACTCTAGCCGATCCTCACCAAACCTCTCATGAACTTCCATCCTTTTGAAAGAGGAAAAGACTAGAGGTTTCACCCAAGCTACTGGAGCTAGATTAATGGGGTTACACCCATACATTAGGTTGGCTTGTGAATGATGTTCCTTCAACCCTGTTAACCTACAGAGTTCTGCCACTGCATGTTCTCCGGCGGTTCCTTGAAGGGGATATTAACTAAATGCTATAATAATGGACATTAAACCACCGTTTTTTCATCTCCATGGGTTCTGGGCTATATGCCCATCTTTCTTTTGAATTCCATCCCGGCACTTAGTGGATGGATGTCTTATTTCCCCTTTTGGCATAGCCCAAAACAAGGGGAGATCCTGTCGGATTTAACTTTAATCTTCAGTACGCTATGTTGGCGTCAAACCCTTTGGATTCAAGAGGCCCTATCTCTGCAGGGTTTCTAGTGATCCGTCTCGGGGAATAGAACAATAAGCTCCTTTACGGGCAAGTATCGTTCGGGTTAATCCGTCCCAGCTTAGTCCCGCTTCGCATTATCCGGGCACTGACATTCCCAGATCATTACGGGCTCCATCTTGCCTCTGCGTGGATGGTACCCTATTTCCACTTGGTATGAACCAAGATCAAGGGGACATGCTGTCGGATTCATTCTGTAATTCACATGGAAGAGATTGATGGATATGCATGTGTTGAACCCCCTCCCCTTTTATCATGTCTTATATATTTTGATGATGACCAAATGATGTTTCTTGAACTGAAAATGAGATTCTCTGATGACTTTCTAAGTGGTGCACATATAAGGTTTTGGACGGTTGAAGGACTTCACTTCAAGGGTAAGTGTTTATCATTTGAACTTCTTGAAAGAAATCCAATTCAAAAACTATTTTGACAGGACAATCAACAATGGCCACAGTCGAATACAACTCTAGGACGATGGGTGAGATCTAATCATTTTTGAATCATGGCAATGTGGTTTGAATTCCTTCATTTCCATAAGTCCATTTATCTAGGAAGCATCCAAGAGTTTAATTATGTCAAATGGTTTATGTTTTCATGCTAAATCATGTTTATTTTGATAAACCATCATAAAAACATCTAGATGTGTTCTTGGACTTAGAATCATGGTTTGTGATTGTTGTGGAGCGTGGGACGACCCTTCGGGGTGATCCCCAAGCCAATCGGAGCAACTTAGCAAGGGTTCTTAACCCCTGCTGAAAGGGTCGACCCCAAGGGTCGACCCCCAGCTTCAAGGGTCGACCCCAAGGGTCGACCCCTGGCAATCTATTTTTAAACCTGTCGGCTCCCTTTTTGCCCAACTGAAAGGGTCGACCCCAAGGGTCGACCCATGCCCCGAGGGTCGACCCCTACAGGTCCTCTTGCTATTTTTGTTGAACCAGAACCTGGTTCTGAGAAGGTCGACCCCTGGGGTCGACCCATGACTTCTGGACCTCTAGCACAGCATGAGGGTCAACCCCAAGGGTCGACCCTTCTGTTCTGGGCGGCGTCGGTTTTGTTGACTTGATGGTTTCGAGCCACATGGGCTTATACAGCTGTTAGGGACTCTGGGAATCACTCCACAATACATGGATCTGGTCCCCTGAACGTCCCTTATCCTGTCTAGGAGTATAAATCATCTTGTTAAGGGTGTAAACCCTAAGGGAATAATAATAAACACTATTTTCGGGTTTCTTTCTAACCCTTCCTTGTGCAGGTCGCAGCAGCCACCTCCAGCCATTGTTCCTCTTGTGTTTGTGCATGAAAGTGAAGGGAAGAAGGAGGATTCGAAGTTCCAATCAATCCTCTACTGCTGGCTGCGAGTGAAATCAAGATTCAAGCTCATCCGATTCAAGATCGTCAAGAACATCTTCCTGCTACACAAGTGTTCGATTAAATTCCGAAAAGAGAAAGGGGGAGCTCCAACCAGGATAATTTCATTCTTTCCTCACCCTTTTTCATTCTGGTTCAGTTGATTCAAGCTTGAGTATTCATCTGTAAACATTATCTCAGATACTTGTGTGTTGAGTTCGTGTTCGGTAACACGAACGTGTGTGTGTGTTGTGCTCGTGTTCGGTAACACGAACCTGTGTGTGGTTGCTGTCCTTACAGCGTGTGTGTGTGTGTGATTCACTCATAGTGAAGCCTTAATCCTCCGTGTGAGGGGTGGACGTAGGGAACACGGCAGTGTACCCGAACCACCTAAAAATTTCCGTGTGTTCATTGTGGTTTGCCTATACGTTTACTTGTCAAGTGGGCTTCGCGGTGAGTTGAGCTTACACCACTTATTCTATCAATCACACCCGTTGCATACGTTTCCACAAGTGTGTTCATGTTCGTGCGAGGTGAGAGCTTGTTAATGTAATTGTTATAAGAGTTCTATTAGATAGTTAATTTTATTGGCCATCAATTCACCCCTCCCCTCTTGATTGCCACGTTTCGGGACTCAACAATTGGTATCAGAGCTTTGGTCTCTGGTTGATTTACGATCTCACGGTCGTCAGAGCAGATCCCGTTAAATGGCAAACAGAGGGATGATGCCCGAAGGGCATTCCATTCAAAGACCTCCGTTCTTTGATGGATCGAACTACCCTTACTGGAAAAATAGAATGTATGTTTTCCTACGTGCCCAGGACTATGATGTTTGGCGTGTCATAAGTAAGGGTCCATATGTTTTATCTGAAAAAGAAGATGAATGGGATGAAGAAGATATAGAGAAGTGTTCAACGAACTTTAAGGCTATGAATATAATTCAATGTGCCGTCCATCCTAACGAATACTCACGAATATCTATGTGTGCCTCTGCGCAGGAGATGTGGGATAAGCTGCGGCTTATATATGAAGGAACATCGCAAGTCAAGGAAAAAAAGGCCAATCTCTTAGTTCGGGACTATGAGTTCTTCGTAATGAAGCCAGAAGAATTAATTTCTGATATGTTTGCAAGGCTAACAGAAACTACAAATGGACTAAAGGCGCTTGGCAAAGAATATTCAAACAAGGAGCTTGTAAGAAAAGTTTTGAGATCCCTTTCTTCACAGTGGCATACAAAAGCCACTATAATTGAAGATTCCAAAGACCTCAGCATCCTAACTCTCGATGAGTTGATCGGCTCGCTGATGACATATGAAATAAACATCAAAAGAAGTGAGGAAGATCACAAGAAAAAGAAAGTTGTCACACCACTGGACCTAAAGGTGAATTCACCGGATTCAGAGGGCAGTGATAATAATTCTATTGGCAACACAGAAGATGAAGAACTGGTTGCCATGATCACACGACGAGCAAGAAGGTTCGTCAAAGGAACAAGGAAGTTCGGTGGTCAGTTCAGGAAGGGTCCAAGAAGGCAAGGACCAAACAAAGGAGAAAGTAGCAAGAAGGAAGAAATAATTTGCTACGAGTGCAAGAAACCTGGCCACATGCGAGGTGAGTGCCCCGACCTCATCAAGAAAGTGAAGAAAGGTAAATTCAGGAAGCCCAAGGCCATGATGGCCACATGGAGCGACGAGGATGAGGATGACTCCGGCATTGAGGATGGACTTGACGAGCTAGTCCAAAATCTATGCCTCATGGCCAATGATGATGAAAAGGTAGATTCTGAACCTGAAACTCTCACTTGTGAGCAATGGCAAATCGCATATGAGTCTTTGTATGAAAAATGTAGAAGATACAAATCTGAAAACAGAAATTTGAAAAAGAAAATTGATCTTCTTGTTCATACAAACAAATCATGTGAAGAATGCCATCCTTTGAAATCAGAAAATGAAAGCATGAAACATCAAAATGAAATTCTTGTTTCAAAGATTGAATTGTTTGAGGAAGAGATTTCATGCATGAGAGAAGAACAATCTACATTTCTGAAAATGCATGAACACTTAAAAAATGAACTGGAACAAGAAAAGCTTGCAAGTATTGCTTGCAAAGAAGCCAAGGTGAAGGCTGAAGAAGAGAGCCAATCTCAATTGGCTCAAATAAAAGAACTTGAGGATGCTCTTGTCATTCTTGAAAAATCAAAAATTCAAACGACCCATTGGGCTCCCACAAATTCAGCTTCCTCCAAAACCAAGAAACACATGCATAACTCCTATTCCAATGTTGGTAGAAGGAGGAAAAGAGATGAAAATATCATTTGCTTTTATTGTGGAAGAATGGGTCATGACATGTATGACTGTAGAATTCTGAAATATGATGAAGAAAAGTTTGCTAAAATCAGAAACAGATCATATGTGTGTCATGCTTCTAACCACCATGGACCCAAGCTTGCTTGGGTACCAAAATCTCTATAAGCACTTTGGTTGTATTGCAGGTCCACACGAGAGCTCAGAAGAACAAATGGTACTTGGATAGCGGGTGCTCTCGGCACATGACGGGAAACAAGGAATGGTTTGTGGACCTGCATAAAAAGGATGGTGGAATGGTAGCATTCGGTGGTAAGGACAAAGGAAAAATCATCGGAGAAGGTAAGATTGGTAAGAATCAAAATCACACCATTGAAAATGTGCTGCTTGTGGAAGGTTTGCATCACAACCTTTTAAGCATAAGTCAACTTTGTGATAAGGGATGCAATGTTGTTTTTGATTCTAATCACTGCACTGTTTTGAACAGACACACTCATGAGGTTAAGTTCATTGGATTCAGGTATAACAATGTTTATATGATAGACTTAAATGATGCTTCTCATGAGGGTTTGTGTTTGATTGCAAGGAAAAAGGATGATGCGTGGCTATGGCATCGCCGGCTTGGGCATGCCAGCTTCAATGTCTTGCTGAAATTATCAAGGAAAGATTTGGTAATTGGACTGCCAAAGTTGAAGGACGTTGAAGACGGAGTATATGGGGCGTGCAGCATGGGAAAACAGACAAGGACGTCATTCAAAAGCAAGAATGATGTGACCACATCGAGGCCTCTAGAAGTCATCCACATTGATCTCTTTGGACCAAGCAGGACACATAGCTTGGGTGGTAAACTATACGGCTTTGTAATCGTGGATGATTATTCTAGATTTTGTTGGGTTTACTTCCTTTCACATAAAATGATGCCTTGACGGAATTTGAAGCATTTTGCAGGGTGGTACAAAATGATAAAGGGGTTTGCACTAAAACCGTGCGGAGTGATCACGGCAGAGAATTTGATAACCATGAGTTCAGCGATTTTTGCAGGGCTCAAGGCTATTCTCATGACTTCTCCGCACCAAGAACCCCCGAGCAGAATGGCGTTGTTGAAAGGAAGAATAGAACCCTGATTGAAATGGCAAGAATGATGCTAAATGAGAATAATCTGCCAAGGTACTTTTGGGCTGAAGCAGTGAACACGGCCTGCTACATAATCAACCGTGCCATGGTAAGACCATTATTGAAGAAAACCCCCTATGAGCTGTATAGAGGTAAGAAGCCAAACATTTCACATCTTAGACCGTTTGGCTCAACATGCTACATTCACAACAATGGTAAGTTAGACCTGGCGAAATTTGATCCCAAAAGTGATAAAGGTATTTTTCTTGGGTACTCACTGAGCTCAAGAGCATATCGTGTGTATAACTTGAGAACTCTTGTTGTTGAGGAAAGCCCCCATGTTATTATCGATGAATCATCTCCAAATAAAACTAATGACAAACCTGTCTTGCAGGATGATCAGTTGGATATTGGAGATATCGGGAAGAAAGAAAGAAAAGTGGAGAAACAAGAAGAAGAACCACAAGAAGTTGAGACTAATCCGGAAAATCAAGCTGAACAGCAGCCACCAATTCAATGGAGTTTTCCAAAGGACCATCCGTCGGACAATGTAATGGGCGATGTTGAAGAAGGAGTACGGACACGAGCCTCGTTCAGGGAAGTTGAAAATCAAGACTATATGGCCCTGCTCTCTCAATTTGAACCCAAATCCATAGAAGAAGCCTTAGGTGATGAGTCATGGATTTTAGCCATGCAAGAGGAATTACACCAGTTCCAAAGGAACGAAGTATGGTTCCTCGTTCCATGTCCTAAGAATCACTCCGTGATCAGAACAAAATGGGTTTACTGTAACAAAACAAACGATCAAGGAGTGGTTACTAGGAACAAGGCCAGGCTTATTGCCAAAGGCTATAGCCAAGAGCTGGGTATAGACTTTGATGAGTCTTTTGCTCCAGTAGCAAGACTCGAGGCTGTGAGGGTTCTTTTAGCATTTGCATGCTGTCATAATATCAAGTTATTTCAAATGGATGTCAAGAGTGCGTTTTTGAATGGCTATATCCAAGAGGACGTGTACGTGGAGCAGCCACCGGGGTTTGAAGACCCAACGCATGCAGACCATGTATACAAGTTGAAAAAAGCTCTCTACGGTCTGAAACAAGCACCCCGTGCATGGTATGAACGATTAAGCGATTTCCTCGCTCAAAATGACTTCAAACGAGGTAACATTGATCAAACCCTTTTTACAAAATTGAAGGGTAAGGAAATCTTAATTGTTAAAGTTTATGTTGATGATATTATCTTTGGCTCCACCAATGACACTCTTAGCAACGACTTTGGAAAATTGATGTAAAGTGAGTTTGAAATGAGTCTTATGGGAGAGCTAACATTCTTCTTGGGATTGCAGATCAATCAAACGGTAGATGGGTTGTTCATTCATCAAAAGAAGTATGCAATGGAGTTACTGAAAAAGTTCAATTTGGCATCAACAAAACCTCAACCAACACCAATGTCAACTTCAATGAAAATAGATCAAGATGAGACAGGTAAACCAGTGGACCAAAAACTCTTTAGAAGTATGATAGGTTCACTATTGTATTTAACTGCCAGTAGGCCTGACATTCAGTTTGCAGTTTGCTTGTGTGCAAGATTTCAATCAAATCCTAAAGAATCACATATGTCAGCTGTAAAACGAATTTTTAGATACATTGCTGGTTCAGTTAACTTGGGATTGTGGTTTCCGCGTAATTCATGTTTTGAACTAGTTGCATACTCTGATGCTGATTACGCGGGCTGTAAAATGGATCGGAAAAGCACAAGTGGGTATTGCCAATTTCTTGGAGGATGCGTGGTCTCATGGGCCTCCAAGAAACAAAATTCAGTGGCATTATCAACGGCCGAAGCCGAGTATGTGGCTGTCGGTAGTTGTGTTGCCCAGGTGTTATGGATCCAACAGCAAATGATTGATTATGACATATCCTTTAAAAACACCTCAATTCTTTGTGATAACACTTCAGCCATAAACCTGTCTAAAAACCCAGTTCATCACTCTCGCACTAAGCATATTGAAATTAAGCATCATTTCATTCGAGATCATGTGAGCAAGGGTGATATTGATATCAGTTTCATTGAAACAGATCGACAAATTGCCGACATTTTCACCAAACCTCTTAGTGAAGATAGGTTCACATCCTTGAGAAGAGAACTAGGGGTTTGTAGGATAGACTAGTCTGAGTAACAGTCATGTCCATCTATGCATAATTAGGTCATTGCATTACATGTCATTGCATCAAATACTGAGCATTTAGTTAATTCCTTGTCATGCACTTGCATCATCCTGTGTGAAATAAAAAGAAACAAAAATTCTTTTTCCTTGTGTGTTCCTGCATGCCTTCTATGTTTACTGTAAATACACACTGTTGCTTGAAATTTCTATGGCCGAAATCACCTTTGACTTATACACATTGCCAAGAGAAGAGCTAATCTGCTCAAAGTCAAAAATCCGGATCACACGGCCTCTACGCGTCTAGCATATCTCCGTATTTCAACTGCACTTCCCCAATGAATTAAATCCCATCATTTTACTCACAATTCCTTGAATTCATGTATTTTTCACTTGGGGACTCGAGCCGGACACTTATTGACACTCAACACTCTTGTTCTCTCTTTTTGGCTACAAAATAGGGAACGGGTCGACCCCAAGGGTCGACCCTCGCAGACCCAGAAGAAGGGTCGACCCTCTCCGACCCAGCAGAAGGGTCGACCCAAAGGGTCGACCCTCGCGGTGCCGGTTCGGGCGCATGGGGGACCCGAACCAGGGGACGACCCTAAGGGTCGACCCAAACCGGCGGGTGGCCCCTTTTGGTGCCCTAGCCGCCTCCTACTTGGTTCCACCCCTAAGGTGGACCTTCCTCCGGCTATAAAAACACATTTTCCCCCTTTCTAGCCTTGCCACCACTCCTTCCAAGCCCTAAACTCCTCCCTTGGCTCTCCACCCTCCAAGCCCTAGCGCGGCTCTCCCGATGGCATCCGCGCGCGCCTGCCTTCTTGGAGCTCACGGCGTCGATCCCTTGCTCTCTCCATTCTTGAGGTATGTTCTTGATGCTTGTGGAGGATCCTAGCTTCACATCTTAGCATGCTCCCTTAGTCAAACCATCGATATCCTTCCCCATCTATGGATTCTTTTGGTTTGTGTTTAGATGGCCCCCAAGAAGCGCATCCCTCGCAGCCGAGGCGAGTCAAGTGCGGCCCCGGCACGTCGTGGACGACAGGCTGCATATGAGCGCGATTCGGCGCCCTCAAGCAAAGTTCTGGATCGAAAGGTGTTACGCCCTCGTGTGGTATCATTTATCAACTTGAACCGCCATCTTCCGAGTCTCGTTGATATATTATGCAGTCAGCCCAACCTGGATTCTTTTATGTCTGAATATCGCCGCACATATCCCCGGTTGGTAAATCAGTTTTATGGCAATCTTATTTTGTCCGGGGAACATCCGACCACTACAGTTAATGGACAGCAAATCATTCTCACCACTGAATTTTTGGGCATGGTTTTCCATCTTCCGACTGAAGGTTTCACATTTGGAGATATAGTTGTTCCGGATGATGTAGTGTATCAAATGATGACCGGTGAAGAACGTGGAGGTCGATTACTTGCTGGCTTAAATGCCAACCACTTTCCTCCCGTACAGCATATTTTGCACCGCATGATCACTACAATTTTGTTGCCTAGAGGAGGCGGTCATGACAAAGTAACCGAGAATCACATGTTCCTATTTTATTGCCTTATGGGTGGAATTCCGGTTAACTTTCAAGCTATTTTCTTAGCACATATGTGCACAAGCATGAAGCACAAGCACCGTACTCTTCCTTATGCTGCCGCATTATCTGCTATATTTGCTTGTTTGGATATAAATCTGTCAAAAGAACCCTCTCAAGACATCCGGGATGCGGATACCTTTACTATCCATTCCATCTGCCACAATATGGGATATGAGCTACAAGATGGTATTCTGATTCGCATCTTAAAGAGTGCTGCCCATGATACTAGTTCAGCTGAAGATGATGAAGACGATGCACAGGCCGATCTGCCGCCACCTCCGTTTGCTGCCGACATGCCTTCTGAGGCGGTTCAGCTTCTCATGGACCGATTGGACACCATTGATGACTGGTTGGACGAGTATGGGGAGACTATGACAGCGTTGTAACGTGATCTACGCGATCTGAAACTTTCCCATCAGGAGGATTCTCACTCTATCACTGACGCCTTGGCCCACCAAGCCCAACTGCTAGCCGATCTTTCAGAGTATATTAGGCGTCCATCGGGCTCTTCTACTCCGGATGATGATGAGGATGACGATTAGCCTCTCTCTCTCTTCATTATGGCATAGTTATTATCCTTGTTTCACCCCCTCCTTTTTGATGTTGCCAAAGGGGGAGAAAGACTATCTCGGCTATTATATGTACTGTGTGTATGCATGCGTGTGTTGCATTGCATCTCATTTCAGTTTTTGCATTTCAGTTCACTTTGTTGCATTTCAGTTCATCAGACATTGCATTTTAGCTATGGCATATTGTTAACTGCATTTCAGACTTGCCTTCCTTCCACTTGTTGTCGGCAAAATAGTGTGCCATGCTAATCAATCTTACATATTATGTTGCTCTGTGGGAGAAATGAATTGGCTCATGTTGAAATGATTAATGCAAATGAGGTTTCAATTGTAGATGGCATGACAATTCAAATAGCATTTTGTCATCATCAAAAAGGGGGAGATTGTTGAACCCCCTCCCCTTTTATCATGTCTTATATATTTTGATGATGACCAAATGATGTTTCTTGAACTGAAAATGAGATTCTCTGATGACTTTGTAAGTGCTGCACATATAAGGTTTTGGACAGTTGAAGGACTTCACTTCAAGGGTAAGTGTTTATCATTTGAACTTCTTGAAAGAAATCCAATTCAAAAACTATTTTGACAGGACAATCAACAATGGCCACAGTCGAATACAACTCTAGGACGATGGGTGAGATCTAATCATTTTTGAATCATGGCAATGTGGTTTGAATTCCTTCATTTCCATAAGTCCATTTATCTAGGAAGCATCCAAGAGTTTAATTATGTCAAATGGTTTATGTTTTCATGCTAAATCATGTTTATTTTGATAAACCATCATAAAAACATCTAGATGTGTTCTTGGGCTTAGAATCATGGTTTGTGATTGTTGTGGAGCGTGGGACGACCCTTCGGGGCGATCCCTAAGCCAATCGGAGCAACTTAGCAAGGGTTCTTAACCCCTGCTGAAAGGGTCGACCCCCAGCTTCAAGGGTCGACCCCAAGGGTCGACCCTTGGCAATCTATTTTTAAACCTGTCGGCTCCCTTTTTGCCCAACTGAAAGGGTCGACCCCAAGGGTCGACCCATGCCCCGAGGGTTGACCCCTACAGGTCCTCTTGCTGTTTTTGTTGAACCAGAACCTGGTTCTGAGAGGGTCGACCCCTGGGGTCGACCCATGACTTCTGGACCTCTAGCACAGCACGAGGGTCGACCCCAAGGGTCGACCCTTCTGTTCTGAGCGGCGCCGATTTTGTTGACTGAATGGTTTCGAGCCACATGGACTTATACAGCTGTTAGGGACTCCGGGAATCACTCCATAATACATGGATCTGGTCCCCTGAACGTCCCTTATCCTGTCTAGGAGTATAAATCATCTTGTTAAGGGTGTAAACCCTAAGGGAATAATAATAAACACTATTTTCGGGTTTCTTTCTAACCCTTCCTTGTGCAGGTCACAGCAGCCACCTCCAGCCATTGTTCCTCTTGTGTTTGTGCGTGAAAGTGAAGGGAAGAAGGAGGATTCGAAGTTCCAATCAATCCTCTACTGCTGGCTGCGAGTGAAATCAAGATTCAAGCTCATCCGATTCAGGATCGTCAAGAACATCTTCCTGCTACACAAGTGTTCGATTAAATTCCGAAAAGAGAAAGGGGGAGCTCCAACCAGGATAATTTCATTCTTTCCTCACCCTTTTTCATTCTGGTTCAGTTGATTCAAGCTTGAGTATTCGTCTGTAAACATTATCTCAGATACTTGTGTGTTGAGTTCGTGTTCGGTAACACGAACGTGTGTGTGTGTTGTGCTCGTGTTCGGTAACACGAACGTGTGTGTGGTTGCTGTCCTTATAGCGTGTGTGTGTGTGTGTGATTCACTCATAATGAAGCCTTAATCCTCCGTGTGAGGGGTGGACGTAGGGAACACGGCAGTGTACCCGAACCACCTAAAAATTTCCGTGTGTTCATTGTGGTTTGCCTATACGTTTACTTGTCAAGTGGGCTTCGCGGTGAGTTGAGCTTACACCACTTATTCTATCAATCACACCCGTTGCATACGTTTCCACAAGTGTGTTCATGTTCGTGCGAGGTGAGAGCTTGTTAATGTAATTGTTATAAGAGTTCTATTAGATAGTTAATTTTATTGGCCATCAATTCACCCCTCCCCTCTTGATTGCCACGCTTCGGGACTCAACAGTATGTAATGCAAGAATACTCCAATAATTCGTGCTATTTCTTTCATATTTGCATGATTTCATGAGAAACGAATACACCTGTTTCATGCCGCACTCTTGATGCGATCAAACGAATCTAAAGTCACCTCCTCCTGTGCTCTCGGTATATCAAATAATGCGTGGTTGAAAATCGGGTTATGCCCGAAGGGAAACCATCGTTATGCGTGAGAGTGGTTCTCGAACCTAAGTTCTCCGTCCCCGTACCGAGAAACAGGCAGATGAATCATAATGAAATGATTAAGTTGCATGAGCGCATATACATATCTCGTACCCTGCAAATAAATCAACACATCAGTCTCATTTCATTTTGCCCCTAGGGCCCCTCTTACTTTGGCGATTAATCAAGGGTTATCCTTCTTTGGAAGGACGTAATTAAAGTCATAGCCTTTACGGTATGACGGACTACCGGTCCCGACTCAGACTTCACAATCGACTGACCAAGTCAGATTGAGCGCATAATAAATTGTCACTCCGGTGACTGGCACGCCTAATAAACTAAATAAATCAATAAAAATTAATAAATAAATTCAATAAATAACAAAATAAACAAATAAAATAATAAATACATAAATAAATAAAAATAAAATCCATCCCCACATCACTCTGTTCAACTTGGCCCCTTGCTCAATAAGCAAGGGGGTGTTCTTCTGACCTTGATAAAGGGTCAATGGGCCAAGCCTTTAATCAACTAAGGCGAAATGAAAGACAGACTTAAGTAATGCAATCACGCAAGCAGACGGATGCAAACATGAATTAAAAGATGATCACATGCATAATGCAAGCAAGCAAATGATGATTTTTTCATTTTGTTTTATTTTGTTTTGTTTTGTTTTTGTTTTTTGTTTTTTTTGTTTATGTTGTTTTGTGTTTTTTTGGGACTTAGCATGGTATATAGGTCACAAAACCTTACTCATTCACCATCTTAAATTCATTAACCATTTTTGAATAATTTAATCAAGGGGTCAATGTGCTTGAAGTTTGTGCTTTTACTCAAAAATCTCGCGCGGCACATCATCCTAAGTCCGTCTTTGCCGTCCCTCAAGCTTATGGCATGCCCAAGAGGGAGAAGGGAAGAGGATGATGGGGGAAGTTCATGAGGGGGTTCGAAAGACCGAGAGACTTCCCTCTCCTACCCTATTGCCTATTGGGGTTCGGTCTTTGGCTTAGGGAAATTTCTTTCTTTACTTTTTTGCTCTTGTGGATGCATGCTTACGACCAGGGTTTTCCCTGTGGGGACTTTGCCCTCTAGACATGCATTTTTTTTGGAATCAAGAATTGACTTTTCTTGGGCTTTCGACATATTGTTCCCTTTTGGGCCGTGACTTTCACCTACTAGGGCGGCGGGTAGGTTTGATGGTCTATCCCAAAGCCTAACTCCCCCTCGTGAACCGAAGAGAAGAGAATGGGTAATACCTTACACTCTCGGTTTGGCTTTGAATTTCTTCAGATTTTGCACCGCTTCAGGTTAAGAGTTAAGCGTGTTGTGTGTGCCGGTGTTAACCCAAGGTTAAATTACGAAGAGTGAAGATTGAATTAGAGATTTTGATTTTTCAAGTTCCGTGGCCCACATACCATGCCAGCCTACAATTTTATTTTTTTTGGACTTAGGGGTAGCACTTGTTAAGATATAGTACATTCCAAGGATGAGCGAGTTCTTCCCCTAAAGCATTAATTCATTTATAAGCATTGCCAGGATAAACTTCGCGTATAACATAAGGCCCTTCCCAATTTTGTTGGAGTTTTGAGTGAGGTCCACCAGGTTTTACAAAGATTCTTTTAATTACCATTTCACCAATCTTGAATTTTCTCTCAATTACCTTCTTTTGATAAAATCGTGAGAGCCTGTTTTGATAGATTCGTGCATGTTCAGCGGCATCCAGACGCCTCTCATCTAAGAGTTCCAATTGTACAAGGAGGGATTCACGATGCTCATCAATAGAAAACTCCTTGTCTAATTGAACCCTAAGAGAAGGTCTAAGAATCTCATAAGGGACTACTGCCTCCATCCCATAGGTGAGGGCGAACGGGGTTTGCCCAGTGGGTGTACGAATGGAAGTGCGGTAGGCCCATAGAGCTTCGGCAAGCTTTTCTTGCCAATCTGAGAATTTGTAAGCCTCACATGTTTTCTTGATTATTTTGATCAAAGTTTTATTGGTTGCCTTTGCCTGACCATTGCCTTGTAGATAATAAGGAGATGAATGATGTAATGCAATTTTATACCTGTTGCAGAGGTCCTAAAGTTCTTGAGAGATAAATTGTGGTCCATTGTCGGTGATGATGGAACTTGGAATGCCAAACCTGGTGATGATGTTCTTCATGATGAATTTTCAAACTATTGACACTTTGATTTCCACGTAAGCTTCTGATTCTGCCCACTTGGTGAAGTACTCCGTTGCCGTGAGGATGAACGACTTTGGTTTAGTGAGGAGGTTATTATCGCCAAGAGGTCCAATGATATCGAAAGCCCACATGGAGGAAGGCCATGGGGAGGACACATGATGGAGTGAAGAAGCAGGAGAATGAATTTTATCGGCGTGCAGTTGGCACTTAACACACCTTCGAACATAGATAGAACAATCTTCTTCTAGAGTGGGCCTGTAGAAGCAGAGCCTACTGATTTTCTTTGCTAACATCTGGCTAGTGACATGACCACCACAAACTCCAAAATGCACCTCTTCCACGACCTTCCAAGATTCATCATCATCGAGGCATCTACGAAGAACACCAGTAAGACCTCTTCTATAGAGAGACCTCCAACCAGAGTGTACCTTTGGGCGACTCTCCTTATGGCTTTCCTTTCTTCTATCATGGCTTCTTCAGGATAAGACTGATCTTTACAATATTTTGGCAATTTCATAGTACCATGGATTTTCCTCATTAGCCAATTCTTCTTCTAAGTCCAGTAGCATGACCTCTTTATTCTCAATGATCTCTCCTTCCTTAATCTTCTTGAGCAACTCTTCCTTGACCGTAAGGAACGCGAGATCCTTAATGGCAGGAGTGAGACGCCTTTGAATGATGATAGAGTGAAAGTTTCTTCTAAGAGGAAAAGATAAGGAGAAGGCTAACGAAGCAAGAGCATCTGCTAAGATATTTTGGTTTCGAGGAACATGGACAAATATTACTTTGGAGAAGAGCTTAGCGTATGTAGATGTGAGTTCTTGGTAGGGTTTAAGTTTAGGATCGAGCGTGCGACACTTGGTAAGCACTTGATGAAGAATAAGCTAACTATCACCTACTATCCGCAATTGGGTGACATCATATAGATGAGCAGCCTCAAGTCCGGCTAGAAGAGCCTCGTATTCAGCTATGTTGTTAGTGATAGGAAATACAAGCTGAAATGCTTATGGAATGGTGACTCCCTCTGGTGATAGGAGAACAATGTCGATCCCCTTGCCATGAGAGTTCAGAGGTCCATCAAAATATAATGTCCCCATGGGATCTGAGGGTTGGTTGACGAACATTAGTTCCTCATCTGGAAACTTTGATCGAACAGGATCAAATCTAGGGAGAGGGTGATGAGCAATATGTTCTACTACGGCATAGCCTTTAATCACTTTTTTTTGAATGTAGATGATGTCGAACTGAGAAAAGAAGCTTTGCCATCGTGCTAGCCTATCAGTGAGGACATATTTTTCAAGGAGGAACTTGATAGGATTCATGCGAGCAATTAGATGGACTTCGTGAGCTAAGAAGTAGTGCTTCAATTTCTCCACCACCCAGACTAGAGCATCACATGTTTTCTCCATGGTCGTGTACCTCTGCTCGCAGGGGTTGAGAAGCTTAGACAAGTAGTAGGTTGCCCTCTCTTTACCTTCTCCATCAACTTGCACAAGGACAACTCCTACCGAGTCATCTAGAACAGATATATAAAGAACATGTTGTTTGCCCGGAATAGGTGGCCTCAGGACAGGAGATTGGCTAGATAGTCCTTCAATCCATCAAAGGCCGCCTGACACTTATTATCCCAATGAAATTTGACTCCCGATTTGGTGATCTCATAAAATGGCCTACACCTTTGTGAATGTTGGGAGATAAAATGGCGAATGAATTGCAACCTCCAGATCAATCATCAAACATCTTTCAAATTCCTATGAGGAGACATATCTCATATTGCCCTCGCTTTGTTGGGATCAATCTCAATACCCCTTTTTCTAACAATAAATCCAAGTAACTTACCTGATGAAACACTAAACACGCACTTCTTGGGATTCATCTTTAATTGATATTCTCGTGCCCTTTACAGAACCTTAGCTAGAACTCCAGGATGCTCAATCCTTCTCCTTCATTTCACTACCAAGTCAACAACATATACCACTATATAAATATGGATCATATCATGAAAAATGGCCATCATAGCCCTTTGATAGGTGGCTCCGGCATTCTTGAGTCCAAAAGGCATGACCACATAGCAATACGTTCCCCAAGCTGTAGTGAAAGAAGTTTTCTCTTGGTCCTCTTCCGCCAGGTGAATTTGGTTATATCTTGAGAAGCCATCCATAAAGAATAGGGTTTCATACCATGTCATATTATCAATTAAAACATCAATGTGTGGTAGGTGGAAGTCATCTTTAGGACACGCACGGTTAAGGTCTCGGAAGTCTATGCAAATCCTTATACTTCCGTCCTTCTTCATTACCGAGACAATGTTAGCCACCCAATTGACGTAGAGGACAACTCTAATGAACCTAGCATTATGGAGCTTATCGACCTCTTCTTTCATCTTTAATGCCATTTGTAGGTAGAAACATCTCAACCTTTGTTTTACCGGGACATACTCTGGTTTCAATGTTAGGCAATGTTCAACTAGCACAGGGCCTAGTCCTGGCATATCCTCATAACTCCTTGCAAACATGTCCTTATACTCTTGGAGAACCTGAATAAGTGCCTCTTCTTCAAATGGCGAAATTTTTTGCTTATGAGGACAATCATAGGGTTTTCCTCGGTTCCCAAGTCGATTTCTTTGGTAGGTTCTTCTATTAAGGCTGATGGTTCGTCAAATCTCCTCATTCCGCTAGCAAATGCATCAGTCTCGTCCTCATACTCATCATACTCTTCATCCTCTTCTTCAATAGGGTCGTCGTCGTTCATAATCTCATAAACACCAAACCCTTCATCTAGAAGGAAAGCTTCCTCACATTCCAAATCCGGCAAAGGAATCGTATTCTTTAATAACTGGGGAATGGCTAGACACGCTCGGCATCTTCTGGCTAACTCCATCAAGAACCTACGGGGAACCTGCTTACCCTTGGCTTTCCTGCTAGCGACTACCCCAAGACTCTTATTACTAGAATAACTAAAAGAACTACCTTGATCACTAGATTCTAAAGAAGAGGAAGGAGAAAAGGGTACAGAGGAAAATAATTCAGAGGAAGATCCCTCCTCGGAGGAGTAGAGAAAGTCCGCTAATGGACCTTGAATGAGCGGCCCTTGGATCGGGGCACACTCATGAGCAAAATAGGAGGTCTCTTCAAGAGAAATGAGAGTGGAGGATTGGTGAGTTTGAAAATTGGCATTTTTTTTCGTTTTCAGATATAGTGAAGCAATGGAAGCGGGGAATAGGGGATGAAGCTGAGATTGAGAGAGAAAGTGGGGAGAATTGTTAACAGGGAGATTCCTCTCGGGGAGGTAGAATGGAAACCTGAGAAAATTGCTCGAGGAGCTGGGGAGGAGTTGAATAATCTTGGAGAAAATTGGGAGGAATGGAGATTTAGACCGCGGGTGGTCTAGGTATGTTGGCAATAAAGAGTTCAGAGCATAAAAAGGTTACCAAAGAGGGATGAATAGCATCGATAGGAAATAGACCGGCCCATAGTCTGTCTTTTATGAAGCCTTCCTCAAAGGGCACATCCGGCTCTCCGGTATCTGTGTAGTTGCTGAGCAAGCCTCTTGTCGGTGATCACCATCGGCTTCTCTAGCACATCGTGAATGAGTGGCGGCCATTCCGGGTGAGTTGGCATAAACAATCGACTCAGAGCTATAGTAATGTCATTCATATTGAACCATTTGTACCACTCACACTTCGGATCATCCATCTTTCTTCTTTTGACTCCAAGGCCTTATAAGTGGCCAATGATGCTATATGGTGAGCAAATTGCCGTGAATGGACATCTTGATTGTCTAGCATTGAGGTAATTACCGTGGTCTACCCTTTGGCCAGTTCAGTGGGCCCTTTTACAAAATGAGCATAGAGAGACCCATGTAAGAGGCTACCTGTCAATTTTGAGCGTGGATACTGTGGTGGCCCATGGCTCTTATTCATCTTTTACCGACTTTGCTTTTCCCGGCCCTTTATACCCTAGGCCATCTCGGGGAATGTGCTTTTGATCTTTTACGGGCTTCACCCTACCTTGGAGCCTTGCTCCCAATCCATTGCTAGTTCTGTATCCCATTTTCATCATAATACGCCAGCTTGGGGTATTCATCATCTGTTTCTTCCTCCCTTTTTGAGATAGGGGTGGTGCTTGAGTTGACATGGAAACTGGAGCTTGTGGCCTTAATAAATCAAGCCGCGGATCGGCAAGGTCTAGCATGGACAACAAAGGCTTATTGTCGACCAAATTGAAGGCAGCGATGTGGCCGAGAGAGCATGCACTATTGGTAGAACGGGCACACTCGTAACTTTGACAACTCACCCCTTGTGTGGGAATTTCAAACATTGGTGATTGGTAGACGGGACAACGTCAAGTGCTTGAATATATGGTCAACCTAGAATTCCATTGAAAGTAGGGTCCATGTCCAGAATGTGAAAATCAACAATGGCAGATACTGGACCCAACTCTACCTTTAAAGTTATCATCCCCATAGGCAGCTTCTTGGTATTATCATAAGCAGTCACTGTGATGGATGAAGGCCGAATTTCGCTCTCGGGTATGCCACACATCTTCAAAGTGCTAGGTGGCAACATGTTGATGGATGCGCCGGTGTCCACCAAGCATTGACTGACGGCCACTTTATTAATGTTGACATAATGCATAAGGCATATTTTCTGGTCGGCTTTGGTGCTAATTCATGCTCATGAAATACAATAGCCGGTTGATCACTTGCCGGAGTTAAGACTAATGTGATTTGCTCTACCGAAATGTCCTCATTGACCATCACCTTTTGTAGATATTGCATTAAGGCCTCTTGGTGGGTCTTCGACCTTTTAATCAGCTCTAAAATAGAAATTCTTGTCAGAGTTTTGTCCAAGTGTTTTAATAGATCATATTGCGAGCCTGGCACGAATTCCTGTTCTTACCCTTGTAGGGGCTCTTGCTCCTGACGATGCAGAAACACACGATGGAATATCCTTCCACTACGGAGCACCATTATTTGGGAAGTCTACACCTCCGTTGGGTTTGCGATAGGTAGAGGAAGAGGGAATGTTGGTATTGGCCGGTGAGGTAATTTTAGGAGAAGCAACCGGAGGAGGAGCCCTTATGAGGGGCTTGGCTGGTTGGGGATTGGTAATAATAGGTGTTGATGGCAATGGAGGTCAGTTGGGAAGAGGATTAGATGAAGTGGATGGCTCTTGGGTGGTCGATAAGCCTATGAGGCAAAGGGTTTGTGGATGTAGGTGTGTGGGAAACTGAAGATGTGGGAGGTGTTGGTGAAGGTCAGAGCAAGAGGGGCCTAGAAGGCAACGGGTTAGTGGAAGTAATAGAAGAAGGAGGGGGAGCAGGAGAAAGATGAATCAGGAGTGGCCGGGACGATAAGGGTTTGCGGAGGTGGAAGGAATTTGTGGTGAAGATGGAGAAGGTGAAGGATGAATAAGAAGAGGTATAAATGGTGGGTTAGTGGAGACGGAGGGAGTTTGATTCATGGGATGTATGAGGGGACGTGAAGGTTGAGGGAAAGGGGAAGGTTGTGGTGCTGCTTTCAAAAGGCGGGGAGGTTGGTTTGAATTTTGGTTTATAACAAGAATGGAGGCACTTTCTTCATGCCACCCATGTCCCCTCTCTACTTCATGGAAAGAGCTGACATGGTTTACCTGTTGATTCGGTGCAGGGTGCTCCGATAGTGGGTTATGGACAATTCCCATGTCCGGTTGTGGCGCGGGAGCTTGCTGCTGCTGGGGCGGTTGCTGGACTTGTTGCTGAGGTTGCTAACCTTGCTGCTACCGAGGAGGTCTTCAGGCTTTTAACGTAGCAATGAATCTTCTCATCTCGTCCCAATCAATACCACCTTGATCATTCATATCATAGATTTAATCTTTGAAGTGAAAGCAATTATCTATATTGTGACCCGACTGCCGGTGGAAGACATAATACCGAGAGGTATCCACATTTTTAGGCCAGGCTGGCCTTTCCTTAGGCAACGTGAGCGCGTTGGTGGCCATGAGGGCGTTGAAAATATCTTGAAGGCTCTCGAGTAGTGGAGGATATTGGGATCTCTTGGGGCCTGGAGGTCTTCTCGGCTACTGGGGAGCGTAATTATTTGGGGGTGATACTTGGTGGTATTGTGGAGGGACTTGGGGAGTTTTCTAGATGGCTTGGTTCAAAGGAGGGGGTCGGAATGGCTGAGGAGGGTTATTTGCTTGGTGGGGAGCTTGGGTATGAAAGGAGGGTTGTTGTGGTGGTTTCTGTGGGGTCTTGGGTTGTAAGGATTTCGAAAAGGTGTGGGATTGCCAACCATGCCCACTTGCTCGTTGGTGACTATACCCTCGGTTGTTCCACCATTGTTATTGTTATTGCTCTTCCTCACTACTCTTGGCTTTTGCTCAAAAAAATTCGATCATAATGGGCGAGTCTTTCACTTGAGTCTGAATGTAACGCGCTCGTTCATAGAGCTCCTCCATTGTGTTGAGCTTGTTCATAGCTAAAATGTGCCTAAACTGTAGTGTGGTGTTAGACACGATCATCTTGACTTGCTCCTGTTCCGAGAGAGTGTCCCTTAATTTCTCAGCCATTGCCCTCCATCTATCGGCATATTAGACGAAGTCCTCCTCGAGCTTCATTTTCTTGGCAACTAGACTGGTAATAGACAAGGACGGGCCCACACGGTCTCTATATTTCTGCAGGAATTTCCTTTGCACAACATCAAAATCACTAGCCTCGGTTGCCTCAAGGGAATAGAACCATTCAAGTGCCGAGCCATCTAGAGACCTCCTAAACAAGTATGCAAGAGACGCCTTGTTATTCTGCCAGAACGAAGCTTCATACATGAAATCCTTCAAATGGATGAACGGATTGCCAGTTCCATTGTAGCGTCGGAAGATCGACATCTCAGAGGGTGGCAAGTGAAAAACCGGCAATGTAGGAAGAGTGACTTTCGGAGTGTCCTTGGGGACGGAGACCTTCTTGAGTTGCTCCTCCATTTGAGAGATGTTATGGTTGAGGGTTTGAGTGACTGACTCAGCAGGGGCCGGATTGACATGGAATTCGTTGGGAATATGCTTCCTTAGAAGATGGGGTGGAGATGGATGTTGCGGCCCAACAACAGAATGGCTTGCCGGTTGCACCGGTGCAAAAGGAATAACCGAGGTTTGTGGACGTGGAGAATGACGAGATGGAGGTTTCTGCTGGACCGCCTGGTCATTAGAAGTGTTAGGTTCTTGGCCACCCCCGACCTGAGGGGGATTGGAAGAAGAGGAGGGGACAGATTTCCCCTTGAGAGCGGATTGAACTGCTTGTCATCGAGTTTCATCAAGATTGGACAAAACGTGAATGAGAGCATTCAAATCAAAAGATAGGGAAGCTTCCCCAGATGTGAGTTGGATCGTGGGCTGAACCTGAGGGGAGGAATCAGCCATTTGGGTAGTGTCTACAACGTAGACTTGGGAGGGAGGATATTGAGAGGGACAATAGTTTCCCTCATAGTGAATAAGACCTTGAGGAGGAACCTCATAAGACTGGTCGAATTAACCATCCTCATAACCATCATATGAATATTCATAATTCGCCATGTTAACAATTTTACCTGAGCGTAGCATCATGATTGTAATTAAGAACTATTCAAACAAGTGTAGCTAGCAAAGCAAGCACTCAAGCAATTTGGCAAACGAGTTATGATGATTACGCGCAAAGTTTTATTCCTTTTCTTACATTTAAGCAATGATGTCTTATGGAATAGAGTGTGAGTTCTCTTCTTAATGTAGACCCTAGTTTCAATTCAGGTTTATCTCTGGGTCAACTATATTTTCTCTCTCTTCACAATGTATGGGTTATCTAAACTCTGGGGTGCTTCAAATGGTACAACCAGCCCAGTGATCGAAGAGGGAATCCTTCGATGTCGGGAACTTACAGAGGTTTTGGTTAAGGAATTTCCCGTCCGATGAGAGGAATACTCAATCGGAGGGTCCCTCCTTTCCCATGAAAGTGTGGGAGATCCTAAGAGTGTAGAGAGAGGAGGTCTCTCAACCAAAAATGCCCTAGGATGCAGGCTAATGCAAATAGGATCAATAAGACAGCAAATGAGATCAATAACCCGAATAGAGCAGAGGTAGAAAATCAATTCTGGAAAAGAATCTGCATCCTTGCCAGTGGGCGCAGAAATAGAGATTGGTGTCTGCGTCGTTGGCGCTAATTCTCAGAAGGAAACGAATTTACGTCTTTGTAGTAGATGCTAAATCTTTAAGCTGCGCCTTTCTGGAAAGGCGCTGAATCGCTGAATCGCAAACAGTAAATTGCAAAGAATTTGCTCCTTGGAGTTAGACACTAATTCTTTAAACTACGCCTTTCTGGAAAGGTGTTGAACCATAGAAACAGTAAACTAAACAGAATTTATGTCAGAGATTTAGACACTAATTATGAAATAAACACTTGACTGAGCAGACGCATATTCTTAATAGAAAAAGAAACTCAAAATTCAAACAGAGATGAGAGAAGTTCTCTTCTTTTAATCTTATGAGATAATTCAAAAAAACCAGCAATCAGATGGGAGATGTGCACGTGGTGCACAAGGGAGTAAAAGAAATAACATGCTACGTGGAGCACCATGGAGGGGCATACGTGCGTGCCAAAGGGAGGGGCACACTCGGGTGCCAAAGGGAGGGGTAATCAAAATAAAAATAGCAAGTGTCCCACCGTGATCGCCAATTAGTGAATGTCACAAAAAAGATTAAAAAAAAGAAAGAGAAAGGGTTAATTAATTAACTAAATATGGGGGATAAAATGAAGTAAAAATTGGTGGGGGAAGGGAGCATGTAGATGCTAATAGAATGTGATGGCCATAGGGGTTATCTCAAAAGAAGAAAGGAGTGATCGCAAATACCTTGTGAGTGGGGAGATTTAGAGTTCCACTTCCACGTTCAATCGGCCGACCGATGAAGAAGGTTTCTGTCTTGATTACCCTTAAAATAAACAAAGACAAACAAAGAGCACTGGATTAGAATATGAAGTGTAGTATCAATCATCAATATAAATAAAATTATAGAACATAGGGATGAACACACCCTGTGTGTTTTGGTTTCTAAACCGCTTAAAAGGATTAAGGGAGGGAAATGGCGATGAATGTAAAATAGTAACGGATCCTAGCAAAGGGATGCTAGGGATGAATGAAGGATGATGCAACTGAACTAAGAATAAGGACAGAGAAGAAAAGAGTGAGGAGACGGAGGTTAGTCCTCCAAAACTGAAGCTCTGCAGGATGCTCTGCGTAACAGGGAGGAGACTCCTTCTCCTTTAACACAAAGGGCAGAACGGCAGGAGGATGAAGAGAGCTCGCAGAGCTCCTTCAGCTTCAAAGGATCCCTTCAGAAAAAAAACTCCATGACTCTAATCTTTTAACCTTCGTAAACGATCTGCAATACTCTCCTAGTAACTCTCTATGTGTGTGCTAAAGCCTTCGTTCAATAATCTCTCGTAAGTCTCTTCAAAGGCATTCGTCGTAACCCTCGAACATAAGCTCTAAAGGACAATTTATAGGCCAAAAATCCTAGCTCCAATGGGTTTTAAAACAAGGAAATAAGTTTACGACGTGGATCTCCTTCCTCCGAAGGTCAAAGATCCAAATCCTACTTGGAAAATAATGCAGAGGAAGCTTACGATCGAAATGAACACAGAACAGAATTAGCGTCAACTGCAGTTGCCGCTACTTGAATTAGCGCCTACTGCGGATGTCGCAAATTCTTAAGTAAAATATGAAAATAAAAGGTTTCCAAAATTAAAAACCAGAATTAGCGTCCAAGGCGATGTCGCTAATTAATTAGCGCCTTCGTAAAGAGGCACAAATTCTTTCGAATTTAGAACTCTAAACACAAATCCAAAATGGCAGGGAATTGGCATCTAGGATCTAGACGTTTAATTAATATGCGCCTATGTAAAGTGGTGCAAATTCCCTGAAACCCTAAATTTTTATTAAGGAATTTGTGTCAAGTTTATGGACATTAATTACTTTGAATCGACTGAGAAGGGAGTTTGTCGATCTAACATTTAGCACATGCCTCTCTACGAAGGCGCAGATTCTGACATTGGCGACTTGGCCCAGGACGTTAATTCCTTATTCGAATAAAACCAGAAGATGAGAAGGAAAGAATTATCGCCCTTCCACAGAGGCGCAGATTCCTAAATCAGCGTCCAGATCACGGACGTTATTTCCAAAAAAACTCAAAAAAATAGAAAAATCATCTTATTGACCCAGTTATGAAATCCACCTTGGGGCATTATGGTGTGACATGAGATTTGCTCATCTTAGTGCCAATTTTGGTGTGTCTACAACTACCACTCTTAATCATGTTTAAGAAGCACTTCATTTTAAAAAAATGTGCGTGAATGAGATAATGACAATGCATACGTACGCAAATACGTTACCTTGTGACCTTATCACAGAAGCAGCTGTCGGTAGTGATCTTGATTAGCATGGGATATGTTGCTCTCATTTGGCAGATAAGAATATAAGAAGCAAGGATTAGAAGTGACTTAATAAGAAGGAGTGGTGCCCAAACCAGACTCAGATGAATAAGGAGAAAAGGAAAAGAGGTGAGGGTTAGAACTCCCTCACTAAGGTGTAGAGACCTTGATCACATGAACGGTCTATAAAATAAAAAGGATATTAGTGGGAGGAGTTAGGACTAAAGCCTTGAAAGCAGTGAGAGAAAGGGCAGATACCCAAAGCAATTGATGTAAGAGAAATCGGGTCGGACCCGGGATCGGGCAGAATCAAAAGAAAAAATTGATAGAGGGTGAGAGGCGGATCCGGAGGGTCCAGAGGTAAAGGAGGAGAATCATGGTGGGAAGAATCCAGAGGTTCCGGAGGAAGAAAGTGATGAGGGACATGATGCCCAATGAAAAGGTATGGAAAAAGGGGGTTCAAAAGGAGGAAACGAACAAAGGACGCAATCTCCTGGAAGAGTAAAAAGATGAATCAGAAGAAAGAAAGGGGGTCTGGAGGCTTCGGAAGAATAGAGTGAGAAGGGGCGCGATGCCCTGGGAGATGAGGAAAATCTGGCAATTTCGGGAGGAGAGAATAGGAAAGGGCGTGATGCCCGGAAAGGATAAGGGAATACAATAAAGAATCCGGACATTTCGGAGGAAGAAAATAGTGAGGGTCACGATACCCTAGGAGAGGAGGAAAATCTAGAAATTCTGAAAACCAAGATGAATCAAAAGAAGTGAAGTGGTGAGGATACAGAGGTTCCGGAAGTTGGGGAAGGTACGGGTTCGAAAACCTGGAGGTTCCGGAGGGAGAAAATAGTGAGGGTCGCGATACCCTAGGAGAGGAGGAAAATCTGGAAATTCTGAAAACCATGATGAATCAGAAGAAGTGAAGTGGTGAGGATCCAGAGGTTCCAGAAGTCGGGGAAGGTACGGGTTCGAAAACTCGGGAACGAAGGATGAATGCAAATGCAATGACTGTATGGAATCGAAAACTCGGGAAAGAAGGATGAATGCAAATGCAATGACTGTATGAAATGCAAGGGATGCAAAAGGAGGATTCTCCTTCTCACCCCATGAGTGGCCCATAGAGAGAAACTGGTGGATGGAAGGGAACAAAGGGTGAATGGGTCAATGGAAGGCCCATCATCAAGAGAATGCTCGCCCCTCCATGGCGAATAAGGTGCTCAATCGGACGGCTCAATGAGTGGCATTAATGCCCAAGTGCTCTCATTTTATAATCCAAAGTAAGTGATAACTCTTTTGGTAGGTAATCAAAGTGAGAATTTGGGAGTTCCACTTATAGCGTGAGAATTTTGGCTTGAAATAGCTTTAGCTTCTTCAAAAGTAACTCCCGTGAAAAGTGAGGAGTGTCAATATGAGGGAGTCAGAATATCAACATTGGAAGCTTCGCAATGCTCAAGGCTCTTGGAATGTTTTGTTGGAAAGTAGTTGGTAATACGGGCACTTGCCCCTTGCGTGGAAGTAAAGATGGAGAAGATATGAAGTTGAGTGCTTCTAGCAAAGAGTGCCCAGCCCTGCCCTTGAGCATAGATTTCATCACCTCCTTAGCAACAAAATACGTCATTACAATGTTTGAGGAGGACCCCCTCTCTTGATTAGGAACTTGCACTATGATGGAGCAAGGGGTAATGCGAGCTTTGAAAACATCTTGACCAATGAGCAATGTGACCTTGATAATCTTGGTCTTGGGCCGACATGGCATCAACTCTTGACATCCTTCCTTAGTGAGAATTGGTGGAGACTTTTCAAAAATGCCCGGCACAAGAACACAGATCAGCATTCGGCAAATAAAATGTTGAACTTTGAAAGGCATAGCCGAAACTGAATCCTTCTTGCCCAGCTCTTGAACATCCTCTTTGGCAGACGCACTTGTAGAAATACACCTACTCCGAGGGGAGGTGGAAGGAAGAGAGATGGAGGTGGTAGGCTCAATGGATAAGGCAGGTTCAATGGAAGACGTTGGAGGAAGGGTAGGTGAAGGTTCAAACACGGTGAGCTTTTCCCCTTGCTCGGAAGCAGGCGGGGTCGGCTCGGGTGCAAAAATAAGTGGACCATGCTCAGGTTCGACTATGGGTTTAGGTAAAGGGTTAAGTGGAGGGTTAAGGATGATTGGTTTTGGGATTATGGGGATGATGGAGGGCCTAAGTGGCGGCGATGGAGGACGAATTGGTTGGACAATAGTAGAACTAGTGGAAGGCTCGGGGGAGGCTGACGGTGAGGGGGTTAAGGGTATAGTAGTTGGAGGGGTAATAATAGTGGAAGGTTTCGTGTGGATAAAATGTCTAATTTTGATGGGGCATGAGGTTTTAAGGGTAGGAGAAGATTCATGGTGCATTGACGTGGATTGTTGGAATATCGACCCATCATCGTAGCACCATGAGGTTTCATAAATGGCGGTAGAAATGGTGTCGGTGGCGTCATCCTGAGCAAGTGATTCTTGTGGTAAAGGCAGAACTGAAAAGCAGAGGAAACTCAGAGTAGGTGTATTTTCAAAATATTCATCTTGTGTCGGCTCAAATTCTCCATCAAAAGTTTCATCATGTGTTGTTTTTAATTCTTCATCATCGGATTCAAGTGGATGCCATAGTGGAGGCGTATGAATGGGTGGATGAATATGATGATGTGAAGGATATTGTGGATGTGAATGCGGAGGCGGAGGGCCGTATGAAGGAATGTGATGGACGGGTGGTGGGCGGACGGCGTCCACTTGACCATGAAAAGTTGTCGGGCTGACTTGCTCACTCATATTTACAATGCCATCTTCAATCTTTCTCTCCTTCCAATCTTTCTTCATCTTAGTGATGTTATTCATGAAAGCGTGAAGGGGATCGACTTGAGGAGGAGGAGGCCGTGAACTTGTGACCTTCTTTAATTGTTCCTCCATTTTGGTGATTTTATCAATCAGGACCTATTGGAGGGGTGTTACTCGCGAAACAGAAGGAGACCTTAGAGGCCGGCTTGATGTGAATGCCGTGGAGGGTTAATGGGCCGACCCACAAAAGAACCTGGTTGGACCGGGGTGTAAGGAATATATGGGCCTTGGGGCCATGGAGGACGGTGAATAGAAGGAGGCGGGTGATGGACCACCCGAGTGGGAGCAGAAGGAGGATGAGAAGAGGGCGGCGGGTGATGGGCCAGCCGTGAAGGAGTGGGAGGAGGAGGAGGAGAAGAAACTACGCCCCAAACAATGGCCTGAAGGACTTGGATTTGTTGAGGGGTGAGATGCAACCCTTGAGAGACTTTCTCATTGCATGGAGGAGGTGGTTCCCGGGGAGTAGCGGCTCGTGATTGATGCAAGGGTCCATAAGATTGTGAATTGCCCATGGGGCGGGGAAAACCATTAGAATTAGGACGTGGTCCCTTAGGAAAATTATGGTGAGAATCATAAATGTGAGGGTTATAGGATGTGCTAGGTTGGTCATCCTCATGGTTATAGACATGATTTCACATGTTTGGATTACCAAGGTGAAACATTATCCAAATCAAACAATAATTCAATCAAAGCAATTTGCAAAGATACCAAACAAGTGGATGATTACGCTTGGTTTTTATTAAACCTTGATGTGAATTAGATGGTTTTAAGAAGATTGATGTGATTCACTCAAGGTAAGAACCTAGTTTTAATGTAGTTCACTTCAATGCCAACTAGGTTGATTCTCTCACCACGTTTAGGCCAACTAAATCGGGGAACTTCAATGGTACAACTAGCCCAGTGATCGAAGAGGGAATCCTTTGACGTCAAGGACTTACGAAGGCCTTGATTTAAGAGATTCCGGTCCAATAAGATGAGTTCTCAATTGGAGGGTCCTTTCTTCACCAAGAGGGGGTAAATATCTCATAAAAGTGTAGGGAGAGGAGGTCTCCCAAGCAAAAATGCCCTAAGTGCAAGAATTAATGCAAAAGAAATGACAAAATGAATGTATGAACAATAATATGTAACATAAATGCAAAGCAGAACATAGAACAAGGAAGTTATGTGAAAACAGAAGAATCTGCGCCAGGAATAGTGGGCGCCAATTTTTGAAATTGGCGTCCACTACCATAGACGCAACCTTGTTCTTCTTCTTCTTTTTACAGAGGATGAACGCGGTTGGGGGAGGACCACTTTCAGAAGAACGCGATTCTTTTTCTGACCGCGTTCATAGAAAGAGTAGGGGCAAGAAAGGTACAGAACTAAAAAATGATGGAATAAAAAGTAAAAAACACTCACAAAATCCCAATGTAACTCATGGCAATCAACAAAATATAAAATGTAGCATGATGTCCCCTAATTGTTTTTTAAAAAAAGAAGTGAATTTTTCAAAATCTAACAAATTAACAATAACGTAAGGGAGGGGGTTGTGCACGCGGTGCACGAGGGAGAAAAAATGATAAAAAAAAGGAAGTGTTACAAGGAGCACAAGGGGGAAGATGCACCGTGGGTGCAAAAGGAGAGGGCACACGCAGGTGCCAAAGGAGAGGGTAATCTAAAAAGAGCAAAAGGAGTCCCACTGTGATCGCCAATTTGTAGATTTATGGAAAAATCCACAAAGAAAAAATTATAAAAGATTATATGGTGTGGAAGAGGGAGTAAAAGAAGGGGAAAGGAGAGCATGCGTGCATGCTATAGATGGAGTGTGATCGCCAGAGACCGCGGGCCTCAAAGGAATATAACAATGAATAAAGGAGGTGATCGTGAAAAATACTTTTGAAAGCGGGGGATTGTGAGGTCCAACCTTCTCTTTCAATCGGTCGGCCGATGAAGAGAGCTCTTCTTATGATTACCGTTGCAAACCAAACAAACACCAACAAAAAAAGATATGGATTAGAAATTAAGTGTGTGTCGCAAGAAATTCTTAATGAATAAAAACATGAAAGCATGGGAAATAACACACCTTGTTGGTGTTGGCCTTTAAACCCCTTTGCAAAGGGGAGGAAAAATAGTGATGATATGAGGGAGGTGTGCAAGTGTTGCACAATTGGGAGAATCTTAATGCGGTTGAGATGATAAACATAGATAAAGAAGATAAGGGGGATGATGCATGAACTAAATAAAATGCATAAAGAAGAGATAAAGGGAAGATAGACTTATTGGATTGTTTCTCCAAAGAAGGGGCTTCAATGCTTCAACGTGGCTTCAAGGGGATGGAGCTCCATTGAATAAGGCTCACAACGCATGGGAGCTAGGCTCCTTCTACTTGAGTCTTTAGTCCAGCAGCACCTCCCCAAGAGATCAAAAACTCGGCCCTTTTACACAAGAGAGAGTCGGGGGTCCTATTTATAGAGGGAAAATTCATGGGTTTAATTCTCTTAAAATTATAAAATCAAGTTTTAGTGAGATTTGGAGAGATAAAATCATCCGCCATGTGTCCTCACAACCTTAGAAAGCCATATGGCCCCTTTCCCAAGTGGGAAAGGAGCTCAAAATGAGGAAAGAAAGGAGGTCTGCTGGGTTCAGAATTCTACAAGAATTTGCGTCAGGCACAGTGGGCACCAATTAATTGGCGTCAGGGAAGAAGTCGCCAATTTCAGAATTAAATATGAAAAGTTCAGAAATTACCAAAATTAGAAATGAATTCGTGTCCATGGGAATTGACGCGAATTATGAATTTATACGAATTTTAGTCAGAATTTAAGGCACAAAATATAGAAATAAAATTTGCGTCTAGACTCACGGACGCGTTTTTAAATTAACGACAGAGATTAAGACGCTTTTTCATGATTATTTTTGGAAAGTCAAAAATTACCAAAAATTGAAAAAGGCAATCGTGATCACCTGGACGGACGCGAATTAGGAATTTTATTAAATTTTGGTAATAGTTTAAAACCTCAAAATATAGAAATAGAATTGGCGTCATGGACACGGACGCCAATTAAAGAATTGGCGACTTCATGGAGAGGTGTTAATTCAAATTAATAGGGAAAAAAATAAGGAAATAGAATTAGCGTCAAGTATATAGACGCCAATTAATGAATTGGCACATTTCCAAAGAGGCATTAATTCTTCATGAAAATGAGTTTTGACACAAAATGGGAAAAAGAAGAATTCGCGTCCATGGTAGTGGACACGAATTAAAAATTTGCGCCTTTTCGAAGAGGCATTAATTTAAATAATTAACACAAATTTTGGCCAAAATATAAGGAAGAGAATATGCATTCACCTGTCTAGAAACCAATTAAAGAATTGGCGCCTTTCTCGAACGGCATTAATTAAATAACAATTCAAATTTAGCCAAAAAAGGTGAAGAAATGAATTTTGGTCCGCTTGCCTTGATGCAAATTTTAAAATTAATGGCTTCCCGGACGGACGTTAATTCTTGAAAGAATTGGCCAGTGATGCTGGCGTTGATTCAAGGAATTGGCGTCCACTATGTCTGACTCCAATTCAAAACAGCCCTGAAAAATTAGAGAAAAATTCATGAAAATCTGAAAAAATAGGAAGAAATATTGAAAGATGTGGAAAAGTTGAATATTTAAGAAAAATTAGAAAATCACTCAAGTAAGTCAATTTGAGGGTCAAATTGGGGCATTATAATGCGATAGGAGATGTACTCGAAGTGATGTCAATTTTGACGTGTCTACACCAGCTAGTCCTTGTTCTATGTTTCCGTGGTTATGTGTCTCAGTTTCTACCTGGGACGAGTAGGGAGACACCTGGGGCACGGACTAAGACATTAGTGGACACATCCGGCCTTGCTTCTAGTGGGTAGCACTCCCGTCTTCTGTGTTCTGGTGACTCTATTCCCTTCTGTCTAGATGTGACTGTTATGGCGGCTCCATACTTTTAGTCCCTTGTGCCACATGGTTTGTGAGGCTTGCACTAGTGTAGTTCTTTTATTTATTATTTACTGCCTCATTCTATTATAACTTATTTATTTATTATCCCTACTTATTGGTTATCACATTGTTCAGTTTCTCGTTGTGAGGTAGGTGTTGTGCATGTGCGTATCACATGATTCTTTGGTTTTGATGATGGAAACTATGAGTCATTATAAGCACTTCTCAAGAGATGTAATCCTGAAATAGACAATGCATATGAGACAGACAATGACTCATCAAACCTTCTCCCCCTTTGCCATCAGTAAAGAAGGTTCAAAGTAAGGCCAAATACAAAAACATAAGATAAAAGAAGGATTCAAGGCCAGACACAAGCAAGCGAGCAGGCATCCAGATGTTAAATGCCATGAGTTCTGGAGTAGCCAAAAGTAAGAACAGATTGTTAGGTCCCATTAACTATTAGGTCCCTTATTGTTAGGTCCCTTGTTGTTAGGTGCCTTGGCTTGGCAACCATAGATCATACACATTGGCACCGGATGCCATGAGTTCACAGTACAACGTTTATGCAAGATATTTGAACATAGCAAGATGATGCAATCAGTGAGCAGTTCTTCAGCCAATGAGCTAATTTGGTTTTCAGGGTTTTTCAAATTTTTAGGTCTTTTTGGTTTTCAGATTTTTAATATGTTCTATGCAATGCATGAAGGAAGAAAATGCAGACCAACCGATTACATGAAGAAACCTGATGCCAATTGCTTAGAGAGATGATGCTTTCATAGTAGCTAAGAGCATGGATCAATCAAGAAGTCAATTTGTCTTTAAGACAAATGCTAGGACAGCCAGACAAAAGTCTGGGCACAAGGACCAGATTCAAGAAATCTTAGGATGGGTGTACTTTAATCCTGAAGCCAAATTCATAAATGCAGAGTTATATATTTTTTTGAATCTTCAGTTATAGAATTTTAATGACGAAGCCCTTATAATCAAATTGGTTTAAAACTGATGAGTCCTGAGTTTCTCAATAAAAAAGTATTTGAAGATTTCTGCATTCAAAAATTAATAGAAATAAACCAGAGTTACATGTGCAATACTACGTTAGCTTCCTCAAATCCTACTCATTCAAATTCCATTAGCCCCTTTGAAAGAAACTACAGCTAATATTGAGATTAAACACCTTATGAAGTTTCTGATTTTATTGATGAGGGCCACCAAATTTAGATTTCTCTTTTGATGTCCTTTGTTATTATTATTTTTTCATTTTTTCAAGAGCATTCAGGTGGAGCATGCACCTTTTGACATGAGGATGCACGTTGATCAGACGCCAGCATCCCCAGTTACTCAATATCACTCACCAGTATGCTTTATTTTGAACAGAGATAGCAAGGCACTTCATGACTCCATCCGCTTCACTTCATTGATGAAGGGATTTGGTTTCTTAGTGAATCCATTTGCCATTGCTCTGCCTTAGAGCACTAAACGCAGTACACTCCATTTTACGTAAGGATATACGTTTATCAGACGCCAATATCCCCAGTTACTCAGCATGACTGAAGTTCATTGCTTTCATTAAGTGTAGCCCCTTGTTTTTTGAAATACAGATCGATTGATGTTTAAAAATAATACTATAATGAAGTTTCACACTCGAAGAAGCCTTTGTACTTAAGATAAACTTTTAGATTTCAAAAGGCATAACAAGATAGAACATGAAACAATGGTTTAAGTCTATTAAGTCTGAATACAACAATTTTCAAGAAAGTTCAGTTCAAAACTCATGAACCCATTAAACTTAAACCAACAGTTTTATATCCTGGGCAATCATGGTAATCCATAAAAGAAGATTCTCTTTTAAGATTTACTCTGATAAGTGAGCACAGTAACAGTTAGAAATTCCCCCAAGAGTTCAAGGCATTCAAGGAGATAGGAATTAGGCAGCTGACATTTGAGCAAGTAGAAGATGTTCCAAGCAGGTTCAAGTAATTGAAGACATATGGCAGATTGATAGATCAATAGGTTTCAGTAGAAATGCTCCCCCTTAAAGAGTGGCTTACAGGAGGGTTGTTGGGTGGATCAGAGGAAATGATGTTCATAAGCCAAGAGTGATCATTGCTCAATATGAAGAATACACAGGAATGTTAGGTAATCCGATACGTCGATGCAGGCACTACAGGAGATCGACTCACATTGTTCAGCGAGAGAACAGTTTTCAAGAGAAATGAACTGCGAGGTCAACCTGAGCAGTTCTAGGGTCGACCTATTCAGCAGCAAGGAGGATTTCAACAGAGTTGGAAGTACTGATGGCATAGGGTCTTGCCAGATTTCAAAAACATTCAGCAAACACAATTTTTTTTTAAGGTTAAAGCAATAAACATGATACATTTTCCTTTTTTTTTTGCATGGCAATTGAAATTAACAACATTCAGAGAACAGACTAAACAAGCTATGCATGATAGTTTAACTCTCAGACTATTCCTCAAAAAGGTCCATTGTTCAAGAAGCACACACAAGAGTTATACAAATGCATATGTGAGCAATTTATGAAAGCAAGGGAATCTCCCCCTACGGATATGCAATCAGTTCATGTGTCAACAAGATAAAAAACCTGAGACCTCAGATGGTGCAGACTGCAAGCATGCAGACTCGACTTTTATGATGACTCCCCCTAAACTAGTGCATGAATTTCAGAATGCTTTCACGAGAATCAATAAGAGGGTATGCAACCTATGACTTATGTGAACACTTCACCCATGGCACTGGGCGGAGAACTTGATCTGAAGATCACCTCATGCATAGCGATAGTTTCTAGATGGAGTAAATCCAACCTTCCACAACTCACTATTCTATATACCAAGGGTTCATGACACAATAATGCATTTAGAGTGTAAGACATGCTTGTCATAAAGCATTGGGTCCCTTGAGCATGAAATGCATGAGAGTGCATGAGACCATACAAGTGATGTTTAGGATGAACACACATATGCAAGCAACTCATCTTTCTATCAATTCCCTCAATCATAACGGATTCTTCATGAATTAAGCAAAGAGGGGTTTTTCAGTTGCTTAGGATCTATTGGAAAACAACAAAAGGCTTAATTGCATCAGCTACTAAGAGAACCTATCATGCACAATTAACATTAGAAAAAAAAATATTTACAATCCTAATATGCTTCATTAACAAAGATTGATGGTTTTGTTCAAAAACCTGTGCCTTGAGCTTTTATCACATGCTGATCCTTTGTTCAGCTCCAAGGCACCCTACACCCAAAATTCTTATTTGGAATTTTTAGGTACCCAAGTTTTCTTGGGTCCTTGATGGTTAGCAGCACTTCTGGGATGAGACTTTCTTTTCTGTGCTGCGTTCAAATCATCCTTTCTCATCCAATGGCAATCATCAAACATGTGTCCATTTTCACCATAATAAAAATAGCACACACTTGACTTGACATTCTTTCTATGTGCATGTGTATTAAACCTTTGTGGGTGAGCATGGATGCCACCATGTTGACCAGGAGAGTGAGTCCTACCTTTGAGATGCCAACAGTCCTTGACTGTATGGCCGATTCTTCCACAATGAAAGCTGCAATGGTGGAGATCTCTTCTGCTGGCCCTAGGGTGTGTCGACCTGTCCCGAGGGGTGCGTCGACGCACTGGGTCATACCTGGGCTTTTGAATGTGAACGCGCTGAGCACGCTTTGTCCCAGCGTTGACTTGTCCCTTGCCATTGCCTTTTACATTATTCCTTCTATTTGGCCTACTCTTAGCTCATCATACTTCAAGACTAAACAGTCATGCATAATATGTCCATTGAAGAGGCGAAATCTCGTGATGTGTCCTGAGCGGGCTGTGGATCACCGGAAGATGAACTGCAAGACATGGAAACGTATCAGAGGGCCCAGGGGGTTTCCCTGGGGAAAAACCCTCCGATGGTTAAGTCAGTAGAGCTGTGGTGGAAGCAATAATGGGGAGGAGAAAAACTAGTGCGCGAGATTCCTCTCCACCAGAGGGGTGAAGCGGATTGTGCTCAGGAGTTTAGGTGTATGAGTGCCTTAATGGCTCTTACCTTCCACCGGAGGGTATCCCTGGTTTAAATAGTACGCCGCCTTCAGGAGTCCCGCAAGCTGAGGGGTTTCTGGCGGGGGTTACGTCCTCAACGTGGGCTTTCATGGCCTTATCGTGGGAACGTTATCGCCTCGAAGTCTGGCGGCTTCTTGATTCCCCTGTCCGATGGGGACTCTTAACAGCAGCACTAACGGATAATATCCGGTCTGGCCAAGCTTCTGAAATGCCAGCCTTGTCCGGGCGATGAGCATAGCTCGGTGAAAGAGGGGTTGGATAGGTCGGCGAATGCCTGTCTCTCCCGGGCGGGGAAACGGCTTGGGCCGGACCCTCCTTGTGACCTGACCATTACTCGGGCCCTCCGAGCCTAGGGGCCGTCGGGGAGAGTTGGTTCCTCGAGTGTTTGTTCATTGGGCTTTTCTTTCCTAAGTGGGCCCTGTGGGCTGTCACTCAGGTGAGCTTGCCTCGTTGGACCCTGTTGGGTCTTGTTGGGCTGCTCTTTGAGTGGGCTGCAGAAATCCCCCTCTCCACTTGTCCCCCTCCTACTCCCGAGCCATGGAGGCTCGGTCGAGTAGTTTTTGAGGCTTTGGACCGACGTGGCTCAGGTGGGTGGAATTCTGTTGGCGTTATGGAGCCACGTGTAGTGGTCGCCTGGGCCCGTAATGATGATCCTGACAGATTTTAAACGAAGGGGCCCCCCTTTTCTCAGAGCACGGAACGACGCGCCGCCTTCCTCCAGGGTTTTATAGGCGTTGGGCGCTGTTCGTCGTTCTAGGCTTCTCAGGGTTTTAGGCTTTCCTTAGTTTCTTTGCTTCTGGGGCTCCTTGATGCGTCGTGAGAGCACAGTGGAGACGCATAGTCTTGCGGCGGCGTTTGAGGAGTTGGCGAGGATAACCGCGGAGGCGGTCCGGCAACTTCCTTCCCCCCCGGAGTCTTCGAGCTCGCGCGAGGGATCATCTTCCAGCTCGATGGCAGATCTGCCTTTGGAAATCGAGCGGGTGAGGCGGGAGCCCGTCCCCAATTGCAGTGAGTTGGGGGAAGCTGATATGAGGAAGCTGGAGCATCGTTTTTGCTTGCCTCTCAGGTACAGCTTTGCCGCCGCCGCCCCATATGAGACGAGTCTGGACAGCCGTACGGGGCACATTTGCACTTTTCTTCTGGCTTGGAAGAGTGGGTTGCGCCTTCCCTTCGAGTCTTTTGTACTTAAGCTTCTCGAGTTTTTCCGGTTGGCGCCTATTCAGTTGGTGGCCAACTCGTATCTCCTTCTTTCCGCCTTTCGGATTCTCTATCGTTAGCACAACATTTTTCCTTCCTTGGACCTCTTCCACTATTTTTTTGAGTTGAAAGCGCACCCGTCGGCGGGGAAGAGCTTCTACTTTATCCAGGCGAGGAGGAACAGGAGTTGCATCTCACTCGCAGCGAAGGACTCCTCGCATAAGGGGTAGAAGACCCAATTCTTCTGGGTGAAGGCGGAGGCGACGGACGAGTCTTGGAGATGTCTGGTCTCACCCAATTTTCATCCGAATCTTCCCCCTCACCAGGAGGAGTTCCCTCCCCACGTGGAGCGGCAGGCCGCTCGTCTGCTGGATAACCGCCAGTCGACCGAGGAGCTGGTGACGCCAAAGAACATCGAACGGTGTTTTCTTACGCGGTTGACGTTGACATGTACCGCTCTCGAGGTTCTTCTCCTGGGGTGGTTGTTACTTTCTTTCTTCTGACCGGGTCTTCTTCCTTTGTTGCAGACGTGAGGCGGGAACCTCTGGAGGAAGTTGCTGAGGTCGTTGATCTGGGAGATGACTCGGCGGCCGACGAACCAGATGCTTCTGCGGGTCGCGCCCAAGCTCGAGATAAGGGCAAGGGGGTGGCCCCCGAGGGATCTTCACGACCAACTGGTACGAAGCGCAAGGATCACATGGCGGAAAAGTTGCGGGAGGCCGCGAAGGCCAGGAAACGGGCCAAGAAGGCAGGTCTTCCTACTACCGCCGGGGGTGACTCCGGCTCGGCGGCGCTCCCCTCTCGGGGGCAAGATGGGGCCGACCCCTCGGGGCCAGCTCCCCCACCCGCCAGGCCAGAGGGGGCCGAGGAGACCGGGGGCCCTTCAGAGGGCGGCGATGGGTCGGCTCTCCCCCCACGGGGGTAGAGGGGGCCGATGTTGAAGTAGTTGACGCTGAGACTGGGGGATCGGTCGGAGTCGGTGATGTCTCGGTTGGCGAGGTGCGGGCTGAGACAGGCAGGGCTGGGGGTTCGCCCGCGAGGGCGTTGCAGCCCCAAGTGCTTGAAGTTCCCGGTGCGGTCGATCCCGCGGCGCCGGTCGAGGTTGGGGGTTCACCCGGGGAGGCGTCGCAACCCCAATCGACTGTGGTGCGCGAGGCGGTCAGCTCTGTCGCTCGAGCAGAGCCTTCTGGCGGGGTGCCCAGGGCGAAGCGGTTCCCTCTCCCGGAGCCCTTGGAAAGGCTCGGTATTACGGGTGACCTGTATCGGGTCTGCCGGTCGATCGCCATAAGGACGAAGGGGGGAGAAAGGCGCAATAACCCCCCCCCCCCCGGGATCCTTGATGTTCTGATGGAGGGCGGCCTGGTCATAGCTCGGTCAGCATCTTTGATGTCGGAGGCGCACGCCCGGACGGAGGCGGAGCGGTCGAACCTCGCATGGGCCCTTGGGGGATGCGAGAGGAAACTGGCCCGACTGAAGGGGGAGCATGAGGGGCTCCCGCAAGAGTTTTCCGCGTTCCGGGAGGTGGCGCGGGCGAGCCGATTGGAGGCCAGGGTGCTGACCAAATAGCTCGCCAAGACCCGAGAGTCTCTTGAGAGGACAAGCTGATCCCTGGAGGAGGAGCGTCTGCGTCGCCTCGAGCTAGACAATCGCTGGGAGCTCGAACGCGCCGAGCTGCTAGATCGGGCGGAGGTGGCGGAGTGCCTCCGCTCTGAGGCTGAGGTGGACCGGGCCCGGGCGGAGGAGCGTCTGGCGAGGGCGGAGGAGCGTGCGGCCGAGGCGGAGCGGGCTCAGGTCGAGCTCGTCGGAAGGGCGGGGCAGATCGAGGCAGAGGTGATCGAGCGCTATAGGAGCTCGGATGCTTACTCGGTCGACCTGGTGGAAGCCGCCCTACCCTATTACGAGGTAGCACTTCGCCGGGGCGCTCGGAAGGGGTTCAAGCAGGGCTATCGCCGGGCGATAAACCACGCCGATGAGCAAAACTCCGAGATCAAGTTCCCCTTTGGCCAGCGTTATGACTCGGATGAGTCGGTTTCTAGCTCCTCATCGTCGGTCGGGGAAGATTCGGAGGGGTCGCCTCCATCGGGGTCACCAGCTCCAGGCGTTTCGGGAGGGCTCATGACCGAGACAGTTCTCGCACACGCGAGGTCAATATCCGAGCCGACCGTCACCAAAGGTGCCGGGGATGACGCGTCCCCTTCCGCCGTTCTCGAGCGTCAAAGTGGGCTCGAGACCTGATGTATTTTGCCTTGTTTCGCCTCTTTCCCTTTTTGTCTCTCTTTCCTCTTTTTAGAGAGTTTCCTTTTTGTGTGATAATGAACGACTTACTCTGTTTGAGTACCATCTTAGCCGTGATTTGGTTGGCGTATCTGGAGTAGTCAGGAGGTGCCGATATGTTCTACGTGGTTTATGCATGCTAATTTGGTAGACTTCTGATGGGGCGTCCTTTCGTTCCTTCATGCTTTGAATGCCAGGCCGCTTCGTGAATCCTGCTAGGGCGTGGATCGAGGAGTTGGAGGTGACCATTCAGGGGGATCCCTTGGCGTGTTTTAAAAGGGGGGAGTCATTTAAGGCGTGCGGCCTCCCTTGGCCTATAAGAGAGACCGAAGGGCGCTCCTTCCTTCTTAACGCTAAGGATTCTCGCCGACGATCTGCCCTTACTCCTTCTTCTTCACTCTGCGTTACGCCGCTGGAATTTAAGCATGGAGGGTCCCGCGGAGGGTGACGCTGCCGACGACGGGGAGCGGCGGGCTCCCGCTGTCTTGGAATGTTGAACGGATCCCACGGTCGCCGCGCGTGCACGAGACGGGTCCGACGGTCGCCCCGCGGATCTGGGGAGGGCTTCGGCGTGTGGAAGCACGCTGTTTGCCTCTTCTTAGCTCCGGCGAGGCTTCCGGGTGGACGCCGAGGCGGAGGGCGGATGGGGGGATTAGGGGTGCCTACTGCCACTCCCCTCCGTGTGAGGGGAGGAGGTGACTCAAGTTCCCTCCTAACCTCTCCCAGCAGCCTCTTTCTCCCTCTTCTGTTCTTCATTTCTTTCACTCTTCGGGGGCTGCTTGCTCTCTCCTTCCTTCCAAGGAGTTGGCAGATTGGAAGAGGGGAGGCCTTCACGGTGCTCCTTTTTCCTGGTTGTTGCCAACTTGGGAGGTAGCCTTCCTCAACGTTTAAAGGTGGCCTTCCTTCTGCAATCCCTCTGTCACCTTTGTCACGGGCCACCCGAGCCAACCGGCTCGACCACCTCTTGTCCGAGCCAGTTTCCACACGAGGCAGAGTCAGTGGCTAGATGCGAGGAGATCAAGACCGAGTCAGCCGAGCGATGGCCTCTTGAAGCGGTGTTAGACGGATTTTTGCTTTTTGCTATGTGATGTACTGTCATTTACCTATCTGATGTACCAACAATTGTTTGAATGAATGGAGAGGGAATTTTATTTCATTCAATCTTGCTATACAACTTTAGAAATAGAATCTGCGTAGTGTGGTCGCATTCCATGTCCGGGGAATGGGTTCCCCTTCCATTGTAGCTAACCTGTACGCACCTTTCCCGAGCGTCTCGAGCACTCGGTAGGGGCCTTCCCAGTTGGGGGATAGCTTGCCCGCCGCCTCCAGTGGTCGGGAGGCTTCGGCCTTCCTGAGGATGAAGTCCCCTGGTTGGAAACGTCTGTCTCAGACCTTGGCGTTGTAGTATCGAGTGAGGCGGCGCTGGTACTCCGTTACTCGGACGTTCGCGATCTCTCGGAGTTCGTCTGCCAGGTCGAGGTTCTCGAGCAACTTTTGCCCGTTTGCCTTGGGTGAGAAGCTGATCACTCGGAGAGACGGATTGGCGATCTCTAATGGAACGACGGCTTCGGTGCCATATACCAACTGAAAAGGGCTTTCACCGGTTGCCGTCCTGGGGGTCGTTCGGTGCGACCATAGTACGCTAGGCAATTCCTCGAGCCAGCAACCCTTAGCCCTGCCGAGTTTGGTTTTTATGCCTTTTAAGATAGTCTTGTTGGCATTTTCAACCAGCCCGTTGGCCTGAGGGTTGGCGACCGAAGTGAAGTGGTTGCGGATATTTAGGTCGGCGCATCTGTCTCGAAAATACCGAGAGTCGAATTGCCGACCGTTATTGCTTACTATCACTCGGGGGATGCCAAAGCGACAAATGATCGATTTCTAAACAAAGCCCCAAACGACTGTCTCGGTGATCCTTGCCGTAGCCTCGGCCTCGATCCACTTGGTGAAGTAGTCGATGGCGACGATGATGAACTTCTTCTGGGACTGGGCCGTCGGGAATGGCCCAAGGATATCGATTCCCCACTGAGCGAAAGGGTAAGGCTCGGCTAGGGTGACAAGTTCCGTACCCGGCTGATGGACCAAATGGTCGAACCGCTGGCAACGGTCGCACTGCCGTGTGTGAGCCGTGCAATCGCGCTGCAGGGTGGGCCACCAGTACCCCTGCCGTAGCAGGATCCTGGCTAGCGGCCGACCTCCCGCATGCGCTCCGCACAGGCCTTGGTGAATCTCTTGGATGGCTCGGCTTGCTTCGTCGGGACCGAGGCAGTTCAGGAGGGGACCGGAGAACGATCTTCGGTAGAGAGTGTTGTCGAGGACAACGAAGCGCCGAGCTTGATACTTCATTCGGCGGGCTTCCCGAGGGTCGGAGGGCTCTTGGGTGTCCTGTAGCCAGGACAGGTAGGGGGAGCGCCAGTCACTTGGAGTGGCCGAGTCAACAGCGAGGAGCTCCGTGTCGATGCTCGGGCGCTCTAGCTCTTCTAGGAGGACCGATCATGTACCTTCCTGGTCTAGGGAGGAGGCCAATCGAGAGAGGGCGTCCGCCCGAGAGTTTTGCTCCCGAGCTATCCGGACTACCCCAAATTCCTCGAACTGTTGGGCCAGGCTCCGGACCAACTGAAGGTATTTGATCATGGGTGCCTCCCGAGCTTCGTACTCACCGTTGACCTGACCTGCGACAGCTGAGAGTCGGTGTGGATCTGGACTCGCTCGACCCCCAACCGTCGGGCCATGCATGCTCCCGAGATAAGGGCCTCGTACTCGGAAGCATTGTTGGATGCCTGAAAGTTGAATTTCAAGGCGTACTGTAGCTCTATCCCTTCGGGGGACCTTGGGAGGATCCCCGCACCGCTGCCTACCGAATTGGACGATCCATCGACGAACAGTTCCCAGGTTGGCCCGGTCGTGGTCGGAGACCTGTCTTCAGCCGGGATGGTGCTTTCGGCAATGAAGTCGGCGAGCGCTTGGCCTTTGATTGCTGATCATGGCCGGTACAAAATGTCGTAGGCCCCGAGCATAATGGCCCATTTTACGAGTCACCCTGAGGCCTCGGGGTGGGCCAGAATCTTCTTCAACGGCTCGCCGGTTAGCACGGTGATGGGGTGCCCTGGAAGTAGGGTCGGAGGCACCTTACGGAGGTAACCAACGCTAGCACGAGTTTCTCGGTTGCGGGGTACCTCCGTTTGGCCTCATTGAGCACCTTGCTGGTGTAGTAGACCGGTCTTTCGATTCCCGAGTCATTTCTGACTAGGACCGAGCTGACCGTGGATGGCGTCGCCGAGAGGTAGAGCAGCAAGACTTCGCCTGGGATGGGCTTGGAGAGCACCGGTGGCGAAGCCAGGAACTTCTTAAGCTCGGTGAATGCTGTCTGGCATTCCTCATCCCAAGCGAACGTAGCAGATGCTAGCTTGGGTCCCCTCATCAGTTTGAAGAAGGGCAAGCATCGTTCGGCCGCACGGGACAGGAAACGGCTGAGAGCGGCGACACCCCCTGTCAGACGCTGGACGTCTTTAACGCACGTGGGCGGGCGCATGTCCAGGATGGCCTGGACTTTGTCGGGGTTGGCTTCGATCCTGCGCTGAGTGACCAGGAAACCCAGGAACTTCCCGGATTTTACTCCAAAGGCGCACTTGGTGGGGTTGAGCTTCATGTTGTACTTCAGGAGGGTGCCGAAGGTTTCGGCGAGGTCGGTGAAGTGGTCTTGGACCTTAGGGGTCTTGACGAGCATGTCGTCGATGTAAGCCTCGACGTTCCGACCTAGCTGTCCCTCGAACATGTGATTTACCAGTCGCTGATATGTGGCTCCAGCGTTCTTCAACCCGAAGGGCATCCGGGTGTAGCAATACACGCCACAATCGGTGATTAAGGCGGTCTTCTCGACGTCTTCTGGATTCATTCTGATCTGGTGATAACCCGAATAGGCATCTAGGAAGCTGAGTATCTCATTGCCCGAGGTTGAATCAACCAATTGGTCGATGCTCGGTAGCGGATAGTAGTCCTTGGGGGTAGCCTTATTCAGATCGGTGAAGTCCACGCACATTCACCATTTGCCTGTGGTTTTTGGCACCAGGACGACGTTGGCTAGCCACGTTGGGTACCGACTGGTCTGAAGAGGCCAGTCTCTTGTCCCTTGGTGACCTGCGCCTTGATGATCGCCTGCTTCTCGGGCGCATGCTTCCTTCGGCGCTGCTGCACGGGCTTCACGGTAGGGTTGAGGTTGAGTTGGTGTAGCACGGTCTTCTCTGGTATGCCAGGGAGTTGATCATCGGACCAAGCAAAGACCTGAATGTACTCAGAAAGAAATTTCTTGTATTGCTGCTGTTCCTTAGGTGGTAGGTCGGCTCCGATCCTTACTCCGAGGGCTGGGTCATCGTTTAGGAATACCGTTCGCAATTCGCCACCGGGCTCGGTGGTTACAGTCTTTCCTTCGACTCCCTTGCGGCCCTTATCCTTCCCGTCCGACCTTGAGGCTTCCACCGAGATGTTGTAGCACCTTCTAGCCGTGGCCTGGTTACCTCGGACTTCCCCCAACCCGTTTTTGGTGGGAAACTTCATTTTCTGGTGATAGGTAGATGGTACGGCCTTTATTCGGCTGAGGATTTTCTGGCCGAAAATGGCGTTGTACGCTATCATACCCTTGATCACTATGAAGTCCACCATGACCGTAACGGTTTTGGGTGGGGTGCCAATGGTGACCGACAGGCTTAGGGCTCCCTCGGGGTAGGTGGCCAGGCCGTTAAACCCACAAAGGGGTGTTTGGATCGGGCGGGGCTTGGATGGGTCTTCCCCCATCTTGAGGAAACAGTCATAAGATAATACATCGGGGGCGCTCCCATTGTCAACCAGAATTCTATCTACGTTACAATGGTTTATTGTGGCCGAGATAACGAGGGCATCATCATGCGGGGTGTTCAGCCCTTCCAGGTCTTGGTCGGAGAAGACTATGACCTGGGACTCCCTCGGCGGGCCCCTGGAGGGCTCTAAGGCCTGGCTGGCCCGCTCGTCATGACGCTTCCTTCCTCGGCTGGTGTCGCCGCCCGATGCCGTTCCTCCGGAGATGACGTTGATGTGGACCCCTCGAGGGGCGTTGTCGATCTCCTCAGCGGCGTCTCGGTCTTCTTTGCACCCGGCTGTAAATCGGGCCAGGTGCCCCTGACCGATGAGACGCTCGATCTCGTCTTGGAGCTGGTGACAGTCGCCGGTGTGGTGCCCGTGGTCACCGTGGAACAGGCAATGCCTGTCGCGCTTGCGGTTCTTCGATCTCATTGGTTCGGGCTGGCGGAGGAGTCCCGAGTCTTAGATGTCTTCATAGATCTCGTAGACTGGCGTGGTCAGCGGGGTGTATCGCTCATACTTCCGTTTGCGCTCCCCTTCCCGATCGCGCTTCTTGCCCGAGCCAGGATTTGGCTCGGAGGCCCGCTTCTTGTCCCCCTCCCGACCCGAGCCAGTTGTGTCTCGGCAAGCGCTGAGTACTACTTCGCACTCAGCGTGGCGCAGTGCCAGAGTCACTAGCTCGGCAAGGGTCGAGGGAGGGTGGAGGACCAGTTCACGGCGGAGATTCTCGTCCCGGGTGTCCCCGGTCAGAGCGGTCATGGCCGAGGCCACATCCAGGCGGGGAATTCTGAGGGCTTCCGATTTAAATTGGTGGACATAAGCCCGGAGCCTTTCCCCTTGCGCCTGTTTGAGGGCCAGGAGCCCCGCTACTGACCTTGGGGGGGCGCTCTCGGCGAAGCTTTCCTTGAAGACTCGCCCGAATTACCTGAAGTCCCGGATGGACCCAGGGGCGAGGGCCCGGAACCATGCCTGAGCGCCTTGAACCAGGGTTGCCGCAAAGGCTCGGTATTTGATAGGATCCGGCGTTCCATGCAGAGTTACCAGGGCGTCGAAGCTGTCGTAGTGGCCGGCTGGGTCGCCCTGGCCATCATAGAGCTTGAAGGTCGGAATGGAGGTTCTGGGAGACACCTCTGCCTTCAAGATGTATTCGGAGAAAGGGGATTTCTCCTCGTCCTCCGGGAAAGAGGTTTTCTGCAGGGCGCAGAGGGCGCGCTCTTCCTCTGCAAAACGTCTTTCGAAATCCCTCAGTCGGAGGGATAGTTCCGGCTGCGGTCGTGCTGTGGGACTGGGGGGAGCATCGTGGCGATCCTCAGGAACGTCAGCGCCCGGGCACGGAGGCCTCGCCCCTTGTTTCCCTTTTCTGGGCGTGGAGGAAGCCTCTTGCTCCGGGGGCAGAGCTTGCGAGGGTCCTCCAACGTTGTTGCGGATGAGCTGCTGACCGCGGAGGGTGAAGCGGCCCCCGGCGGTATGCTGGGATGCACTTCGACGGGGGGGCTCCCGGACGGGGCGCTGGACTTGGCATCCCTTGCCGCCTGGGCCCTCATGAGCTCCACGAGGACGTCAAGCTTCTTATTGAGGGCCTGGAAGACCTCGTCGCCACCGTTGGGGGGTACCCCTGTCGCCGTCTGAGGGGGCGGCAGCCCGTTGGTGGGGACGCTGGCGTTGGAGGGAGGGTTCTGTGAGGCCCTAGAGGGGCCATCTCCTGCCGCCACCATGGCCTTACCCCTCTCGCCGGCGGACCTCCTCCCTGAGCTTCTTCTCACCATCTTGGCTCTTTGTGCGTTTCCCACAGACGGCGCCAGATGAAGAGGCGAAATCTCACGCTGTGTCCTGAGCGGGCTGTGGATCACCGGAAGATGAACTGCAAGACAGGAAAACGTATCAGAGGGCCCAGGGGGTTTCCCTGGGGAAAAACCCTCCGCTGGTTAAGTCAGTAGAGCTGTGGTGGAAGCAATAATGGGGAGGAGAAAAACTAGTGCGCGAGATTCCTCTCCACCAGAGGGGTGAAGCGGATTGTGCTCAGGAGTTTGGGTGTATGAGTGCCTTAATGGCTCTTACCTTCCACCGGAGGGTATCCCTGGTTTAAATAGTACGCCGCCTTCAGGAGTCCCGCAAGCTGAGGGGTTTCTGGCGGGGGTTACGTCCTCAACGTGGGCTTTCATGGCCTTATCGTGGGAACGTTATCGCCTCGAAGTCTGGCGGCTTCTTGATTCCCCTGTCCGATGGGGACTCTTAACGGCAGCACGAACGGATAATATCCGGTCTGGCCGAGCTTCTGAAACGCCAGCCTTGTCCGGGAGATGAGCATAGCTCGGCGAAAGACGGGTTGGATAGGTCGGCGAATGCCTGTCTCTCCCGGGCGGGGAAACGGCTTGGGCCGGACCCTCCTTGTGACCTGACCATTACTCGGGCCCTCCGAGCCTAGGGGCCGCCGGGGAGAGTTGGTTCCTCGAGTGTTTGTTCATTGGGCTTTTCTTTCCTAAGTGGGCCCTGTGGGCTGTCACTCAGGTGAGCTTGCCTCGTTCGACCCTGTTGGGTCTTGTTGGGCTGCTCTTTGAGTGGGCTGCAGAAATCCCCCTCTCCAACCATGTCTATCACAATAAAAATAATGAGCATTCATTTTATGAGATGCATGGTATTTAGCATGGGATTTCCTATTATGCAAATCAGAATGGGCAATTTGATTTTTCTATTTTTGCTTAGAAGCTGTCTTTTTCTGATTCTTATTTTGTTTCTATATTTTCTGAACATCAGGCGATTTTGAAGGAACACCAGAGGTACTGGCTTCATTTGAGCGAGAGACAAAAGAGTTTTTGTTTACAGGTTTATACCCCAAACCCTCTTTTTGAAAGTTGACCCTTGTACCAAGAATCTTGTCCAAGTTTTCTTTCCCCTGCACAAATTTTGACATAGAGTCTTTTAAGTCTTTGACTTCATCTTCCAATGAGGAGATGTGCAGTTCAGAACTAGCGAGGTCCTCCTCGCAAGCAACCAATTGCTCTTTGAGCATGATGCTCACACTTCTGTAGTTCTCGATTTCCTGTTCTAAGGCATGCGTCTTACCAGAACAATCATCAACAGCTTCCTTGCCCTTTTAAAAGCCGCCAGCTTTTCACACAACACATTATTCTCTTCTTTCAGCCTTTCATTCTCATCTGCGAGAGCTTTGTTGTCAATTAGCTCATCAACCAAGAATTGGTCAGTAGATGCTGAATTCAATTCCTCTTTCAACTCTGATAGTCTAATTAGAAGAGTCTCATTTTCAGTTCTCAAGCTAGCAATCAAATCCTTATGGACATCAGAATCAATCAACAAAGATTTGTTTAGATCTTCAAGCTTAGAACATTTCTCACACGTAGAGTCACTATGGAAGTTAGTTTCAACTTTCCTTTTCAATTTTTTATTTTTAGACCTCAATATTTTGTATTGTTTAGCCAATTTATCATATGCATCCATTAGATCTTCAAAAGTAAAGTCCTCGGAGTCAGAGCTTACCTGAGATGAGGATGGGTCATTGGACTATTTTGGATGATCAACCATGAGACATTCATGCCTTCGTTCTTCTTCTTCTTCATGGAAGTTCATCAGTTCATCCAGAATTTGTTTGGCTGTGCTGCAAGTAGATACAAAGGGAAACGTCCTAGGGTCAACTGCAGCTTTCATCAGATTTAAAGCTGTGAGATTTCTGAAATGTATGGACTTGTGATGATCTATCCAGCTGGCTTTGCCCTTAGGCAAACTGGAAGGACCATTTGTAATGATCCTCTAGAGCTTAGGATCATGTGAGTTTACACGCTTACATACTCTTCCCAACCATTCATTGAAATCAGAACCAGTAAAGATCAGAGGGGAAAACATGAAAATCTGATCGACAAAAGTACTCATGATTTTAAAAGCACCAGGATCCTTCTCTGCAGATCGTTGGATCTAGGTGTGATAGAGCTTGGCTTTGATACCAATTGTTGAGTCCCTTGGGTGCAAACGGATCTAGAAGGGGGGGCGGTTGAATAGATCCCTTGGAAAACTTTGCCCAATTGAAAACTTAACTCATGAGAACACAAGCTACTGCTATAATGCAAGAAGAGCCCTTAAAACATAATGCATAGCGGATCTAACTATGGCAATTCAAGACAACAGCACAATGCACATTTCGTAGGCTGTTGGGTTCTGCAAGCAAGATGGAGTTGACGCAGTAGACTACTGGCGTCGACGCAACCTTCTTATGTTTAAAGCAGATTGACTGAACCGCTACACAACAAGCTCCTGATGAAGGTGTGAACAAAATATAAGTATGTATGGCCACCGAGCTAGCTAGAGTATATGCTTAGTGTTCACAAGTATGGCACACATTTTGAAGATCTGAAACATGCAAACATCTGTGAATGGGGATAGAGGAGATGGATCAATCGCACAAAAACACACACATTGCACAAGATGTTTTTAAGGTAGTTCGGTTGTGGACCCGCAACCTACGTCCACCCCCTCCACACGAGGATGAAGTCCTCAACACACACACACACACACACACACACAACAAAGAAGACAAGCTACAAGTGCAGCAAAAAAAAACACTTCTGATCTCTCAAGCAGAGCGCCGAACACACACTGTTAAACCGATTGCAAAATGAAAATGAAAGCACGAAGCAAGGCGGGGAGAAGGCAACAGTGGCTTCAGATCAATGTCAGGAAGCACTAGAAAACTTGGCACGGCTGAAGGAGGGCTGCACTCCTTTCTTCTTCTTTTCCTCTCAGATTTTCTACTGAGGGGGCTCCCTTCTTTTCTCTCAAGCTCTCTTCCTTTTCTTTCTCTCAGAAGCTCACGGTGGAAGGCTTAGGGTTGCTCACTCTTTTCTTCTTCTTCTTCTTTCTTATTCTCTCCTTTTCTCTTATAGCATTGGACTGGGATGGCCAGATGCTGGGCTGCTCTCACTCCCTTCCTTTCTTTCTCACAGGTTTTCTGTTGAAGGCTGAAGGGATGTTGGCTTCTTCTTTGGGCTGCAACAGCTTCAGCTGTAGAGAGCCGTCCAATTTATAGGCTTCAAGAGGTAGAAACTTTCCCTCCAAGTTAGGCAATTTCAAATGATAAACAAAGGTGGTTTGACCAAGGGGCCTGCAGCATCTTTAATTATCCTTGGCTGGCTAGCAGAGAAGGACGTCCCTTTGACCAGGAAGATTTCTATCAGATAGAAATACTACTGGCAGACTCCAAGAGAGAGGACTGCAGAGAATGACCCTTTTCCCTACATAGTGTACTGACAGATATTTTGTCCAAAAGATGGTTCTGATCACTTATGATGATAGGGACAAAGTCCAGTCCTTGGAACCTCCTCCTTACCTTGAAAACTTTGAATTTATAGGTTTGTGGTCCATATTTTAGTCCTCTGGAAGTCCTTAAAAAGTTGTAGAAGATTGGGCAATTTCTTCATACTTGGAGTCGACTCCAAAGTCTTGTGGAGTCGACTCGGCTTCTTGATTGTTCACACTTCCAGTCTTGCGAGATATTTTTCACCCTTAATAGCTATTTGTCACCCTTACTTATGTATCTGTCACCCTTATCCATCTATTTGTCACCCTTGTTTGTGTTCAACTGTCACCATTGCTTCTTCTTTCAGCCTACAGGATTCAACAGAAGTGGAGTCGACTCCAAAGCCTTGTAGACTCGACTCTTCTTCTTCGTTTTTCACTCTTCCAGCCTTACTGTCCATTTGTCACCCTTAGCCGCAAGAGCCGTCGCCTTTAGTCTTTTTCCTCTTGCCTTGAGTTGTCACCTTTATCCATTTGTCACCCTTAGGTGTATATCATACACCGTAGATGCACCATTTTTCACCCTTAAGGCTTTATTTTTCTCCCTTGTCTTCTTCAGCTGGCAAAAGACTTCTGGGTTACCTGTGTTGACTTCGAGGTCAGAATTGATGACTTCGAGTTCTGACTATGTTGACCGTTGACTTTGACTGGAGTTTAACTTTGACCAAAGTTACTTGACTGTAGATGAAGTTTACTGGAGTCACCTTGATGGGGTTGACTTTGACTAAAGTCAACTTTGACTGATGTTGACTCCTTCTTCAACCAAGATAGGCACTTCTTCATCTTCTTCCAGCTTATCACCCTTGCTGCACATATTTGTCAGCCATATTATCTATTTTTCACCCTTACCATGGCATTTGTCTCCCTTAAGAAGTTATTTGTCACGGTTGTTTGCTTGTCAACTTGTTTGATGCTCGCCCCTTTAGCTGCGTCGACTCTACTGAGTACTGCATCGACTCCACTTGGCCTTTTCTTCTTCCCAGCTCTTCTTCTCACGTGCTAATCTATTTTTCACCCTTGCTGAGTTATATGTCAGCCTTATCTCCTATTTGTCTGCTTTAAGAACCTGTTTGTCACCCTTATGTGCTTTAGCTAGCGGGTGGCTTGAGGTTTACTGGAGTCAATTCGAAATCCGTTTGGAGTCGACTTGCCTTCTTCATTCTTCAGTATTTTGGCTTGAAATCTTCACACTGCTTAGTCTTGACCTAAACTACAAGAGTGTTGACATCATCAAATGCAATTAAGACCCAGTTGAATCATTTAAAGATCTATAATGAGTCATACTCAGACATCATCAAAAAGGGGGAGAATGTTGTGCATGTGTGGTATCACATTATTCTTTGGTTTTGATGATGTCCGAGTATAGAAAATAAAGCCTTTAGTCAAAGTCATGATTATTTGGTTGTGTGTGTGTGTGTGTGTGTGTGTGTGTGTGTGTGTGTGTGTGTGTGTGTGTGTGTGTGTGTGTGTGTGTGTGTGTGTGTGTGTGTGTGTGTGTGTGTGTGTGTGTGTGTGTGTGTGTGTGTGTGTGTGTGTGTGTGTGTGTGTGTTGAGGACTTCATCCTCATGTGGAAAAGCCTCATCGGTTTGGTGAGAGGTTGATGTAGGTTGCGGGTCTGCAACCAAACCACCTGTGTGTGTGTGTGTGTGTGTGTGTGTGTGTGTGTGTGTGTGTGTGTGTGTGTGTGTGTGTGTGTGTGTGTGTGTGTGTGTGTGTGTGTGTGTGTGTGTGTGTGTGTGTGCGTGTGTTGAGGACTTCGTCCTCGTGTGGAAAAGCCTCATCGGTTTGGTGAGGGGTTGATGTAGGTTGCGGGTCTGCAACCGAACCACCTTAAAAATATCTGGTGCAGTGGGTGTGTTTTTGTGCGATTGATCCATCTCCTCTATCCCCATTCACAGATGTTTGCATGTTTCAGATCTTCACAGTTTGTGCCGTACTTGTGAACACCAAGCATATACTCTATCTAGCTCGGTGGCCATACATACTTATATTCTTTTCACACCTTCATCAGGAGCTTGCTATGTAGCAGTTCAGTAAATCTGCTATAAACACAAGTGTTGTGCCCCGGCGTATTTTGACAAAGACAATTTGTTTTAATGAAATTTGCATTGCATATCATCTAAAGAGATCTGTGGAATTTGTGTCAAGTTGCTTGGATACTTGAATATTTACCTATGAGCTTAATATGAAATGTTTGTTTGAGTATCCATATGCTTCTATTTGAGTAATCATGAATGCTTGAATAAAAGTCTGGATGTCTATTGCTTATTGAAAGTTGAATGGAGTGGGCTATGGTTTGCTGACAATTGAAGCTTGGATTTTGCTGTCATTGGACTATTTAAGGGGAGAGTCCAGCTTGCCATGGAATATGAGTAACAAGATATGAAGACAAGCTTGATTGGTTGGAAGATAGTCTTTCTATGCATGAACTATTTTTGAAATGATGGCTTGTGTAGTAATTGATTTCAAAGCTTTTGCAGGTTGAAAGACTTATGTAAATGTCAAACGGTGATGTAAGTGTTCTGTCTATTTTAAATGAACAAAGAATGACAAAATTATAATCATGTGTAGTGCATGTTCTATAAAGCTCTCAGATCATTGGATGAATGGTAAGAATTTATTTTTGAATGAGAATCATGATGCCTTGAATGGGGTTGAAGGGTTTTTCAGGAATTTGGCTTCCACTGGACTGCCTTGGGCAGTTTTCATTTTGGCAGCTGCCAGTGTCGACTCACAGAGTCGACACTTGTTGGCCTGCATGCTGCCTAGTTACCGCAGACAGCAAGTGTCAACTCTGTGAGTCGACATTTTGTATCCTGGGTCTGTTGTTTTTAGAAAACAAAACCCCAAGGAAAAAGTGTCGACTCTGTGAGTCGACACTTTCTCCTTGTGTCCTGTTATTTGCTGCAGACAGAACACTTGACAAAAAGTGTCAACTCTGTGAAGTCGACACTTTTCTCCCTGTGAGTCGACACATTTGTCCTGCGTTCTTTGTTTTGGGCGTTGGCAGTGTATGGTGAAGAAAGTGTCGACTCACAGAGTTGACACTTCTTCTGATTTGTCCGGCTCGTGATTTCGTATTGGGTCTCGAATCCTATTGATTCCTTTCCATTTGGCCCTCACTTTGACCCCTTTACCCCTAGGGCTTCTATACTTATCTTAGTGTTGTTTTGAGAGGTTTTTACGATGGGTTTTGTGGTCTTTTTGCATCCTTTCTAAGTGGATATATATATGCTGCGATTTTGCTTCGATGATGGACAAGAGAGCTAATCGTCTTTTATCTTTGCAGAAGAAGGAGGAGATAGGGTCACACCATCGAAGGAGGAGGAAGAAGAGATACTGGAGGATGCCATCTACGAGCCGTTCTTCTCACTCTGATCCTTGCTCGTGCTATTCATCGTGTGATCCTTCTCTCTTGGGCGTTTCCTGCAAGTCCGATTTCCTTCCACTCCGAGGATCAACCTCCAGCGCACCTACCACTCCGATTTATGGAATTTATTGCAGATTTGAGGGGGATTCCTCAATCTATCATTTCTACATTTTTATTTGAGCATAGATTGAAAATATGGACTGGTTATTGTAGTGCTCTATGTCTTGAACTTGTGTATTGCTGCGGAGTATTGTCTCCGCGTGTGTGTCTCTCGTCTTCACGCGAGAACATGTGTATGTGTGGTTTGATTGCTGTCGTCACGTAGCGTTTTTAGTGGATCCTCTCGGGCTAAGAGGGGTGGACGTAGGACTGCACTAGGTGCGTCCGAACCACCTAAAAACTCTTCGTGTCATGGTTTGCCATTTGTGTGATTGTCTCTATTGGATCGTCCGTTCTCAACTACGTGTGGGCTGCGATGAGTAGAGAGAAATTTCTTGTCTTGTGCGTTTTATTCGCTCTATATCAATTTCGTTGTTATGTTGTTTGGTTAGTTTTTATTCTCTTTGAAATTTGATTCTGTTCAGTTTTAAAAAAGGGGGCGCAATCAATTCACCCCCCTCTTGCTTGCATTCCTAATCGGGCAAACAATTGGTATCAGAGCATCGGCTCTATTTTATTTTGAAACCTCACGGTTTAGAGTGATATGTTAGGAATGGCTAACAAGGGGTTGATGCCTGAAGGGCATTCAATACACAGGCCTCCCTACTTTGATGGAAATAATTACAGTTATTGGAAAAATAGAGTGATGGTTTTTCTTCGTGCTCAAAGCCATGAAATATGGACCGTTGTTAGCAAGGGTCCACACACTTTGCCGGAAGATGAGGAGAAGTGGAATGAAGAACATGTCAAGAAGTCCACTGTGAATTTTAATGCATTAAATATTATTCAATGTGCTATTCACCCAACTGAATATGCTTGTGTTTCCATGCGCTGTAGCACAAAAGAAATGTGAGACAAGCTAAGGTTGATTTATGAAGGCACTTCGGAGGTTAAGGAGACGAAAGTTAATCTTCTTATCCAGGATTATGAGCTGTTTCACATGAAGGATGAAGAAACGATATTCGAGATGTTTGGGCGGCTTATGGAAATTACCAATGGGTTGAAGTCACTCGGGAAGGAATTCAAGAACATTGATCTAGTTAGAAAGGTGTTGAGTTCGTTGTCATCAAATTGGCACACGAAGGCAATGGTGATTGAAGACTCAAAGGACCTCTCAGCACTTTCACTGGATGAACTCATTGGGTCTTTAATGGCCTATGAGATAAATATCAAGAGAATGGAAGATGAGACAAAGAAAAAGAAGTCAATAGCTTTGAAAGCAAACCAAGACCAAATCTCATGCTAGGAGGACTCTATGGAAAATACCGATGATGAAGAAGTTTACATGCTTACAAGAAGAGTTAGACAATTTTTACGGCAAAGAAGAAGGTTTTCTGGAAAATTCAAGAAAGGGAAGAAGCAACTCAAGCAGAAAGGGGAGCCATCCAAGCCAACGGAGATAATGTGCTATGAATGTAAGAAGATTGGGCATATGAGAGGTGAATGCCCCGAATTGTAGAAAAAGGCAAAGAAGGACAAAGGCAAGAAGCCAAGGGCCATGAAGGCCACCTGGAGTGACAAGGACAAGGATGAGCCTACGTCAGAAGAGGAAGAAGACATTGAAGAGATTGTGAAGAATTTGTGTCTCATGGCACAGGAGGACCATGAACAGGTAAATTCTGATTCCGACTCTATTACAAATGATCAATGGCAGTTAGCATATGAAGATTTGTATCAGAAATACAAAAGGATCAGATCTGAAAAAAAAATATGAGAAAGAAAATCCATGAAATTGTTCACTCATCAAATCCATGCGATAAATGTAACTTGTTTGAACTTCAATTTCAAAAGGTCAAAAATGAAAATGAAACGTTTGAATCCAAACTAGCCTTGTTTGAAGATGAAATATCCTGTCTGGAAGTGGAAAAACAAAGTGCATTCAAACTTAAGGATGAGATTCATGAGAGGAATGAGATGTTGAAAAAGGATCTAGATAACTTGAATATGAAGATGAGTGAGTCTGAGAAAGTAAGGATTGAGGTAGAAAATAAAATTGAATCACTTACAACATAGTTGAATGATTTGAAACTTGCTCATGAAAATTTGTTAAAGGTAAAAGAAGTTCATGGTAGGAAGAGTTCAAATTTCATGCATGCCAATGAAAATGCTTCTCAATATACAATAAAAAATTCACCAAATCATGGAGAGTGTTCACAGACACACATCAAAACCCAAAATGTTCATTCTCAATACTACTTTACTTCTAACAGTGTAAATATAGGAAACAATTTTGGTAGAAGAAAACCCACATGTTTTTATTGTGGGAGAGTAGGACATGATATGTACATATGCCACCTTATGAAAATTGATGATGATCTATTTTTGAGAAAATACAGTCACACCATTGTGAATGCCAACATAAAGGGACCCAAGCTTGCTTGGGTACCTAAATCAAAATGAGATTTCTTGTTTGTTCTTGCAGGTCTGCATGAAGGCAAAAAAAAATAAATGGTAGTTGGATAGCAAATGTTCCAGGCACATGACAGGGAATAAGAAACTTTTTGCAGACCTGACAGAAAAAAATGGAGGTGCGGTAATTTTTGGTGGACAAGATAGAGGTAAAATAATCGGTATTGGGAGAGTTGGTAAGGATCTCAACCACTGCATTAAAGATGTTTTGTTAGTCAAAGGGTTGAATCATAATTTGTTGAGCATCAGTCAACTTTGTGACAAAGGTCACAAAGTCATTTTTGAATCTTCTCACTATTTTATCATTGATGTAAACACTCATGAAATTAAGTTCATAGGAGTGAGAAGTGATAATACTTATCATGTTGATTTTAGTGAACTTGGCTCTGAAAATTTATGTTTCGTTGCAAATAAAAATGATGAAGTGTGGTTGTGGCATCGCCGTTTAGGGCATGCGAGTTTTAATGTGATTAGAAAGCTAACTAGAAATAATTTAGTTAGAGGTCTCCCTTGTTTAAATTTTGAAACTTCAAATATTTGTGAAGCATGCAATAAAGGAAAACAAACCAGAGTCTCTTTCAAATGCAAGAACGTTGTTTCCACTAAAAAACCCCTTTAGTTACTACATTTCGACTTGTTTGGTCCCACCAGGACTCACAGTCTTAGAGGGAAACTATATGATTTTGTCATTGTTGATGATTTTTCCAGATATGCATGGGTGTTGTTCTTGGCTAACAAAAGTGAAGCATTCAAAAAATTTGTTGATTTCTGTATGAGAGTTCAAAATGAAAAGGGCTGTCCTATTCAGAAAATTCAAAGTGACCATGGAAAGGAATTTGACAATTTTGAGTTTCATGACTTTTGCAGGAAACAGGGGTTTGAGCACCACTTTTCAGCACCAAGGACCCCACAACAAAATGGAGTTGTTGAGAGAAAGAATCGAATGCTCGTGGAGATGGCGCGCACCATGTTGGCAGAAAATGGTCTACCATGGTATTTCTGGGCTGAAGCAGTCAACACTGCTTGCTATATCACGAACCGAGCTATGGTAAGACCGATCCTTAAGAAAACTCCTTACGAGCTATACAAAGGTAAGAAACCGAATATATCTTGAAGAGGGGCGATCTCGCGCTGCTCTTGAGCGGGGAGGAAGATGACCACGTACCCTTGAAGTATAAACTGCAAGAAGGGAAACCAGTCAGAGGTGCCCAGGGATAGATCCCCGGGGAAGACCCTCCGATGCTTAAGTCAGCACATGTAGTAAAGCACAGGTGCGAAGAGGAGAGTTGGGAGGAAAGTGGGAGCGCGAGATTCCTCTCCACCAAAAGGTGAAGTAGTTCCTGCTCAGGGTTGCTGGCTCTTGCCTTGCTTAGTCTTACCTAACCTTACCTTGTTGCAGTGGGGCATGTCCTGTTTAAGTAGTGGCCTATTGTGCGAAGTGATCCCTGTAAGCGGAGGGGTTCAAGGGGGGTTACGTCCTTCATGCAGACTCCTTACGGCGCGCAGACTCTTGGCTTCCCCTGTCCCATTTGAGCTTCCTGTCATTAAGGGATTTGCAATGGCCGAATCAATAAGCTTCCATCAGTGAGCCCGAGAGAGTGGCACTTTTTCAGGAGGGGTTTCCTGAATGATAAGTGCTGGGTCGGGATGAGGAATAGGGGGCTCCACGAGAGCTTTCCTGATCGACGGATGCTCGGACTTCCCAACCCGAAGGCTACCTGAGAAGTGCTTGTACCGAGTGAATTTTTGGGCTTTACAATAAGTGGGCCCAGGGGGCTGCCACTTTAAGGAGTTGAGCCTTGTTCGGTCCAGTTTGGACCTCATTTGGCCTCTCCGCACAGGCGGTGGGATTTCCCCTCCACTTGTCCCCCTCCTACTCCCGAGCCAAGATTTGGCTCGGACGAGTAGCAATTGGGCTGGACAGTTTGTGGCACTAGTTGGGTGAAGATATCTCTCTGGTAGGGGCCACGTGACGTAACTCACCTTGGAAATACGCATGGTATGATGAGTAAGAGAAGGCCCCTACTCGGGAGATCGGACGCCGCACCACCTTTCGTCGGGGTTGTTAGGCATTGTGCGTTTTGCGTCCCTTTATCTCTGGGGTTTTAGGGTTTCGCCTCTCTTTGTAGTTGTATTTGAGGGAGGCTCCCGTGCTGTGAGAGTAGTTTCGGAAGGGCGGAGAATCGTTGTAGCCGTCGGAGCTAGAAGAGCTTCCTGAGGCGGTGATTCGTATGCTCCCTTTCTTCTCCGAAGTTCTCTGGCTTAGAGCTTTTCCCTTCTTCTTCTCTCTGTCTCATGGCGGACCATCATTCTGAGGCTGATGGGCGGCAGAGAGATCGGACCCCCAGAGTTTTCTTGACACCGCCGGAGCCATTCTGCAGCGAGCTGGGGGTGGCGGAGGTGAAGCGGCTGGAGAGTCGCTACGGGCTGCCTTGGCGGTTCCAGTTCCTGGTGCCTAAGCCTCATGAGTCTAGCCTGTTGTTCGACACATTTATTTTATCTGGTTTATTTTTTTATTATTTATTTATGTTTATGGATTTATTGGCGTGCCAGTCACCGAAGTGACAATTTTATTGTGCGCTCGATCTGACTTGGTCAGTCGATTGTGAGTGATCGTGTCTGGACTAGAAGTCCGTCATACCCTGAACGCTATGACGTTAATTACGTCCTCCCTAAGGAAGACAACCCTTGATTAAACGCTAGAGGTAGGAGGAAGACAGCGGTAAAGCCGTATGCTCAAAGGAGACAAAGCTCATCTGCTTGCAAGACGTCAAATGTATTTGAACAGAGCAAGGGTTTGTTAATTACGGGAGAAACCCGCCGGCATATTCCCACCATCTTGGATGATGCCAAGTGGGGAATAGGAAACCACCCATGCAATGGCAGGGTGGGAACCGTAAAGGATCGGGCATGATTGACCCGGAGTCCGAATAGGGACCGGCCTGATGTAACACACCCGGTACGAGTGCGATGTCTTATTAATATCCCCCTTCGGAGGACCATCGGAGATCATGCAAGGGCATAACTCCGTGGGCCAGCGGGGTTAGAAGAGAGTACCACACTCGATTGGTGGGGTATATGTAAATTTTGGCAGCATGTTCCCTCAACCTGGATTATGCCAAGGGAGGATAGGTCATCGTCCACGGAGAGCCGGGACAACGACCGAACAAAGATGGGCACCAGGCCCAGGGACATCTCTTGCCTTGATATCATTGATCAATATTCCCTTGGAACCCATCAGAACACTTGTAATGACATGGTTCTTTGGGTTCATAAGGTAGCGGTGAAATCCGGATTCGGGACGAGAGCTGTAGGGGAGATCTTCCCCATTATTGTATCTCATCAAGACACAAGTGATGGTCTGTGAGTATCCCCTTAGACAGATGTAGGGGGAGATTAAGAAGTTTGAAGAAAGATGGTGCAGGGATGGGCCTTCAGAGTGGATTTCATTTGACTGAAGGAGGGATCTCGGCGTGGCTTTGATATTGGCCAAGGAGGGGTCCCGGCCAGGAGCATTTGGGCGGCCAAAACAGGTCTCGGCCAGGGGGCTTTCGGCGGCCAAAGAAAGGCTCTCAGCCGTGGGTTCTCGGCGGCCAAAAGAGGCTCTCGGCCGGGGGTTCTCGGCGGCCAACAAAGGGGTCTCGGCCAGGGGTCTATCCGCCAAAAGAGGGAGGAAGGCCTCTCGGCCTGGGGCTTCTCGGCGGGCTCCTGGGCGTGCCAGAAAGGGGGGCGCCGAGAGGGGTATCATCAAGCTTTGGGCAAAAGGGTGTGAATGGCTGCAAAGGCAGAGGGGCTCTCGGCAGAGGGCTTCCCGACGCGCTCCTGGCCGCGCCGGGAGTCTTGCACATAGCTTCACGTGGAAAGTATTTGTAACAGACTGGGTTGTCGTTTAGCTAAAAGAAGGAGAAGGCCTCTCGGCCTTATGGTTCTCGGCGGGGAAACTCGCACGCCGAGAAGATGAAATGCAGAAGGATTTCAGGGTTTCAGAGCTCAAAAACGATGCTCTGTTTAGATGTTTTCTGGGATTTCAAGCTCGAATTGATGCCGGGCCAGAAGTGCAAAAGGGGAATTTCATGGAGGCTTCTATTAGAAGGGTGCCAAGGGAATTGGGCGGTGGAATCAATGAAAGAAACCAAACCATCACCTGATCCTGTGGAGGGTTTTATCTGCTTGTTGCAGGCCATTTGGGGGAGTCAAGAGATGACTATCCTCCGACCCCTCCAGACGAGCCCAGTGACATTAAAACAAACGGAGAAGGAGGGACTCTCAACGTATAAACTTCAGGCCCTAAGCATTCAATATTTAGAATGGAGGACCTGAGATCGGATCATCGTTTATGAGAGCTGGACAGCCCAGGAAACCAAGAGACTGATATCTCTGGTTCCTGAACCGCATAAGAGGGCTCGTCAGAAAACTCAGGTTATATATATAGGGAAACAGCCATTGAGATCGGAGAGGGAAGAAGAGAACAAAACTCAATAACCCATTGGATGGGGGTAGGAGTCCTATCCTCGTCCCTCTTCGAAGAACAAACCCATACGATCGGCTCCGAAACCCAAAGAGTCTAATCTATATTTCTTTCAGACAAAGACCATATACATAGAGAGACAGAGATCGGATATCTTGATCAATCAGTGCCCAGGCGGGCCATATCGATGTTTCATTGCATTGCATAAAAATCTTACACTGATCATGAAAGAGAAATGCAAGACAGAAAGGTAAAAATCAAGGCCGGAACTCTCCGGCTACATTTGATGGATCGAGAAAAGACTCGCTATATTACATCAAATAAAAGAAAACACGGAGGAGGGGAGGGTGGAGCATTGGCTCCTCTCCCTCCCCAGTGCCCACCTGGAGCTTTCCTTCTTCTTCTCTTCTCTGTTGGTTGAAAGGGGGGGTGGCTCTTGCTCTCCGAACGGGACTCCCTCTCTATCTTTCTATTGCTCTATCTTTTCTTTTTCTTTCTTCCGATCGATCCACTTTTTCTCTCGATCCCCTTTTTCTATCTGGCTTGGCTTCTTTCTCTTCTTCTTCCCCCTACTTCTTCTCAGCCGTCCCTCTCTCTTTCTTCGAAGGGAGGGGGTTTTATAACCCTTTTCCTTCTTCTTCTCGGCAGGCACCTTCACGGCACGCTTGAGGTAAGCTTCCCGGCGCGCTCGAATTTGGTCTCTTGGCACCAGTATCTGGGCTTCGACATGGGCTTTCGGCGCCACCTTCATATAGGCCCACTTGGGGTTTCTTTAAGTGTATCATCACCCCAAAGGGTCTATCCTCTATGAAATATCTTGTATTGAAATCATGATTGCAATTTTCATCAGTCCGCAGACAGGGTTTTATCAGTCCGTAGACAGGGGTTTCATCAGTCCGCAGACAGGGTTTTATCAATTCGTAGATAGGGATTTCATCAGTCCGTAGACAGGGGTTTCATCAGTCCGTAGACAGGGATTTCATCAGTCCGTAGACAGGGTTTTATCAGTCCGTAGACAGGGATTTCATCAGTCCGTAGACAGGGGTTTCATCAGTCCGTAGATAGGGATTTCATCAGTCCGTAGACAGGGGTTTCATCAGTCCGTAGACAGGGATTTCATCAGTCCGTAGACAGGGTTTCATCAGTCCGTAGATAGGGTTCTCATCTTATCAATATCGTCACTCGAATGGCGACGAGCTCGGACATCAGCCTTAGTCTGGGAAGACCTCAGCTGGGTGCATAATCTGTGGAGACGATTCTTCTTCTGCTCTATCTTCTCAGGAGCCTTTATCATCTTCATCTGCCGGTGCTGGCTTCATCTTTATCTCATATTACTTCCGTCAGTAAGCTGACATCTGACTTACCCTGACATATCGTCCGTGACTTCTTGGACGAAGCAGTAGTACAGCTCTTCTTAAAGGGCTGGAAGATCTCATTAGTCGAGTGACTGCTGCTTTGTCAGTGCTGCCGTCTGAGTGACATTGGCACCGGGCATCAGCTTTGGCCGACAAGGGCTTTAGCCGGGTGAAAGGTTGATAAGCTTCATCATTAGTCTTTCACTGTCGGTCAGATCTTCTTTTCAATTATGCTTCCACCCTTGTTCATTTTCAGGGTGTCAACAAATGCCCCCCACCTGCAGGCGGCGTAAGCGCAGAATAAGCGCCACGGGGGTTGCAGGTGTCTTTTACTATTCGAGGGTATCTTCCTCAATTTATCTTCAATTCAGTCCTCAGACCTGATCCTCTCGCTGTAACAGTATTCTGCACATCGATGTTTCTTCTCTTCATATTTTCTGTCATTATTTTCAGCATTTGGGGCTTTTCGGCCTGCAGGACCTCCCGGCGCGAAGCTTCTCGGCGCAGGGGTCTCTCGGCGTAGCCTGATTGGCTAGGCTCTCGGCCTGGACCCTCTCGGCGCGCCCTGGCGCAGGGGGTCTCGGCCTGGGGTGTTCCCCGTCTGGGAGCCTTCTCGGCGCGCCCTGGCCGCAGAGGGGCCTCGGCCTGGGGGGCTTCTCGGCCTGGGGCCTTCTCGGCTTGGGAGCCTTCTCGGCGCGGGGTCTTCTCGGCGCGCCTTCTGGCCGCCGGGGGGCTCTCGGCCTGGAGGTTCTCGGCGCGCGTTTCACCGCACAGAGACCCCGGTCGCCTGGGCCCTTATTTAGGGCGCCGATGGCTCGTTTCTCTTCATTCTTCACCCGCCTTTCTCTTTCTTCAGTTTTTTTTCATTTCCTCTCTTCGGCGCGAGCCGTCTTCGTCCTCTCGGCCGTGGCCGCGAGTCCTTCCGTCCTGGGTGACGTCTTTTGGGGATTCAATCCCTTTGCTTCCGGGATCACCCCCTCTTGGTTGGTGACTCCCTATTCTTTTTGGGCAGATCCCGAATAAGGGGAGATGCTGCCGAAATTTTTATAGAATCTCATGTTGCAATCCTTATAAGACTGACTTTTAATCCACATTTCTCCTTTTGTTTACAGATATAGCAATGGCTTCTGGCTCTGCTGCTGCATCTTCCGGAGCTATTGGAGCTAGTTCATCGGCCCAGCCAGACATATCTCGGGCCACAGTAAATTGGTTGAACGTGCACAGCTTGGATTATGGATATGATAGAATAGCTTCAGTTGACGAATCGTCTGATTCTGAAACTGACACAGTGTCGACGGCCCGGGTATACTCCACGGCGACCGAGACATGCTTCAGGCGGGATAATAACTACCGGCCAGACTTCCCGAAGGATCGCCACTTGATGCCGTTCATCCGGACCTTCACAGTGGGTGGCTTGCGAGATTATCGGATAGCCCGCGTAGTTGAAGCTGCCATCCTTGCCGAGCGGGATAGCCTGAAGGAATCAGTGTATCGTAGCAAGGCTATATATCTTCCCGGGGAGAAGCGGGACTGGGACGCAGTCCTTGGAATATCGGAGCTAGAACCGGAGAAAAAGATGCTGACCCGGGCACCAGAATTTACACCTGCTCGGTGGGACAATGCTGGCGACCGAGTTCATAGGGAGAAGCCCGGCTATGGTATGTTCCTGGCACCTATAAAGTGGGGATATCGCGAAGAGCCCTTCGTGCTAAATTGTTCGGCCATTCAGTTCAAGTACCATTTGTCGGCTGGTTGGTTCAGAGACTGCAAGATCACTGACTCCCATCTATTCCGAGTAGGGGCAGTAGAATTTACTGAGTTTGTTCTGACGGAATATGCCCCTCTGCTGATCAGAGCGGGAGTATACCACAGTGTTTTTGCTTCCAGATTCCGATATCCCATCTCCAGGGGGTTATGCTGTGGGATGTTTGAAGTGTTCTGTCCTTTGTTCAACACTTTTTATACAACAGAGGGTGAGACATCCCTAGACCTCTGGAGTTTATCACGGCTCTCCGGTCTGCCTATTGACGGTGAACCGTATGAAGAAGTCTGCTTGGCAGACTCCGAGAAAGACAGCTCTGATGGGGAAGGCAAGTATTCCCTTGGCTTCTCTTACCGATATCTGATGAAGGTCTATCGCTCCATCTGTCTGGCATATAGTAGAGGATCCTCCAAAGGCTATCATCCCCGAGAGAAAGGTAGCAAACTGAGGGTCCGGATCGGGCAGTGGCTCCAGTACTTCTTCGACGGTCCCCTGAAATATGCAGATTTCCCCTCCATGGGTCCTGTTGCGAGCAAGCAGATAAGAGCTCCCCGCTATAAATCGGCACTGCCATCTTCATTGCGCCATGCGGGCAAAGGTGGTCCCAACCCGGCAGGGGTAGATCCCATCACACACTGTGCAGCTTATTTCACATTCTGGCTGTGTACTTTTGCTCTTCCACAAGGGGACGAGACAGTCATTCGGCCAGAGGCCATATATCCAGCTTGTCAGATGGCCTGGGGGATGAAGCTGTCGCTCTGCCCAGTGGCCCTGTGTTTGATTTATAAATCTTTGGGGGACCTGCACAAGCATCGGACTCCCCGTTCTTTGAGGACCGTGGGTCCTTTTCATTTCTTCAATGCCTGGGTCTGCAGTATATTCCCTGAATTAGCTCTGAGAACCTTGCAGGCGGATACAGTGTCACCCAGGATGGTTGAATTTGCCAGCGCTGAGCCTGGTCCCTTTTATGATCAGCTATTTAAAATAAGGGGCCGACTGATAAAAGTACCAGTGGACGCCCCTGGCAGCATACATTTCTGGAGCTTGGCCGCAGGTTCAGCTCCTTTGATTGATCCTCAAAGAGAGTGCAAGCTGGAGGAGATAGAGACATATATCCACCCTGTCTCAGGGGTCAACACTGCTCGGCCAATCCTGGAACCGGAGCTGGTGAGATGGGCCATGGCAATCCGGCCCAGTGTTTTGGTTTACAGAAAGGGTGGCCTGCTTCTGTTGGAGCTATACTATCCGTTCCGATTTTGGCGGAACTTCGGTTATGACCAGCACATCCCTACATCAGCTGCTCAATTTCCCCTGGATAGCAGGGCCAAGCATGGGTCAACCATTGTCGGCGATGGCCGGTTGTGGTGGGATTTCTATCATCGTCAGGACGATGCAATCTTCAAGGTGCCCACCGTCTCCAACCGTGTTCCCCGGGTAACATCAGAATATATCAAATGGTGGACCATTCGGATCGGCTTTTTCAGGGATGGCAGGGGTGCTTTCTGGGATGTAGCAGAGCGCTCTTTCCTGAAACAGCAGCCTGGGCCGGTGTTTGAAATCCCCGAGGCCCATCTGAGGAAGCTTTATTCGCAGAACCCGAGGGAGGCAGAGAACTATCTGGCCCAGCGTCGAGCTCTGAAGGAAAAGAATTCTGAGCCGCCCGCTCCTGTCTTTACCGCTATTAACGAAGACAGTTTCGTAAAGACCCTGAAACATCTGTGCCATATAGGAGATGATCGCTTGGAGGCACAACAGTATCCATTTCCTGTTGAAGAGCCGCTCCCGGCAGTAGCTCATTGGAGGGGTCCAGTTGATAAATTTCATCCGTATAGGACATTTGTACGCCGGGAAGATAGAACTCAGACGTACTATAAGCAAACGTCCTGGCTGTTCATTCTGCTGAGTTTGCATGGATTATCTGCAGAAAGCCCGATAGCTGGCATTTTGAACAAGCCGCTGTTTATATCATTTCATTATGTCGATGGCTGGGGCATGGACCATCTTGACTTGTTTCGTTGCCTTGATTTTCATGGCCATAATGACCTGGCAGCTTTAGTGGAGAAATGCCAGATATTCGGCGATGTTTGCTGGCTTATCAAGGAGGCTGCTTCCCGCTCCAAAGAAGTGGCTTATCTATACTGGCCGCTCTCTGTATTTTATGATGGACCAGCAGGTATAATCTTTTCCTTTCTGACTGCAGTGTTTTCTGTTTAGCATCTGAATTTTGCATCTATTGATCCCATCATCTTTCTGCCGTTCTTAACAGACCGGCCCGACATAAAGCGGCAGGGGCTCTACAGGAAGATTATTGCGCAGGCCGAGAAGCCCACTTATTTTGAAGTCCCTGTAGCAGCACCGACTACTACTCCCCTGCCTCCTGGCAAGAAGAGGAAGGATTCTGCAGTCAAGGCTACGGTTGGGAAGGCCAGGAAGGCCAAAAAGGCCCATGCTCAACAATCGGCTTCGATAGCGATGGACACCGGGACCCCTCTCCCTGACATTCCCTCATTTGATGAGTTCGAAACTCAGAGGGAGGCTGCTCAGGCATCAGTTCAGGGTAACATCAATATTCTGCCATTGCATTCTTCATTCTCTCTTGCTGGATTTCAGAGGAGTGTTTAAATCTGACCACTCCTTTTTGCACAGCTGAAGAGACAGTCATGGCACCTTCTGTGGTGGAGACCAGATTGCCTTCTCCTACGCCGGCTAGTGAGGCGGAGGGTAAGCATGCCCTTTTCATCTTTTTCTGTTCATTTCAACTGCTTTTCATCGTCCTTCTCACAGGCTTTTCTTTATAGTGATGGCCGGGGAGGAGACTAAGATTACAGGAGCGGCTGGCGATATTGCTCAGCCGCGGGAGGGTCACAAGACCCAGGCGAAATGGGGCCCTGCTCTCGGAAGGCGCATAGTTACCCGGTCTTCCTCCAAGCAGATGTTAGAATTGATGGCCCCGCCCATGGATAGAGTAGAAATCTCTTCCGGTAGCTCTGCGGCCGCTTCTGAGGCAGGTGGAGAAGAAACAGATCTCAGCGGGAGCGACACGGAGGGTGCCTCCAAACTAGAGGCCCCATCCGTATGTACCGCCATTGTTTTATCATTTACACCCCCAAAGCTGCTGGTGCCATTTTCGGGAGAAGAATTACCAGAAGAGTTCGCCGCTCTGGATATCGAGGCAGATATAACTCCTCCTTTTGTGGTCTCATCAGCGGAGCTTTCTTCTTCCCTGCAGTCTTTTGAGGATATTGGCATCACTTTAGAAGTGAGTCTTTTCCCTTTATGGTTTCCTTTTCCCCATCTTTATCTGCTGCTTGACACTGCATTGATTCGTTCACAGGAATCCCCTGTTGCCCTCTCGGCTACGAGTGCAGCCGTTGAAGCCACTTTATCTGGCACCCTAGCTATTGTTCCTGCTTCGGCAGCCGTTCTTGAGATAATTCGCCCTGTGCCCGTGAGGGTGCAGTCCTCCACAGACTTAGCATCATTGGACCTGCGGAATGCAGGGGAAGGCCCGGCTCTCAACAAGGCTTTGGATTTCAGAGCTGAAATGGACCCAGCCAGGGGTTCTGCCTTTATACCAGCTGCAGTGATGACCATCGCTCCAGAATCAACAGTTCCCATAGTATCAGTTATGGAGAGTGAACCTTTGCCTCTTCAGACCGTGACCCCCGCAGCCTTGACATTGCAGGGGCTGGGCACCGAAATGGAAGAAGGAGAGGTATCTGTTGCAGAACTGGGAGTATCGCCTATAACGGCCACGGAATCTGCTTCCGTATTTTCAGAATCTGAGGAGGAGATGCCTGAAGTTGCATCCGGGAGTATTCCGACGGCCGCCTCCGAGGAGATGGGGGTGGAAGATCTCTCGGCCACGTCAGAGGTTACGGGCAGAGCTCAGTTGGTGGCTTCGGCAGACCTGCCGTCTTCTTCTTCGCAGCCGGATATCACCCTATGGGCGGATATAGACAGTGAAGTAACTTTTGAAGTAGCTCCTCTTCCTTCGCCTGGCTTCACTTCCCCTGAAAGTTTTGTCTGGAAACATCTGGGCATGCTGCGTCAACTGGTGGAGTCCCAACCTGGACTAACTTATTCACAGTTGAAGGAGATAGCCGGGCGCTTCACCGCCGGCTTACAGGCGATGGGATGTCCCACAGAAATATGGGCCCAGCGGGTTCTTTTGTTGTTAAAATTTGTTCATCGCCGGGATTTCTTGACACACATCATGTCGGACAGATTGGCAGCCTTGAAGTTGCAAAGAATGGAGTGCAAGTCCGAGCTGGTAAAGATGAACTCTATCCTTCAGGAGCGACAGCGTCAAATGCAGTCTTTGGCGGAGCGGGAGCATTTCGTGCGCGACCGAATAACTATCCTGGAAGCTGAACTGTCTGATCTCCGAGCTGAGCTGCCACAGCTAACAACTTCTCGACCGCAGCTCGAGGAAGAAGCAGCTTTATTAGAGGGGCAGGTGGCATCCTTTCGAGACCAGTCTGTTCGACTGCAGGAAGAGGAGGCTCGGCTTCATGAACTAGGAGCCGCCCCTTCTGTGGGTCTTCTGGCATTCGAGGATATCTTCCGGCAGCCATGAATCATTTTCTTTTTCTTTTCTTCTTCTCTCTTTTTTTTTGGTGCTCCTTTGTGATACAATGTCCCCTCGGGGCCCTTTATGTACTCACTTCTTAATGAAAAGAAAAAAATTTTGCTTTATGTGTATCCGCCTTCTTTTCCATGTGGTTTTATCACTTCAGGGAAGTGGGGTAGTGGTTTTAGCAACCCCTCATGCGGATGGCTCGTATCTGGCAGGAGAGCGTCCACCCCTTCAGAGAAAGGATGGGGAACTCGCTCCACCGCGTGACGGCATCCGAAGAGGTGCTTAAACCGGATTCTATTGGTAGCGGCAAACGTCCCTCTTGGCAATATGTGCTGTGAGGGAGACAATTTGCAGGAATGTGAAAGAAAGGGCCTTATCAGAATAGACGGAAAGTCTAGACTGGGTAGAGGTTATAGCAGGTGGGACGATTACAGGATATGTGGTTTTCATCAAGACAGACGTAGGGTCTGAACTGAATAGGGTTTTATCATTGATCGGGCGAAATGCCAGTCGATCAACAGCTGGTTTCATCATCGATATTGGGTTTATATCGATGCAAGAAGAGTTCATAAGTTTCCCCAGAATAGATGAAAGGTCTACACTGAGTAGGGTTTTATCATTGATCGGGCGAGGTGCCAATCGATCAACAGTTGATTTCATCATCGATATTGGATTTATATCGATGCAAAAAGGATTTATAAGTTTCCTCAGGATAGACGAAAGGTCTAAGCTGAGTAGGGTTTCATCATTGATCGGGCGAGGTGCCAATCGATCAACAGTTGATTTCATCATCGATATTGGATTTATATCGATGCGAAAAGGATTTATAAGTTTCCTCAGAATAGACGAAAGGTCTAAACTGAGTAGGGTTTCATCATTGATCGGGCGAGGTGCCAATCGATCAACAGTTGATTTCATCATCGATATTGGATTTGTATCGATGCGAAAAGGATTTATAGGTTTCCTCAGAATAGACGAAAGGTCTAAACTGAGTAGGGTTTATCGCAGGTGGGACTTTGCCAAGAATGTATAGGTTTCATCAGAACAGTGATGGGTTTCATTGTTGGTGGGACATGCGAATGGGGGTATGTGGATTTTATCAGGGCAAACGTAAGGTCTGTCCCAGAAAGGCTTTATCATCGGTGGGGCATAGAGCCATATGACTGACGGAAGGTTTTACCAATGAGGGCAGATGAAGGTATCGTGCCGGTTGGCACGGAACTTTTTGAATTACCATATTACTGACCCAAGTGCCCTTTCGGGTTTTCACCAGAGCCAGCCCCCTCTTGCTTTTGCCCACGCGTCCTTTCAGATTTTCACGTGGCGGGGTACCCGATTTTGCCTGCAGTGCCCTTTCAGGTTTTCACCACAGCTGGGTTTTAGCCATTTTTACCCTCGTTCAGAATGCCTGAACAAGACTGGCGGGGTATCTCTATTTTTAACCCCATTTTGTCTCTTCTTTTCTTCTTTTTTTTTATTGAAACTTTGATTCTATAACTGATGGGCGCAGCTTGTGCATATGTCATCATTGATGTGGGTGCTAACATCAATGCAAGGGTTTCATAGGTCTCATCAGGATAGACGTAAGGTCTAAACTGGACAGGTTTCATCGCTGATCGGGCAATGCGCCAATCAATCAGCAACAGGTCTCATCGTTGGTATTGGGTTTATACCAATGCAAGGATTTTTATAGGTTTGATCAGGATAGACGTAAGGTCTAAGCTGGACAGGTTTCATCGCTGATCGGGCAATGCGCCAATCAATCAGCAATGGGTTTCATCATCGGTATTGGGTTTATACCAATGCAAGGATTTTTATAGGTTTCATCAGGATAGACGTAAGGTCTAAACTGGACAGGTTTCATCGCTGATCGGGCAATGCGCCAATCAATCAGCAACGGGTTTCATCATCGGTATTGGGTTTATACTAATGCAAGGATTTTTATAGGCTTCATCAGGATAGACGTAAGGTCTAAACTGGACAGGTTTCATCGCTGATCGGGCAATGGGCCAATCAATCAGCAACGGGTTTCATCATCGGTATTGGGTTTATACTAATGCAAGGAAATTTTTTATAAATTTCACCAGGATAGACGTAAGGTCCAAACTGGATGGGTTTTATCACGGCGGGACGTAAAGAGATACGCGGGTTTCTTCGTGGTTACCACATTACCGACCCAAGTGCCCTTTCGGGTTTTCACCGGAGCCAGCCCCCTCTTGCTTTTGCCCGTGCGCCCTTTCGGGTTTTCGCACGGCGGGGTACCCGATTTTGCCTGCTGTGCCCTTTCGGGTTTTCACCACAGCTGGGTTTTGGCCATTTTTGCCCTTGTTCAGAATGTCTGAACAAGACTGGCGGGGTATCTCTATTTTTAACCCCATTTTTTTTTATTTATTTTTTTTTATCCCCCCCTTCCTGTTTAGAGGGTGTCAGACTGTGACGACACAAGATCACGATAAGTGGTAGCCTGGTTAGGACGGAGTGTCACTATACCAAGGAAAGGATATCTTGGCTAGGGCGGGGTGCCATTAGGCCAAGGAAGAGGTATCTTGACTAGGGTGGGGTGCCGCTAGACCAAGGAAAGGATATCTCGGCTAGGGCGGAATGCCACTAGACCAAGAAAGGGTAGCTCGGCTAGGGCGGAGTGCCACTAAACCAAGAAAGAGGTACCTTGACTAGGGCGGGGTGCCGCTAGACCAAGGAAAGGATATCTCGGCTAGGGCGGAGTGCCACTAGACCAAGGAAGGGTAGTTCAGCTAGGGCGGAGTGCCACTAAACCAAGAAAGAGGTACCTTGACTAGGGCGGGGTGCCGCTAGACCAAGGAAAGGATATCTCGGCTAGGGCGGAGTGCCACTAGACCAAGGAAGGGTAGTTCGGCTAGGGCGGAGTGCCGCTGGGCCAAGAAAAAGGTATCTCTTGCCCGATTATTCGGGGAATATCAGCTGTGCAGCATGATACAGCTTCAGGTGTTTACCGTTGAGTGGTGAGAATTGGATCTCCCCTCGATGATTAACAACTATGTAGGCCCCTCCTTCGTAGACCCTTTGTATCACATATGGACCTTCCCAATTGGGATTTAGCTTTCCCTTCGGGTTGGACGCCATGACTTCTTTTTTCTTGACCATGACAAGGTCACCTTTCTTGAATTCTCGCCCTTTTACGAGTTTGTTGAATGCGGTGGCCATGCGGGCCTGATACATCTGGATATTCTTCTGAGCTTGGAGGCGCTTCCCTTCCAATTCAGCCAATTCTTCTAATCTTCTTTCTGCATTGGTTTGTTCGCCATGGGCTAGGTCGTATTGGACTGCCACTCTGAGTGACGGGACTTCCAGCTCTAGTGGGACTACTGCCTCTGAGCCGTATACCAAGGAGTATGGTGAGCACCCTGTAGGTGTTTTGAAGACGGTGCGGTACGCCCACAGAGCTTCATACATCTTTTCTTCCCAATCCTTCTTATTGGCACTGACGACTTTGGCCAGCAGGGTGCACAAAGTCTTATTGAAAGCTTCTGCCAATCCATTTGCCTGTGGATTGTAAGGAGTGGAAGTCCTCCATTCGATCTTATATTTCTCGGCAAGCCGATAGACTTTCTGATTTCTGAAATGACTCCCATTGTCAGATATTATTCGGTTGGGGATCCCAAACCGGAAGATGATGTTTTGCTTGATGAATCTAGCGACCAACTCACCAGTGACTTCTCTTAGTGCTATAGCCTCTGCCCATCGGGAGAAGTAATCTGTTATGGCCAGTATATACTTATGCCCAGCCGAGGAAGTCGGTAGTGGACCGACTACATCAGTTCCCCATTGTGCAAACGGCCAGCTAGGGACTGTAGGGTGCAGAATCATAGGTGGCCTTCTAGGCACAACAGCATGCTCCTGACACTTCTGGCATGACTTTGCAAATGTGCAGCAGTCCTCAAACATAGTGGGCCAATAGTAGCCCAGCTTCTTGATTTCTATCTTCATCTTGGGGCCAGCTTGGTGGGCACCTGCTGTCCCAGCATGTACTTCTTTCATCGCTTGCCAAGCTTCCTCAGTGGACAGGCAGCGGAGTAGAATCTTCTTGCGTGCATCTGCCATTATTCGGAACAGAGTCCCATTCCTGAATTCATAAGAATCTTTGATTCGCAGAAGTTTCATCTTTTCTTCTCTTTTCTGCGGCAGCTGTTGGTGTAAAAACCATTGTAGCAGGTGCTGTCTCCAATCAGATGCCTGTTCTGTACTGATCGTGGCGACTTCATTTTCTTCGGGGCAGCCTTCTAGCATGCTGGGGACTTGCCGCCGATTTATAACAACAATGTTCAGTGTCTCATCCGGTGGGACTGCTATTGAGCTGGCTAATTTTGCCAATGCATCAGCCTGGGCATTATGTGCACGGCCCACATGCTTGAGCTCAATATGATAGAATTTCGCCATGAGGCGCACAGCTTTTTGGTGGTAGGGGTTCAACTCCGGCTTTCGCACTTCGAACTCACCTTGGATTTGCTTTATTATCAACATTGAATCCCCGAATACCTGAAGCATCTGGATACCCATGTTGAGGCTGATATGCTGTCCGATTATCAGAGCTTCATACTCGGCTTCATTATTAGTGCAGGGCTTGTTTATAGAACAGGAAGTATGCACAACCTCCCCTTCCGGCGATTTCAGCACAATACCGGCTCCGGCCCGTATTCTGGTCTTTCCATCGGAGTCCGTCTCTGTTCTAGATGCTCCATCAAAGAATAGCTGCCACATAGTTGACTGAGCTTGGCAGGCTTCTAGTGTCTCATCATCGGGTAACTCAGTCCCCAACATATCATTCTCTGGCACAGGATGTTCTGCGAAGAAATCGGCCACAGCCTGTCCTTTTATTGCCCTCTGGGGTATATATGTGATATCGAATTCCATCAGAATTACTGCCCATTTGCCCAACCGGCCTTTCAGTACTGGTTGAGTCAGTATGTATTTGAGTGGATCTGCTGCAGATATCAATCTGATTTCATGTGACAGCATGTAGTGCCGGAGCTTTTTAACGACAAAGACTAGTGCCAAGCATGTCTTTTCTATATAGCTGTAGCTTTCTTCTGTTCTGATCAGCCTCCTACTCAGGTAGTATAGAGCCTGCTCTTTGCCTTCTTCATTTATCTGTGCTAGCATTGCCCCCAGGGAACAGTGTGTGGCTGCAATGTACAGTATCAGGGGTTTGCCGTTAATAGGTGCCCCCAGCACTGGAGGGGTTTTGAGATATTCTTTCAGCTTCTCAAAGGCTTCCTGACAGCCATCGTCCCAGAGGAACGGCACATCTTTCATCATGAGCTTGTGAAAAGGGTGGCATCTTCCCGACAGATTTGATATGAATCGTCGGATGTAGGCCAAACGCCCTTGTAGAGATCTCAGCTCGTGGAGATTCCTTGGTGGAGGGAGCTCCTGGATAGCTTTAATCTTGGATGGGTCAATCTCAATGCCCCTATGACGGACAATGAACCCAAGGAATTTTCCACTGGACACGCCGAAGGCACATTTCATAGGATTCATTTTGAGCTCATATTTGCGCAGCCTCTGGAACACTACTCTCAGATCCTGCAAATGGTCTTCTTTTCTGCTGGTTTTCACCACCAGGTCATCGATGTAGCACTCTACCTTCTTGAAGAGCAAATCATCAAAGATCTTTGTCATAGCTCTTTGATAGGTAGCGCCGGCATTCTTGAGGCCGAACGGCATCCTTTTATAGTGGAATATCCCCTTCGGAGTGCGGAATGCAGTGTGCACTCTGTCTTCTTCAGCGATCCAGATCTGGTTATATCCGGATGACCCATCCATGAATGACAGGGCTTCATGGCCAGTGGTTGCATCGATCATTACTTCAGTAATTGGCACTGGGAAATCATCCTTCGGGCAAGCCTTATTCAGGTCCCTGAAATCCACACATATTCTGATCTGCCCATTTTTCTTCTTCACGGGCACTATATTGGCCAGCCATGTAGTATATTGGTTCTCTTCAACAAAGCCCACATCAATCAGCTTGTCGACTTCTTTGTTGATCTGATTTATCAGTTCAGGACGCATTCTCCTGGAAGGCTGCTTTATAGGGCTAGCCTCTGGGTCTATTGCCAAGCGGTGCTATGCCACATCAGAGCTCAGTCCCGGCATTTCATCATATGTCCATGCAAAACAGTCTCGGAATTCTTTCAAAAACTGAATATACTGTTCTTTGACAGCTGGCTCCAACAGTGCGCTGAGGAATGTAGGCCTTGGCTCATCTACTGACCCCAGATTCACTTCTATCAGCTCATCGACGGTGGCTTGGCCTCCGTCTTCAACTTCGGGTGGGGCTTCTTGCAAATCAACAAAGCCTCCCGGGATATAATTCTCTTCAGTTTCATGTTCTTCTGTATCGTCATCCTGCTCATCAGCGGATGTCAGCTTATCATATAAGGCTGATACCATCGGATTCTGTTCAGTCTGCCCCGAGGACGAGACTGGTTCAGAAGAGAATTCAAAAGTGGAATCTTCCGCTCTTAGGGATCTTTCTGTTGCAGGCTCCCCTGAAAGGTCATCTTTCTGTAGAGCCCAGACTTCTTCCAGAATGCGCTCAAATTCCAGGCATTCTCTCAGTTCTTTGGCCATCTGGTCTTCATCCGGGGTTCCCGTATCAAATTGTGCTTCGGCCTGGAATAGATCCTCCTTGCAGGACGGGTCCTTCCAGCACCGACCCCTCTCAGTTTTATCAGACATCCCTGCTTCTGGCTGGTCATCTTGGGCTTCATTGTCTGTTATGGTTTGATACATAATCTCTTCATCCTCAAAGGGATATTGATCATATCCTATCCCAGGGGAGTCTCCATGCTGGTAGAAGGTAGAGATGACATCCACCTCGGCGTCATAATATTCTTGAAGGGTATAACCCAATCTCGGATGCTGTGTGATCTTCCTCAGTTCCTTATTATCTCGAGGCGGATCCCATAGCTCCCTGAATGCTTTCTTCTGGGCTGCAGATTGTAGTGATGGCATTTGCATCTTGGAGAACATCTGCGAAACCTGCTGGGTAGTGTACTCCAGGCCTGTAATCGGCACCATCTGGTTTGCGGCTTCTTCAGGGACCATGCAGTCTTGATCATCTTCTTCGACTGCCTCCCCGGTGTAGAATATGGTAGGTGGCTCGCAGAAGCGAGGGATTTCCATAGTCTTCAGTGGCAGCACTGTTTGGTATTCTAGACTGGCGACGGGTTTGATTAAACCTCGTGGGACCTTCACCTGTATGCACCTTTCTTTCATTTCTTGATCAGTGCTATCTGGATGGATGCTAGGAGGGGTGATCCGAGCAAAATCATCAGCATAAGAGATGTGAGCTACTTCATGCTTTTCAACATAGCCCCTAGGTGGCGGTGGAGACCAAGCTTTTGCCTTCGTCGCCGGCTTCTTCTGGCTGATCACAGCCTCTTTCTTTTCATCTTTTTGTGACACCTCGGTGTAGTAGGAGGCATCGAGCATATGGCACTCGAACACTTCAAAGGGATGTAGGTCTGCAAACACCCTTTCTTCCTTTCCTTCATGGCAGTATTTTATGCATTGGTGTAGCGTGGATGGCACTATCTGATATTCATGCAGCCACGGTCTCCCCAACAGGGCCTTATACGTGGTGTTGGAGTCGATCACATAGAATCGTACCACGGTAGTGAGGTCGCCCAATGTGAGGTTGAAATCAGCCACCCCGAGAGGTGTTTCACATTTCTGGTTGAACCCAGCAATCTTCATGTCTCTGACCTTGGTAAGCTGCAGATCAAAGTAGTATTTCTGATAGATGCGATACGGGAGAATATTTACAGCAGCCCCGGGATCTATCAGTATCCTGCTCAACGACTGACAGTTCAGGGAGCCCCTCATATACAACGGTCTGTTGTGACTGGCATTTGGAATCAGCATATCATCTTCTGTGAATGTGACTGATGGCCCAGCATTCACTTCTGCCAAGAGTGCTTCACATTGTGCCGGCGACTGCAGGGCATCCACAATTGCTTGGCGGGCCTCTTCACTCAGAGAGAGTATCTCCCAGATGGAGAATCTGGTGGGGAGCTTCTTCAACATTTTCATGATTCGACTGCCAACCCGAACATTAGATAGCCTCATCTCCTCTGCCCACCGGGGTCTTGGAGGTTCATGTGGTGCCTGTGGCCTTTGCTGCCCAGTCCCAGTTTCATTTTCATCATCGGTCTCCCGGAGGGCTTCTTCTGTAATGACTGCCCCTGGCTTTGCTAGAGGGCTATTTTCTTCATTTTCTTCATGCTGTTTCTGCTTTCCAGTTGCCGTCTGCTGGCATTTATCGCTTTTAGCTGGAGCAGTATGAGACGGCTGCTCGTTTTCTAAGCTGGACAGGAACTCCAGGAATGAAGGGGCTCCTTCTGCTTTATCTTTTCCTTGGTACAAGCTGGCAGGGGGAGGAACCTGGACACCGCGCACCTCTGGTTTTGGGATTTGATAGGGTTGCTCCCCTCTGAACATAATATTATGGTTAGCTGGTGGCGGACGCCCCCATTTCCTCCCAGAACGTGTTGCATGGGCTGAGGTAGAGGCCTCAGCATGATTGGCTTCTAGCGGGGCATCTGATGCTTCTTGTTCATCATCCTCCCCGGGTAGAGAAAAGAGTACCGACAGAGTATTGCATTGTACTGTCGTGACCTTCTTTCCCTTTTTGGCCTTAGGCCGTCTCTTCTTTTTCTGGGAAGTTGGCTTTGCTAGTTCCTGCCTCCAGAAGGACTCAGTCTCATCTTTTCTTTGTTCTGCCTCCGGCTGCTCTTCAATTTTCAATTCTTCGAGCTGCTCCCATAGTATACAGTCTTTCACCAACAAGTGTTTCGGCTTTTTCTGCTCATACTCATCAAGCTCATTAATATATTGCTGCAGACGCCTGGTCGTAGTGCTTTCTTCTTTATGTGCAGGGAGGGGAGTTTGTCTCCTCCGGTTGCGAGTATGGATCCGGATGACTGGTCCGGTCTCAACTGCAGGCCATATTGGCTTTATTGGAGGCGACTCAAGCCTTGGGGTGACACCCCGGATAACTGCTTTGTTGGTTTTGACTGCGGGAGTCTTCTTTCTGCTTTTTGTGGGTATCATCTGCCATCCTTCCTGATCTCTCGATGGGGTGAGGAGGCAGGCTTCATAGGTGTGCCTGGTGCATTCTTCAATGGCTTCCTTAGGCAGCTGTTGATAGATTGAGATCATATTAGCGGCCACCCTCCAGGGCGGAAGCTCATGTGGCCGAGGCGGCTTCACCTGGTAATCTCCCAGCTGCAGTTCACCCTTCTTGACCATTCCTTCCATGATATCTTTGAAGACATAACAGTCCTCAATTGGGTGCCCCAACACCCGGTGAAATGGACAGAACATCGGATCATCTTTCTTTTCTGCATCTTCGGGCTTCTTCGGTTCAGGCAATGTTACCTTATTGAACTTATATGCCCAGTTAAATAATGCTGCAGTCTTATCCTTGGGAAAAGAGTAAGCCCTTCTCATCCTGTCCCTCAGAGAGACTTTGTCTCTTCTTTCTGCTGTATCTGCCATCGGGGGAGCTTCATCTGCCCCTTTCTTCCCTTTTTGTTGCTCAAAGGTTCTAAAATCGACGGTGTTGGCCTCAGAGTGTGACGGCCGCCGATCATTGGATTTTCCTTTTTGCATGGCGGGAGCATTGACGGTCGGACGTTTGGACAAGAACGTCTCGACCTCCGCCACTATATTGTTCAGTCGGTCAAACGTTTTGACATCTGCACCGATCATTTTTTCTAATACCTCCCTCCTGAGGTTCTGCTTGCATATCTGCACTGCATCCTCCTGATGAGGAGGTCTTCTGCATCTCATGGCTAGATTTCTCCATCTTTTGATGTACTCCAGTACAGTTTCATCCTGTTTCTGCCTGGTAGCATACAGTTCTGCTATTGTGATTTCCCTCTCCGTGACATGAAACCTGTCGCGGAATTTTCTCTACATATCGGGCCAATCAACCACTGATCCTGCTGACAAGCTTGAATACCATTCAAAGGCCAACCCAGTGAGGGACGAGCCAAAGAACTTGAGCAGATAGGCTTCATCGACTGCTAGGTCACCCATGATTGTAGTATAGTAGGCTATATGCTCCCTGGGGGAGCCCTGGCCATTGAATCTCTCAAACTTTGGCGGCTTGCTGACGCCTGGAGGTAGTCTTTTGGCAGCATACTGGGGAGGATACGGTACCTTGTACACATCATAGGCACTAGTATCATCTCCAGTCTTTTCTAACAGCTTCATTTCCACAATTCTTTCAATCATCTGCTTGTGGGCTACAGCTGGATCTATATCTTCTGGAAAGAAGTGGGCTTGTTGCTGGCTGTGAGGAGTTGTCATTACAGTGGCGCGTAAGATGGGCACGGTAGGCTGCGTCTGAGACACAGAGGGCTGAGCCACTATTTGCTGTGGAACAAGTTGGCTTGGTGCTTTGCCCTTATCGGCTAAGAGAGGATTAGCTAGGATAGTTGTTTCTGTGGAGCTGGATGTCTGCCCCGCAGGTTCAGCTTGTTTCGAGACTGATGTAGCTTCCTATCTCTCATTGAGCTGTCTTCGGAGAGCATTGATCTCCTGTTGGTATCTTCTGAACATCATCTGGATCATGGGATCCATGGTTGATGGAATTTGTATATCTTCAGAAGTCCCTTCAGCATCATCAACGAAGGGGTTATCTCCATCTTCCGCTGTTACCACATTAACTGTCATAGTGGTAACCCTGCGGGCTTCATCATCAATTTTGATTTTATCTTTTGCTGCCTGGCCTCTTCTTGTGACAGGACCAGGTCTAGTTGCCAGCCTGAGCAATTCCTCTGGCTGAGTTGGTAGTATATCCTGCCCCCTGGCCAGTCCAGCCATATTGCAGGCGAAGATTTGCATCTTTCCTTTCCGCCTGTAGACCTTTCTTTTTATTTGACTAGGATATCTGAGCCGGTCAAAGACCGATATTCTTTCTTTGGCTTCTTCCTCGTACAGGTCTTCTTCATTATATCGACCCTGGGGCCTTCTTCATAGTCATTTGAATCGGAGGAAGAGGCTTCGATCATCATTTCTTGGAAGGTTTCTTCTTCTTCATCATCCCTGGTGCCCAAGGCACAGGATAGTCTTTGCTGGCCTAGGGCAGAGCTCCCTAGGTAGTGGAAGTAGTCTTGGACTACCTGCTTAGTCTCCTCTGGGTCGTGCCTTTGCGGCTTAGGTCGGAGCATCAGTCTGTCCTGGCCCTTTTGCTGCCAGGCCAGTCTTGTCACCCGAGCATTTAGATGTTCGGCCCTGAGATATTTGAAGATATCAGCCTGTCTGGCACAGGCTCCTGATCTTCTTGCAGTAAGCATAGTGACTGGTTCACTTCTTCTCATATTGCCAACTTGGCAGCAGTTGGCAGCAGCATTGTAGATCTTCTCTTCCCATCTCTTGCCCCTCGCCATGGGATGGGTGTTGGTGAAGTTTTCCCTGGTCTCATATCTTCCGCCCCTCATCATGGGATGAACAGCAATCATATTTCTTTCTTGACCCTCAATCTCATCTCTCTTCCCCCGGGTCCTGGGGTAGGCAGCAGTAGCATTTCTTTCATCTTTCTTCATCTCCCTTCTGCCCCCTGCTCTGAGGCGGGCAATAGTGATATCAGTGAGGTTCTCTCTGTCTTCAGCTGGGGCCCAGCTTTGGATCCTCTTCGGTCGCCAGACCTGTTTGTATTTTGCTGGCTTGGGCGCCAGCGGCTTCTTTTCAGCAGCTTCCCAGTTGGCCCTCCTAGCGGCCAAAACCTGGAACTTGTTGTCAGTTGGGATGGTCGGGACGATTCTGTCCTGCCGGACTCCCCTGGGGCGACCGTCGAGGTTCGCTGATGCGGGACGAGACCACGGACACAACAAGCTCACGGTCGTCCCTTGATGAGGGAAGCGTCGGACGTGCACGGTTGAGAAACCGGCAAGAGCTAGGGTGGTCGGCTCGCACTTTCGTGCCCGGATCGGGTCACGGGACGGTAACGCTCACTCTCGCAGCAGCGGTGGTACAAATAGAAAGCGAGCTAGTTACCCTATCATGCTCTCTAGCAGCGGCATAAATAAGCATATATGAGAATTAAGCAAAATGCCAAGTAAAGAGCGAAGACGATACCTCCACGCGCTCGGCGTGGGGACGACGGACCCGGCCGATCTCGCACTCCCGGGACAGTTAATACATAAAGATTACAGCAATGATGTAAAGCCCACTCCACGCAGGGAGGTAAAGGGTGACACAATGGAGCCCGGGAGGGCCGATTTCGGGTTGACGGGCGGCTTTCCGCGTAGCTTCGGCAACACCCGAACTAGTGACGGTGGGGCCCACGTGCTGTCCGGAGGGGCCGTGTGGGACCCGGTGTCACCACTATGGTGGGGACACTGGTGGAGGTGATCCCCGGGCTGGCAACATGCTGGAACGTCGCCCGGAGGTCGGGCGGCTCCGATCGGCACCCGTCGGGTTTGCTGTCCACGGGCTGGTTGCTGCTGTTTTGCAGCGCGCGCTCCGGCGAGAATGGGCGCTGCGATCAGATCCGATGTCGGATTGACACGAAATTAGCGCCGTTGGAAATCTGACTCGAAGTACTTCAATGTAGGTGTAGAGATCTGGCCTGGATCTTCGCTGATCTTGACTTATGGAATTTACAACCTCCTGTTGTACAGTAACTAAACACTTAGATCTGCAGAGCTGATCTCTGATAACTGCCGTTGACCGCTAGGAAGAACTTGGATTCAGACTTCGACTTCTTCATAAAAGTTGTAGAATTTTGAGTTGGAAAGATGGGAAGTTGGTTTGGACACGTTTAGATGTGTCTATGAATTTCTATGATTTGTTCACTGGAGGAAGGTCGGATCTGGGATCTGGCTGGAAGTACTATAGCTCCGGTAGAACATGAATTTTGAAAAATAGGTAAAAGACTCAACAAAAATTAATAAAAATTGTGGAGGTAGGGAAAAATGGACAGAATTCCCAGGTAAATTGGGAGGTCAAAATAAATTCAAAAGGGTGGTAGAAGAGGACGAACTCAAATGGTCTGTCACTGTAGACAAAGACAGATCTGATCTAAGTTTGGGGAATGAACGAAGTGGAAACACTATGAAACGGGGGAATTTGGACCTGAATTGTTTTTTGGGTAAGGGGCTATAAGGTAGGAACCAACCCTCAAAATTTCACGTCGATTGGAACTCGTGGCTGGCTTGAGGAATTTTCGAGCTGCACCTCTATTCAGCAGGACAGAACACCGAAGATGATCCCGTGGCGGCTCGAAGGCGGCACGAACGGCGGCGGCGGCGGCACCGGAGGTGGGGGAAAGGTGATACCACTCTAGAATGGAGGTTTGGGAAGAGAGAAACCAGAGGGAGAGGAGCTGGGGGCGCATCTAGCTTCACAATTTCACAAAATTTTCTGATTTTCATTGATTTTCACATAAAAATACAATCTTTTATATGATTCCAACCAAATCAATTGTCCACCCTTAGATCTAGGGATGGGGATTGAAGGGCTGGGATTGCATGCCACAAACACAAAAAAAAACATTAAAAAATGTAGGGGGGGGGGCGGCCTATTGACTATGGGTAGGTTTTGAATGGAAGGTTGAATGGAAGGTTGAATGGTTGGTGGCCTACCTTGGAAAAATATGACCACTTGTCTCCCATGTGGTCAATTGGCATTCCAACCTTCTAGATGGCCACCTAGGATGGTTGACCAGCCCCACATGGATGACATGGACCAATGTGAGAGGGCTGAGGGCCCCCTTGCTGGTCCTACTGACAAATTACATAGAAACCCAAACAATCCGTGGGAATGACGCATTGGCTTATAAAGCCGTACAATTGCGCATATACTTTCCCATGGATATACAAATAAACTAAAGGACATAAATGCAATATGAGAAGTACTAGCTTGGCGTCAATTCCCATCAACTCTCCCCGGGTGGGAGGAACTCGACCCCGTCGAGTAGGGGTACGGGTGCTCGGGTACTCCGGCGGATACGTCACCGTGCCATGTCGCGCGGGTATGCTCCACTCCAAGTGATCGTCACCTGCTCATTCCATATATACTCGATATGCGAACTGCTATGGGCTAAAGGTGGTCACTCCGAAGGCGCACTCTCAAAAGGGAAGAAAACAGCTCGAAGACTCACTAGGAATCACCGCTGAGTCCCTATAGGTGACTGATCCGGGTATAGATGTAGAACCGATCCCATACTCATCGAGTGAGATGACTCGCTTCACACTCATAAGAGAATGACAACGAGCTTGCACAGGACACATGCAGACTCACCATGCAATACACACAAACAATCGACTCAAACACACCACACAAACAAACCACACAAGAAAACACACTGACTCATATATGACCCTAGACTAGGGTGGTGACAACAAGCCCACTAGGTGGCTGCATCCTGGGTGGCGGGAGAGCTCTCCCACTCTTCCCCTCCCAAGGCATAGTACTCCTCGGCAAGCGCCTCATCGGCCTCGTAATCAACACACTCAGGCTCGGGAGGTACGGATCCTCCAACACCTAAGGCTAGGGTGGCGCGAGCGGGACACTCACTGGCAATGTGGCCAAATCCATGACAGTGGAAACACTGCACTCGTGATCGACTACTCTCCCTGATAAGAGGGGCCTTACCCTTATCCTCCCGACGGGTAGGGGGCGTAGGTAACAAGGGTGGGGGTGTAGGCGCCGTGGGCAACAGCGGGGGAAGTGTCGGGGCCAGGGGGCGGGCCATGTGTGCCGGGGGACGGGCAACGGGTGCCAGTGGATGGGGTGGAGGTAGATCCCGTGGTGGGGGAGGTCGAGGTCTAGGAGCGAAGTGCTCCTGACGGGTGGGCTCCTGAGGACGAGCCATGGGTCCCCTCGGGTATGAACCTAAGGAGCCACGGGAGTCACTACGGGGAGGAGCGGGGCTCCACCGGGGAATAGACTCGAACTCACCCTCGAATTGCTCCATCTCGAGAGCAACTTGATAAGCATCCTCCAGCTTGTCCACCTTACGGCGGAGAAGCTCATACCGTAGGTGTGGGCGTAGGCCACGCCGGAACCGAGAGACGGTAAGGGAATCCTCCTCCGTGGCATCACATCGCAAGTAGTATTCATCAAATTCGGCGATGTAGTCCGAGACGGACCGGTCTCCTTGGGTGAGACTTTGCCACTTCTCTATAAGACGCTGGCGGTAGGAGGTAGGGAGGTACTTCTTCCTAAGCTTCTCCCTCATCTCAGTCCACGTATCAATCGGAGGTTCATGACGATGAAACAATAAATTCTCCATATTCCTCCAATAGGTTTGGGCTTGACCCAAAAGTTTCATCCTGGCATACTTGACTTTTCGTTGGTCCGACATCTCGAACCACTCAAAATATCGGTCCATACCAGCCTCCCAATCAAGGTAGACCTTTGGGTCCAAGGACCCGTCAAAGGTGGGAGGGTCGGCCCGAATGGTCCGAATGGCCTGTTCATCCATATCTTGGTCGTGGGTACGCCGTGTATGGCGATGATCACGACCATGCCCCCGATGCTCATTCTCGGACTCATAATCATGCACCTCGAGGACTTCGTGCCTCCTATTAGCTACCCTTTGACCCCTTGGAGTTGCGGGTTGTTGACCCGGCTCTGGTTGACCATGTGTAGGTGGGACGGGTGCTTGGACGGGGGCAATCGGTGGTGCCTCGGCTGGGCCTCTCTCTAGTGCGGTGACTCTCCCGACCAATCCCTGAACGGACTGGCTAGACCCGGCGGCCCTATCCTCTACGGCCTTCACCCTCTCTTCTAGGCGGGTGCCTAGATCATTCACTTGGGTACTCAACCCTTCCATCCTATCCACTCGGGTGCTTAGCACTTCAAAGCGATCACTCAACCCATCCATTTTTCCCATAAGAGTTCGGAACATAGTGGCCACCTCATCGGAACTATAGACTCGGGATTCCGCCATTGGTGGTGGTGGGGGTGAGTATTGAGTACCTCGACGAGTGGGCATGCAAGACACGGAGCAGGAGACACCGACTAATGCAAATGCACACTACAAGATGATGCACCTGGACGTAACCAAAACTCGGCACGTGGCGGAGTTAATCGATCCGAAGATCACTCGCGCAAGTGTGCGGTCTTCCCGATAGGCGTAGCCTAACGTTCGGACAACACCTTTTGATATACCGAGTAAAGGGATGCAAATGCGAAAAGACACTTTTTTTGTTTGTTTTAAAACAATGATGACCCTAAACACGACTTAGACCGACTAATGACTAGACGTAAATGACACTCTTTTTTTTTGACACCCTAGACTCAACTCGCTCTGATACCAAATTGATGCGGGACGGGACCACGGACACAACAAGCTCGCGATCGTCCCTTGATGAGGGAAGCGTCGGACGTGCACGGTTCAGAAACCGGCAAGAGCTAGGGTGGTCGGCTTGCACTTTCGTGCCCGGATCGGGTCACGGGACGATAATGCTCACTCTCGCAGCAGCGGTGATACAAATAGAAAGCGAGCTAGTTACCCTATCATGCTCTCTAGCAGCGGCATAAATAAGCATATATGAGAATTAAGCAAAATGCCAAGTAAAGAGCGAAGACGATACCTCCACGCGCTCGGCGTGGGGACGACGGACCCGGCCGATCTCGCACTCCTGGGACAGTTAATACATAAAGATTACAGCAATGATGTAAAGCCCACTCCACGCAGGGAGGTAAAGGGTGACACAATGGAGCCCGGGAGGGCCGATTTCGGGTTGACGGGCGGCTTTCCGCGTAGCTTCGGCAACACCCGAACTAGTGACGGTGGGGCCCACGTGCTGTCCGGAGGGGCCGTGTGGGACCCGGTGTCACCACTATGGTGGAGACACTGGTGGAGGCGATCCCCGGGCTGGCGACACGCTGGAACGTCGCCCGGAGGTCGGGCGGCTCCGATCGGCACCCGTCGGGGTTTGCTGTCCACGGGCTAGTTGCTGCTGTTTTGCAGCGCGCGCTCCGGCGAGAATGGGCGCTGCGATCAGATCCGATGTCGGATTGACACGAAATTAGCGCCGTTGGAAAGCTGACTCGAAGTACTTCAATGTAGGCCTAGAGATCTGGCCTGGATCTTCGCTGATCTTGACTTATGGAATTTACAACCTCCTATTGTATAGTAACTAAACACTCAGATCTGCAGAGCGGATCTCTGATAACTGCCGTTGACCGCTAGGAAGAACTTGGATTCAGACTTCGACTTCTTCATGAAAGTTGTAGGATTTGGAGTTGGGAAGATGGAAAAGGTGGTTTGGACACGTTGGGATATGTCTATGAATTTCTATGATTTGTTTACTAGAGGAAGGTCGGATCTGGGATCTGGCTGGAAGTACTGTAGCTCCGGTAGAACATGAATTTTGAAAAATAGGTAAAAGACTCAAAAAAAATTAATAAAAATTTTGGAGGTAGGGAAAAATGGACATAATTATCAGTTAAATTGGGAGGTCAAAATAAATTCAAAAGGGTGGTAGAAGAGGACGAACTCAAAGGGTCTGTCACTGTAGACAGAGACAGATCTGATCTGAGTTTGGGGAATGAACGAAGTGGAAACACTATGAAACGGGGGAATTTGGACCTGAATTTTTTTTTGGGTAAGGGGGTATAAGGTAGGAACCAACCCTAGAAATGTCACGTCGATTGGAACTCGTGGCTGGCTTGAGGAATTTTCGAGCTGCACCTCTGTTCAGCAGGACAGAACACCGAAGATGATCCCGTGGCGGCTCGAAGGCGGCACGAACGGTGGCGGCGGCGGCACCGGAGGTGGGGGAAAGGTGATACCACTCTAGAATGGAGGTTTGGGAAGAGAGAAACCAGAGGGAGAGGAGCTGGGGGCGCAGCTAGCTTCACAATTTCACAAAATTTTCTGATTTTCATTGATTTTCACATAAAAATACAATCTTTTATATGATTCCAACCAAATCAATTGTCCACCCTTAGATCTAGGGATGGGGATTGAAGGGCTGGGATTGCATGCCACAAACACAAAAAAAAACATTAAAAAATGTAGGGGGGGGCGGCCTATTGACTATGGGTAGGTTTTGAATGGAAGGTTGAATGGAAGGTTGAATGGTTGGTGGCCTACCTTGGAAAAATATGACCACTTGTCTCCCATGTGGTCAATTGGCATTCCAACCTTCTAGATGGCCACCTAGGATGGTTGACCAGCCCCACATGGATGACATGGACCAATGTGAGAGGGCTGAGGGCCCCCTTGCTGGTCCTACTGACAAATTACATAGAAACCCAAACAATCCGTGGGAATGACGCATTGGCTTATAAAGCCGTACAATTGCGCATATACTTTCCCATGGATATACAAATAAACTAAAGGACATAAATGCAATATGAGAAGTACTAGCTTGGCGTCAATTTCCATCATTCGCCCTAATAGCACCCATCATTATCGTCTTTCCAGAATTGGAAAGGCGACGATCAACAGCAGTAGACCGGTTCCTCCGGTTGGTTTTCTTCCCCTTCTGGGCAGCAGTGGGGACCATGTCCCTTTTCTGGACATGATGAACGTAGCAGGCGACGGCCGTGGGGGCCGTTTTCTTCGGTAAGCCATCCTTGCGATCAGCGGCCTCCACTGGGGTGTTTGCAGCAGTGCCTTGCTCCTCGTTATCGACCTGTAGAAGGTCGGTGTAGACAACGCCCAAGCAGTTGGACAGCCCGACAGCTGGGGGAAACGAACCGAACGCCAGTGGTACCGCCAGGTACCCCTCCTGGACGTGCATGTCCACCGGTTGCTTGTCGAAGCATACAGACGCGATTTGTGTTGTCATCGTAGTTTCCTGGAAACAAGGAAACACACGGAATCAGAAATTTGAGGGGGGCCCGCTGGGCCTCCTACCTTAGCGTAAAGATGAAGGGAGACTACGTCCCACCGGGCGTGCCAGACTTGTTCGACACATTTATTTTATCTGGTTTATTTTTTATTTATTTATTTATGTTTATAGATTTATTGGCGTGCCAGTCACCGAAGTGACAATTTTATTGTGCGCTCGATCTGACTTGGTCAGTCGATTGTGAGTGATCGTGTCTGGACTAGAAGTCCGTCATACCCTGAACGCTATGATGTTAATTACGTCCTCCCTAAGGAAGACAACCCTTGATTAAACGCTAGAGGTAGGAGGAAGACAGCGGTAAAGCCGTATGCTCAAAGGAGACAAAGCTCATCTGCTTGCAAGACGTCAAATGTATTTGAACAGAGCAGGGGTTTGTTAATTACGGGAGAAACCCGCCGGCATATTCCCACCATCTTGGATGATGCCAAGTGGGGAATAGGAAACCACCCATGCAATGGCAGGGTGGGAACCGTAAAGGATCGGGCATGATTGACCTGGAGTCTGAATAGGGATCGGCCTGATGTAACACACCCGGTACGAGTGCGATGTCTTATTAATATCCCCCTTCGGAGGACCATCGGAGATCACGCAAGGGCATAACTCCGTGGGCCAGCGGGGTTAGAAGAGAGTACCACACTCGATTGGTGGGGTATATGTAAATTTTGGCAGCATGTTCCCTCAACCTGGATTATGCCAAGGGAGGATAGGTCATCATCCACGGAGAGCCGGGACAACGACCGAACAAAGATGGGCACCAGGCCCAGGGACATCTCCTGCCTTGATATCATTGATCAATATTCCCTTGGAACCCATCAGAACACATGTAATGACATGGTTCTTTGGGTTCATAAGGCAGCGGTGAAATCCGGATTCGGGACGAGAGCTGTAGGGGAGATCTTCCCCATTATTGTATCTCATCAAGACACAAGTGATGGTCTGTGAGTATCCCCTTAGACAGATGTAGGGGGAGATTAAGAAGTTTGAAGAAAGATGGTGCAGGGATGGGCCTTCGGAGTGGATTTCATTTGATTGAAGGAGGGATCTCGGCGTGGCTTTGATATTGGCCAAGGAGGGGTCCCGGCCAGGAGCATTTGGGCAGCCAAAACAGGTCTCGGCCAGGGGGATTTCGGCGGCCAAAGAAAGGCTCTCGGTCGGGGGTTCTCGGCGGCCAAAAGAGGCTCTCGGCCGGGGGTTCTCGGTGGCCAACAAAGGGGTCTCGGCCAGGGGTCTATCCGCCAAAAGAGGGAGGAAGGCCTCTCGGCCTGGGGCTTCTCGGCGGGCTCCTGGGCGCGCCGGAAAGGGGGGCGCCGAGAGGGGTATCATCAAGCTTTGGGCAAAAGGGTGTGAATGGCTGCAAAGGCAGAGGGGCTCTCGACAGAGGGCTTCCCGGCGCGCTCCTGGCCGCGCCGGGAGTCTTGCACATAGCTTCACGTGGAAAGTATTTGTAACAGACTGGGTTGTCGTTTAGCTAAAAGAAGGAGAAGGCCTCTCAGCCTTATGGTTCTCGACGGGGAAACTCGCACGCCGAGAAGATGAAATGCAGAAGGATTTCAGGGTTTCAGAGCTCAAAAACGATGCTCTGTTTAGATGTTTTCTGGGATTTCAAGCTCGAATTGATGCCGGGCCAGAAGTGCAAAAGGGGAATTTCATGGAGGCTTCTATTAGAAGGGTGCCAAGGGAATTGGACGGTGGAATCAATGAAAGAAACCAAACCATCACCTGATCCTGTGGAGGGTTTTATCTGCTTGTTGCAAGCCATTTGGGGGAGTCAAGAGATGACTATCCTTCGACCCCTCCAGACGAGCCCAGTGACATTAAAACAAACGGAGAAGGAGGGACTCTCAACGTATAAACTTCAGGCCCTAAGCATTCAATATTTAGAATGGAGGACCTGAGATCGGATCATCGTTTATAAGAGCTGGACAGCCCAGGAAACCAAGAGACTGATATCTCTGGTTCCTGAACCGCATAAGAGGGCTCGTCAGAAAACTCAGGTTATATATATAGGGAAACAGCCATTGAGATCGGAGAGGGAAGAAGAGAGCAAAACTCAATAACCCATTGGATGGGGGTAGGAGTCCTATCCTCGTCCCTCTTCGAAGAACAAACCCATACGATCGGCTCCGAAACCCAAAGAGTCTAATCTATATTTCTTTCAGACAAAGACCATATACATAGAGAGACAGAGATCGGATATCTTGATCAATCAGTGCCCAAGCGGGCCATATCGATGTTTCATTGCATTGCATAAAAATCTTACACTGATCATGAAAGCGAAATGCAAGACAGAAAGGTAAAAATCAAGGCCGGAACTCTCCGGCTACATTTGATGGATCGAGAAAAGACTCGCTATATTACATCAAATAAAAGAAAACACGGAGGAGGGGAGGGTGGAGCATTGGCTCCTCTCCCTCCCCAGTGCCCACCTGGAGCTTTCCTTCTTCTTCTCTTCTCTGTTGATTGAAAGGGGGGGTGGCTCTTGCTCTCCGAACGGGACTCCCTCTCTATCTTTCTATTGCTCTATCTTTTCTTTTTCTTTCTTCCGATCGATCCCCTTTTTCTCTCGATCCCCTTTTTCTATCTGGCTTGGCTTCTTTCTCTTCTTCTTCCCCCTACTTCTTCTCAGCCGTCCCTCTCTCTTTCTTCGAAGGGAGGGGGTTTTATAACCCTTTTCCTTCTTCTTCTCGGCAGGCACCTTCACGGCGCGCTTGAGGTAAGCTTCCTGGCGCGCTCGAATTTGGTCTCTCGGCGCCAGTATCTGGGCTTCGACATGGGCTTTCGGTGCCACCTTCATATAGGCCCACTTGGGGTTTCTTTAAGTGTATCATCACCCCAAAGGGTCTATCCTCTATGAAATATCTTGTATTGAAATCATGATTGCAATTTTCATCAGTCCGCAGACAGGGTTTTATCAGTCCGTAGACAGGGGTTTCATCAGTCCGCAGACAGGGTTTTATCAATTCGTAGATAGGGATTTCATCAGTCCGTAGACAGGGGTTTCATCAGTCCGTAGACAGGGATTTCATCAGTCCGTAGACAGGGTTTTATCAGTCCGTAGACAGGGATTTCATCAGTCCGTAGACAGGGGTTTCATCAGTCCGTAGACAGGGATTTCATCAGTCCGTAGACAGGGATTTCATCAGTCCGTAGACAGGGGTTTCATCAGTCCGTAGACAGGGATTTCATCAGTCCGTAGACAGGGTTTTATCAGTCCGTAGATAGGGTTCTCATCTTATCAATATCGTCACTCGAATGGCGATGAGCTCGGACATCAGCCTTAGTCTGGGAAGACCTCAGCTGGGTGCATAATCTGTGGAGACGATTCTTCTTCTGCTCTATCTTCTCAGGAGCCTTTATCATCTTCATCTGCCGGTGCTGGCTTCATCTTTATCTCATATTACTTCCGTCAGTAAGCTGACATCTGACTTACCCTGACATATCGTCCGTGACTTCTTGGACGAAGCAGTAGTACAGCTCTTCTTAAAGGGCTGGAAGATCTCATTAGTCGAGTGACTGCTGCTTTGTCAGTGCTGCCGTCTGAGTGACATTGGCACCGGGCATCAGCTTTGGCCGACAAGGGCTTTAGCCGGGTGAAAGGTTGATAAGCTTCATCATTAGTCTTTCACTGTCGGTCAGATCTTCTTTTCAATTATGCTTCCACCCTTGTTCATTTTCCGGGTGTCAACACCTGTCCACTCATTCTAGCCTCTTTTGCTCCATTCTTCTGGAAAGGAAGTGTGGCTTTTGTCTGCCCCTTTGTCGCTGGGTTGCTTCGATTCTATCGGCTGGCTCCTGTCCAGCTGGTCTCCAACTCTTATACCTTCATCTTCTCCTTCATTTTCCTTTGCGGCCAGTGTGGAGTGTGCGCTTCGCAGGATCTTTTCTATTACTTCTTTGAGTTGAAGGAACATGCTCCTGCGCTGTGAGGCTTCTTCTATATTCAGGCGAGGCGGGGGAGGAGCTGTGTGTCCCTCTCTGGGAAGGATTCTTCTCACAATGGGTGGAAGACCCAGTATTTTTGGGTGGGCCCGTCGGTAGATGGCGTAGTCTGGGATTTCCCGACGGTGCCTAATTTTCATCCGAACATTCCTCCGAAGCAGACTGTGTTCTCTCCGGAGGTGGAAGAGGAGGTTGTTATCCTTCAGTAGAATCGCCAGGAGACTGCTGATTTGGTTACTTCTTCCAACATTGAGGGTTACCTCACTTGAGTGCTGTTGTCGACAGGTAAGAAGTTCGGAAACTTGGTCTTCCTTCTCACAGAGTTGGGGTGTTCCTTCTCTTAGTCTGATTTCTTTGGTTTAGACATGAGGCTAGCGGTCGAGGAGGAGGCACCTCCGTCTAAGTTGGAGGTCATTGACTTGGATGAGGCGCCAGCTCCGGATGACCTTCAAGTTTCAGAGGGTTCATCCCATGCCTGGGATAAGGGCAAGCGGGCGGCTCAGGACGACGCCTCTGAGCGATAGGGGGTCAAGCGCAAGGATCCCGTGGCCAAGCTGTACGGTCTTCGATGCAGGCTCAGTCTGTTGAGAAGAAACAGGCGAGGAAGGAGGAGGTCGTCCGTACGTTTGGAGGAGATTCCCTATCGGCTCTCCCCTCAATTGAACAAGAGGGGGCCGAGGAAGGAGGGATCACTGCTGATGCCGAGGCGCCGAGCGTGGCGGAGGGGCCGCCAGACGAGGGGGTCCATCCCCAGCAGGTCGAGGCTGGAGGGTCACAGGAGGAGGTGACTCGATCACAGCCGACTAAAACTGGGGAGGTACACGGTGGGGGTGTTCACGTCGAGCCGACCGGTGGGGCCCCTAGGACGGGCTTGCCCGAGGGAGATGCCCTGGTCCCGACCGCTCCGGAGAGAGCTTCCCCTCCTTCTACCAGCACCTTCAGTGTCCGGGCTTCTCTGTACCGGGCGTGCCATTCCTTAGCTTCTCGACGCTTGTGGGAAAAAGTCCGGAAGGGTCCCCCCTCTTCGCTGTTCGAGTAGATTATGGAGGGAGGGCTGATTTTGGCCCAGCTGGGGGCTGAACCTATGGATGCGTACGCTCGGGTGGAGTCCGAGCGGGAGACTCTTTCGTGGGCCCGTGGTGCGCTCGATCGAAGGTTGAGCGTCTGACCCTCGATCTTGGAGACCTTCGTCGAGAGATCACTCCGCTCCGAGCGTTGGCATAGTCGAGCCAAGCGGAGGCTTGGTCTTTGGCGGAGCAGCTGGCCCAGGCTCGTCGCATGGTCGACTAGGGGAGTGAGCTACTGGAGTCGGAGTGCAGAAACCAGGTCGAGCGCTATGACCAATGGAGGGCCGAGCGAGAGGGGCTTGAGGACCGAGTTCGAGCAGTCGAGGACTCGCGGACCGAGGCCGAGCGAAGGCTGTCGAGACCGAGAGAAGGCTGTCCAAGTCTGAGCAGTGGATAGCTGAGCTCAAGAGGAAGGCAGAGCTGGCTGGGATGAAAGCGCTCGAGCACCATAAGTGCTCAGAGACTTACCAGGCAGCTTTACAGCAGGCAACCTTTCCTTATTACGAGTCAGGCTACCGATGGGGACTCCAAAAGGGCTTCTCCCAGGGCTACAATCGGGCCATCCTGGAGGCAAAGGCCCAGTCGTCTCCGCTTGTTTTTCCTTCCAGTCAGCGCTATGACTCGGAATGGGGCTCCACTGACTCTTCCCACTATACGTCGAGCAAAGAGGTGAGTTCGGTTCCGTCCGAGCGACTGCCAACTCCAGCATCCTCGGGAGGGCACACGACCGAGATAGTTCCCACACAGGTGGGGTCAGTGTCTGGGCCGACCGTCGCTGAGAATACTGGGGGTAGATCGTCTGGTACCGAAGTAGCTTCATCTTTTGAGCTTGGAGATGGGCCCGAGGCCTGATGAAATAGCACTTTTCTTTCTTTCTTTCTTTTCCGTATGTGGCTGAGCAAGGCTCTTTTTGGAAACTATAATAGCGGCAGTATTGAATGCTAAATTGACTGTTCCTTACCACTTTTGTGTGATTTGTTTGCCGTATCCGTAGTCGTTTGAAGAAGGCGCCGATTTCCTGCAGATTTTGCACGCGCCGATCTGTCAAATAACTGACATGGCATTGGCACCTTTTCATTTTTCCATACCGCCCTTAATGACTTGCTGCTTCGCCATCCCGCTGGGGGGAATATCGAGAAATGAGGTAACCAACCAAGGGAAAGCCTTGGTAGCATGTTTTGGGGAGAGTCATTTAAAGCGATCAGCTTCCCCTTCGGCCTATAAAAGGTCCGAGGGGCGTCTCCTTTTCCTTTCATCGCTTAAGGCCGTTCCTGGAGGTTTTTCCCTTCCGTGAAGCGTTGTGCTGTAAGTCTTGGCGGGGCATGGAAGGCATTTCAGAAGATGATGATGCAAATGGCGGTAGGAGGGAGGCTCTTGTTGTTTCACTCTGGAAGAGGGTTCGTCAGTTGGAGGTCACTCCGGAAGAGGGCTCGTCATACCGGAGCATGTCACACTCCTATCCCTGACCCGCCGACGCCATCCCGTGGGGAGGAGGGGAGCTAATTAAGCTCCCTCCTTTCTGGCCTCCTCGTCCACCTCTGTCTTTTTCATTTTTCTTCCTCCTCTTTCACACTTCGGAGGATGCCTGCACTCTCTGCCTTCCAAAGAGTTGGCAGAGAGGAGGCCTTCACTTGTATTCCTTCGTCTTTTCTTGTTGTTTCCCCTCTTTTCCTTTTTCTTCCGAGCTTTCTCAAACCAATGAAGCCGGCGATCCCTTATCCGAGCCAGTTTCTACACGAGACAGAGTCAGTGGCTAGACGTGGGAGCACCTACTGGGTCGGCCGAGCGTTCTGCTCGCGTTATAGTACCAGGGGATGTAATTTTCTATACATGTATACTATACCGGCTACGGCCTTCTTGATGTACATCAAAGTTTAATAAGAAGAGAAGATTGGTGATTATTCTATTTTGCTTACATGTGTATGCTTGCCAAGCGTTCAAAAGTAGAACTTGCGAAGATTTGTCGCATTCCACGTTCGAGGGACGGGTGTTCCTTCCATGGTGGACAATCAGTATGCTCCTTTCCCGAGCTTCTCGACCACTCGATAGGGACCTTCCCAGGTAGGGGCCAGCTTCCCCATCGCCTCTAGTGGTCGAGATGCTTCGGCCTTCCTCAGGACGAAGTCTCTTGGCTGGAAGGGTCTGTCTCGGACTCTACTGTTGTAGTATCGAGTGATGGGCCATTGGTATTCCATTGCTCGGATCATTGCATTCTCTCAGATTTTGTCCGCTAAGTCGAGGTTCTCTCGTAATTTCTGCTCGTTTACCTCAAGCTCGAAGTGGACGACTCGGAGAGAGGGATTGCTGACCTCCAACAGAATTACGGCTTCTGTGCCATACACCAGCTGAAAAGGTGTTTCACTAGTACCCATTCTCGGAGTAGTTTGGTGTGACTATACTACGCTCGGCAATTCCTCGAGCCAGCTTCCCTTGGCTTTACCGAGCCTGGTTTTGATGCCTTTTAAGATAGTCTTATTGGCATTCTCGACCAGTCCGTTATCTTGAGGGTGGGCTACTGAAGTGAAGTGGTTGCGAATGTTTAGGTCGGCACATTTGTCTCTGAAATACTAAGAATCAAACTGTCGACCGTTATCGCTCGCAATCACTCGGGGGACACCATAGCGACAGATGATCGATTTCCAAACAAAACTCCATATGACTGATTCGGTGATCATGGTGGTGGCTTCGGCCTCGATCCATTTGGTGAAATAGTCGATGGCGACGATGATGAACTTCTTCTAAGCTTGAGCCATAGGGAACGGCCCCAAAATTTTGATCCCCCACTGAGCGAAAGGGTACGGCTCGGCAAGGGTGATGAGCTCTGCAGCGGGCTGATGAATCAGGTGGTCGAAGCGCTGACATCGATCGCACTTCTGCAGGTAGGTCGAGCAGTCACACTGGAGAGTGGGCCACCAGTAACCCTACTGTTGAACCCCCTCCTCATGTAAAATGCCTTATGGTTTTGATGTTGACCAAATTCTTTTTGAACTGAAAATGAGTCCTTCTAACGTCTTGAATCCCAACTCCGTCATATGAGGTTTTGGCGTGTTATGAAGGCTCAATGCAATATTCTTGAGGGTAAGTGAGTTAATTTGACAGTTTGGATGAAAGAATTAACTGCGAGATATTTTGACAGGCCAATCTTCAAGGACAAGAATTTCAATGCTCTGGGACGTTTGGTGAGATCGACTTCAACCTTGATTTTCAATTTTGTGATTGAAGTCCTTTAAGATCGTCTCTCATTTGAATTATGTCTAAGTATGAAATGGTTTAAGCTTAATTGATTGACATGCTTTAAAAACCATTTTTGTAGCTCATAAACTTGTTCTTGAACACTTCTCATGGTTTGCATGTTTATTTTAGACGTTCTGGAACTTGACTCGGTCGTTTGGATCACGTTCTCGACAAATTCATGTTCTGGCTGAAAGGGTCGACCCCAAGGGTCGACCCCTAGCCAAGAGTCGACCCCAGGGGTCGCCCCCTGTTGTCTTTATTTTTTTGGCCCGCTGGTTGTTGGTTCTGGACTGCGAGGGTCGACCCCAAGGGTCGACCCATCAGGCTGTGGGTCGACCCCAAGGGTCGACCCCTTCTGTAAAAATTCTTAAACAGCAAGCGTTCCTGAGAGGGTCGACCCCAGGGGTCGACCCATGCCTTCTGGGCAGAAAAACCACCCACGAGGGTCGACCCCACGGGTCGACCCCTTCATTTCCGGGCCGAGCCGTATTTGTTGACCCTTGGAATTTCAACCTCATGGGTCATTTGTTTTAGGTTGGGGGCCCGTGCTTTGCTCCACATTTTGCGGATCTGGTCCCTTGACCGTCCCCAGAACTCTCTTAGCATATATAATGTCGCTTGGTTGATGAAAACCCTAAGGGGAAAAATCGTATGTTGAGCTGTAAGCTTTCTTTCTAACCCCTTGTATTGGTAGGTTGAAGTCGCCACCTCCTGACCTGGTTCCAGCTTGAAGAGTCCGTGAAAGTGAAGGGAAGGAGGAGGAGAACTACTTCCATACAAGCCACAGCTGCTGGATGCGATCCAAAATCAACCCAAAGCTTCATTCAAGCCAAGATCGTCACCGTACTGCATAAAGTGTTCGATTAAATTCGTGGAAGTGATAGGGGGAGCTCCAACCAGGATAATCCAACCTCTTTTCACTCTTCTCACTTTGAATACCTTGAGTTTAACTTCATCATCTGTTTGTAATCAGTAAATCCGAGATTTGTGTGTGTGTGTTCGTGTTCGACAACACGAACATGTGTGTGTGTTTGTGCTTGCTGTTCTACACAGCGTGTGTGTGTGGTTGCTATTGTAAACAGCGGGTGTGTGTGTTTCACTGTCTAGTGGAAGTTAATCCTCCGTGTGAGGGGTGGACGTAGGGGACACGGTGTGTACCCGAACCACCTAAAAATTCCGTGTGCACTTTATGGTTTGGTTTTCTGCTAAACCGTGTGGGCTTCACGGTGAGGAGAGAATTCAATTGCTTGTTAATAAATCACCCCATCATCACGCATTCACGTGTGTGTTTCTGTTCATGCTAGTTTTGAGTTTGTTGTTTATCTTGCCTTGGTTCCGTGTAGCTCGTTTTTAGTTTTTATTGGGCCATCAATTCACCCCTCCCCTCTTGATTGCCACCCTCCGGGACTCAACAATTGGTATCAGAGCCTTGTGCTCTGGTTGATTTACGATCTCACGGTCGTCAGAGCAGATACTGTTTAATGGCAAATAGAGGGATGATGCCCGAAGGGCATTCCATTCAAAGACCTCCGTTCTTTGATGGATCGAACTACCCTTACTGGAAGAATAGAATGTATGTTTTCCTACGTGCCCAGGACTATGATGTTTGGCGTGTCATAAGTAAGGGTCCATATGTTTTATCTGAAAAAAAAGATGAATGGGATGAAGAAGATATAGAGAAGTGTTCAACAAACTTTAAGGCTATGAATATAATTCAATGTGCCGTTCATCCTAACGAATACTCACGAATATCTATGTGTGCCTCTGCGCTGGAGATGTGGGATAAGCTACGGCTTATATATGAAGGAACATCGGAAGTCAAGGAAACAAAAGCCAACCTCCTAGTTCGGGACTATGAGCTATTCGCAATGAAGTCAGAAGAATCAATTTCTGACATGTTTGCAAGGCTAACCGAGATTACCAATGGACTAAAGGGACTTGGCAAGGAGTATTCCAACAAGGAACTCGTCAGAAAAGTCCTAAGATCCCTCACTCCACAGTGGCATACAAAGGCCACTGTAATTGAAGACTCCAAGGATCTAAGTACCTTAACCCTTGACGAGTTAATTGGCTCGCTGATGACTTACGAGATAAATATCAAAAGGAGTGAGGAGGATCACAAGAAAAAGAAAGTTGTTACCACAATGGCTCTAAAGGTGAATCCACACGACTCAGAGGGCAGTGAAAATGATTCAATAGGCAACACTGAAGATGAAGAATTAGTTGCCATGATCACACAAAGGGCAAGACGGTTTCTGAAACGAACCAGAAATTTTGGTGGTCAGTTCAGAAAAGGACTAAGAAGGCAAGGTCCAAACAGAGGAGAAAATAGCAAGAGAGAAGAAGTGATTTTCTATGAATGCAAGAAACTCGGCCATATGCGGGGTGAGTGCCCCGATCTCATCAAGAAGGTAAAGAAAGGCAAGTTCAGAAAGCCCAAGGCCATGATGGCCACATGGAGCGATGAAGATCAAGAGGAGTCCGGAAATGAAGATGGACTATAGGAGCTAGTCCAGAATCTATGTCTCATGGCAAATGACGACGAAGGAAATGAGGTAGATTCTGAAACTGAAATTCTCACCTCTAAACAATGGCAAATTGCATATGAATCTTTATATGAAAAATGTAAGAGATTCAAATCTGAAAATAGAAATTTGAAAAAGAAAATTGATCATTTTGTGCATACTAAAAAATCATGTGAAGAGTACCATGCTTTAAAATCAGAAAATGAAATTCTTTCATCCAAAATTGAACTATTTGAAGAAGAGATTTCATGTATGAGAGAAGAACAATCTACATTTCTGAAAATGCATGAAGAATTGAAAGATGACATGGAACAAGAAAAGCTTCAAATCTCGGCTTGTAATGAAGCCAAAGAAAAGGCTGAAAAACAAAGTCAATCTCAATTGGCTGAAATAAAAATGTTGAAGGATGCCCTTGCCATCCTTGAAAGATCAAGTTCAGCATCTCTTAAACCATAGAAACACATGCATAACTCCTTTTCGAATGTTGGTAGATGGAGAAAAAGAGATAGAGCCATCACTTGTTTCTATTGTGGAAAAATGGGTCATGATATATATGATTGTAAAATTCTGAAATATGATGAAGAAAATTCTGTTGGATTCAGAAAAAGATCATATATGCATCATGCCTCTAACCATCATGGACCCAAGCTTGCTTGGGTACCAAAATCTCCATAAGAACTTTGGTTGAATTGCAGGTCCACTCGAGAGCTCAAAGGAACAAATGGTATTTGGACAGCGGTTGCTCTCGACATATGACGGGAAACAAGGAATGGTTTGTGGACCTGCAAGAAAAGGATGGTGGAACGGTAGCATTCGGTGGTAAAGACAAAGGTAAAATTATTGGGGAAGGTAAGATAGGTAAGAATCAAAATCATACCATTGAAAATGTATTGCTTGTGAAGGGTTTGCAACATAATCTTTTAAGCATAAGTCAACTTTGTGATAAGGGATGCAATGTGATTTTTGATTCTAACCACTGCACTGTTTTGAATAGGAATACTCAAGAGATCAAATTCATTGGTTTCAGGTATAACAATGTTTACATGATAGACTTGAATGATGCTTCTCATGAAAACTTATGTTTAACTGCAAGGAGAAACGATGATGCTTGGCTCTGGCATCGGCGGCTTGGGCATGCTAGCTTCAATGTATTGCTGAAATTATCCAGAAAGGATTTGGTGGTTGGACTGCCCAAGTTGAAGGCCGTCAATGATGGAATTTGTAGAGCTTGCAGCATGGGCAAACAAACAAGGACATCATTCAAGTCCAAACAAGATGTGACCACATCAAGACCTCTTGAACTCATCCACATTGATCTCTTCGGACCAAGTAGAACTCACAGCTTGGGTGGTAAACTATATGGATTTGTGATTGTGGATGATTATTCAAGATTCTGTTGGGTCTATTTTCTCTCTCATAAAAATGATGCCCTGACGGAATTTGAAGCATTTTGCAGATTTGTTCAAAATGATAAAGGGTATTGCATCAAAGCTGTGCCCAGTGATCACGGCCGAGAATTTGATAACCATGAGTTCAGCAATTTTTACAGGGCTCAAGGCTATATGCATGACTTCTCCGCACCTAGAACTCCGGAACAGAATGGAGTTGTGGAAAGGAAGAACAGAACGCTAGTTGAGATGGCAAGAACCATGCTGAATGAGAATAAAATACCAAGGTACTTTTGGGCTGAAGCAGTGAACACGGCCTGCTACATCATAAATCGAGCCATGGTAAGACCATTATTGAAGAAAACTCCATATGAGCTATACCGAGGTAAGAAGCCAAACATTTCATATTTGAGACCGTTTGGCTCAATTTGCTACATTCATAACAATGGTAAGAAGGACTTGGCTAAATTTGATCCCAAAAGTGACAAAGGCATATTTCTTGGGTACTCTCTCAATTCGAGAGCATATCGAGTATATAATTTGAGAACTCTCGTAGTTGAAGAAAGTCCACATGTTATTATTGATGAATCATCTCCATTTAGAACTGATGAAAAATCTATTTTGCAGGATGATGTGTTGAAAGATGACAATATCGAGAAGAAGCAAGAAATTTCAGAAAAACAAGAAGAGGAAGAACCAAAAGAAGAATATGTAAATCAGAAAACTCAACTTGAACAGGAGCTACTGTTGCAATGGACATTTGCAAAGGACCATCCTCTGGAAAATGTATTGGGAAATATACAAGAAGGGATAAGGACATGAGCCTCCTTCAGGGAAATTGAAACTCATGACTTATTAGCCTTGCTCTCTCAATTTGAACCTCACTCCATTGAAGAGGCCTTGAAAGATGAGTCATGGATCATGGCCATGCAAGAAGAATTACACCAGTTTCAAAGGAACAAGGTGTGGTTCCTCGTACCATGTCCTAAGAATCACTCCGTGATCGGAACCAAATGGGTGTTTTGAAATAAAATAAACGATCAAGGAGTGGTAATTAGGAACAAGGCCAGGCTTGTAGCCAAGGGTTATAGCCAAGAATTAGGAGTTGACTTCGATGAGTCTTTTGCTCCAGTAGTAAGACTTGAGGCAGTGAGGGTTCTCTTAGCATTTGCATGTTGTCATAACATCAAATTATTTCAAATGGATGTTAAGAGTGCATTTTTGAATGGCTATATCCAGGAGGACGTGTATGTGGAGCAACCACCGGGGTTTGAAGACACAAAGCATTTAGACCATGTGTACAAGCTGGACAAGGCACTTTACGGTCTGAAACAAGCACCTAGTGCATGGTATGAAAGGTTAAGTGAATTCCTCATTCAACATGAATTCAAACGAGGTAATGTTGATCAAACCCTCTTCACAAAATTGAATGGTGAGGAAATCTTGATTGTTCAAGTTTACGTTGATGACATTATTTTTGGCTCCACTAAAGATGCCCTTAGCAACGACTTTGCAAAATTGATGCAAAGTGAGTTCGAGATGAGCCTCATGGGAGAGTTAACCTTCTTTTTGGGATTGCAGGTACATCAAACGGTGGACGGGTTGTTCATACACCAAAAGAAATATGCAATGGAGTTGCTGAAAAAATTCGGTTTGGCATCAACTAAGCCACAACCAACACCCATGTCCACTTCATTAAAAATTGATCAAGATGAGAAAGGTACATCAGTGGACCAAAAACTCTTTAGAAGTATGATAGGTTCACTATTGTATCTAACTGCCAGCAGGCCCGACATACAATTTGTTGTTTGTCTATGTGCAAGATTTCAGTCAAATCCAAAGGAATCTCATTTGTCGGCTGTGAAACGGATTTTTAGATATATTGCTGGTACAGTTAACATAGGATTGTGGTTTCCACAGAATTCATGCTTTGAACTTGTTGCTTATTCTGACGCCGATTACGCGGGTTGTAAGATGGATCGAAAAAGCACTAGTGGTTATTGCCATTTTCTTGGGGGTTGTGTGGTCTCATGGGCCTCCAAGAAACAAAATTCAGTGGCATTATCAACAGCCGAAGCTGAGTATGTGGCTGTCGGTAGTTGCGTTACCCAAGTGCTATGGATCCAACAGCAAATGATTGATTATGACATTTCCTTTAAAAACACCCCAATTCTTTGTGATAACACATCCGCCATAAATCTGTCCAAAAATCCAGTTCATCACTCCCGCACCAAGCATATTGAAATTAGACATCATTTCATCAGAGACCATGAGAGTAAGGGTGATATTAACATCAGTTTTGTTGAGACAGATCATCAAATTGCCGACATTTTCACCAAACCTCTTAGTGTAGACAAGTTCACATCATTTAGAAGGGAACTAGGGGTTTGTAGGATAGATCAATCTGAGTCTTAATCATGTGCATCAATGTCATTGCATTGCATGTAGTGTGTCATTTTTTTTTGTCATGCATGTGCATAGTCGTGCTTGAAAAACCACAAAAATTTTCTATTTCTTTTGCATGAAAACCTTGATTGCATGGTATGCATGTTCTTATTATAGAATACAACCATTGGCTTTACAAATTCTATGGCCGATAATTCCTTGAATTTTCTTAAGGCCAGCAAAAGAGCAATTGATATCAAAATCTGAATTTTCGGAGATGGGAAACAATGAACACCTTCTATGGTCTAAGTCATTCTTGAAACAAGTTCCCCAGTGTGTATACCCATTCATATAACTCCAATTTCTTGATTCCAACTCAATATAATCACTGGGGACTCGAGCCATATCATTCGCTTCCTTAAACTTACATTTTCTTCAGCTTTTACAGCAAACCCTGAAAGGGTCGACCCCAAGGGTCGACCCACGAAAAGGGGTCGACCCCAAGGGTCGACCCTCGCTAACGGGTAATGTTCTGGGGCGGGGTTTAAAAGGGGATGACCCATAGGGTCGACCCGTTCCGGTCGGGCGGCCTCGCCGCGTCCGAACCGGCTCCAATAAGGGAGGAAACCCTAAGTTTCCTCCCCTCCCATCCCTTAAAACCCCTCAAGCCCCCTTCTAGCCTAAAGCCACCTCTTTCTCCAAACATTACACCCCTCCTTGGAATCCCCCTTTGTGCCCTAGCGCGGCCCTCTCGGTGGCTACCCGCGCGGATCATTCTTCCGACGCTAGCACCGCGTCTCATTGTTCTTCCCTTCACTGAGGTAAGTTCTTGATGTGTGGAGGATCCCCATTCTCTCTCGTGGAAGCATCTCTCTCCAAGTTGAGCCATTTTGATCTATTCCCTCATCTCCGGTTCCGTCGATTTGTGGTTAGATGGCGCCAAAGAGGCAAGCTTCTCGCAGCCGTGGAGAGTCGAGTGCGGCCCCAGCACGACATGGTCGGGCGGGCATCCAAGGCAGAGGACCGGTGCCGCCACCCAAAGTATTGGATAGAAAAGTCCTCCGACCGCGGTCGGTATCTCTTGTAAACTTACATCGTCATCTTCCGGGACTCGTTGATATGTTATGCAGTCAGCCGAATCTAGAATATTTCATGTCTGCACATCGACGTATATATCCCAACTTGGTACATCAATTTTATGGCAATTTTATCATGTCCGGGGAGCACCCAACTACAATGGTTCATGGCCATCGGTTAATTCTCACTACAGAATTTTTGGGAGCAGCATTTAATCTCCCGACTGAAGGTTTTATGCTTGGAGATATTGAAATTCCTGAAGATGCAGTTTTTCAAATGATGAAAGGTGAACAAAGGGGTAACCGTTCTGTGGCAGGACTGAATGCAAATCATTTTCCGCCCATGCAACACATTTTACACAGAATGATCACCACAATTCTACTTCCACGGGGCGGCGGTCGTGACAAGGTCACTGAAATTCACATGTTTCTTTTCTACTGCATTTTAAGTGGTATTCCTGTGAATTTCCCAGCCATGCTTTTATTTCATATGAGCAATAGCATGAAGCACAAGAACTGCACCATTCCATATGCTGCTGCACTCACTGCCGTGTTTACACATTTGGGTATTGATCTCTCCACCGAAATCTCACAAACTATACGAGAGGCTGACATTTTCACAATTCATTCCATTTGCCATAATATGGGATATGAGCTGCTTGATGGAAACTTAGTTCGCACTCTGAAAAGTACAGAACAAGAGATCCGTTCTGAGGATGAATCTGATGAATATGAACAGGCCCCACCTGCCGAAGATATGCCTTCCGAGGCGGTTCAGCTACTCATGGATCGGTTGGACTCGATAGATGACCGGTTAGACATTTATGGGGAGACTTTGGAGGGCATGCAACAACAACTTGCGGATCTGAAACTTAGTCATCAAGAGCACACCCAGTCTATTCAAGACACATTTGATAATCAAACCCACTTGCTTGAAGAAATCTTGGGCTATATGAGGCGTCCGCACAACTCCCCGTCGTCCGATGAAGATTAGATGACATTGCTCTTGGAGCTTGGACTTTATCTACTACTTATTTCACCCCCTCCTTTTTGATGTTGCCAGAGGGGGAGAAAAGACTATTTCGGCTACTTATATGTATGTGTGATGAATGCTTGCATGCATGTGTGCTCATTTTCAGTTGCCTTTAGTTTGCATTTTAGTTTGCATTTTAGTTTTGCATTTTAGAGTCATGTGTGTCATATCCTATTGTGTGAGTCTCAAGTTCCTTCATGACTCATTGTTATTGCATTTGAACTCTTCCTATTTCCTCTTGTTGTCGGCACACCTTGTGGTAATGCTACTCAATCTCACATGTTTTGTTAAGTTGCCTTTGATATCGGTTCAGCATGGTGAATTCAGTTCAATATTTGTGGTTGATATGGTTCATAATTATGTGGTTTCATTTATTCTTGAATGGTAGTTTACATTGATCAAAAATGCAATTTTAAATTTTGTCATCATCAAAAAGGGGGAGATTGTTGAACCCCCTCCTCATGTAAAATGCCTTATGGTTTTGATGTTGACCAAATTCTTTTTGAACTGAAAATGAGTCCTTCTAACGTCTTGAATCCCAACTCCGTCATATGAGGTTTTGGCGTGTTATGAAGGCTCAATGCAATCTTCTTGAGGGTAAGTGAGTTAATTTGACAGTTTGGATGAAAGAATTAACTGCGAGATATTTTGACAGGCCAATCTTCAAGGACAAGAATTTCAATGCTCTGGGACGTTTGGTGAGATCGACTTCAACCTTGATTTTCAATTTTGTGATTGAAGTCCTTTAAGATCGTCTCTCATTTGAATTATGTCTAAGTATGAAATGGTTTAAGCTTAATTGATTGACATGCTTTAAAAACCATTTTTGTAGCTCATAAACTTGTTCTTGAACACCTCTCATGGTTTGCATGTTTATTTTAGACGTTCTGGAACTTGACTCGGTCGTTTGGATCGCGTTCCCAGCAAATTCGTGTTCTGGCTGAAAGGGTCGACCCCAAGGGTCGACCCCTAGCCAAGGGTCGACCCCAGGGGTCGCCCCCTGTTGTCTTTATTTTTTTGGCCCGCTGGTTGTTGGTTCTGGACTGCGAGGGTCGACCCCAAGGGTCGACCCCTTCAGTAAAAATTCTTAAACAGCAAGCGTTCCTGAGAGGGTCGACCCCAGGGGTCGACCCATGCCTTCTGGGTAGAAAAACCACCCACGAGGGTCGACCCCAAGGGTCGACCCCTTCATTTCCGGGCCGAGCCGTATTTGTTGACCCTTGGAGTTTCGACCTCATGGGTCATTTGTTTTAGGTTGGGGGCCCGTGCTTTGCTCCACATTTTGCGGATCTGGTCCCTTGACCGTCCCCAGAACTCTCTTAGCATATATAATGTCGCTTGGTTGATGAAAACCCTAAGGGGAAAAACCGTATGTTGAGTTGTAAGCTTTCTTTCTAACCCCTTGTGTTGGCAGGTTGAAGTCGCCACCTCCTGACCTGGTTCCAGCTTGAAGAGTGTGTGAAAGTGAAGGGAAGGAGGAGGAGAACTACTTCCATACAAGCCACAGCTGCTGGATGCGATCCAAAATCAACCCAAAGCTTCATTCAAGCCAAGATCGTCACCGTGCTGCATAAAGTGTTCGATTAAATTCGTGGAAGTGATAGGGGGAGCTCCAACCAGGATAATCCAACCTCTTTTCACTCTTCTCACTTTGAATACCTTGAGTTTAACTTCATCATCTGTTTGTAATCAGTAAATCCGAGATTTGTGTGTGTGTGTGTTCGTGTTCGACAACACGAGCGTGTGTGTGTGTTTGTGCTTGCTGTTCTACACAGCGTGTGTGTGTGGTTGCTGTTGTAAACAGCGGGTGTGTGTGTTTCACTGTCTAGTGGAAGTTAATCCTCCGTGTGAGGGGTGGACGTAGGGGACACGGTGTGTACCCGAACCAGCTAAAAATTCCGTGTGCACTTTGTGGTTTGGTTTTCTGCTAAACCGTGTGGGCTTCACGGTGAGGAGAGAATTCAATTGCTTGTTAATAAATCACCCCATCATCACGCATTCACGTGTGTGTTTCTGGTCATGCTAGTTTTAAGTTTGTTATTTATCTTGCCTTGGTTCCATGTAGCTCATTTTTAGTTTTTATTTGGCCATCAATTCACCCCTTCCCTCTTGATTGCCACCCTCATGGACTCAACACCTGCCATAGCAGGATTCTGCTGAGCGATCTTCCTCCTTGGTGCGCTCCACAGATGCCTTCGTGTACTTCGTGAATTGCTCGGCTGGCTTTGTCAACGCTGATGCCCTTGAGGAGAGGACCGGAGAAGGATCTGCGGTACAAGGCATCGTACAGCATGACAAAACGCCGAGCTTGGTACTTTAGCTTCCGAGCCTCCTGAGGGTCGGTAGGCTCTTGAGAATCCCGGAGCCAGGATATGTAGGGGGTCCGCCAATCGCTTGAGGGTGCCAGATCAATAGTCATAAGCTCGGATTCGATGCTTGGTTGCCCGAGCTCTTTGAGGAAGACCGATCGTGTACTAGCGGGGTCGGGCGAGGAGGCCAGTCGAGAGAGGGTGTCCGCTCGGGAGTTTTCCTCTCGGTCTATTCGGATTACCTCAAAGCTCTCGAAAAGTTGGGCCATCCTCTTGACTGCTTGGAGGTACTTGACCATTTGTCCTTCTCGAGCTTCGTATTCACCATTGACTTGGCTAGCGACCAAGTGGGAGTTAGTGTGGATCCTGACTCGTTCGGCCCCCAGTCTTCGAGGCATCCTGGCTCCCGAGATAACGGCTTCATACTCGGAGGCGTTGTTGGACGCCTGGAAGTTGAACTTCAGGGCGTACCATAGCTCTGCTCCTTCGGGGGACTTAAGGAGAATGCCGGCGCCGCTTCCTGTTGAATTAGAGGATCCGTCGATGAACAGATCCCAGGTAGGCCTGTTCGTTGGTGGAAGTGCTTCCTCAATTGGGACCATGCTTTCAGCGATGAAGTCTGCGAGAGCCTGTCCTTTAATAGCCGAGCGAGGGCGATACGAGATATCGTAGGCCCCGAGCATGATGGCCCACTTGACGAGACGTCCCAAGGCTTTAGGGCAAAAGAGGATCTTCTTCAGGGGTTCGCCGGTCAATACGACGATGGGGTGCCCTTGGATGTAGGGTCGGAGGCGCTTGGCCGAGGTAACCAACGCTAGCACGAGTTTCTCGATTGCGGGGTACCTTCTTTCAGACTCATTAAGCACCTTGCTGGCGTAGTAAATGGGTCTCTCGACTCCTACGTCATTCCTGATTAGGACCGAGCTTACAGTAGAAGGGGTTGCCGAGAGGTAGAGGTGTAAAGCTTCACCTTGCACTGGTTTGGATAGCGCCGGGGGCGAGGCCAAGAATTCCTTGAGTTCAGTGAATGCCTTCTGACATTCCTCGTCCCAGGCAAACGTAGCTGATGCTATTTTGGGTCCCCCTCAACAATTTGAAGAAGGGTAAGCATAAAAAGCCGCCCAAGATAGGAAACGGTTGAGTGCAGTAATGCGCCCCGTTAGGTGTTGGACGTCTTTGATGCAGGTAGGTGGCCTCATGTCCAGGATGGCCTGGACCTTGTCGGGGTTGGCCTCGATTCCATGCTGAGTGACTAGGAAGCCTAGGAACTTCCCGGATCTAACTCCGAAGGCACACTTGGCGGGGTTAAGCTTCATGTTGTGCTTCAGGAGGGTGTCGAAGGTCTCGGCTAAGTCGGCGAGGTGGTCTTTGGCCTTCGGTGTTTTGATGAGCATATCATCAATATAGGTCTCGACGTTTTGACCAAGCTGTCCTTTAAAAATGTGGTTGAACAGTCTTTGATATGTTGCTCCAGCATTCTTTAACCCGAACGGCATCCGGGTGTAGCAGTGTACACCGAAGTCGGTGATGAAGGCAGTCTTCTCGATGTCTTCCGGGTCCATCCTGATCTGATGGTAGTCGGAGTAGGCGTCCAGGAAGCTGAGCAGCTCGTTGCCTGAGGTTTAATCGACCAGTTGATCAATGCTCGGCATCAGGTAGCAGTCCTTCGGGGTAGCCTAGTTGAGATCGGTGAAATCCACGCACATCCGCCACTTCCCAGAAGCTTTTGGCACTAGGATGACGTTGGCGAGTCATGTAGGGTACAGAACCGGATGAAAGAGGCCAGTCTTCTGTCCCTTGATGACTTGCTCTTTGATGACTGCTTGCTTCTCTGGAGCGTGCTTTCTTCTGCGCTGTTGTACTAGCTTTGCTATCGGGTCGAGGTTGAGCTTGTGCATCACCACGTCTCCCGAGATCCCGGGAAGGTGCTCATCAGACCATGCAAAGACTCGGATGTACTGTGCAAGGAAATCTTTATATCTTTCTTGTTCCTCAAGTGGGAGCTCGGCTCCAATCTTTACTCCTAGGGTCGGGTCACCGTTAAGGAAGACCGTTAGCAACTCGTCGCTAGGCTCAGATGTTGCGGGTCCCTCTTCGGCTCCCTTTACCCCTTTATTCTTCCCTTCCGGCCTAGTGGTGTCAACCGAGACTATATAGCACCATCTAGCCAATGTCTGGTTACCTCGAACTTCCCCCACGCCATATTTGGTCGGGAACTTCATCTTTTGGTGAAAGGTAAAGGGTAGCGCTTTCATTCGGCTAAGAATGCCTCGACCGAAGATGGCGTTGTATGCCGACATCCCCTTAATCACGATGAAGTCTACCATAACCGTAACGGTTTTGGGCGGGGTGCCGATAGTAACAGTCAGACTCAGTGCTCCCTCGAGATAAGTAGCCTGGCCGTTGAACCCACAGAGGGGGGTTCGGATCGGGTGGTGTTTAGATGGATTCTCTCCCATTTTGAGGAAACATTCATAGGACAATACATCAGGAGCACTACCATTGTCGACTAAGGTTCTGTCCACATTACAATGGTTTATTGTAGATGATATAACGAGAGTGTCATTGATGTGACACGACCTCGGACCTAATGCAAGCAAGCACAATCGCATTCAAAACGGGCCAAATTGGGCCACCGCTCTATCGTCACTCACCCAAGCCCGGGGTGACTTGGCAATGCCAAGGGGAGGATGTGGGGTTGGGCCCTTGCTGGTAGAGGGCCAGCAAGGCCAAGACTTGATTCCCAAAGGGTGGGGATGCCCAAATCAAGGGGGCCGACAAAGTGCCAAAGGCACTGGTTGTAATATTCCCACGGTGATCACTCAAGTTTATGGGGCTTGAGGATCGGGCTCTCACTCGCATAACCAGCGGAATTAAGAACTAATATTGAAAGACAAGCACTAATTGGAGTGAAGGTTTGAGCACTTACTCGACCGGTTTGAAGAAACCGGTCCCGGTCGGAGACGAGGGCGAGCGGGGAGGCGAGTGGATCCCCACACGCCGCGGCGGTGTCGCTTGACCTGCCCCAAATAAATTACACCACTACACCTCTCGCAGGAGGGGGAACTTGGGGTGGGGGTTAATGATATTACATCAATACTACCTCCACGCAGGGAGGGGCCTTCAGCCGGCCAAGCGGGGTGGGGAAACCAAAGCAAAGAACGAGGAACAAGGGTGGACGCCGAATCTGCCTGCTGTCAGCGAACCAGGACAGAGGGTCGGTGTTGCTGTTGTAGATCTTGCTCAGGAATTGTGCTGATGGCGAGACTGGCGGCGAAATCTTTGTAACAGGAAGGGGAATGCCTCAGAATTTTTGTAATTTCTTCTGGAGTCACTGCTGGACGGGGCAGGAGCTTGAACAGGGCCTCTGTTTCTCGGACTAGCAGGGGCAGGTCACCAACAGTAGGATGCAGAGGCTGTCCTGACCGTTCCCGAACTCGAAATTTGATGCCGTCAGTGCCGTTAGAACCATGGGTGAGTCCTCTTTGCAGCAAAAGAAACGGGGATGCCAGAAGAGAACGGAGACGATCTATGGAGCCAGAAGAGTGAGGAGATGTCGATGCAGACTGTTGAAGGCAGAGCCGCACGACCGTGGAAGAAAATTGGTAACTTCTGTTCCCGGATGTTGAATGGGCTTCCGCGTCTTGATTCTGAAAGTAGACAGGCCGATGAAGAACTTTGAAGAAGGACTTGAAGACTGATTCCTTCGGGGCTGGTCGTGGGAGAGCTTCTAATTCGGCTCAGGTCCTCAGCCGAGGCAGAACCGCACAGCTGTGGGGGAATGGATCTCCTGGACGACTCGGAGATCGGAAGAAGACGAAACCACTTCGGTTGCGAAGGCGACTGGTAGACGCTTCCGACGATGGCTCTTGGGTCTTCAAACTTATCCGGAGGAGGTCGTGGTGGCCGCTGAAAGTTGCTGGTCTGCTGTAGATCTTCAGTTGAGAGCTGTAGGTTGATGATGATGGGGGGGAATGGGGTATATGGGAGGGGAAATGGGGGTGGATTAGTGTGGGGAAAGCCCGGGCTGTGAGGGGGTCTAGGAGGGGGTGTTCTAAGGTGGGGGAAGGGAAGAATGGGGTCTGGAAGGGGGTCTAACAGGTGGTGGGAGGAGGAGCTACGAATTTGGGAAGGTGGGTGAGAGGAGAAAGTGAGGGGGGGGGCACAAGTGAGTGGAGGGAAGGGTGGATTTCAAATTTGAAATGGCCTTGGAAGTTGTGGGGTTGTGTGGGGAAGGGGTTGATTGTGTTGGAATGGGGAAAGTGGTGTTGGAATGTGGAAGATGGTGTTGGAATGGTGAGGGATCTTCTTGGGACTAGGGGGATGGAGTAATGGAGGCCATGGGGAAGTGGAGGGCTTTAATGATGGTAGGTGGGGGTTGAGGTGGTTGGGAAGGGAGGAGAGAGAAGAAAATTCGAAATTGGGTGTTGAGGAGAGAGAAAGTGGAGTGAAAAAGAGAGATTAAGAGAGGGAAGGGTGGGGAATCTCTCCCCTAGGGTTTCTCACCCAAAAATTGTTGGAATCACTCCACTAAACTAAGCTTTGGACTCTCAAATGGCATTTTTTTCATTGATTGATTCATTACCTCCAAATGAAGGAAATGGGGCCCTATATATAGGAAACCCACATTTTACAATAAGACCCTGATAAAAGACTCATTGACAAATAACCGAAGGGGTAGGGGAGCTCATTGGGCCAAGCCCGAAGAAATGGGTCCAATTAGCACATTACACATTCTAATGACACTCAAACATAGAAAATAAATGCAAGACCTAGGGACATGACTCAAATAAAATACAAATTACATCAAATGACTCAAGTAAAATTACATAGGACTCAAAATTAAATGACTAAACCATGCCGGATGCAACCGGGGTGAGGAGACGAGCTATGAATGTGGGCATGGAAGGTGATGTCCACATCATACTCCCGGGGTGCGGAGAACTCGACTCCGTCGAGTAAGTATCATTCCCTCCTTGGAAGGTGTAGAAGTGGTACTGCCTTCAAGTCTTCCGAACGAGACCGATCCATCCACCTGTCGAGATAGTGCTCATATACCTTGCTCCGAGTGGTAGTGACTTGTTCATCCAATATTTGTTCAATTTGTTTACGCTGGACTCTCTTGGCTGGTGGTTTATCATCATGGGTGGGTGCTCTCTCAAGGGAAAAAGTAGGCTCAATCTCCTCACTAGGTACCACCGTGGGTCCCTTATATGGCACTAGGTCGACAACAATGAATGTGGGACTTATTCCATACTCCTCAGGGAGATCTAACTCGTAGGCAATTGCACCTATGCGCCTCAAGACCTGGAAGGGACCAGCCCCACGTGGCCTCAGTTTAGAGTTGGCTCTCGGGGAGAGCCTATCCATCCTTACCATCACAAAGTCACCCACTTGGAATTCTTGGTGACACCGATGAGAGTCGGTCAGCCTTTTATAAGCCTCATTCTTTTTGCTGATGTGCTTGCAAAGGTTTTCATGCAATTTTGTGAATGCTATCCTTTTAGTGGTTAGGGGTGGACCTGGACAACCATAGATGGACCTATCATGCCATGATGTCATATGGACCATGATGAACCTTGGTGGGCCGGTGCAACCATATGTGGACTTATGGTGCAATGTTGTCATGTAGACTTTGGTGGGCCTAGGTGGGCCGGGGCAACCATATGTGAACCTATCATGCAAAGTGGTGATGAATGTCGGGGGACTCGGACATCGGTAGATGCTTTTGTCATGCTTAAGACCTATGATGAATGAAGGTGGACCATGACATCCGAATATAGACCACTCATACTTTCTACTTGACATGTGGGTGATATGAATGAAAGGACCCAACATAGTGTTCATGCCAAGGGGTGTGGTAAGCCTAGACACATGCATGCCTTTCCCAAAGGTGACTTCCATGTGTAGAGGTGTGGGACAACCTTTGAACAGCCATTGGAAAAGATCGAATGGATCTAAGAAGGTGGTTATCATGGGGTGGGGCACCACCTTATTACCTAGGGATATATGGTCCAAGGTTATGGCTCCCAAGGTGCAACCCGGGTCATGGATGAGGTGGGTTTGGTCCAATATGGTTGGTGAGGGTAGGCAAGGGTGGGTGGTTGGTAAGATGGTTGGGTCATATGAGTTCCTTGACTCCCATTGGAAGGGATCATATGGATCATAAAATATGTCACTTAGGGGGAGGAACTCCATGTCCTCAAGATCTTTAAAAGGTGCTAAGTCCTCCTTCCCTATGATAGTTGGGCCAATGTTCTTGACAAGTGGGTCGGCCATGAGTGGAGGGCTTGGCTTTCTACCCGAGATAAGAAGCTCTAAATCGAGGAGAAGGTTGGGCTCATTCGGTGTAGGGAGGAATAGAAGGAGGTCGCTAGTGTAGCAACCATTGGTGCAAATCGAGGTGATAGACCCTATGCATAGGTGTAGGAGGCTAAGGCTCCTAGGTTGTTCGGCCATAGGGGTCAACATGCTAGTGAACTCAATTTGCCATGCTAAGCCCCTAAGAAAATCCTCTAAGGTCTCCACTTGATAGGATGCTTGGATTGTGGTGTGATAGGAGAAGATGGGCACTAGGGGAAAATTTTGTTCTATGGGAGGGCAAACATGGGTCGAGGTCTCTCTAATTAGGCTCTCCCTTAGCCACCTAACAAGGGACTCTTCTAAGATGAATTCAGCCTTATCTAGAGGGGGTGGTGTAGGGTGAAGATCCTTGTGCGAGGCTTCCTCTTCAATTGGGACATGGGAGCTCTCTATGGAGGGGATAGGTTCCCGAGGGATATTTGTCTTCATGTGGCAAAGCGGGTGGACTACTTCTTCCAAAACTAATGGAGTGGGAAGGTTCTTTGATGGTGGGGTGATGATGGCCGGAGTATGGTGCACCCGTGGTGGTGAACAAGGGTGGGATTCCCGCGGGTGGGAGAATAAAAGGTTGTTGAATTTAAAGGTTCCCGAAAGGTGTGGCGGATGCACTAGGCAAGTCCGACGTGTTGGGTCGATGTCGGCATTCCTTTCATCTAATCATTTCTTACCTAGGATTATACATGGACCCGCCAATGTTCCCTTTTGACACCAAGCCCCATCCAAATACTTAGTCTTCCCGAACCATTTATGGAATTCAACGAAGACTAGGTCTCCGTTGTGCACAATTTGTCCAGTCGTAGAGAGGGTGGCTACAATTTCGGAGGATACCCAATTATCTTCTTCCATGTCGATGAAGTCAATTTCTGTGGGGCTCCCATTAGGTAGGTATGCTTGGGATATGATGGGAATTGGGGCCTTTTGGTCTGTAGACTCAATGACAATGGGAGGTGGATAATGCATAGAACGATCCGATGAGAACTCTAATGCAAGCGTGCCCATGGACTTGACTTGTGAGAACAAATCAAAGACTTGCTCTGATACCACTTGATGTGACACGACCTCGGACCTAATGCAAGCAAGCACAATCGCATTCAAAACGGGCCAAATTGGGTCACCGCTCTATCGTCACTCACCCAAGCCCGGGGTGACTTGGCAATGCCAAGGGGAGGATGTGGGGTTGGGCCCTTGCTGGTAGAGGGCCAGCAAGGCCAAGACTTGATTTCCAAAGGGTGGGGATGCCCAAATCAAGGGGGCCGACAAAGTGCCAAAGGCACCGGTTGTAATATTCCCACGGTGATCACTCAAGTTTATGGGGCTTGAGGATCGGGCTCTCACTCGCATAACCAGCGGAATTAAGAACTAATATTGAAAGACAAGCACTAATTGGAGTGAAGGTTTGAGCACTTACTCGACCGGTTTGAAGAAACCGGTCCCGGTCGGAGACGAGGGCGAGCGGGGAGGCGAGTGGATCCCCACACGCCGCGACGGTGTCGCTTGACCTGCCCCAAATAAATTACACCACTACACCTCTCGTAGGAGGGGGAACTTGGGGTGGGGGTTAATGATATTACATCAATACTACCTCCACGCAGGGAGGGGCCTTCAGCCGGCCAAGCGGGGTGGGGAAACCAAAGCAAAGAACGAGGAACAAGGGTGGATGCCGAATCTACCTGCTGTCAGCGAATCAGGACAGAGGGTCGGTGTTGCTGTTGTAGATCTTGCTTATGCTGATGGCGAGACTGGCGTCGAAATCTTTGTAACAGGAAGGGGAATGCCTCATAATTTTTGTAATTTCTTCTGGAGTCGCTGCTGGACGGGGCAGGAGCTTGAACAGGGCCTCTGTTTCTTGGACTAGCAGGGGTAGGTCACCAACAGTAGGATGCAGAGGCTGTCTTGACCGCTCCCGAACTCGAAATTTGATGCTGTCAGCGCCTTTAGAACCATGGGTGAGTCCTCTTTGCAGCAAAAGAAACGGGGATGCCAGATGAGAACGGAGACGATCTGTGGAGCCAGAAGAGTGAGGAGATGTCGATGCAGACTGGGGAAGGCAGAGCCGCGCGACCGTGGAAGAAAATTGGTAACTTCTGTTTCCGGATGCTGAATGGGCTTCCGCATCTTGATTCTGAAATTAGACAGGCCGATGAAGAACTTTGAAGAAGGACTTAAAGACTGATTCCTTCGGGGCTGGTCGTGGGAGAGCTTCTAAGTCGGCTCAGGTCCTCAGCCGAGGCAGAACCGCGCAGCTGTGGGGGAATGGACCTCCTGGACGACTCGGAGATCGGAAGAAGACGAAACCACTTCGGTTGCGAAGGCGACTGGCAGACGCTTCCGACGATGGCTCTTGGGTCTTCAAACTTATCCGGAGGAGGTCGTGGTGGCCGCTGCAAGTTGCTGGTCTGCTGTAGATCTTCAGTTGAGAGCTGTAGGTTGATGATGATGGGGGGGAATGGGGTATATGGGAGGGGAAATGGGGGTGGATTAGTGTGGGGAAAGCCCGGGCTGTGAGGGGGTCTAGGAGGGGGTGTTCTAAGGTGGGGGAAGGGAAGAATGGGGTCTGGAAGGGGGTCTAACAGGTGGTGGGAGGAGGAGCTACGAATTTGGGAAGGTGGGTGAGAGGAGAAAGTGAGGGGGGGGCACAAGTGAGTGGAGGGAAGGGTGGATTTCAAATTTGAAATGACCTTGGAAGTTGTGGGCTTGTGTGGGGAAGGGGTTGATTGTGTTGGAATGGGGAAAGTGGTGTTGGAATGTGGAAGATGGTGTTGGAATGGTGAGGGATCTTCTTGGGACTAGGGGGATGGAGTAATGGAGGCCATGGGGAAGTGGAGGGCTTTAATGATGGTAGGTGGGGGTTGAGGTGGTTGGGAAGGGAGGAGAGAGAAGAAAATTCGAAATTGGGTGTTGAGGAGAGAGAAAGTGGAGTGAAAAAGAGAGATTAAGAGAGGGAAGGGTGGGGAATCTCTCCCCTAAGGTTTCTCACCCAAAAATTGTTGGAATCACTCCACTAAACTAAGCTTTGGACTCTCAAATGGCATTTTTTTCATTGATTGATTCATTACCTCTAAATGAAGGAAATGGGGCCCTATATATAGAAAACCCACATTTTACAATAAGACCCTGACAAAAGACTCATTGACAAATAACCGAAGGGGTAGGGGAGCTCATTGGGCCAAGCCCGAAGAAATGGGCCCAATTAGCACATTACACATTCTAATGACACTCAAACATAGGAAAATAAATGCAAGACCTAGGGACATGACTCAAATAAAATACAAATTACATCAAATGACTCAAGTAAAATTACATAGGACTCAAAATTAAATGACTAAACCATGCCGGATGCAACCGGGGTGAGGAGACGAGCTATGAATGTGGGCATGGAAGGTGATGTCCACATCAGTCATCGTGCAGGGTGGTTAGCCCTTCTAGGTCCTGGTCAGAGAATACCAGGGCCTACGGTTCGCTAGCCGGCGAGGCCGCAGATGCTTCAGCAGAGGTCCGGCTCGCCCGCTCGGTGTGACGCTTTCTTCCTAGGCTGCTATCTCTGCCTGATGCCGTCCCTCCCGTGATGACGTTGATGTGGACTCCACGGGGGACATTATCGATCTCTTCAGCGGCGCCTCGATCTTCCTTTTGCCCGGACACATATCGAGATAGGTATCCCTGGCGGATGAGGCACTCGATCTCATCTTGAAGTTGATCGTAATCGCTGGTGTGATGCCCGTGGTCGTTGTGGAACAGGCAATGCTTGCGGCGATTGCGATGCTTAGTCCTCATGGGCTCGGGTGGGTTGAGGAGACCCGAGCCTTTGATGTCTTCGCAGATTTTATAGATGGGAGCGGTAAGTGGGGTATACCGCTCGTACATCCGGGGTGGCTCTTTTCGATCTCTGTCCTAGTTCCGCCTCTTTCCTTGTCCCATCCCTTGCTCAGACGGTCTCTTCTTGTCCCCCTCCCGACCCGAGCCGGTTGTGCTTCGGCAGGCACTGAGTACTTCCTCGCACTTGGCATGGCGCAGAGCCAAGGTCACTAGCTCGACGAGGGAGGTAGGGGGATGAAGCACTTGCTCGCGCTGTAGGTTCTCGTCGCGGGTACCCCCGGTCAAGGCGGTCATGGCAGAGGCCACATCCAGGCGGGGGATGCACAGGGCTTCCGATTTGAATCGGTTGATATATGTTGGAGTTAGATGGAAGGCTCTATCACCACAGGATGTGATCTAGAGGGGGGGTGAATAGATCAACTGGCTATTTAAAAAAATTATGCCTAGAATCAAATGCGGAATTAGAAGAGCAGTAGATGAACACAACCAATGCGCTGAAAGAAACACACAAGAGGCACAAGGCTTTTAGGTGGTTCGGTCAATCCGACCTACGTCCACCCCACATTCAACTCGAATGTGGATTACTGCTGATACACAGCTTCAAACCGCTGGGCTTTACAGCTTGCTAACAACGGCTGGGGCTTACAGCTTATCCCGACCAGAGGAACACCCTCTGCAACAGCTGAGCATCACAGCTTGCTCTGCTGGGCACTACAGCTTAGCCGACCAGAGGAACACCCTCTGCAACAGCTGAGCATCACAGCTTGCTCTGCTGGGCATTACAGCTTAGCCGACCAGAGGAACGCCTCTGCATCCCGCTGCCTCACAGCTTGAAACCGCTGACTAACAGCTTGATCGAACAAGAGTTTTCAAAGGAAAATAACAAAGACTGAAAAGCAAACGAAACATACAATCAAATGGAAGAAAGCCAAAAACGACTGTAGCTCAAGGTTGAGCAATATCAGCTCTGGTAACTGGACCAAGAGACTGATTCACAAACTCTCACGATAACTCTCTCAACTCATCTCTCTTCTTCTTCTTCTCTCCTTTTCTTCTTCTCTGCTTTTCTTCCTCTCACAGTGGATCTCGGTGGCTGCTTGTTTCAGACTGGATGTATATACTTCGCCAACTTCGATCAGCCTCTATAGAAGATGAAGACTGATATTTATAACAGCAGCAGCTGGATAAGGGCGCGTGGCTTCCATGTTTTCCCGCCCAAGGAATTCTCCAGACTCGAGATGCTTCCATCCACGTGGCAGCATCTGGTCACCTTGTCCTCCTGGGATCACGAGCCATGTCAGCAATCTCAGTAGAGAGTCCCTGTCAAAACAGAGTATCGGATGATCAGGTTGAAGAACAACTCTGTATAGACTTTATATAAGTGAAAGCTATGTACAGACTTGCTGTGTGAAGGAGTTGATTGTGTAGACTTCACTATGTGAAGACTTATCAACAAATGACTGTACAGACTTGACCAAAAGCCTGAGACACTAACGAAGACACTGGACTGACACCAACTCGAAGACGAGAGACAAAACTGACACGAAGTGTAGTTACAAAACAAGAAGGACACGAGGTCTTAGGAAAACAACACGAAGATAGAAATAGAAACGAAGACTCAGACGCAGAGACAGCACGAAGTGAAACGAGAACGACACGAAGTGCAGTAGTGACAGAAACACACACTACACAGAGAACGACACGAAGTGGCACAGAAAGCAACACGAGGTGCTGCGACGTCCTGCACGCAATAGAACAAAAACGACACGAAGACGATGAAAACGACACGAGGTGAAGTCACAAAGCGACAAAGACACGAGGTGTAGGAAACACGACACGAAGACATGAAACAACACGGAGATGAAACAGTAACCGACACGAGTTGAAAACAACACGAAGACGAAAACTGAAATCGACACAGAGTGTGGTCAAAGCGAGAAAGACACGAAGTCTAAAGCGAGAAACCAACACGAAGACAGAATAGAAACCGTCACGAGTTGAAAACAACACGAAGATGAAACAGTGATTGACACGAAGTCAAGGAGAAAAACATCACGAAGATAATGTATGCAACAGTGCAATGTCTAGACTTTAAGTCCAATGCAAACGGCTGTACAGACTTGAATATGTGAAGCCAATGTATAGACTTACTATAACAGACTGATGTGCAGACTTTGAAGAACAGTCCAATGTATGGACTTGCACTGCAAACAACAATGTATAGACCTCATGTAAAAGCCCAATGTATGGACATTGAAATCGAAGACCAAAGTACAGACTTTGGCGAAGCAAAAGGCTGTATAGACTTTGCCTAAGACAATGCATGAACTGACGTTGTATATACTTAGCCTATGCAGACCAATGTACAGACTTTGAAGAACATAACGTTCAGCAGTGTATAGACTTAGCCAATGCATTATGGATGTATGGACTTTGAGACTTTGAGTGTGTGTTCAGTGTGAAGACAAGATAAAATGCATATAACACACAGACAATCTGATAAAGTGATATCATCAAAACAGAAACAGTGTTGCCAATTCATCAAAACAATGTGTTGCCATATGAAGTATAGTTACATGTCAACATCATCAACATATAGGAGTCACAACAATCTCCCCCTTTTTGATGATGGCAACCCCCTATTATGTAGATTAGCAACATCCTGTCATACAGATGCATTTTTGATGAAAGACATGATTTATTATTCAGATTGTTATGCAGATGCATGTAAATGCTATGAATGACATGCTGCATGCTACAAAATGTAAGCAACTCCCTGCAAACAAAAATTTCCCTCTTTGCCATGCCATGATGTAATACACTCCCCCTGAATACACTCCCCCTGAATCTAATATTTAGACAATATTCTCCCCCTTTGCCATCAACAAATAGGAGGGAAAGTGAAGACAAGTGAAGAGAAAGAAAGTTTAGCTGACTGGCATTCTTGGCAAGTAGTTCAAAAATTAGGCAATTAAAGCACAAAACTTTCAGTCATATGAGCCTAAAGATGGCTTAGAAGACAAAATTTCTGGTTTAAAAGTTATAAAAATGAAAGTTCATGCACTACAGTCATTGGATAAGGTTGATGTTCATGATAAAACAATAAACCAGAGTCATATGGACATGAGAGATTCAGTTTCAAAATATCTTACTTTAATAGACTCAGTAAAATGTGTTAAGAGAAGCCAGGGCATGTATTGAAATTAAACAATTGACATCCATGAAATTTCTTTTAAGGAACAGCATTTTCAATATTGTTTCATTTAGGGCATTCAGGTACCAAAAGTCTTTTTGCGTAAGGGTATACGTTTATCAGACGCCAATACCCCTAGATACTCAACATGATGGACCATCTTGCCTATGATCAAATTCAATAGAATTGATTGACACCTTTTTGTGGGAGGGTACACGTTTATTAGACGCCAGTTACCCCCAGGTACTCAGTGAAAAAACAACCTATTGTTTTGATCATTTTATACAGAGATAGCTGATACACCTCATGACATGAGTGGTGTCCACTTCTTTGATGGATCACTCAGTTTCTCAGTGATTTACCAGTCATTGCTCTGTCAATGCTATTTCTCAATTGATTTTCAATGTTTTTCAAAAGCTTTCTTAGCTGCCCTTTATTTGATTCAGAATGACTTCTTTAAGGACAATACACATACTTAGCTTCTCTGACATGAATTCAGATGAGTTTTCAGATTTCAGATATAATCAGCTTTGTCTGATATGAAATAAGATAAGGGTTGAGAGCTTTATCAATTTTCAGCATCCTTATTTACTGATTGTAGTCTTTCAACTCTAAAGATTATAAATTTAAACCATTAAGTCAGTCTTTAAGCAATTAAGGTTCTTATGAAAGAAGAAATCTATTTTCTATTGCTTAATATTAGAACTGACTAAAAGATTGCCATATTGTCAGACTCAACTATTCAGAGTCAAGGATTGAATAGACGCAGCAATTCACCTCGAAATTCTGACAAGACTCCCCCTGACTATATGCATGCGATTTTTTGAAGTTCATGCTTAATCAGACTATCTTTATCGTGCAGTATGACCCATGCAGAAATATAGACATATCATGCATCTAGACATATGTATGCAATGATGATCATGAGTGCAATAAAGGATATGAGAGTCATGCATTATCACAGGTCTGTTGCACAATGTTTATTCAATCTATCAACAGCAAGTCCAAATCAGAAATTTACTCAAAGCAGCTCAAAAGTTTTATTGAAGTCAATAGAGAGTTCATTCATTATGCTGAAATTTACACAAGCCAAGTTCTCTTCTAAAAAATTTAAAATTTTCATTTCCAAGTGGCTTAGTAAAGATATCAGCAATTTGTTTGTCTGTTTCAATGAAGTCCAGTTCAATTTCCTTTTTGTTCATAGCATCTCTTAGAAAGTGATGTTTTATTTCTATGTGCTTAGTCCTAGAATGATGAACAGGATTTTTAGCAAGGCATATGGCACTAGTATTATCGCATAGAATTGGAATACATTCCAATTTTATCTGATAATCATCTAGTTGGTGCTTAATCCAAAGTACTTGAGCGGCACAATTACATGCTGCAACATATTCAGCTTCAGCTGTAGACAAGGCTACAGTGTGTTGCTTCTTAGATGCCCAAGATACTAGATAGCCACCAAGGAATTGACAGTAGCCACTAGTGCTTTTTCTATCTACTCGACACCCAGCATAATCAGCATCAGTGTAGACTAGAAGCTCTAACTCACACCTAGCAGGATACCATAATCCTAGCTCCTGGGTGCCTAGCAGATATCTAAAAATCCTTTTCACAGCTTTAAAATGATTTTCCTTAGGACTGGCCTGAAACCTAGCACATAATCCTACAGCGAATTGAATATCAGGCCTAGATGCTGTTAAGTAGAGAAGGGATCCGATCATACCTCTGTATAATTTCTGGTCAAATGGGTTACCTTTAGTGTCTTCATCCAAACTTGTAGAAGTACCCATTGGAGAAGCTATCTCTTTAAGGTTATCCATCTTGTATTTCTTGAGTAGATCCCTTGTGTACTTGGACTGAGTAATAAACATTCCTTCCTTTGTTTGTGTGACCTACAGTCCAAGAAACAATTTGAGCTCACCCATCGAGCTCATTTCAAACTCATTAGTCATTGTTTCAGAAAATTCCTCACACAATTTGGGGTTAGTTGACCCAAAAATGATATCATCCACATAAATCTGTACAATAAGAATTTCAGAGTGACTCACCTTTGTAAACAAGGTCTGATCAACTACTCCTCTAGTGAAATTTTGATCAGTGAGGAACTTTCTCAACCTGTCGTACCAAGCTCTGGGAGCTTGCTTAAGACCATAGAGAGCTTTATTTAATTTGTAAACATGATTAGGGAAATCTAGACATTCAAATCCAGGGGACTGTCTAACATAGACATCCTCATTAATTTCCCCATTCAAGAATGCAGATTTTACATCCATCTGCTGGAGGATTATACCTAGGGAACATGCATAAGCTAATAAAATTCTAACAGCTTCTAATCTGGCTACAGGGGCAAATGACTCTTCAAAGTCAATACCAAACTCCTGATTGTACCCCTGAGCCACAAGTCTGGCTTTATTTTTAACAATATTCCCTAATTCATCAGATTTATTCCTGAAGACCCACCTAGTCCCTATGACTGTTCCATGATCAGGAGGTGGGACCAAGTTCCATACCTTGTTCCTGTCGAACTGATTAAGCTCCTCATGCATGGCATTAATCCAATGCATATCCTTGAGGGCACAGTCAATGGACTTGGGTTCAATTTGAGAGACAAAAGCATATGCATTTAGTTCATGTTGAATTATCAGGAGACCTCTAGTCCTAGGGGGGTCATGCATATTTCCAATTATATTATCTACAGGATGATCTTTGAGATATTTAATGTTCACAATTGAATTGTCATGTCTTTGATTTACCTCCCCCTGAACTGTAGACTCCTCTTCATTAAGTTCTGTATGTCCTTCTTCATCTTCTGAATTGTCTTCAGGATCTCCTTCCTTCAAGATTCCACCATTGTCTTCATTCCTGCATTGACCAACGTTAGAATTTACCAAGGATTCATCAAAAATTATGTGTGGAGATTCTTCAACAGTTTTAGAGTTCAGATTGTACACTCTATATGCTCGTGTGTTTTCAGAATAACCAAGAAAGATTCCTGGTTCACCTTTAGGTTCAAATTTATCAAGGTCTCTTTTATCATTTATATGAATAAAATATTTACAGCCAAAAACCTTGAAATGAGCAATAGAAGGTTTCTTACCCTTTAAGATCTCATATGGTGTTTGCTAGGTAGAAGGTCTTACCATGACTCTGTTAATTACATAACAGGCAGTATTTACTGCTTCAGCCCAAAATTTCCTTGGTAGACCACCTTCAGTAAGAAGTGTACGACCCATCTCCACTAGGGTTCTGTTCCTTCTCTCCACAACCCCATTCTGCTCAGGTGTCCTTGGTGAGGAGTACCTATGATTGATTCCATTTGACCTGCAGAGTTCATCAAACTGTGAGTTTTCAAACTCACCTCCATGATCAGTCAAAATATTTTCAATTTTCTGATTTATTTTAACATAGAACTCCTGAAATTCTGAGAAAGCATCACTCTTATTAGATAAGAAATAAACCCAAGTATACCTAGAAAAGTCATCTACCATGACAAACCCATACCTCCTTCCTGATAAGCTGACAGATCTGGTTGGCCCAAAGAGATCCATGTGTATCAGCTCATAGGGTTTGGAAGACAGATTTTCAGTTCTAGACTTAAATGACTTTCTAATTATCTTTGATTGAGTGCATGCATCACAGAATTTATTTTCTTTCTTGAAGGAAATTTCAGGAAGTCCTCTAACCATGCTATGCTTGTTTAGTTTATGCAAAATGGTATAACTAGCATGGCCTAACCTACGATGCCATAAAAATGCTAAATCTTCTCTATTGGCAGCAAGACATAGGTTAGAATGCTGAATATCATCTAGATTTATCATGTATGTGTTATTTATTCTTTTTCCAGAGAATTTTATAATTTCTGAATCAGGTTCAAAAACCTTGCAGCATTGAGAGTCAAATAAAACCTTATGACCCTTATCACACAACTGGCTGATACTAAGTAAATTGTAAGCTAACCCTTCAACCAGCAAAACATCATCAATGCAGCAGGTAGAACACTTACCTACCTTACCTGATCCAATGATCCTACCCTTTGTGTTGCTTCCAAAGGTGACAAGGCCTCCTAGCTTTTCAGTTAGCATGCAAAACTTGGCCTTATCTCCTGTCATATGCCTGGAGCAGCCACTGTCCAAGTACCACAAGTTGCTCTTGGCTGCCAGGCATACCTGCATACACAATTAGGGCAAAGAGTTTGGAACCCAAGTCTGATTGGGCTCCAATGCAGATGAAGTGCAAGTAAAGAAAGAAAGCATGGTTTTGGGAATCCACATTTGTTTGAAGCAGTTTTGTTCAGTGGATTTTCCAGATTTCTTTTTGTTTTGCTTTTTCTTGTTGACTTTCTTCTTATATGCACCAACAGAATTATTCACAGAATTTTTGTTATTGTGCCAATGCTTCGGCCAAGTTGCATTCATAAAGTTTTGGCCATGGTAGTTCCTGGGCTGGCTGTGGAAATGATGGTAATTTCTAGGCATCCGACTACCATACCCATTTTCCCAATTTCTGACATAGGGTCTGTAAAAGTGTGTAGGTTGATGAACATACCCTGTATACATCCCTTGAGTTCTAGTCCACCAACGCCCATTAGAATAGATTGGCTGTGTGGGGTAGTAGAACTGAGCTCTAGGTGGATTGAATTGGTTGGGCTGACTTCTGAAAGTATTTTGTCTTCCCTGCACCCTTGACCATGCTGACCTATTCATAGGTTTTGGTTGGGTCCTTTTCTGTGATGATGGTGGTGAAGACCTTTTGACATTGACATAGGGTTTGTTTACCTGAACAGGCTGACCCCTAACCTTGGGTTGAGCACTAGAGCTAGGTTTGGAAGTCCCAATTCTACTAGGCTCACCTACTTTCTGTTTGCCCTTCTCCTCTGCATTTAGCCTTTTCAGATTCAAATTTGTCTTTACAGCATTATTAGAATTCATGTTGATCAGAGGTCCTTTCTCCTTTTGTGCAACAAAGGAAATAGTTTTCATTCCAAAGCTTTTGGTTGCACTAGAGTTGAATCCTAGGCCCTCTCTTCTGAAGTTTACCTTTGATCCCAATAATGCATCTAGATTTTCAGATCCTTGGGTCATTTTCTCAATTGTTTTTAGCTTATCCTCATTGTCTTTCTGAACTTCATCAATAGATTTTTTCAACTCATTATTCACATTGAGGACAGCTTCATATTTTTCAGAAACAATTTTTATCTCATTTTCATAATTCTGAATTTTCAGTTTCCATGCATCAATTTCATTGTCTAATCTCACATTTTCTTCCTTAGACATTTTCAGTTCTTTATTGATTTCTTCAAATTCAGAACATGTGAGTTTCAGATTACTGTTCTCAGTTTCTAAGCAGGTAATTTTATCAGACAATGAAGTATCATTTTGCATGATTTTAATTTTTCTTCGTAGATGCCTGTTTTCTTTTCTGACCTCATCTACTCTATCAACAAGTTCATCATAAGCAACCATCCAATCAGTAATAGTAAAATTTTCATAGCGAGAGGATACCTCATCAGATTCTTCCTCTCTATCTTCTGAGCTGGTTGCCATGAGGCAGATTGGCTTCTCAGCTTCAACTTCGCTGTCCGAAGTGACGCTCAAGGATCCCTCGTCCTCATCACTCCAGGTACTCACCATAGCTTTCCCTTTTGTGTTCTTCTTCTTGAACTTGTCCTTGAGGTTCTGATTTGTCGGACATTCAGCTTTAAAGTGACCCGCCTTCCTGCATTGATAGCAAACATTAGTTTCAGCTTTCTTTACAGGGTTTGATTTGTACCTTGTGTCTCGGCGGCCACTGTTGGGATTTCTTCGGCTGAATCTTCTTCCTTCCTTCTTGAGAAATCTCCGGAATTCCTTAGTAATCATGGCAATATCAGCATTTGCCACTTCTTCTTCAGACAAGCTCTCTTCTGTTGATGATCCGTTGGGGCTGGATCGACTGGATCTGCTAGCACCAGCCTTCAGAGCTATAGGCTTCCTCTTTCTGTCAGCTTCCTCTATCTTTGGCATATTCATCTCATAAGCCATTAGAGATCCGATCAGCTCATCTGCCTTAGTATTATGCAGATCTCTTGACTCTTCCATTACTGTGGCCTTGGTGTGCCAAATTGGAGTCAAGGATCGCAATATCTTCCTGACTACTTCATACTCAAAATATTTTTTCCCGAAGCCTCTGAGACCATTTGTGATAATAGTCAGCCGAGCATACATTTCCTTGATGGTCTCATTAGGCTTCATCCTGAAGGCTTCGTATTCTGAAACCAGTAGATTGGTCTTAGTCTCTCTGACTTGTGAAGTCCCCTCATAGATGACTTCAAGTGCATCCCACATTTCCTTCGCTGAGGAGCAGGCCGATATTCGTGAGAACTCGATGGGATGCAGAGAGCACTGGATTGCATTGATTGCACTCCAGTTGAGTGTGGACCTTCTGATTTCTTCCTTGGTCCATACGTCTTCATTTGGAGACAGCTCGAAAGGTCCCTTGCTAACCACCTTCCAAATTTCATAATCTTTAGCCCTCAAAAATACCTGCATACGATGCTTCCAGTATGCGTAGTTGGTTCCATCGAAGTACGAGGGCTTGGATGTAGATTGCCCTTCAGCTATCATCCCTCTTCCGTCCATCTGTGCTTATCCTCTTCGGGCGGTAAGTCCCTGTAGAAGAGTCTTGCTCTGATACCAAGTGTTGGAGTTAGATGGAAGGCTCTATCACCACAGGATGTGATCTAGAGGGGGGGTGAATAGATCAACTGGCTATTTAAAAAAATTATGCCTAGAATCAAATGCGGAATTAGAAGAGCAGTAGACGAACACAACCAATGCGCTGAAAGAAACACACAAGAGGCACAAGGCTTTTAGGTGGTTCGGTCAATCCGACCTACGTCCACCCCACATTCAACTCGAATGTGGTTTACTGCTGATACACAGCTTCAAACCGCTGGGCTTTACAGCTTGCCAACAACGGCTGGGGCTTACAGCTTATCCCGACCAGAGGAACACCCTCTGCAACAGCTGAGCATCACAGCTTGCTCTGCTGGGTACTACAGCTTAGCTGACCAGAGGAACACCCTCTGCAACAACTGAGCATTACAGCTTGCTCTGCTGGGCATTACAGCTTAGCCGACCAGAGGAACGCCTCTGCAACCCGCTGCCTCAGCTTGAAACCGCTGACTAACAGCTTGATCGAACAAGAGTTTTCAAAGGAAAATAACAAAGACTGAAAAGCAAACGAAACATACAATCGAATGGAAGAAAGCCAAAAATGACTGTAGCTCAAGGTTGAGCAATATCAGCTCTGGTAACTGGACCAAGAGACTGATTCACAAACTCTCACAATAACTCTCTCAACTCATCTCTCTTCTTCTTCTTCTCTCCTTTTCTTCTTCTCTGCTTTTCTTCCTCTCACAGTGGATCTCGGTGGCTGCTTGTTTCAGACTGGATGTATATACTTCGCCAACTTCGATCAGCCTCTATAAAAGATGAAGATTGATATTTATAACAGCAGCAGCTGGATAAGGGCGCGTGGCTTCCACGTTTTCCCACCCAAGGAATTCTCCAGACTCGAGATGCTTCCATCCACGTGGCAGCATCTGGTCACCTTGTCCTCCTGGGATCACGAGCCATGTCAGCAATCTCAGTAGAGAGTCCCTGTCAACACAGAGTATCGGATGATCAGGTTGAAGAACAACTCTGTATAGACTTTATATAAGTGAAAGCTATGTACAGACTTGCTGTGTGAAGGAGTTGATTGTGTAAACTTCACGATGTGAAGACTTATCAACAAATGACTGTACAGACTTGACCAAAAGCCTGAGACACTAACGAAGACACTGGACTGACACCAACTCGAAGACGAGAGACAAAACTGACACGAAGTGTAGTTACAAAACAAGAAGGACACGAGGTCTTAGGAAAACAACACGAAGATAGAAATAGAAACGAAGACTCAGACGCAGAGACAGCACGAAGTGAAACGAGAACGACACGAAGTGCAGTAGTGACAGAAACACACACTACACAGAGAACGACACGAAGTGGCACAGAAAGCAACACGAGGTGCTGCGACGTCCTGCACGCAATAGAACAAAAACGACACGAAGACGATGAAAACGACACGAGGTGAAGTCACAAAGCGACAAAGACACGAGGTGTAGGAAACACGACACGAAGACATGAAACAACACGGAGACGAAACAGTAACCGACACGAGTTGAAAACAACACGAAGATGAAAACTGAAATCGACACGGAGTGTGGTCAAAGCGAGAAAGACACGAAGTCTAAAGCAAGAAACCAACACGAAGACAGAATAGAAACTGTCACGAGTTGAAAACAACACGAAGATGAAGCAGTGATTGACACGAAGTCAAGGAGAAAAACATCACGAAGACAATGTATGCAACAGTGCAATGTCTAGACTTTAAGTCCAATGCAAACGGCTGTACAGACTTGAATATGTGAAGCCAATGTACAGACTTACTATAACAGACTGATGTGCAGACTTTGAAGAACAGTCCAATGTATGGACTTGCACCGCAAACAACAATGTATAGACCTCATGTAAAAGCCCAATGTATGGACATTGAAATCGAAGACCAAAGTACAGACTTTGACGAAGCAAAAGGCTGTATAGACTTTGCCTAAGACAATGCATGAACTGACGTTGTATATACTTAGCCTATGCAGACCAATGTACAGACTTTGAAGAACATAACGTTCAGCAGTGTATAGACTTAGCCAATGCATTATGGATGTATGGACTTTGAGACTTTGAGTGTGTGTTCAGTGTGAAGACAAGATAAAATGCATATAACACACAGACAATCTGATAAAGTGATATCATCAAAACAGAAACAGTGTTGCCAATTCATCAAAATAATGTGTTGCCATATGAAGTATAGTTACATGTCAACATCATCAACATATAGGAGTCACAACAATATAAGCCCGTAACTTCTCCCCTTGTTCCTACTTGAGGGCCAGTAATCCGGCCACTGTTCGGGGCGGACCGCTGTCGACGAAGCATTCTTTGAATATTTGCTCGAATTGCTTGAAGTTGTGGATGTTGCCGAGGGCGAGGGCTCTGAACCAAGCCTGAGCGCCCTGAACCAGAGTGGTCACGGACGCTCGACACTTGATCACATCGAATGCCCCATGCAAGGTCATCAGGGCGTCGAAGCTGTCGTAATGGTCGCCCGGGTCTCCCTGGCCGTCGTACGACTTGAAGCTCAGAAGTGAGATTATGGGAGATATCTCTACCTTTAGGATGTAGTCGGAGAACGGGGATCGCTCCTCGTCCTCCACAAGAGAGGTCTTCTGCAACGCATGGAGAGCGCGCTCTTGCTCTGCGAAATGCCTCTCAAAGTCTCACAGTCGGAGAGAGAGTTCCAGTTGTCGGTGTCCCGAGGGGCTGAGGGGACGAGCTTGCATGCTGCCCCGACGCTCCTCAGGGACCTCAGCATCCGGGAACGGTCTGCGTGCTCTGATCTTCTCCCTCCTCGGGGTTGAGGAGGCTTCTTGCTCCGGGGGAGGGGCGTACGATGGTCCTCCTGATGTGTTGCGGATGAGCCGTTGCCCCCGGAGGATGAAACGGCCTCCAGCAGTTTGCTGGGAGGCATCTCCATGTGCGGGGCTTTTCCTGGGGAGCTGTGACTTCTCCTCCCTGGCCGTCTGGGCCCTCATGAGATCCACGAGGATATCTAGTTTTGCGTTGAGGGTTTGGAGGGCGTCGGTGCTCCCGCCGGGAAGCTGTTCCCCTACCATCGATGGAGGTAGCTCGTTGGCTTGGTTGTCGGATGGGGAATGCTCCGTGGGGAGGGAGGGTGCACCTTCCTCCGGTACCAGAGCTTTTCCCATATCGGCGGTAGTCCTCCCGCCATAACTTCTTCGCACCATGCTGGCTCTTTGTGCGTTTCCCACAGACGGCGCCAGATGAGGAGGGGCGATCTCGCGCTGCTCCTGAGCGGGGAGGAAGATGACCACGTACCCTTGAAGTATAAACTGCAAGAAGGGAAACCAGTCAGAGGTGCCCAGGGATAGATCCCCGGGGAAGACCCTCCGATGCTTAAGTCAGCATAGGTAGTAGAGCACATGTGCGAAGAGGAGAGTTGGGAGGAAAGTGGGAGCGCGAGATTCCTCTCCACCAAAAGGTGAAGTGGTTCCTGCTCAGGGTTGCCGGCTCTTGCCTTGCTTAGGCTTACCTAACCTTACCTTGTCACAGTGGGGCATGTCCTATTTAAGTAGTGGCCTGTTGTGTGAAGTGATCCCTGTAAGCGGAGGGGTTCTAGGGGGGTTATGTCCTTCATGCGGGCTCCTTACGACGCGCGGACTCTTGGCTTCCCCTGTCCCATTTGAGCTTCCTGTCATTAAGGGATTTGCAACGGCCGAATAAATAAGCTTCCATCAGTGAGCTCGAGTGATTGGCACTTATTCAAGAGGGGTCTCTCGAGCGATAAGTGTTGGGTCGGGACGAAGAATAGGGGGCTCCACGGGAGCTTTCCTAATCGACTGATGCTCGGACTTCCCAACCCGAAGGCTGCCTAGAAGCGCTTGTACCGAGTGAATTTTTGGGCTTTACAATAAGTGGGCCCAGGGGGCTACCACTTTGAGGAGTTGAGCCTTGTTCGGTCCAGTTTGGACCTCGTTTGGCCTCTTCGTACAGGCGGTGAGATTTCCCCTCTCCATATCTCATTTCAAGCCATTTGGATGTATTTGCTATATTTTGAATAATGGTAAGGATAATCTGGAAAAATGTGATGCAAAAAGTGATAAAGGGATTTTCCTTGGGTATTTACTGTCATCTAGAGCTTACCGAGTGTATAACTCTAGATCATTTGTAGTTGAGGAGAGTCCTCATATTGTAGTTGATGAATTTACTCTAAGGAAGCCTAATGATGATGGGCAGTTTCTTGTTTCGGGTGAAGGTGAGAATGAAAAAGGAGAGTCTAGCAATCAAGGTGAGGCATAAAATCAAGAAGAGGATGAGCCGAAAGAACAAGAAAAGGAGTCAACACAACAGACTTTTCCATGCCAATGGACCACACATACAGATCATCTCCTAAAGAATGTCATCGGCGGTGTGGATGAAGGAATAAGGACACGAGTCTCAATTAAGGAAGTCAAACATCACGATAATCTTGCTTTGCTTTCCAATGTTGAACCCAAATCTATAGATGATGCTCTTAATGACAGTGCTTGGGTTCTCACCATGCAAGAAGAACTGCACCAATTCCAAAGGAATCGGGTGTGGTTCCTCATGCTCCAGCCTAATGATTATCCCATAATCGGAACTAAGTGGATTTTTCGAAACAAACTTAGTGAAGAAGGGGTGGTTGTGAGGAATAAGGTAACATTTGTAGCTAAGGGCTACTCCCAAGAATTTGGCATTGATTGTGATGAATCTTTCACTCCTGTGGCTATATTAGAGGCAATAAGAATCATTCTTGCTTATGCATGTCACATGAACATCAAGCTCTTTCAAATAGATGTCAAGAGTGCCTTCCTCAATGGAGTCATCAAGGAAGAAGTATACATGGAGCAGTCATCGGGCTTCAAAGATGAAAATTTTCTAGACCACGTCTACAAATTGGGCAAGGCATTGTATGGATTAAAACAAGCTCCCAGGGCATGGTATGATTGTTTAAGTTCATTTTTGATTGATAATGGCTTCAAACGAGGTAACATAGACCAAACATTGTTTACAAAAATTTCAGATGAACATGCTTTAATTGTGCAAGTTTATGTAGATGATATAATTTTTGGAGCCACAAACATCAAAATGAATGATGATTTTGCCAAACTAATGCAGGGACAGTTTGAGATGAGCTTGATGGGCGAGTTAAACTTCTTCTTGGGTCTTCAAATAAAGCAGCTAAATGATGGTATTTTCATTAACTAGAAGTACACTCAGGAGATTTTGAAAAAGTATCAACTATGAAATGCCAAACATTATGCTACACCAATGTCCACCTCACTCAAATTGGATGATCAGAAAGGTAATATCATTGATCAAAAGCTTTTTAGGGGTATGATAGGCTCACTACTATATCTCACTGCCAGTAGGCTTGACATTCATTTCAGTGTTTGTCTCTGTGCAAGATATCAATCTTGTCCTAGAGAATCTCATTTGTCGGCCGTGAAAAGAATTTTCAGATATTTGAATGGAACAATTGATCTTGGTTTGTGGTATCCTAAACATGATTCGTTTGATTTACTTGCATACGCTAATTCTGATTATGCTGGGTGCAAAATGGATCGTAAAAGCACAAGTGGTCACTGCCAGTTTCTAGGGGGCTGCATGATTTCATGGGCCTCAAAGAAACAACATTGTGTGGCTTTATCAATTGCTGAAGCCGAATATGTGGTTGCAGGTAGTTGTGCAGCCCAAGTACTCTGGATCCAACACCAGTTATTAGATTTTGGTATTTGCTTGAAAAGCACTCCAATCATGTGTGATAATACTTCTGCCATAAATTTGTCCAAAAATCATGTCCAACACTTTCGCACAAAACACATTGAAATTAGACACCACTTTATTAGAGATCGCATCAATAAAGGAGATTTTGAATTAACTTTTGTAGAGACAAAACATCAACATGCAGACATTTTTACAAAACCTTTGAATTCTGAACAGTTTTCCTTTATTAGGAGAGAATTAGGTGTGTGCATGCTAGACAGTTAAAATGTTTTTGATGCATTTCACTGTATATACTTTTACTCACAAATGAATGTGAATAAATCCATATGTGCATGCTAGTTTACCTTATTGCACATAGAGTCTTCCATTGCATTTAGGTTCTAATCTCTTTTCTAATGTCTATAACACATTGAATAACGTTTAATTTTCATTCATATCTTCATTCATTTGCATCCACCTGTATATACTCGTATATATATTATACTAATGTGTGAGTGAATGCCATGATTACTTGGTATATGAAATGATGTGTTGTGGAAAACTGGATAAATTCCAGTTGGAAATGCTCACTATGCGTGAGTAGAGTCTTCGGACTACACTCTCTACCACGTACCGATAATCAACCTGCTTGAATACATTATCTCAATGCATGTTTGAGTGTATATATTATATCACCTTCTCCTTTGATTCCTCCCATGACCTCTTCCCTTGCTAAATAAAATTGCATTGATTTAAACATGTTTGTTACTTGGCACATATTACGGGGGAGGTTCAATTCATGACTGTGCATACACTTAGGGGGAGACATTACTGTGATTAGACTAATTCATCTTTTACATTCAGTACAACCTCCCACACAATTTGCACTTTTGAGATCGATGATTCTGTTTAATAAAGATTTCAGTTATTCTACTCAACATTGTAAAGGGCACTTGATTTCCTACATAGAAGTCATGTGACTCGTGAGGAAAAAGCTGTCTGCCCCACCAATAATCTCAACAAGTAGGATTTGGAATCGAGTAGTCGGGAATATCCCCTGAAACAAAGGAGGAAACTCGTGTCGAAAAATGAACCAAATCCACATTTAAAATAAGTGACGAAACTGAGCAACTGGGAAGTGCCCCTGAAACAAAGGGTATGACTAGTGTCAAAAGGTTAGTCATTAAAAAAAATGGGGTTGTGCGAAGCTACCAAAAGTCGAGCACCATGTATGAAAGTGTAAAGAGGAAAGGTTCTTTCTTGTATTCCTTAGAAAATCTAAAAATCCATATTGCATTGGAATTCATTTCTCATCTTGCACGTACACACTTCGGGATTGATTATGTGAATGTCTCTTTGAATCAGTCATCTTTCATGGCTTATGTAGTACCATCTTTTTGTAAGCACGACCTTATTAGTATTGTTCATGCTCATCATGTTCATTAATCAATTGCATTGTTCTTAACCATGTCCCTAAGGGACTTACTTTCTTCTATATTTTACAGTACATGGATGCATGTGTGCTTGCATGGTAATCTACTCATTTTCTTCCATGTGCATATCATTGAGTCATAATGTTTTGTCCCCTTCTTGCCTCTGACAAAAAGGGGGAGAAATAATTGCATTTTTGCATTGTAGTTGCATTTCACATTATGGATGTTTCACAGGGTGATGTTCGTGCTCATCTCATTCATACAAATCTTTATGGAAATGCAAGAAATTTTATCTTCGTCAAAAAGGGGGAGATTGTTGTGCCCCGGCGTATTTTGACAAAGATAATTTGTTTTAATGAAATTTGCATTGCATATCATCTAAAGAGATCTATGGAATTTGTGTCAAGTTGCTTGGATACTTGAATATTTACCTATGAGCTTAATATGAAATGTTTGTTTGAGTATCCATATGCTTCTATTTGAGTAATCATGAATGCTGGAATAAAAGTCTTGATGTCTATTGCTTATTGAGAGTTGAATGGAGTGGGCTATGGTTTGCTAACAATTGAAGCTTGGATTTTGCTGTCATTGGACTATTTGAGGAGAGAGTCCAGCTTGCCATGGAATATGAGTAACAAGATATGAAGATAGGCTAGATTGGTTGGAAGATAGTCTTTCTATGCATGAACTATTTTTGAAATGATGGCTTGTGTGGTAATTGATTTCAAAGCTTTTGCAGGTTGAAAGACTTATGTAAATGTCAAACGGTAAGGTAAGTGTTCTGTCTATTTTAAATGAACAAAGAATGACGAAATTATAATCAAGTATAGTGTAGGTTCTATAATGCTCTCAGATCAATGGATGAATGGTAAGAATTTATTTTTGAATGATAATCATGATGCCTTGAATGGGGTTGAAGGGTTTTTTAGGAATTTGGCTTGCACTGGATTGCCTTGGGTAGTTTTTATTTTGGCAGCTGCAAGTGTCAACTCACAGAGTCGACACTTGTTGGCCTACATGCTGTCTAGTTGCAGCAAACAGCAAGTGTCGACTCTATGAGTCGACATATTGTGTCCTGGGTCGGTTGTTTTCTGAAAATAGAATCCCAAGGAAAAAGTGTTGACTCTGTGAGTCGACACTTTCTCCCTGTGTCCTGTTATTTGCTGCAGGCAGAACACTTGACAAAAAGTGTCGACTCTGTGAGTCGACACTTTTGTCCTGCGTTCTTTGTTTTGGGCGTTGGCAGTGTATGGTGAAGAAAGTGTCGACTCACAGAGTTGACACTTCTTTTAATTCATCTGGATCATGGTTTCGTATTGGGTCTCGAATCCTATTGATTCCTTTCCATTTGCCCCCCACTTTGACCCTTTACCCCTAGGGCTTCTCTACTTATCTTAGTGTTGTTTTGAGAGGTTTTTACGATGGGTTTTGTGGTCTTTTTGCATCCTTTCTAAGTGAATATATATATGCTACCATTTTGCTTCGATGATGGACAAGAGAGCTATTCGTCTTTTATCTTTGCAGAAGGAGGAGATAAGGTCCCACCATCAAAAGAGGAGGAAGAAGAGATACTGGAGGACCCCATCTACGAGCCGTTCTTCTCGCTCTGATCCTTGCTCGTGCTATTCATCGCGTGATCCTTCTCTCTTGGGTGTTTCCTGCAAGTCCGGTTTCCTTCCACTCTGAGGATCAAGCTCCAGTGCACCTACCACTCTGATTTATGGGATTTATTTCAAAACTGAGAGGGATTCCTTAATCTATCATTTTTACATTTTTATTTGAGCATAGATTGAAAATCTGGACTGGTTATTGTAGTGCTCGATTTCTAGAACTTGTGTATTATTGCGGAGTATTGTCTCTGCGTGTGTGTCTCTCATCTTCAAACGAGAACATGTGTGTGTGTGGTTTGATTGCTGCCATCGCGCAGCGTTTTTAGTGGATCCTCTCGGGCTGAGAAGGGTGGACGTAGGACTACACTTGGTGCATCTGAGCCACCTAAAAATTCTTCGTGTCGTGGTTTGCCATTTGTGTTATTGTCTCTGTTGGATCGTCCGTTCTCAACTACATGTGGGCTACGGTGAGTAGAGAGAAATTTCTTGTCTCATGCATTTTATTCACTCTATATCAATTCCGTTGTTCTGCTGTTATGTTAGTTTTTATTCTCTTCGAAATTTGATTCTGTTCAATTTTAAAAGGGGGGGCGCAATCAATTCACCCCCCTCTTGCTTGCATTCCTAATCGGGCCAACAACAAGAAGGCTACGTCAACGCCAATAGTCTCCTGTGTTGACGCCATCTTGCTTGCAGAACCCAACAGCCTGCGAAATGTGCATTGTGTTGTTGTCTTGAATTGTCATAGTTTGATCCACTTTGCATTATGTTTTAAGGGCTCTTCTTGCATTATAGCAGTAGCTTGTGTTCTCATGAGTTAAGTTTTTAATTGGGCAAAGTTTTCCAAGGGATCTATTCAACCCCCCCTTCTAGATCCGTTCACATCCAAGGGACCCAACAGTAGGGATCTGCGAGACCCCTACTGAGCCAATGAGATGAGGCTCATCGCCTTTGCTTTTCAGGTGAGGCGAGGTTAACGCGGAGTACTTCGGAGGCTCCACATGATCCGGTGTAGCAGCCAGTGTGCTAGAGATGGGGTATGCCCCGTATACTTGTACTTTTCTTTCTGTTGACTATACCTATTACAGACATTGATATTCTAGACTGTGTAAATGTTTAATTATGTAAACTGCATTATAATATTAAGCTTGTGGTTCTGCAATTATTTTAGATTCTTGTGTATCTCCACACCGTCCAAATAACCCTTTCGAGCCTCCCTGCTCGTGGGTGGCGGGCCAAGATTTGAGTCGTACTCGTTCCTTTCTGGTGCCCAGATCTTGGGTCGTTACAGTTGGTATCAGAGTGTGGCTGTGGAGGTTGTTGGGTGTGCCAGTGGGATCGGGAGGGGGGGTGAATATATCCCTTCACAAATAGTTCCCAATTTAAAACTTCACAATGGTTACTCAAGGGAATGTAGAGAAAAGGAACACAAATGTCCCTAGCAGAGTATGCTGAATAGGAAGTAAGCAATCCTTCACAATAGATGATCACAACACACCATGAAGAAGATGGACTATGCCAAGTGGTGTGTGATCATAGCGATGAAAACATTAAGGCTCGATGACTGTCTCTATGCAGGACAGCGTGCAAGTGTTTGAGTCTGAGTGGGAACTGAGCTAGCTGGACAATGTGTGTGCGGTGCACAGACAAAACAGAGAGTGTGCAAATCTTAAATGTATAAGCACCTGCAAATGGGGATGGAAGATAAGGAGCAATCGCACAAACCACGGCCCACTGCATAGGGATTTTTAAGGTGGTTCAGTCTACAAATCCACAGACCTACATCCACCGCTCACCAAACCCGGTGAGGCTTTACCACGCTGCAAACACAACAATGGGGACTAACCCCATACACACACACACACACTGATACACAACATAACGGGGACAAGCCCCACGCACACACACACACACACACACACACACACACACACACACACACACACACACACACACACACACACACACACACACACACACACACACACACACACACACACACACACACACACACACACACACACACACACACACACACACACACACACACACACGCTGATACATAGCTTCCCCACGAGGATGAATCCCCCCCCCACACACACAAAAAAATAAAGAAGAAAATACGCTGCAAGTGTAGCAAAACATGAGGAGAACTCCCCAAGACACACACGGCTGCACTGCAGCTTGTACCACTTCCAGTCTCTATATAGAGCACCAGACACACTGCATAACACAACACAACATATAGAAAAATTGATTCAAAGTTTCAAAAGAAAAACAAGAAACGAAACTGAAAAACCCCAATGTAGCTTCAGATGAAGATCTAGAAGCTTATGGCTGAAAGACTTGACTCAGATCTAAAGACTGATCAGATCTGGCCTCTCTTCTACTTTTCAGATGAAATCCCTCTGCTTGGCTGCACTCTTTCCTCCTCTTTTTCTTAGCACCAGACTGGTTCTGACCAGGTGCTGGGCTGCTCACTCCTTTTCTTTTCTTCCTCACAGACTTTCTTCTCAAGGCTCTCTCTAACTCCTTTCTCTTTCAGCTCAATTTTGCTCTAAGGCAGCAGCAGCAGCAACTCTTCAAGCAGAGAGCTTCATATTTATAGAGGGAAGGGGCAAAATGATTTTCCCTCCAAGATCCTACCATTTGATTGGTCCAGCATATATGGGAGAGTAGGGGCAAAAATTTATTTCCAGATTGCAATCTGATTGGCCTAGGGGAAAATAGAAGATTTCTTTTCTTCAGCCCTTTTTAGAACTGCATTCTGATTGGCCTATGGAAAAAGGAGATCTTTGTATGAAACCCCTCTTTGAGATCTGCCTTCTTATTGGCTTAGGAGAGACAAGGATGGTCCTCTATCCTAGGTACTATTTAGGGGATGCATTCTGATTGGCTCATTGCAAAAAGAAGGATACCTTGAAAGGTGACCTTTCCCAAATGTGATAACCTGACAAATCCTTCTCATAAAAAGGTTCTCTGATGCTTTACGATGAAAAGGATAGTTCTCTGTCCTAGGAGCTTTTTCAAACCTTGAGTTGCGAGTCCTAAAGACTTGGGCCATTGACTTGATGTAAAAAGTACGAGATTGGTTGACTCTGTTTGAAGATAGAACAGAGTACCATAACGAGTTGGCCATATGCTTCAGGTGCGTCGACGCAGTGAGGGGATTGAGTCAACGCAGCATTGTAATGTGCTCCTAAGAAAGCTCTGGAATGAGTCCTGCGTCGACTCCATTAGGATGTTGCGTCGATGTGACCATGTGAGATTACGTCCAAAGAGATTTTTATGAGAAGCCCCTGTGTTGACCTATTGTAAAAGTGGTGTCAACCCATCTTTGTTTGACTGATGTTGAATCTGAGCCTGCGTCGACGCATTGAGTTACTTGCATCAACACACTCATTGAAGTGTGCTTGAAGTGGCCTTGCGGCTAGCTCCTATGTCGATGCCATGGCTTTGTGTTTTAAGGGTGCGTTGACTCCATGCTAGCTTGCTGGTTGCTTCGTTGACTATTGCTACGGCTTATGTTGCTATGGCTGCTCATGGCTAGACTTGTTGGCATCATGATGCTTTGGCTTCTAGCTACTGCCGGTGTTACTTGTTGCTGATAGAGACTTTGCTAAAGGTGTTGAGTTTGTTGGCTTCTTCTACTACTGCTGGATGCCCTTGCTATTTTTTTGTTGTTCGCTGGCGTGCTGATGTTTGTTGTTGTTTATACTGCTGTTGCATCGACGCCAAGGCTTTCTTGCATCGACTCAGTTATCATATGTATGCTTGATGACCGTTCCTTTAAATTCCATTGATTCTTCAACCGTTGCGTTTACTCCTTGTGACCATTGCGTCAAGACCAAGCATGACAGCCTGCCTTGTCGCAAGCTGCTGAAGCTTGTTATCAACAGTTGCGTCGACTCCTTATCTAGATTGGGTTGACACCGTGCTAATTTGCAGGGTTTTCTTTTCTGCTAACTTTCTTACATAACCATTGGCATCCTTTAACATACTTTGACTTGAACTCTATGCATGTGGATGTTGACACCCATTTTATGACCAATAAGTTAGGTCATCTCCTTATTTATCTTTATGATGCTCCGAGTTATACGCCGTTTATTGGGCCATCTTGGTTAGTTTTGAGGCTTGTTTCATGGGTCATTCTCCTTGATTGGGTCTCGCTCCTTATTTATTTTTTCATGGGTTGAAGCTTAGTAGGCTTTCATTGGTCTTGCACCTAACGGTCTATAATACGGCCGTTAGACATTTTTGGCGGTCTATCATGTGACCGTTTTTGTTTATGTGCACTGACCTGGTTCGTTGTTACATCGACCTGAGTTTGCCTTGCATTGACCTGATCTTTTCTGCGTCGACCTGCACTGTCTTTGGCGGTCAATCAAATGTGCGTTTGATGATGTTTGGCGGTCTATCTATAAGCCGTTAGCTGACGCCAGAGACTAGATCCAGCGTCTTTCTTCTCAGTCTTATCCTTTGTTATCTGTTGAGCTCTAGCGGTTTATCGTATGGCCGTTAGAGGCATTGTGGCGATTTTACCTTAGACCATTTTCCAGTTCCAGAGTCCTAGTCACGAAGTTTTTGCCTGTTGGTTTTATCCTTTGGTGGACTACCGGGGTTAGCGGTCTATTCTTAGACCGTTTATTCCATGTGGCGGTCTATCGTAAGACCGTTTATGGAGACCGAGAGTCCTGGTTTACTGATTTTCCTCAGCTCGACTGTGGACGAACTAGAGTCCTTCATCCTTTGATTTCTCTCTCAATAGAAACTCCCAGAACCTCTAGTTTGTTTCTATGGACTCTTGGGAGTATTATCTTCAAGGATTATCTAGTTTCAGGCCTAATATCAAGTCATTGTCTCTCTAACTTGAACCTAGAGTTTGAGGGTCTATAATAGAACCCTTAAGTTCATGGCTTAAAGAGGAGATTTCTGGAGATTACGTCGAGGTGCTGCCACGTTTTGGAGTGAGTACCCATCAAGGAGAAGTGCTGTCTACGTCCATTAGCCATCAAGTCCAGGGAGTATTAAGTTTCAATGGTTTCATAGTGTTGTTTTCTTCTTTAAGTCTCTTTCCCTCTTCATAGCATTCACAAGCATGTTCTCTCTTCTTCTTCCACATTCTTTGCATCTCAATCATTTTTTTAAAATAGCCCTCCATCTTTTCCACGCCCCACAGGGGTTAAAAAACCAAACCTCTCAGGTATTCACCCTTCCTTTTGCATGCACTTTAGCTTATTTGCATTATAGTTGCTACACTTGTCATAGGGCTAATTTGTGTTATTTTCCTTTGCTTCTACTCTTTTTTTTGCAAGTTTACAGAGTTCCTAGCACGAGGCCCAATTCTTCTGGCCGGCCGGGAGAGGTGGAGATCCAAGTCCCAACTTGCTATTCTGTGCGCTCTGGCGGCTATATTTAGGACCGTTTGAGGATCTGTGGCGGCTTATCGTAAGGCCGTCTCTTGATGTTAGTGGCCTGATATTAGACCGTTTATGCTCGCAGAGTTCCAGATTTCATCTCCCGTGGGCGGGTGTTTCATCCAACTCTTTCCAAGGTATTTAGCTTTGCTTTGCTAGTTTAATTACCTTGGTGGCGATCACACTTCCTTAGTTGGGTATTGTTCATCATTGTCATCATTTTGTTTGCTCTTCTCTTTGCTTATTTGCTCCACACCTATGGTGTGTGTTTTCATTTTATTCCTTTACTCCACGCCCCGACGTGTGTTTTTATTTTCTTTCTCATGAACATTGATGACATGCCCATGCTCCTGATTTTTGTGATTGTTTGAGTTAGGTTATTACTTGCTCACACACTTTCACACATATCTCTCATACCATTATATTCATATTCACACATCATCACATCACATCATACACAAAAAACCATCAACAACCCATTTTTTGGCAATCACGGTGGGACATCTAGTGCCAAACATGCTGAGTCTCTGTTTGACATGCTGCTATTTATACATCCCAGTTGCCCTGTGTTTTCCTCTGATTTTCTATTTAATTTCCTGCTATTTTCTACTCTCTGGTCACCTTGGCGGTCTCCTGTTCGGCCGTTTGTGGCTTAAAAGCGGCCTATAAATAGGCCGTCTTATCTCTCTGGCGGTCTCAGCTTAGACCATTTCACTAGTTACAGGTACACATCCCGTGGTTGTTATTATTTTCACAGTTTTTGCTGTGTTTTTTACTCCTGGGTGCTATCTGATCTCCTCCTCTATTGTGGCATATGTTATGGTATATACATACATTATTGTTTGCATATTTGGTTGTTAATTTTTAGGCTAGAATTTGCATGCACTCCGGTGCACATAGGATCATTCATATTTCATACTTTAGTTGCATTTTCCTACCTTGGTGAGTGAACCTCTCGTCTCCATATTCCTTGGGGGCAACTAGGTGATCACATCCGGGACCTCCATAAGTCCCCGCGAGCCGTGGATTCCCACACGGACGCCGGGCCGGTTGTACCTTTACTACACTGTGTCTAGGTTGCATAAGTAAGGAGAGTTTACACCTAGAGTTAACCAAGTCCCAAACACCCTTCCTATTAGGAACTTTGTTGGAGAGAATATCTAAATTCAAATCATTAAGGTTCTAAAGGAGGAAACAATAAAATTGGTGCATCATTATAACTTGGTTGATTTTTGGGTGCCTCTCATCCCTTTCTTTATTTTTATAAAAGTTTGGAGTCTTTGTTTAAGTCAATCATGTAGACACGCTATTCCTGACGTCTCCTGAGAAAGTCTCATATCACTATACAACGCCCCGCGACGGCTTACGCGTTTTGAATCACTTGAATGCTTCCTTTTCTTGAGTCTTCTTCCGCCCTTTTCGGCATCCGGAATCGTCTCGTCACGGCATTCGGACGGCATCAACACCAGTCAGACATATCAGGAGGTTCCGGAACCAAGAAGGGTGTCTGCCGGGTAGCCGCCAACACCTTGTCCGAGGATCCGGGTGGGTCTATTTGGGGGCGTCCAGGCCCCTGGACGCCCCATTCTTTTAATTTATTTTCAAATAAACCAAAAGCCAAATAAAAATAATATACTAATGGAGGCATCCAGGCCCATGGATGCCTCCATAAAAACAAAAATAAAAAACGTAAAATGCAACTTTGGCATAGAAAAACAAAACAAAAATAAAAATATATTTTATTGGAGGCATCCAGGACCCTGGACGCCTCCATCAACTCCCTCACGGGCGCCGCCCACCGAACGACAGTTTGTCATGTGTGAAAAAATCCAAATTATGGAGACGTCCAGCTAGCTGGACGCGCCCATTTCTGAATCACGGGTCGCCGCTACAAAACCACGCGTTGTGCCAAACCGCGTGCGTCTTTCGGTGCAGTTCGGTGGATGTTATAGAGGCGTCCGGGACCCTGGACGCCCCCAAGAAAATATTTAAAAAAATGAATAAAAATAGATTAAAATATTAGTTCGGCCCTGATGGAGGTGTCCAGGGTCCTGGACGCCTCCACCCTCCGGAGCCCTATAAATAGAGGTCCACCCCCTCAGTTCTAGAGGAGCTTCAAAGAGATCCGATATGCTGCCGGAGCCCAGAGGCTACCGGAGTCATTTCTAACCCATGGGGTCTTTTGTAGGTGGAGGTTCTGTCGGCTTCTCGGGTGCCCACGCTCGCGAGAGGAAGGTCGTCTTCATCCACCGCGCTTCCACGTCGTCCCTACGCTGCCGGAACTCCGCCGGATCTCACCCTCGGCTCCTCCAATAAGCCTTTTCTTCCCCTTTTTCTCCATAGTTCTTTACATTCATCATACTGCATCCTCTATCTCCCTACATAAGGGCGCCGTCTCTTGCATACTTCTTGCATTCATCATCTCATTTTCCTCCTACTCGAGTCCGAGAGGGGTTTAAAAGACAACACCAACCAGGTGTGTGTCTTGCCATCATTTCGTTATTTTTATCGCAAGGATTTGAATACTACACCTTCATCTTTCTAATCCACTCGTTACTTGTTTGTCGTTGTTTTGCAAGGGTACCCAAGGAAAGCCCTCTCCGTCGGCCGGCCGAAGGGGGAGGAAGAAGCAACCCGCCATCTCCCGCTCTTGAGGTAGGAGCGATCACTTTCTTTATTTTGGGGTCTTTTGGCCCCTAGCGATCACATCTTATTTTCGAGGCCGCGGCGAGTCACTTCCCCAATGGCCGTTTAAATTCCCGTTCTTACATTCTCTTTATATTCTGTTATATTCTACTCATATTCTCGAGGCCGCGGCGAGTCACTTCCCCAATGGCCGTTTAAATTCCCGTTCTTATATGTTATATTCTTATCTATTCATATTCTCGAGGCCGCGGTGAGTCACTTCCCCAATGGCCATTTAAATTCCCGTTCTTATATATTATATTCTTATCTATTCATATTCTCGAGGCCGCGGCGAGTCACTTCCCCTATGGCCGTTTAAATTCTCACTCTTTATATTCTCCTTATATTATGTTATATTCTTATCTGCTCATATTCTCGAGGCCGCGGCGAGTCACTTCCCCAATGGCCGTTTCAATTCTGGCTATTTAATTTCTGTACCATTCCCGTCCCCCCGAGGCCGCGGCGAGTCACTTCCCGCTATGGCCGTTTAACCCCCATATCTTGCTATATTACATTTGTCCCACTCGCCCCGCCGGAGCAATCTCCTGTGGTGGCCCCTTCTCTCTTCTCTTATTTCTGTGTTGTAGCAAAAAAAGAGGAGGCCGCGTGCTCCGCGTCTTCTTCGCTCCCCGAACCGCGTGACGTCGCTCACAGATTGGAGATCACGGTGGGACGTCTACTGCTTCCTTTTGGCTACCCTTGTAAGTTCGGCACCGTCCGTGCCTCTCCACCTTGGCACCCTCGCGCGCCCCCGTTGTGCTCACGGCAGCATTGTCAGTTGTGATTGGTTGGGTGTTTATCATATGTTTGTTATTTCTGTTGTTTTCTTACTCTATATCTCTGTTAGCATTCTATTGCAGACATCCATCCCTCTTTTATATCCTTTTTCATTTTTTCTAAGGATCACCCTTTCCCAGTGAAGGAAGGACTCTCCGTTTGAGAATTCCTCTCAACGGACTAGAATCTCCTCCAGTAGGACCTCCGTAAGTCCCCGACATCGAAGAATCTCTTCTTCGTTCACTGGGCTGGTTGTACCATTGAAGTTCCCCGGAGTTAGTCATCCCATTCGTGGTGAGACGAGAGACCCTAGCTGACACGGCGGTGAAACAAAAATAAAATAGGGTCCCTATTTTGTGTGAACTTCGGATCTCGCTAAAAACACAAAAAAATCATCAAAATCAAAACACAAAAAAAAGGCGTAAAGGCATCCACTTGTTTGATAATCTCTGCTACATGCTTGCTAGTGTATGTTTTTACGTTCTGGGAAAACTGTGAGCATGGCTCACGAGTCTTTTGAGGAGAACCACCCTAGTCGTGGTTTGTCAGCCGACCCGCGAGTCTATGCTATAGACTCGGGTCCTTCTCATGAGCCCTCGCATGAGGTGCAGGTTATTGCCGGGGACACGTCCCCACCACAGGATATCTCTTCCTTACTGGGCGTCCTCGCCAACACGGAGCTTATCTCTGAATAGCTCCGGGCCTTCCAGGCCATTCTGAAGGGGAAATCTATTTCCCCCACGCCCCAGAATCAACTCCGGCCATCGCACCTCTCCAAGAGTCCGTGTAGGCCATTCCATCTCCTTCATTGGCGCAAGCCATCCAGTCTCCCTCGCTTCAAGGACAAGTGAGCCAACAACCACCCTCATTCCAGTTCCCATCACAATCTCAAACTCCCATTGTTCCCCACATATCGCTTCAGCCGGGGCCAACTGTCGGCGGTCCGACAGCTCCCTCTCATTCGGGGTTCCCCCCTCAAGTCTCCGGGAGACAGTTTCTCCCCCAGTGGCGAGTGCCACTTTCACCTCCAGAGGAGCTCGCCCAATCGCTCCTCAATAGGTTTAATCGCATGGACGAGCAGTTTCAAAATCTGAGAAGAATGGTGGACGTGAAAGCCACCCCGGAGGTTGCTTTGCCAATCCTTCCCGTCATTCATCTTCCTCCCTCCGAAATGCCCACGTACCGCAAATACAATGGTACCGACAACCCCTTCATTCACCTCAAGAATTTCATGTATGAATCCTCCTATTGGCAAAACGATCAGAGGTCCCTAGCATACCTCTTTCGGAGATCATTGGATGGTCCCGTGCTTGAGTGGTTCTATTCCTTGGAGCCCCGCGAGACCGAGAATTTTGAAATAGTCCAGAGAAGGTTCTTGCAGAAATATAGGGATAGGGTCGGTCCCTCACTCTCTATTACCGACCTAGTGGCCGAAAAGATGAAGCCCGACGAAGATTTTGTCCGCTATGTTGATAGATGGAGGTCTCTGGCGGAAAGAATAAGGGATACCCTCTCCGAGCCCGAACAAGTGAAGATGATTGTGTCTAATGTAACCCCACAGTTCAGACACGTCCTGGCCATGAATAAACTTACTAGAATGGAGGAACTCTATGAAAGGGCCCGGTACATCAAAACCCAGTTAAAAGACTCCCCCATTATGAATATGTTTGAGTCGCCGAAGCCCAAAGTGATCAGAAAGACAGGCGCTGGTGTCCCGGGCGGAGCCACAGAAGGGGTCGTGACAAATGAGCAAGTGGGTGTGGTCAACAATGCCAATTATGCAGTCAACCCAAGGCCTCCACAAATGCCCCGACTTCCCCTCCAACCAGGTCCTTTCCCTCTTCATCCTCCACCCCAAAATAATCCACCCCAGGATAATATGCCTCCATTACGTCAACCCCAGCAACAACAACCACAACCTCAGCAACAACAACCACCGCTTCAGTACAACCAAGTTCCACCCCCGGGGAACTATGGTCCCCAACAACAACAAAGGAGGCCGGTCGGTCCCAAGAGAGCCTACTATCCACCATTGCCAGAAACCTTAGCAGACATTTTTAATGCCCTCATGGCATCAAACCAACTCGCCCTACCCAGGGAAAGGCCTGTGTGGCCCCCGAATGTTGATACCTCCAAATACTGCGTCTACCACAGGCAGCCAGGACACACAGTAGATTACTGCTTCCATTTCAAAGATTACATCCACGATATGAATGATGAACATCAAATAGATTGGGATGAAATGAGACGATACGTCGCCGCTCTCAAGGCTAGGAGACCTCCTCATAGGCCACAGCAGCAGTTACAACAATAGCAGTTACAACAGCAGCAGCAGCAGCAGCAACCACAACAACAACAACAGCCTCAGCAGGCCCCACAACAACAGCCCGACATGGGCATAATCCAGAATCTATTACCGGAGCACCAACAACCCAATCATCAGGTTAACCCCATCTCCTCCTTCCCGGAAGTCAGGAGAGAGCAGGTGTGGCACCCGGAAAGTACCTCCATTCTTTCTACCGCCAATCCTATCATCATGCAACACCCTTGCCTTGCTCGGGTAGCACCTCTCTCTCATCAACCCGCGTCAGTATCACCTTCACCATTTCCACTACCATTACGCCCTCTCATCCACACCCCGATCTCCTATCAACCGACACTCTCCACTATGCCTTCACACCCTCTCATCTTCTCCCACTCCCCCACTTTACCATCCACCTCTACCACATTTACCCCTACGCCTTCTAAACCCCTTATCATCTGTCAACCATACATAACCCCGTCTTTCTCCACCATATCACCACTAATGCCTTCAAAACCACTCATTACCCATCACCCACCTCAAAATCATTACCTGCTTCAAGCCCTACCCACTTCTACTTCGTCTCCACCTCCACCTTCCAGACCCCTTATCCTTCATAATCCGCGCGATATCCCCTCTACCTCCACCATGCCTCCACCTAACAAACCCCTCATCAGAATCCCTGCTCCCGTCATCACCCCTGCTTCATCAACCATTCCTCCACCGCTACCCCTCAAATCCCTGTTAAAACCCACTGCTACCCCCACAGAGGTACAAAAGCCGCAGGCAATGGTGCTCCGGAGTGGAAGGATTTTCCACAGGGTTTTCCCCCACAACAGTCAGAATCCTTAGCAATCTCAGCTAGAGAAGGATGATGGAGAACAACCAGAAAGAGCTACCCCTGGAACACAGTATGATCTATTGAAACACTTGGACAAGACGCCTGCTCGGATCTCCATCCTGGAGCTACTTCAAAGAACCACATCCCACCAGGCGGCCTTGATGGAATATCTTCAAAAAGTCATGGTTAATGAAGACCTCCCCGTGGAGAAGATTTCGACCGTCCTGACCCCAACAGACACACAACCGGCCATCATGTTCCACAACTACGAGCTCGCTCCCAAGGAAGCTCAGAAATATGCATTGTGCATTTCAATAAAAATTAATGGGGTATCCATATACCCGTGCCTTGTAGACACGGGTGCGTCCATAAATGTGATCTCCATGGACACCCTTCAGTTGTGTGGGGTCAACGAAGAACAAATAAGACCTTCCTCGATCACGGTCACGGCTTATGACAATAGCAAAAGGCCGCCACAGGGGATGATTATTTTGAAGGCAGAACTAGGCCCCATGTCAATTTCCATGGAATTCCATGTCCTCGACATGGACCCCACATTCAAGGCTATACTGGGTCGCCCTTACATCGAAGCCATGGAGCGCCTTCCACTAACCATCAGTGCCTGAAGTTTCCTTACAATGGGAGGATTATTAAAGTGGTCAGTACACCTGTCCTTCACACAGTGGATGCTATCAACACCTCTCTGCCCTCTGTTTGACCGTCTCATCGGCCCATATTGTCACTACTTGACGTACGTGATTCATCTCACGTTCCACTAGCACCAAAGGAGCCGGTCAGGATAACCACAACATCATATCTCCCTTTTCACTCCAAAGGGTGGGAGATTATGAGGAACATCGGCTACCAACAGGGTAAAGGTCTGGGCGCACAGTTACAGGGTAGGCTCAAACCGCCAAAGGAAATTAGGCCGAACCGCAGGTTTGGCCTAGGCTTCAAAGGACCGTTCAAGGCGGATTGGAAGCCCCTCACATGGACTCTATCAAACCACTTCAACAGAGGGCCCGTTGTTCAGATGGGAGATCACCCACGAGAAGCATATGGGGGATCACATGCTGTATATTTGGCTGAAAAATGTTCGAGGATCACCAAAAGAGGCAAGATCAAAGATCCGGAATGCGAGTGGAACAAATGGTTCGACATACGGGACATTTCCGTTGCACTGGAAAGGATGTTCTCGTCTCCACAGCTTGAAGGACCGCCATTGATCTCCAGAACACCAGAGAATATTACCACTCTTGCCAAGGTTCCAAACTATCCTCGTCCTCGCCAGAAGGACCCTGTCATCGACGGATCTTCATCCGTCCTCAACATTGCCGTCGACGGCTCATTAGCCGCCATCTTCTCCATCCACTCGTCTCAGCCTTTGCTGATATCTTCTTCCTGGGCCAGACAATTGTCTGATGATCTTCCCAGGTCCCCTTCTCTGCTTACATACTTACACGGGCTTCTCAACCCATGCCAGGTCTTCAACCATGATCTGCTCTATGAGCCTCACAATTCTCTAGCCATAACAACTTTTCTCTCTCCTCCAATCTCTTTTCACTGCTTTGTCATTAAAAATGAAAACGAAAAAAAAACGTCAATTTTCAAACTCCCCAACAACACATCTTCGTTGAGGAAACCTCCTACATCTCCCACGGGTGCGTACCGCCCTGCGGACCACCCGTCCAAGGTCCGATGAGCGACCTTTTCTACCCCTCCTCTGAGGGGTCTTCTCCTGTACATTCTACACCATCATCTTCGTCTTCCTCTTCTTTTGTAAATATTGTCAGTCAATCTAGGAATGATAGGCCAAGGGTAGTACCTAGGAAGAAATCCAAGGGTAGGCAGATCCCTCGTCGATTCCTTCTGGATTTAGCCGCCAGGTGTCAGGCCCTTCTTGCCATCCCCCAGTTGTTAGAAAATCTCATCCAGCTACTGGAAATAGAATGTGAGGGTGACTGTGCATTTGATGAAGGGTATGGGGTCTACGAGATCACGGATGAAGAATGTCCCATTGAAGATGAGGGTGAAGAATATGAGGATGCGGCGGGCGCATACGCTAGTGGAATGAGGAGATTCGACGAGCCGTCAACCGCCGTAGAAGAATCCACCAAAGAAGTCAACTTGGGAACTGAGGAAGACCCTAGGATCATCCTCATAAGTGACAACGTACCACCCTCTGAAGAAGAGGCATTAATTGAGGTTCTCACGGAATATAAGGACACGTTTGCATGGAGCTACGAGGATATACCGGGTCTAGATTCAACCTTGGTCGAACACCGTTTAACCCTAAAACCAGGGACCGTCTCGGTAAAACAAAGGTTAAGGCGTTTCCACCCTCAAATGGCTTTGAAAATGAAAGAAGAGGTCGATAAGCTCCACAAAGCCAGGTTCATTAGAGTCGTTCTTTATCCTCAATGGGTGGCGAACATTGTCCCGGTCATGAAAAAAGATGGGAAAGTCAGGATTTGTATCGACTTTCGGGACCTTAACCGCGCGTGTCCAAAAGATGATTTTCCCTTACCTCACATTGATGTGTTGATTGATAACACGGTAGGCTACGAAACCCTCTCATTCATGGATGGATTTTCAGGATACAATCAAATTCGTTTGGCAGAAGAGGATCAGGAAAATACGTCATTCACTACCCCTTCGGGAACATATTGTTACGTGGTCATGCCGTTCGGATTAAAGAATGCTGGAGCTACTTACCAAAGAGCTATGATGGCCATATTTCATGACATGATGCACATATATCTGGAAGTGTATGTGGATGACTTGTTGGTGAAATCAAGGACCAGGATGGAACATCCAGAAGTTTTGGCTAAGCTCTTGCAGAGGTCAAGGGAGTTCCAATTGAAAATGAACCCGAAAAAGTGTGTGTTTGGTGTGTCATCGGGTAAATTGCTGGGGTTCATTGTGAGTAAAAGAGGGATCGAGATAGATCCCGACAAAGCTAAGGCCATCAGGGATATGCCGCCTCCCAAGAATTTGAGGGAAGTCTGAGGTTTAATCGGGAGGTTGCAGTTTATTCGTCGGTTTGTGTCCCAACATTCACAAAGGTGTAGACCTCTCTACGAGTTGCCCAAGCCAGGAGTAGAATTCCACTGGAATTCTAAATGTCAGAAAGCTTTTGAAGGGTTGAAAGAATATCTGGCTAGCCCACCTGTTCTCATTCCACCCAAACCAGAAAAACCTCTGATCCTTTACGTCTCAGTCTTGGATGACTCCGTGGGAGCCGTCCTCGCATAAGCTGATGAAGAAGGCAAGGAACGGGCAACCTATTACTTGTCCAAACTTCTCAATCCCTGTGAGCAGAAGTACACCGTCATGGAGAAAACCTGTGCTGCCCTCGTTTGGGTAGTGCAGAAATTGAAGCACTACTTCTTGGCTCATGAGGTCCACTTGATTGCTCGAATAAATCCTATCAAATTCCTTCTCGAGAAATCCGTCCTTACGGACAGGCTAGCACGCTGGCAAAGTTTTCTCTCTCAGTTCGACATCACCTACATCCAGCAAAAGGCGATTAAAGGCTATGCCATAGCCGAGCATCTCGCTCACCATCCTCTTCCCAAGTTTGATCCCGTCCAATCAGAGTTTCTAGATGATGAACTAATGTCCGTCAACCAATCAGATGAGCCAATGTGGACACTATATTTTGATGGAGCTCTGAATTCTCAAGGGAGAGGAATCGGCGTCGCCCTCCTGTCGCCTAAAGGCCTCACATTCCCATTGGCATACCAGCTCAAATTTCCAGTTACCAACAATATAGCCGAATATGAAGCTCTTCTAGCTGGCCTAGAACTCGCTCATTCTTTTCGTATCACTGAGTTGCGAGTCGTAGGTGATAGTCAACTCATCCTTCACCAGGTGCTCACTAAATATCACACCCGCGATCCCAAACTCAAGCCATACCAAGAACTCACTGCTACCTTTGCCAAACTGTTCACCAAACTGATCTTTGTTCATGTCCCTCGTCATCAGAATATTCTCGCTGATGCCCTCGCCTCGTTGGCATCATCCATAAGGTTCCCTCTAGGAAGATGGTTTGAGTCCATTTTCATCTACAAACTTCACGCCCCTGCAATCGATGATGCTTCCTACGTAAATATCAAAGACAGGATAGCAAGGAAGATCCTGCAGGAAGATATCCTTGAGAAGAGGGAAATCATATTGGCAGAGGCCGAAGAAGAACTGGCTGATGAAGAGAAACCATGGTTCTATGAAATCGTGAAATACTGCCAAGATCAGTCTTATCCTGAAGGGGCCACCACAGAGGACAAGAAAGTCATAAGAAGGGTGGCTCAGAAATATACTTTGGTTGGAGGTCTACTCTATAGGAGGAGCCTTACTGGTATTCTGTTAAGATATCTTGGTGACGATGAGGTTTGGAAATGTGTAGAGGAAACGCACTCAGGTGTGTGCGGTGGCCACGTGAATAGTCAGATGCTCGCCAAAAAGATCATTCAGCAAGGCTTTTACTGGCCCACTATGGAAGAGGATTGTGATGTCTATGTCCGTAGGTGTGTCAAGTGTCAACTTCACGCCGATAAAATCCATTCACCATCTTCCTCACGTCATCCAATATCCTCCCCGTGGCCTTTCTCCATGTGGGCATTCGACATCATTGGTCCCCTAGGTGATCCCAATTCCCTCACCAAGTAGAAATCTTTCATCCTTACTACGACGGAATACTTCACCAAATGGGCCGAAGCCGAAGCTTACGCGGAAATCAAGGCGTCAACAGTCTGCAAGTTCATCATGAAGAACATCCTCGCCAGATTCGACGTCCCAAGCACAATCGTCACCGACAATGGGCCACAGTTCATTTCTCAGGACCTACAGGACCTCTGCAAAAGGTACGTAATTGCATTGCATCATTCATCGCCTTATTACCCACAAGGTAATGGCCAAGCGGAGGCCACCAATAAAACATTGCTCAAAATCATCAAAAAAAACCTGCGAGTCTAGTAAGTTTTCAGACTGGCCAGAAAAACTTATCGAAGCCCTATGGGCCTATCGCACTTCAATCCGTACCCCCACCGGGCAGACTCCATTTGCCCTTACTTATGGTATGGAAGCGGTAGTCCCATACGAGACTCTGATCCTTTCTTTCAGGGTACAATTAGACGAGGAATTTCCCCTCGACGATCGTCGTAATTCACTCCTCGCCCAGCTAGAACTCTTGGATGAGAAGTGACTGGCCGCTGCCGAACACGCACGTGTGTATCAAAATAGACTCGCTCGCTTTTACCAAAAGAAAGTCGTTGAGAGAAAATTCAAAGTCGGTGAGATGGTCGTAAAAATTTTTTTGTCAAACCTGGAGGGCCGCGTTCTAAGCTCCAACCCAATTGGGAAGGACCATTTATAATTCAAGCCATGTACCATGGCAACGCCTACAAGCTAATCAATGTCGAAGGAACCGAGTTATCCCACCCTTGGAATGGGCTTTATCTTAAGAAATACTACCCTTAGCACAAAACAAAAAAAATGATGAAAAGATAAAAAACATCAAAAACAAAGAAATACCAAAAACCACTAAAAATATGGAAAATTCAAAATGCCGATGCCTGGCAGTCACCATGTAGTTAAGTCCCTGCATCTAACCTTCATGTTAGGATAGGGCCCATTAAGGCTTGGTAGGCACCGGGTCTTGATTTGCCAGAACCGTGGAGATCCTTGTCCGGCCACGTCGGCCTATGCTCGCTCGAAGGAAGCTAACATGTGCTCACTTATGTATTTTATTCAAAAACGTCGGTAGCATCACCTACGGTGGGGCCCCACCCAGAAGATCTCCAGAAGCTGTAATCTTTATTATTTTCTCTTCGACCAAATGAGACAGTTGGCGCCCTTAAAACGCTGAGCATGAGAAACCGAAACTCAAACCCCAAAGGCAAGAGTAGGATCCATTTCCTCGAGCATCGATCAGAGCACGAGAAGAGGGCAGTGTCCCCGCAGGCATACGAAAAGGGAGCCCACAAACGTCAAACGACTATATCTCCCTCACAAAAAGAAATACAAAATCAAAATCAAGAGCCTGGTCGTGACCGCGCCTGATGCGATAAATGGAACCCCTCAAAGCAAAAGTTCGATTCCATAAAAAGGGGGGGGCTATGGAATGTAAATGCTCGAGATTTGGTCCGAAGTTGTCTGAAAGGAAAAAGCTAATGGGCCCTTATTCACTCGCCGGGTTAACGGCTTTGCCGGTCCTCTCAGGAGGTTTATCCCCTACACTCTTCCTTCTCCCTCTAAAGATGAAGGTTCGATGGAGTTTCTGAAGGGTGAAAACTGCCTAGGGTCTGCGACCTTATTTTAATATACACATTTGGTTACCTACTTTGAAAAGCAAAAGCTATCGCTGCAAAGGAGTCTCCGTGTTTCTGGTTGGTCAAGACCCCTGTTTACCACCTTGATGTCTTCTTGCTTAACCTTGGGCTTAGGCCAATGCAAGCGCGTCACCTATGGGTGCGACGGCGTCTGATTCCGGGTCAGCATCGCGCGGTTGGTCGTTAGGGTTCCAGGGTATTCCATCATATACCATCCAGAGTTGTGAGGAAATAGACCCGGGTCGGGCAAATCTCTTACCTCAAACACCTTTTGGGTGAATCCCTGTGGTCGGAAGCGACTGGGAGCCTAAGCATGGCATGACGGTATTGTCATCAGGGTAAGTCTTAGCCGGCGGGATCATCATTTGAGGGGTCTAGAGGCCCAAATCAACCTAGATGTGCACTTAGGATACCTGGGAGGTTAGTAAGAAACCCCTGTCTCACGTAGGTTATGTGACGGCCCGAGAATCCGATCACCGGGAAGGCCCGATAACCCGAGACTCGCACCGCCGCCCACGAGCCGGGAGGGCTCGGAAGGGCTAAAAAGGAGTGTGGAGGCACAAAGGAATAGGAATAAAAGTAGGACAACTCAATAATTAACAGAAATAAATAAACAACTATAACAGAGTCTAGTCCAACAGAAAGTACAGTCTAAAGCAGTAAAACGTACCACGTGCCAAGTGAACACTCGGCCCGGCAAACTGGCAACTAAGAACCTCCGCACAGCACCCCCGAACCCCCGAGGTAGAACCGACGCACCTGAAACGCAGGGGTGAGCCTCCTGTCACTAGCCTAGTAGGGATCCCGCGGAACCCCAACTGAGAAACAACGGCAGAAGGAAAGCTACGCTAGCAAGACGGCAATGGAAAGAAGTAACCACGAAAGCAGGAAAGTAACTACGGTGGCCGACAAAACCTCGGTCCTACAGCTACTCCTACTGTACTAGAAAACACCACCTAGTCTCCCGTCGGGGGACAACCAAGCCACACGCCCGACCCCCCGATCCCACGATCGGGGACCACCAGACACGAACCGCCCTAGCCATGCTACTAGGAAAATGCCACGCTACCTCCGTAGCGGAGGCCTGCCCTTCGAAAAGGGCCTGAGCCAAAACCATACGGTCAGGGAATACGATCACGACCTCACCGTCGTGAACACAACACTGCCTGGAGAAAGGCCCTCGGTGACGCTCACCGGAAACCCCAGACCTCGACTCCGGGAACACTCCCGAAACCACTCACGAAGTCCCGTCCCGCGGACAGAAACAAAACCCGGTGCACGACAACTCACGTCACGTGACAGGAGCACCACCCACTAGAAGAACGACCGGCTACGTCCCCTGATGTCTTACACCGCGTCACAAGTGTCTAGCTACGACGCCCCAAGCGTGAGACTCAGACACACACAGTAACCAGTACCACAGAACAAGGACTAGTTGGGGTCGCGCCTGCCCGCGCTGTCCGACGCCCCCAACCTCGTGTGCACACTCAGACCATACGCCCTAGGCCTGTCCTCTAGTTGGTAATTCCCCCTAAACCCAGACTTGGAAGTACGCGGGGGCCCTGCGGTAACCAGCCTACTCACCGCCTCTCTCGGGTACGCCGCTCAGCCACTCCCAGGCGAGCCAGCACACGCGTGCCGTGGGAAAGCTACGACTAGTGGACGTGTCACAGAACGTGGACACAGAAAACCACGCACGCACCCATTACGAGTAACATGGAGTAACAGGTGGCACGACACCACCAAACTATAGATGGTCCACTAGACCTACTAAACTCAACGGTCCTTGAGTCACAAGACTCGGGGTCAAGACCGTTGCACACGACAGCACTGAGCCGTCAATCTGGCCTAATCCCTAGGTCCAAAACCACAATGCGATGACTCGCGAGACGAATCACAATCGCCGAGACCATTCCCCCACCTGGGAACTCAGGAGACCTCCAGTCCCAAGTTAGGACATGGACTCGCGGTTCACAGGCCATAGGCACGGCCTACGCGGAAACCACAGAAGCACGATTCCCAAGGCAACCCGTAAGTTGCCACACCGATTTCCCAACCCTGGGAAAAGTGAGAACCCTTCAGCACCAGGCTGGGCAGCTCGACTCGCAGACCAAGGCCACACACATGGCCCACTCTAAACCAACTCCCGGAGAAACCACGACATGCGGGGAAACCTCGTCGCAATCACACCGATACACGGTGACTCGATCTAGCAAGAACCCGGAAACCCGGAACACCTGGGGTCACCCGGACCCACCAAGCCCACGGGCATGCTTATCGAGGTAACACGGTACTTCCAGACACCCCAAAATACGGTGACAAAACCCACGGGGTGTCTGGGACACTCACGAGGCCAAAGATCGACCGCTGGGTCACAACCGGGTCGACCGGAGACCAACACAACACAATCGGAACGCTAAAAGGTCACCCAGACCCATAAACTCACGGGGACACTAATCAAAGTAAACGGACCTCCGGACGCCCAAAGACATGGTCACAGAACTCCACGGGGTGTCCGGGACACACACAGCCCAAGGGGAGCACGATCAGCTGCAGACCGCCCGCCCCGGGCAGCCCGGCTGGTCACCTCCAAGAACGCGCTACATGTGCATAGCGCGTTCAGTCAGAACGCGCTATACATACCTAGCGCGTTCAACAAGAACGCGCTACAGGTCCATAGCGCGACCAGACCAGGTCGCGCTATGATCCTATAGCACGACAACCCTGAATGTGCTGGGGCCCTATAGCGCGATAGGAACCGCCAAACTGTTCATCTTCCCCGATGAACGCGCCCCATCGGGGCAGCGTGACCATCAAGAACGCGCTACTGGAGCATAGCGCGTTCTCAGTCCGCGCCTGAAAACGGTGGAAACCGCGGGAAAAACTATTCCACGCCCCGTCCACCCCCAGGTGAAGGGGAAACAAAAGGGGAAACCATCCCCAAGCCCCTAGGCATGCATCTAAACCCCTGAAATGGCCAAAAACACCGTAAAATGAGAGATCCGGCTCACACACCCAAAAACATGTATTTTTCCCCAAATCGCCCCGTTTAGCCCGCTCGGCTCGCCACGGCCTACAAAACTCACGGGAAATGGAGTACGCGGGTTGAGGGTCCGTCTCCCTACCTCCACCGAAGAAACGACGCGTTGTGGACGCCGATCCATGAAGAAATCATCTCAAAACCCTCGCCGGCTCGCGATCGCACCACCGAGCTTCCACACGCCTCCTCCGCCTCGATCCTCACCTGTCCTCGCCCGCATCCTCGCCCGCGCCACCTCCACCTCGCCCCCGCCTCGCTCCATCGGCCGCCGGAGAAGAGAGGGGAGAAAGAGGGCGTGAGGGAAGAGAGAGGGAGGGAAGAGAGAAATGAGAGGGGGAGAGAGAAAAGGGTTAGTATATATAGGAAAACCTGAAAATTACAGAAATTCAGAAAATTATGAAAAATTACCCCCGCGATCCTCGGGAAGAGCACAACGCAGTGGTAACGTCCCGGAGTCGGAGAATGCCACGGTTTGCCCTGCAAAGATTTCCGAAGGCACATCAGGGAAAAACACGTGTAAAGCATAAAATACACTCCGAGACCTACTAAATTGATCCGAAAAATATCCAAAAAATCCGGGGCATTACAGCCCTCCCCCCTTAAAGGAATTTCGTCCTCGAAATTCATGACCAATCACGAAGTCCCAAGGGAAGAACACTGAATCAACTGACACGCTGTCAGAGCCCCAGCATAGAAAACCTCGATTCTCACGAAAACACGAATCCTGAGGAACACAACCAGACTCACAATCACACACAACACCTCGCTCCTCGCGCCAAGCACACTGGCCAGCAGAGCAGGCATATACCAAAGGACACAGTCCGGCATCACCTCAGTCAACGCGAGAATCCACCATGGGGCCGCAGCCACGATCTTGCTCGCCGAGGAATCACAACCTTCGACACGAGCAACAGCTACCGATCCATCCAATGGTCGGCAGACAAATGGCACATCAGCTTCGCAGCCAGCTGACAGGTCGCACGCCCTCCTCGAGGGAGCAACAAAAATAGAGCCTCCACCAGCTCAAGCAGTCTTCTCAACAGACCGCAACTAGCTCATCAGCTCAACACCAAAAAAACACCTCACACATGGCAAGCCGAAAGCCAGACACAACACCGTGCCAACTCTTGTCAGAAGACAAACTTCGACAAAGCCCAGATCCCGTCTGGAAAGGCACATCACATTATCAGCCACCCAAGGCCTCGCTGGCACACGGTTCTCGCCATGCTCGAGCCCCAACAACGAGCATCTTGTTTGTGAAAGACCACACGCCGACGGTCACCAACTGCTCGCTCAAGTTCTTCCTTCTTTCCTGGTCCTCCACCGGGTCCAAAGGAAACATTCCAAACCTCAGCAAGCCATCTGTCGACTCCCACACAGACTGATGCCACATCTCGAGCTGCACTCCTCTGGGACTCCGCATTCGAGTTCGAACATCACGCCAACTCGACCCTCTCGGGGAGCACAACGAAACCAAATGATGGATCCTGGTGTCTTCAGTCATCACCTCACTGGACTCAGACTTATAGGGGAACCATCCCATGTTGGTCACCAAACCAGGGATAACCATTACGACACCAACGTCCTATCAAGGACCACCAATCCGACGCCAATCTCACAAAAAGGCCTCCGCCCACAGGTGTCACTCTTCTATCTGGTCTCATCAAATCCATCGATCAATCCAAGTGGACACCCGCCAATCCCGATTCCGCCCTTACCACAGAGCCAGGGGACACCACCTGAACAATGCTCACGGCGACCTGGTTGTCGACACCACGACCAAAGCACTCTGAGTCCCCGATCGATTATACATCTCACCGTCACAATCCGACAAGACCGTAGAACCAACAGATGCTGCTGTGGTCGGTCACACGGTTAGGCTCACCAGCCACACACAGCCGCCAACCGGGACCCATCGTCTGCCAGAGACCACTCCCTCAAAACATGATCTCAACCGAGGACACGACTGGGAACACAAGTCGAGCATCAGGCCACCGACTCTGACCAACACGTCCTCGACCATCGTCAGGCGACATCCTCAACAACCTCATCCAGGTCCAATACCGACGCCTGACACGGCTTCCTTCACAGGAACAGGGTACTCATGCGGCGCACTAGCTAGCACATTCCCCAACACTCCATCCTACCAATGCCAAGAACCACAAAACCTCGAGCAACGGCACGGCAACAACATGTTTCACACAGAGGAACCAATCCTCCAATGCTCAACGCAAACTCAGGAATCCGCCCGTAGCAACCAACGCTACGATCCTAAACCAATGGGTCACAAGCCCACCACACTTCCGCTGCGCACTCTGATCCGCGTGCACAGCCGAGAAAGCGAACACTGCCCAACCAGCACTCGTCCTTCCGGAACAGCGCCAGTACCCTCACACGACAAGGGAATGGGCACGACTTCTCACAGGCAACCGCCTTGCCAAGACAAGGAGCACATCTCGCACAGACTTCATGGCACACAAGGCCAACCAATCCGAACACACAGTGCAAGACGATGAACCTTAGCCCAACACAATCTCTCCAACCAAAGGAGAAACCAGCGCACTTCCGACCAATGGAAGAACTCCATGCTCGACCTGACCTCAAACCTCGCGCATGCTGGAAACAGCACCATCCAGCACCAAGAAAAACCATCGCTTCCGTCAGGTCAGTGCCTTTGACACACTCGACGAGTGTCACGTCGACCATAGTCACAACATCTACCGATGTACCACCGCCGTAATTCCTTGAACTACAACACGCCACGCCAAGAGCCGCAACACGAGCCATAACGACAACCGCCGACGCTCGTCCTCGAGTCCTGAACTCGCCGTGGAGCCTTCACATCTCAAGCCAACTCCAGGGCGAGTACAACCCAATCGCACACAAGAGCGCAGGAGCAAGACTTACTGGGACACCACAGCCCAATCTTGCCTCGAAATCCACAAAACAACTGGGACCGACACGTCATTTCTGACGCCACAGAGCACGACACGGACATCAAGCTCGACGAAACAGCAGCCCACCGAGAAGATCCTCCGCTCACCCGAGTACACTTCTCGATCAGAACACCCGCTCTGCCACCTTAAACCACGACCTGAACACCTCAGGGGCTGGATAAACCTCAAGCTGGAGTGGCCAAAACCGACAGCAGCTCCCTCAGAGCACACTCACGGCCACTTAACCATGAAAAACCCTCTCCAGCCACCTGACCACGCTGCAGGTTCCTCGAACGCAGCACCACGAACTCACGCCTGCCAGCCACCTCTGCCCAACGCAGCATAACCAGGGCCACCACCGATGAGGGAGAAGCTCTCAACCTCGATCCTTAGAACCCATGCTGGCACGAAAGCCGCGAACAGCAACCACCTTTACAGCGCCGCACAGCGCACCCAAGCTCTCAAGCGAGAAACAAAGTGAAAAAACAAGCACAAAACCCTATGCCAGCTGCCGATAGTACTGGACCTTATGGACTCTGATCACTGCAATATCTCAAAATCCGATGCACGTCCACAACCACGCTCTGATACCAGCTGTGACGGCCCGAGAATCCGATTACCGGGAAGGCCCGATAACCCGAGACTCGCACCGTCGCCCACGAGCCGGGAGGGCTCGGAAGGGCTAAAAAGAAGTGTGGAGGCACAAAGGAATAGGAACAAAAGCAGGACAACTCAACAATTAACAGAAATAAATAAACAACTACAATAGAGTCCAGTCCAACAGAAAGTACAGTCTAAAGCAGTAAAACGTACCACGTGCCAAGTGAACACTCGGCCCGGCAAACTGGCAACTAAGAACCTCCGCACAGCACCCCCGAACCCCTGAGGCAGAACCGTCGCACTTGAAACGCAGGGGTGAGCCTCCTGTCACTGGCCCAGTAGGGATCCCGCGGAACCCCAACTGAGAAACAACGGCAGAAGGAAAGCTATGCTAGCAAGACGGCAACGGAAAGAAGTAACCACGAAAGCAGGAAAGTTACTACGGTGGTGTAGATTCTATTTAAAATCCACTTAAAGCAAAATACGAAGAATAAGACAATAATAATCAATAAAATGATAGGGAGAAAAGCATGCACGAGGTGCACAATGGGAATTTGTTTGATCGCCAGAGGGGTTACCTCAATAAGAAGAACAAGAGGTCGCGTATACCTGGTGGAAATTGAGATGCGGGATGGATGTGGATTTCCTCCTCCGACTTCAATCGGCCGGCCGATGAAGTGGGTTCTCTTCAGTTGATTACCTTGTAAAAAAAAGATAATAAAAGACAGACAAAAGAGAGGGGATCAGCCAAGGTGCAGATAGTATCAATCCAAACTAACACAAAATGATGAAAAAGGCATCAACAGCGCACCTCTTTTTTTTGTTTTTTTTAACCCCTAGCAGGGAACTAGGGAAAGGATATGAAAAATGATGCTTAATGCAATAGAATAACTAACGACCGGGTGATAATGAGGAGATGTTAAGAGGAGATGAACAACGAAACAACAGATAGAACCCTGCTCTCCCTGACGAGAGTAAAGGGAAAACAGTGGAGATGCTTAAACGGATGCAAAAAGGATGAAGGCAACAGGCGCTTGATTGGATGCAGAGAAGGATGCAGAACGTGCCTGTTGAATGATCAACCTCTTAACCCTTTGAGTTGTTAACCTTTTATACGATCAAACGAGATTTTCTTTTATAGCTTCAATCGGATATGATCAAACAAGGAAGTGATAAGAACGGGTAATGAGGCATCCTGGGAAGGATTAAGATCGAGCAAGAGTCCAGGGATGGTAGGGAACTGTGAGGGAAAGACAAAAAACGGAAGGACTCTGGAGTGAAACACGCCTTAAGACAGGGCGTATAATTATAAATTGACGACCTGCCACAGGGCGTTTCTTAAAACACGACCTAGGAAAGGCTGTTTCTTCCTGGATTTAATTTTGGAAATAAAAACTTTCTTTATTTGAAACACGCCTGAGATAACAGCGTTTAGTGAAAACACGCCCTGAGGAAGGACGTTACTTAGAAAATGCTTTTATTTTGAAAATAGATAATTCCAGAAATTAACGGATAATACCAGGAATTGACGCCCTCAAGTATGGTCGTCCTTTCTTTTGAAACGCCCCATGACAGGTCGTTACTTTTGGAAGTAACGCCCTTAGTCAAGTCGTGAATCACGAAAAATGCAGAAAAAATGCATAAAATTCATAAAAATAGAAAAACTTCATGTTATAGGAATATTGAAGTCCGCTTGGGGCGTTTACATAATAACATGAGATTTGATCAACATAACGTCAATTTTGGCTTGTCTACAGCTGCCCCGCCTTGGCGTCTGCTTTGCAAGGGAATGAGACGGAAATGGAATGAATTGTAATGAAAGGAATGAAGTGGAATGAGCTGATAAGGAGATGCCAAGGTGTGATGTGACACGCCTCAGAACATTAAGCATTTGAAATCTTTCCAAGATTCTGAGTGAAACAACTCTGGGTGGTTCCAAGGAAACATCGATTTGTTGGATAAAAGGAGATTTAAGTAAGTAAATAAAGGGTGTGCGCGTGGGCACGACAGGGAAAGACCATTGGAGAGCGATTACCAGCCAACGTGGACGTGCTACAACCAAGGTAAATTTTGCAGAAAAGTAAAGGGAATTGGGATAGAGATCCAACAAAAGGGACACTTTCAAGGAATCAGCCTGAACGGCTTCAAACAGAATGAAGTACTTGATTAGAAGTGGAATATCTCATGTCAACTCAATCGAGAGCGAGTGAACTTCATTATTGCCATAATATGAAGATTTTCAGCATGAAACTCAAAGTCCTACATGATGCATGCTGGGCTAAAAGAAAAGATTAAACCATACTAAAAATAGAATATAATCAAGGATAATATTGCTAAGCTATTTAGATCTGGTCAAGAATCCATATTTCTGAGTTAACACTAAGCCGAGGCCCGTTTATCCGCGCATCAACTCAGAAAGTGGAACCATCGTCCCAAACCTTTAACAACTCAACGGCCTATCCGTGCGATCAAGATTCTCCTGAAATCGTCATCATTTTTGATGAAGGGGAACTCAAATTTCAGGTTTATCAGAACCACAAGGTCCTTGACATACTATAATAGTGTAGATATCATATAATAACGATGCTTACAAGAAACAGATACAAGGTGACAAGATGTTACTCCCATGAGCGGTCCAAGCGCCTTGGATCCTGCAAAACTTCTGCACTTTGAAATTTATTAGCTTTCATTCATTAATTCAGAACATGACATGATCATAAGTGCTTAATCATAAACAATTTCACCAAATAATAGCACTTAAGTTCATTAAAAGCATGGAGAGGTCAAAGATCCGTAAGCCAGGAAAAACACGCCTAAGAACAGGGCGTTAACATCATGAAACACGCCTGGGTAATAGGTCGTTAATCATTTAAAACACGCCCTACTCAAAGGCGTAAACAGTAACGGAAGCGTAGAAGTAAAACGACCTCATCAAGGGTGTTACATAAAACACGACCACTAGTCAGGTCGTCAAATCAAAAAGAGACGCCCTTACCAAAGGCGTTAATTCAGCACGAACACCTGTTTCTAAATCAAGAACACAGTCCTTAACCCAATCAAACTTCTATCTTCGGAACTCTTTAGGACTCTTCAAATCCTTATAAAAAGGCAGGCTTTCCTTCACAAACCCATCGAAACTCTTCTACAACCGGATTGCCTCTTCTTCTGCAAGCTTTCGTTCTTCTGCTTCTGTTCTTCTTCAAGCCTCTGCGCGAGCTTCTTCTGCAAAAGAAAGAGATGGACAGAGTGATGAAGAAACCTAGGATATCTACTCCCAGGATTACTAAATACAAGGGCACATAAGCAATCGAATTGCTTTAAATCAGGTAAGCTATCCTCTGTTAGTTGCTTTACTGTGCCTTCGGCCGAACTCTCATCTCATATTTCATATGCTTATTCTTATCAGTGCATGCTTCATGTTTCTTCTTTACAGGATTACCCAATCCTTCCGGGAGCTAGAAGGTACATCCGAATCAAATGGTTGCCCCTCATCCTCTCCAAGTTTACTTCAGATATGAGGGTATATGTAGCTAGATGGCATCTCTTGGGGTTGATAACCCATGCTAAACATTATGACCAAATCCATCTTGATTGGGCTGCCATAGGAGCATTGGTTGAAACATGGCATCCTTCCACCCATACTTTCTTATTTTCCACATTTGAAGCCACTATCTTGTTGGAAGAAGTAGAGATGATCCTAGGCTTGAAAAGGATGAAACACGGAGAAGAAGAAAAGATGGCCATCATGCCAAGGCCAATCTCCTCCCATGAGTTGCTAACCTCATTGATACCTAGCCCAAATATAGTGAACCAAATCAAGGTCACTAAAGGAATTAACCTCTTGAAGCTCGCCTCGTGGGTGTACAAGAGAGCGGATCAAGCTAAAGAGGAAGAGGAGATAGAAAGAATGACCAAAGCCTTCGTGGTGTGCTTAGCAGGAGCACTCCTATTCCCATCCACGGAGGACTTTCTAGAGGAGTCCCAATTGAGCGCAGTGGTGAGCTTATGGGAGGAAGAAAGAGTTGGACCGGCGATCCTAGCATATCTTTATAGTGGGCTCACTTCGGCGGCCATGGGAAGGCCCATCTTCGGGTGCATGCTAGCACTCTCTAGTTGGATTGATCTACACTTTAAATTCGATCCATGCCATGAAGCCCAACAACCTTCAAGAATTTTCTCAAAGAGCCCACTCTCCTATATAACCGGCTCATTAGGAATAAGCAATAGAGTGACTAACCGGGTTCCTCAAATCAAGAAGAGAGGGGATTGGAGGGAGCACTTAAAGGTAATGCCAAAGAATCTCTTTACTTGCGCCCCGGGTGTATTCAAAATGCAGGAACTTCGTGCACGCTTCTCCACCGGGACAGATCTTCATCTTATTGGCGCTTCAGACTTTGTCTTGTACAACTCTCACAGGTGCCTTCCTCAAATTGGGCTTTCAAGGCAACACTTAGAAGACATCTCCCATCTCCCTCCAATCAAATCAAGAGACCTAGGCAGTAATGGAGATGGGGAGGAGGCTATCACCATTCAAGCTCTATGGAAGCTAAGCAAACTTCATCAACCTGTAGAAGACTTGGATGAAGACAAGGAACAGTGGAAAAATTATGTAATCTCTTTGAGAAAATTAAGGCCCAAAGTGGCTCATTAGTCATTGTAATTCCTTCTTATTAAAGCAATAAAGATTATTTTCTGATTGAGCCAATATTACTGTGATTATGATCAAAATCATCCAAAACCTGTGTTTCTGTTGCAAATAACGCCTCAACACAGGGCGTGAATTCAAGAAGGAACGCCTTACCTCAAGGCGCTTCAATCGGCCCATCCTCCACAGTTAACGTCTGTACAGTGGGCGTGATTTAAATAACGACTTCAGACAAGGTGTGAATATTCAAACCCCAAAGAATATAATCGTTGAATCATCAAACGTAACGCCTTTTCCTTAGTCACTTCTTAAAAATAACACGCCCTCAACAGAGGCGTGACTCTAAACCAGCCATGATGACTCTCATCACATCAATCAACGCCCATTCAATGCGTCTGACGACGGTTATCGTTCCCCATGCAGAACAAATTAACGCCCTAATATACGTCGTCTGATTTTATGAAACGCCCAACTCCTGGGCGTGAATTCCATTAAAAACGCCTTGCTTAAGGGCGTGTCTTCTTTTCAAAACCCAAAGGTCATCGGCCCCTTTTCTTCTTCCTTCCGTTCTCTTCTGCAACCCTAACCAAAACTGCCCATTCTCTTTCGATCTCCCTCTCTCGTTCTCTTCTCTCACTCTCTCAATCTCTCATTCCCCCCACTAGCCCTGACCATGGCCAAACGCCAGAGGGTGAGCGCCCTGGAGGTCGTCGACCTCGACGCCGCCCACGCCCAAGAAGAAGAAGCCGCCGCGGAGGAGCTCGCCATCGTCGCGGTTGAAGAACCGGCGGTGGCCGCCGGCGGCGACGAAACCGGTGAAGAAGGCGGAGAAGAAGAAGGAGAAGAAGGAGAGGAAGGAGAATAAGATGGAGAAGAAGAGGGAGATGAAGAGGAAGATGAAGAGGAAGGTGAAGGACCACCGCCCGCGGCGGCGGTCGCTCCCCGGGGCCAACTCCGGCGGCCAAGATGGCCATTGCCTCGGCCACAACCCCAGAAGCACAAGAAGGTAAGTTCCCCTCCCCAATTCCAATTTTTTTTATTTTATTTAAATTTTTCCTGATTTTCCATAGCCCTCGGGGGCAAAATCTGCAACTCAGAAAAGACACGCCTCTCACGGGGGCGTTAATCACAAATGAAACGCCCTGACCCAGGGCGTGAACTCTTTTATTTTCTTAAACATTATTAACCTTTCATGAAAAATGCCCTGAAGCATGTTGTTTTTTAAAAAAAAGAGATTTTTCATTAATGCGATGACCATTAAATGTTTTTCATTAATCATTATTAATTAATTTGCATGCTGTCGTTTTTTTTCTGAAAATCATGATAGCCACGCCCCTCACCAGGGCGTGATTCACCAAGAAACGCCCAAACCAGAGGGCGTCTCTTCAAAAATTCTCCAATTGAACTGAACGGTCCTCAAAATAAAACGCCCCAGCCGACGGCGTGATTTGAAAACATTTTAAGGATTTTAGAAATTAACCACATGCTCACGCCCTGTACAGCGGCGTTGCAAAAATGAAAAACGCCCTCAGCCAGGGCGTTACTTCAATATAAAACGCCCCCTTTAAGGGCGTGAAATCACTAAGAAACGGCCTTAGGAAGGGCGTGACTTCCAAAACATGCTCAAGCAAAACCAAATGCAATTATACATGATTAATCAAACCATTCGGCAAAATTCTTTCTTTTAATGCATGCAGGGGCTGATGAGGACCCGCATCTCATGGGTCATGGTCTGGGCAGCATACCAGGGTCTCCCCGACTTCCAGAGGGTTAGGGTAGACGCTATGGGGTTTGGGGCCTTCCTATCCATCGAGCCATTTAGACCCGACCTAGCACTTATCCAGGTTCTACGGGAGCGTTGGGATAGGGTGAGCCGGTCTTTCCTGATGCCCTGGGGGCATATGGCTCCTACCCTAGAGGATGTGGCTAGGATTACGGGGTTGAGGGTGGATGGTGAGGCTGTGAGCGGGTTCACCTACCCTGACTACACGGAGATGGCCCAGAGGTTACTGGGGCTAGATATGGTTTACGTGGTGCTGAGTGAGTGTAGGACCATCTTCCGTACGGACCTGACCACGGTGATGGGTTTGGGGGATGCCAGGCACAGGTCAGGGGAGACCCTAGGTGAGTTCGCACAGAGGCTGACTGACGGGGTGAGAGCGGCATGCTGCCAGGACCCGACTGACCGTGAGAGAGCGGATCGAGACCTGAGGAGGTTCTTGCTGCTGCTGCTCGGTAGATTATTGCTGGGGACGAAAGTCGACGTCATCAACTGCCGCTTCTTGGGCATCCTTGAGGACCTGGAGACCGTTGGCACTTACGCTTGGGGTGCAGCGCTGCTGGCGCATTTGATGGCTGATTTGTCCACGGGGATGGGGCGAGAGACGACCGTCAGTGGCTTCTCACCTTTTCTTCAGGTATGCAATTTTCTCATTTTTATCTCTTTTTCTTTTATTTTTCTCTTCTTATTATGATGCATGTGAATGCCTTACTAATGCAATGCATGGATGCAGGTGTGGAGCCACCTATACATGCCGATGGGGCGCGTTGACCCACGGCCCGGAGCTGAGGGATACTTCCCTCTGGCGCGACGCTGGTTACCAGTCATCTTCGGTGCCCCGCTCGACTACGAGTTGTGGGTTCTACGGAGAGAGTTCCGCGACTTCCCTCCCTCGCTGGTATGTATGAATGGATGATATGTATTTCTTTTGAATTGATTTGATTTGATTATGATGAAATGATAATGATATGTATGAATGCAGGTGCGGTGGAGGCCCTACGAGGATATGACAGATGAGGGCCAACCTTGGGTCGTATCGGGACGACCTCGCTTTGGGCGTGAGCTATGGCTGCATTGCCTGAGCGAGATCGAGCCGTTACGGCTTCGGTTGGTGATGAGGACCCTGGGCCTGCCCCAGGAGTGGATCGACGTCGGAGAGCCTCGAGGCATAGGAAAGAAGACCCGTGGTCGCACCAAGACGACCGACTGGCGGGTACGGTTCGAGGAGCAGTACGCCGACTGGCAGCGTGGCGGGACCAGAGTCACCTCTCGCGTGACTGACAGCTCCGAGTACCTCCGGCGCTACTGGGAGGTACACGCCGGTCGACCCCAGATGAAAGTCTTAGGGGTATGTATGAATGCACTTATTTCTAAATTGAATGCAAAATGTTTATGTTTCTATCATGTGACTAACATGTAGTGGATGCAAGATGCGAGGGACATTGCGGCGATAGACGCCCAGGCCCACCTACACAGCCTGGAGGACCAGCTAGCTGCCACGCGTGCAGACCTAGAGACCCTGGTGAGTGTTTAAATTACTTCTATATGCAAATGAAACTTTTTGTTGAATTATTGATGATTAGCCACTGACGATCTTAATGAATGCAGCGTGCCCAGCAGGGAATAGTGAGGAGAGATCCAGGGGAGGCCTCCAGCTCGAGGGGACCTAGCGCAGAGGTGACCGCGCTATCAGAGCAGCTAGCTGGAGCGGTTGCACGAGCCGAGGCAGCGGAGCGCGATCTTGCTTCACGGGTAAATTCTGAACTCAAACTCAGTCAGTTCAATTATTGATTAACAATAGCATTGTGTATTGATAAAAATTCATTCTTACAGACCGAAGAGCTTCGAGCTGCTCTTGTTTGCGTAGACGAGGGCTTCCGAGCGTCGAGCTCACAGGTGAGTAATTCAATCATGCATCGTTAAATTATTGAATTATTGCATTTATTGTGGAATTGATGATTTGCTTACCCTTTTGCAGGTGGCTCAGCTTCGGGCGGTACGTACCGAGTTGGCGATCCGTGACCAGCGGATCGCAGAGCTTGAGAGGTCCCAGAGGCGACGAGAGGAGCTTCCTCAGGACGTGGCCAAGCTGCGGGTGGCTCTTGAGATGGAGAGGCGAGAGCGTGCCCGAGAGTGAGAGGAGCACCAGACGGAGCGTGCCCTGTTCCTTGAGCTTCAGCAGGCGGAGCGTGCCCAGTTCCAGGAGCTTCAGCAGGCGGAGCGTGCCCGGTTCCTTGAGCAGGTGGCAGTACGGGAGCGAGAGCTAGCCGACTCGAGGACTCAGTTGATCCTTTCTCAGGAGCGGCTTGTTGAGTACGGACTGAATAGATCTAGAGGGGGGGGTGAATAGATCTTTCCCCCTTTTTTGATTTAATATCTATTGACTAAATGAGTTGCAGGTGATTGACGAATTACAGAACTAATGTTGATATCAATGAAGAAAACAAACACATAGAGAAGCACGCACACACATAAGCAAACCACAAGATAGGATTTTTAAGGTGGTTCAGTCTCTTCCCGAGACTTACATCCACCCCTTGCTTAACTCAAGCAAGGCTTCACTTATGAGAGCCTCTGATCTCAATCAAAACACAAGACACCGCTGTCACACAGCTTGTTCCTGCTGACACACAGCTTGTATCCGCTGCCTCACAGCTTGACACTTGGTGTAAGGATGAATAGAAATGATGAGAAGGTGGGATGATGCAACAGGACTGAATATAGTCTTTTGTAACAAAGTAAAGAATTCAGCCTGGGACTTAATCACATAAATAACAAGAGTAGACTCCCTGTAGAACTTCCAATCGGATGCCTTCAGCTGCTTTGCTGCTGGAGGTCGCACAGCTTCAAGCCCAGTCTTCCTTCTGCAGCAATGAGAATGCCTTTAGTCTTCTGCAGATTTCTGATTGATGGAGAGCCACTTCGTCCTGTAATGTAGGTGTGTTTCTTAGCTTCTGTTCTATGCTCTCTCTGTGTGCTTGCATCCGTGATCAGTTGCCTTCTACTTTTTATGCAGATTCTTTTTCAAGCCTGAAGCTTTTCCCGCTCAAATTCCAGATCGAGCGTCAATCTGCTAGAAAGCAGGGAGACGGTTAAATCCGATCACTACAATAAGTTTGACCGCTTCTAAGCAAGATTCTCTCCTTGATTCCCGTGCGGAATCTCATCATTTGAACTACCCAACAACCTGCAACAACAATCTGCAGGTTTTAAGGAACCAAAACAGAATTCGGTTAGAGTTCGGTTCTGGACGCTATAACACCCGTGGTCGACCATGACACTGTCCCTGGTCGACAATGAGCAGTGTCCTGATGGCGGTTTCATTCTGACTGACACTCGCGTCCCCCGTGGTCGACCACAGCCTTGTCGCTGGTCGACAAGGGGCAAATTCCAGATGGCCGTCAGTTCTGTCTGATGCTCTGTCTGTTCTGTGGTCGACCAGAAGTGGGGCTTTGGTCGACAGCCAAGGCACATGCAGAAGACGGATGACTTGAAGTATTTCTGGCTGGGTTTGTTGGTCGACCATAACCACTTCCATGGTCGACAAGCGGCCTTTGACACTTCTTCTGATTTGTTGATTCCACTTGGATTTCAGTGGACCTGAAATTACTTAACTTATCAGAAGTAACTTGAACTATCAGATTTATATTGAGTTAATCAAAAACATTGTTTGTCATCATCAAATAGTCATGAGTCCATTACTTTGAAGGAACAATCAAACCACTTGTATTTGTTATGAAACAAGATAGAACTTGATTAATCAAACATATCCTATTGTCATCATCAAAACCAAGGGATGCACAACATTCTCCCCCTTTTTGATGATGACAACCATGAGTCATTGTGACAAACAACAGATTATAAAATTCATTTGATATTGCATTCAAGGCTATCATAGCACAGATTTCATTCAGACAATTCGTTTGATGTGCCTTTCAAAAACTATAGCACTAATTACATGAGTGACTCAAAAAGGATAAAGACACTAAGGACACGTACACAAATTAAACTTGACATCTAGACACACATCTAGACACACAACTAGACACACAATGACACATAAAGTCCTATCTCCCCCTTTGTCAACAGCAAAAAGAAGATCATTTAAACAAGCCCTCTGAGGAGGATGAGGAAGTCTCTGGCTTCACGTTCTCTTCCATGCGATCCAGCTTGTCAACAATGTGGGCATAAGAGAGCCTGAGCTTCTGGATCTCGGAGATAGTAGCATTGTGATACTTTTCATTCTGCTTGGTTGTGAACTCTATGCGGTTTCCCATTTCTTCTGACACTTGACCTAAGGTGCCAACTAGTCTGTTGAACCGAGAACTAGCATGGTCAGTGTGTTCCTTTTGCTTGATGAACCTGGCCTCCATCTGTTGTTCCAGCCTTTGGACTTTCTGCTCCAGGCGCCCTGTGGCAGCATTCATATTCTCTTGAAAGGATTGGAATTGGGTGGTGAAAGAGGACAACTGAGATGCTATCTGGAGAAGCACTCCGTGAGACTCAGTGTTGGAGGTGAAGGATGGTGGTGGAGCAGAAGTAGATGGAGTGGAGGTAGGTGGAACTTGGGTAGGTGGAACAGAATGAGATGGAGCTTGGGTAGGTGGAACAGAAGTGGATTGAGCATGAGTGGCAGCAGTGCCTGGATGCCAGGGCACTATAGAAAGGGAAGATGGAGGATGGGCAGTAGTGGTGGTAGTAGGGGTAGCTTGAGGCACCACAGGTGGAGGTGTGACAGTAGGGCTAACCTGTATAGGTGTATGTGGTGGAGAAGAGGGTGGCAATGGAGCCTTGGATTTGCCCTTGGATGGTAGAGTGCGCTGAATTTGGTCTCCTACCTTCTTAAACCCCAAAAATGTGGTCACGAAGTGAAAGTTGTAGACGTGCCATTTGGGAATTACAATGCGCGGAGCGTGAGGAAATGGTATTTTTGCTGCTTCCAGAATGGCAGATATGTGGGCAGCAAATGGAAGAGAATTCTGGGGATAATGTAGGATGTTTTGGAAGGTGTTTAGGATGAGCGTTATGAGGCGAATGGGTTGACAAGTGATGAGGCCATGGAGCAAAAATAGATGGAGGCGACTTACTTGATCTCTGGCGCCTCCTCTTGGTTGGATAATGGTGGTAAGAATGTGATGAAGCAATCTATGAAGAGGAGGGAAGGTGTTGGCATTCAGATACTTAGGGAGAACCTCAGGAGCTGGCTGGCCAGTGACGACGGTGTATGCAGCTCGGAAGTCAAAATCCTCAGGATGGAAGACGGCGCCATGTCTGGGAATCGTCAACGCTTTGTGGAGCAGTTTGACGTCGAGGCGGACGACGATGCCTTGAACTACGGTGTAGACCTGACCATCCACTATTTGTAAGTTGTGGTAGAATTATTGCACAAGCTGAGGCGAATACTGAGTATGTGCCGAGACAAACGCTGTCCACTCTTGGGCTTCAAAAATTGGCAGTAGTTCTGGGAACATCTCCATCAGCTTCTCATCAGAGAAATCAACAATCCTTGGTGGCAGAACGGTCCGTGGCTTGAGAACTCCTGAAACTGGATGGACGATGGGTTCTTCTGAAGCTGGTACCTTTCTGCCTGAGTCAGCCGCCTCAGCCGTGGTCGACTTTTGAGGGGCCGATGGCGGACCCTGCGCAGCCCTCGGCTTGGAACGCTTGGACGGCTTCGAGGAATCGACAGGGGCCTTCTCTCTTGTTCTCTTGGTAGACCGCGGAGCGTGCTTTGGAGACATGGTGGAGGGATGCGAGAGAGAGGCGAGAGAGAACTGGAGAGGAAGAATGCGAAAGAGGTACAAGACGGCGGATGAGAGAAAATTAGGGACCCAGCCGTGGCAATTTATAGGGTAGGGCAGTAGGGCTGGGTCTAAAAAAAATAGGATAGTGAACCATCACGATGCAGAAAACGAGCGGTCAGGATTGAATCAGCATAACTCAAATTTTTGGAAGATATTAAAGTGTACTCCCTTTCTTTAATAGAACACTTATGGAACCTTTCCACCCTTATGCAAAGACCACCTTGTGACCAAATAGAGTGGGTATTGTGGTTCAATGAATTTGAAAGTATTGCACCAATAAATTGACTCCCCATATCCAATTTCTTTCACATGGCTCCTTGAACTTATAATATATTTCAAGAGATAATTTGACTAACTATGCTAGCTGAACAGTGTTTTGTACTTTTATTTGCATGCTATGCTTTAGGTCAACCATTTTCTCTGCCTTTGTGATAACTTTTTGAATCATTTGAGAGCTGTGGTCAGGTTTATCACATGCTTTTCTACACGAGGAGACACGCTTTTTACACGCCAGAAACCCCGGCTACTTAGCATGCCTAACCATTCCACTAATAACTGGGACGCACCTTTTATCCGTGAGGATATACGTTTATCAGACGCCAATATCCCCAGTTACTCAGTATGCCCAATCAATATTTTTGAAAGCAGCAGAGTTAGATTGGATCTTCATGACACACTTGTCTCCCATCTATTGTTCAGCCAATTTTTTTTTGCTTTGAGATGGAGAACAGTAGTTTCTCAGAACTCAATCCATTGCTCTACCAAGAAGGCAGAATTATGGCGTATTCCATGTACATACATGTTATATTTGAGTTTATTTTTACTGTCCAACACAGACACAGGTAGAGAAACAGTCTCATTACTAAAAATCATAAGTCCTCAAAATCTTGTGACAGAGTCATAGTTATGGTTTGAATTTATTGCAGTAGTATAGTTCAAATTCTCATTACTACACTCAACCTCTACTCTTAATGATTACCTTGGTGATTTTATTGAAAGATATGGTTAGGTTTTTCAATGTTTTATCAAGGAATGAGTTTACACTTTTTCTCCCCCTCAATTTGTGAGTCCTTGCTGAAGATAAAAAAATGTTGGCCATGAAGAGATATAGAGACACAAGGGATGGGAAGTATGGATAAGGATGAATGAGTGAAGAATCTGAGCACAAAAGTTCACTTAGTTCAGAGGATTTCCTAGCAGAGCCAGCAGCCTTTTTAGATCCATTTTCCCTTGTTCAGATCCTCTGTCGACCATAGAGTTGCCTTTGGTCGACCTCTGTGCTGTCACAGAAGCTGCCTGATGAGTAGTCACCTGTGGTTTACTTTCTGACAATTCTGTTGTCGACCATGGGACCGCCTGTGGTCGACAGCTGCGAAGTCACAGAACCAACTATTTCCTGTCCTGATGCCTTGGTCGACCAGCGCCTTGTCTGTGGTCGACCACAAGAGATAATCCGTAGTAGAACCAGGATTCTGCAGAACTTGCTGAAGTAGCAACCGACACTAGACCTCCAAACTCAAAACTTGACCAGTACTAGAGACCTAGTTGACATAACTTAGTACAGAAATGACAGAATCTATACAGTGAACACATGAATATGATTATTTCAAGAATTTTCAGAAGAAATTCTACAAATTCCTAACTCCCTTCTTAGAGTTGAAAATCTGTCATTGTTAAGGGGTTTTGTGAAAATGTCTGCCAGTTGTTTTTCAGTTTCTACAAAATGAAGCATGAAATTTCCTTTGGAGACCTCATCTCTTAGAAAGTGATGACGGATCTCAATGTGTTTTGTCCTAGAGTGTTGAATGGGGTTTTTAGACAAATTAATAGCACTAGTGTTGTCACAGAAAATAGGTGCACATCCAAGATCTACATTGTAGTCTTGGAGTTGATGTTTTATCCACATAACCTGTGTACCACAGCTCCCTACTGCGACATACTCAGCCTCAGCAGTGGAGAGTGCCACAGAATGCTGCTTTTTAGAAGCCCATGATATTAAACATCCACCTAATATTTGACAATAACCACTAGTACTCTTCCTATCAATTTTGCAACCAGCATAATCAGCATCTGAATATGAAATCAAATCTAGTTTGCAGTATGTAGGATACCATAAACCCAATTCTTGGGTGCCGGCAAGGTATCGAAGGATACGCTTGACAGCCCCTAAATGTGATTCTCTAGGGCTAGACTGATATCTAGCACACATGCATACACTAAACTGAATATCTGGCCTTGAAGCAGTTAAATATAGCAGGGACCCGATCATACCTCTGTATTTCTTGGCATCTACCATGTTACCTTTTACATCAGCTTCCAATGTTGCATTTGTACCCATGGGTGACTCGATTGGTTTGCAGCTTTCCATGCCAAACTTCTTCAACATCTCCTTTATGTACTTGGATTGATTTATGAAGTATCCTTCTCTACATTGTACGATCTGCAATCCAAGAAAAAACTGTAAATCACCCATTAAACTCATTTCAAACTCATTGGTCATTAAGTTTGCAAATTCAGTACATAAAGAAGCTTCGGTAGACCCAAACACAATATCATCCACATAGATTTGTACAATTAGTATATGCTTACCTTGGGTCTTGGAAAATAATGTTTGATCAATTTTACCTCTTATGTATCCCTTCTTGGTGAGGAAGGAGCTCAACCTTTCATACCAGGCCCGAGGAGCCTGCTTTAATCCATACAAAGCTTTATGCAATTTGAAAACATGATTAGCAAGTTCATCATTTTCAAATCCAGGGGGTTGTTCCACATAGACTTCTTCTTTTATTATTCCATTTAGAAATGCACTTTTTACATCCATTTGTTGTAGTTTGATTCCATGAGATGCTGCAAAGGCTAACAATATCCTGATGGCTTCTAATCTAGCAACTGGAGCATATGATTCTTCAAAATCAACCCCAAATTCCTGGTTGTACCCTTTAGCCACCAGCCGAGCCTTGTTTCTCATTACAACCCCTTCTTCACTTAGCTTGTTTTTATAGACCCACTTGGTTCCAATAACGGGGTGAGATGAAGGTCTAGGGACAAGACTCCACACCTGATTTCTTTCAAATTGATTTAGTTCTTCATGCATAGCATTTATCCATAAGTCATCTTTTAATGCTTCCTCTACTGATTTGGGCTCTATTTGGGACACAAGTGCAAGCTGATCTAGTTCATTGATTTCTTTTAACTGAGATCTAGTCTTCCTAGGATCATGAATTCCACCAATAATGTTATCTAAGGGATGATCTCTAAGAAGTCTCAAGTTGTCAAGATTGTTACCTGAGATGATCTCTCCTTCGGTCTGATCATTAGAATTACCTTGGTTTGTTTCTTGATCTTGTGCTTCTTCATTCTCCTTCGGTTCTTCTTTGTCTTTCAGAAATTCTCCATCTTCTTCCTCCTTGCTGACCTGTTCATTTTTAATCAGATCATTAACTTCATCAAATGTGATATGAGGGGATTCTTCAACAATTTGATCTTTGGTGTTGAAAACCCTATAGGCTCTTGATCGGTCAGAATAGCCCAAGAATATTCCTGGATCACTCTTCGGTTCAAATTTGTCCAAGACCCTTTTTTCATTGTTATGAATAAAGCATTTTGACCCAAAAATTATAAAATGAGCTAGGGATGGTTTCTTACCTTTGAACATTTCATATGGTGTATTTTCACTAGCCGGTCTTACCATTGCTCGGTTTACAATGTAGCATGCTGTGTTGACTGCCTCTGCCCAAAATCTCTTTGGAAGTTTAGCTTCAACCAGCATGGTTCTAGCCATCTCGACAAGAGTGCGGTTCCTTCTCTCCACAACTCCATTTTGTTCTGGAGTCCTTGGTGAGGAAAATCTGTGGGTTATGCCCTTGTTTCTGCAGAATAAGTCAAAGTCAGAATTTTCAAACTCCCCCCCATGGTCAGATATGATTGTACACACTTTGGACTTGCCATCCTGCTTCATTCTTTTGTAGAATTCCTGAAACTCAGAAAAAGCATCACTTTTATGAGATAGAAATATTACCCATGTGAATCGAGAGAAATCATCAACTAGTACATAACCGTATCTCTTACCACTAAGACTAGCAGTTCTTGTTGGGCCAAAAAGGTCCATGTGCACAAGTTCTAGTGGTCTAGAAGATTGACTTTCAGTTCTACCTTTGAATGATTTTCTTGTTTGCTTACCTTGGGTACATGATTCACATACTTTGACATTTTGAGCAAACGAAATTTCAGGCATACCAAGAACCATTTTATTCTTCACAAGTTTATGCAACACCCTATAGCTAACATGCCCTAGCCTTCGGTGCCACAGCCAGGTCAGGTCCTCTTTCTTGGCGGTTAGGCACAGGTTGGAGTGGGCTGGATCATCCAAGTCTATTATGTAGACATTGTTTACTCTCTGGCCCATAAACTTGACTGTATCTGAATTTGGTTCAATAATCTTGCAGATCTTGGAGTCAAATATTACTTTATGGCCTTTGTCGCAAAGCTGACTGATGCTCAGCAAGTTATATTCCAGTCCATCTACCAGCAGTACATTTTCAATACTGTTTGAGGAGTTCTTACCTATTTTACCTGTCCCGATGATCTTACCTTTGTTATTTCCTCCAAAGGTCACATAACCTCCATCTTTTGAGCTTAGTTGGGAGAACTTGGTCTTGTCTCCCGTCATGTGTCTTGAGCAACCACTATCTAAGTACCACTTATTGTGCATGGCTGCCAGACATTCCTGCATCATGAATTACACAGAAATTTTTGGACCCCAATGGTACCCGGGTCCAAGATAACTTGTAAAATTATGAAATTGCTGTAACAATCCTTTGGGAACCCAGATTTTGTTAGAGCAGTTTAATTTTTCATCTCTGAACTTGTTCAGATTGGGTGGCTTTTGTTCTAATGTTTCTTTAATCTGAATCCACCTTTTTGATTTCCAATTTTCATTTTGTTTCACCTAAGAAAATCTGTGGTTTCTGTTTGCGTGTCTGGTCATGGTCGACATCTGGTGTGTCTGTGGTCAACCATTGCTTTTCCAGAAGCCAGCGCTTGTTCTGGCAGTTCCTCTGGTCGACATCTGGTATGTCTGTGGTCGACCACTGCTTCTCCAGACGCCAGCGCCTGTTCTGGCAGATCCTCTGGTCGACAGAGGAGGGGTCGGTTGTCGACCAGCCTGTCTCCAGACACCTTGTTTTCCAGATTTATGTCCTTTAACTTGATTTAGTACTTGGTTTGTTTGGTTATTTCTGTGAATTTGAGTTTCTTGTCTATTATTTTTAAGCTTATGTTGATTGACTGTTTTCTCTTTAATGTTTCTCTCTTCCTTGGTGACATTATTCCTTTTGGAGGAGCATTCAGCTACATCCTCTTGTTTGTCTTGATATAGATTGATTAGGGGCCCTTTTCCTTTTGAGTCAGCAATCCCAGTTACGGTTTTTATTTGGAATTCCTTTTTAGCCGTAGGATTGTATCCTAACCCTTCTTTTTGAAAGTTTACTTTTATTCCCAAGACAGCATTTAAGTTTTCTTGACCTTTAGTCATTTTTTCCAAGGTTTCCTGTTTGTTTTTCAGTTCACTCTGGATTCTTTCTATTTCTTTCAGAAGTTGACAGTTTTCCTCCTTGAGTGAGTTGTTTCTTTCTTGAGTTACCTTAGTTTGCTGTTCACTTTCTTGAGTCTTTAATTTTACCTCATCAATTGTGTTTTTCAGTGACTCATTTTCTTCTAACAGCCCTTTGACATTTTCTTCATCTGTCTCGTATTGTTTCAGCTTATTTTTCAAGGTGGTGATTTCTAATTCTAGTTCAGTTCTGTTGGCAAATGGGTTGCTGTCATTATTGACCTGATTAAGCTTTTTCTTCAAACTCTTATTTTCCTTTCTAATTCTTTCATAAGCATCAAGTAAGTCTGAGTAGACTTCTTCCCAATCTGAGCTAGAAAAATCTTGAAACGGAGGGATTACCTCAAGATCATCGCTATCTCCTTTGGCCATCAAACAGATGTTTCCTTCTTCTTCCTCGGAAGTTGTTTCCTCCTTACTGCTTTCCTCCTCCTCGCTCCATGTGCTTATCATTGCTTTTAGTTGCTTGCCTTTCCACTTGAAGCTTGATTTCTTAGGAGTCTCTGGACATTCAGCCTTTATGTGTCCTAGTTTCCTGCAGTTGTAGCAGACAAGTTTGTTAGATGAAGTTTTATTTTTATCAAACTTAAACTGAGATGACTTTCTTACCATGCCCTTAGGGTTCCTGAATCCCTTACCTTCCTTCCGCAGAAACCTTTTGAATTTTCTTGTTAACATGGCTAGCTCACCAGTTTCCTCACCTGTGCTAGATGAGTTATCAGTGTCAGATAGTTCAGAGGTGCCTATTTTAGTTTTTAGGGCGAGCTGGTTCTTTTTCTTGCCCTCATCTTCTTTTCTTTTCAGATTGACCTCATAGGCCATTAGGGATCCCACTAGTTCATCCACAGTCATAGTGGTGAGGTTCTTTGAGTCCTCAATTACTGTGGCCTTGGTATGCCACATAGGAGTGAGGGATCTTAGGATCTTCCTCACTAATTCCTGTTCCTTGTAGGTTTTCCCTAGACTCTTTAAACTATTCGTTAATTGCACTAGTCTAGCATACATTTCAGAAATATTTTCGTCAGTTTTCATTCTAAACATTTCATATTCTGAAACTAGCATATTTGCTTTTGACTCCCTTACCTCTGAAGTACCTTCATAGATTACTACTAGTCGATCCCACATTTCCTTGGCCGTTGCACATTGTGAAACTCGTGAGAACTCCGTGGGGTGTAATGCGCATTGCATTACGTTCATGGCTCCCCAGTTGATGGTTGATTTTCTGACCTGTTCTCTGGTCCAGGTATCTTCATCTTCGGGCAGCTCGTAGGGTCCTCGGCTTACTACTCTCCACATCTCATGATCTTGTGCTCTCAAGAACACCTGCATACGATTTTTCCAGTATGAGAAATCATTTCCATCGAAATATGGTGGTCTAGTTACTGAGTGTCCCTCAGCCATTAGACTTCTAGAGTTCAGTCCGGCAGGCCTCTCCTGGTTGTTAGACCACATTTTTGGAGAGTCTGGCTCTGATACCACGTGTTGAGTACGGACTGAATAGATCTAGAGGGGGGGTGAATAGATCTTTCCCCCTTTTTCGATTTAATATCTATTGACTAAATGAGTTGCAGGTGATTGACGAATTACAGAACTAATGTTGATATCAATGAAGAAAACAAACACATAGAGAAGCACGCACACACATAAGCAAACCACAAGATAGGATTTTTAAGGTGGTTCAGTCTCTTCCCGAGACTTACATCCACCCCTTGCTTAACTCAAGCAAGGCTTCACTTATGAGAGCCTCTGATCTCAATCAAAACACAAGACACCGCTGTCACACAGCTTGTTCCTGCTGACACACAGCTTGTATCCGCTGCCTCACAGCTTGACACTTGGTGTAAGGATGAATAGAAATGATGAGAAGGTGGGATGATGCAACAGGACTGAATATAGTCTTTTGTAACAAAGTAAAGAATTCAGCCTGGGACTTAATCACATAAATAACAAGAGTAGACTCCCTGTAGAACTTCCAATCGGATGCCTTCAGCTGCTTTGCTGCTGGAGGTCGCACAGCTTCAAGCCCAGTCTTCCTTCTACAGCAATGAGAATGCCTTTAGTCTTCTGCAGATTTCTGATTGATGGAGAGCCACTTCGTCCTGTAATGTAGGTGTGTTTCTTAGCTTCTGTTCTATGCTCTCTCTGTGTGCTTGCATCTGCGATCAGTTGCCTTCTACTTTTTATGCAGATTCTTTTTCAAGCCTGAAGCTTTTCCCGCTCAAATTCCAGATCGAGCGTCAATCTGCTAGAAAGTAGGGAGACAGTTAAATCCGATCACTACAATAAGTTTGACCGCTTCTAAGCAAGATTCTCTCCTTGATTCCCGTGCGGAATCTCATCATTTGAACTACCCAACAACCTGCAACAACAATCTGCAGGTTTTAAGGAACCAAAACAGAATTCGGTTAGAGTTCGGTTCTGGACGCTATAACACCCGTGGTCGACCATGACACTGTCCCTGGTCGACAATGAGCAGTGTCCTGATGGCGGTTTCATTCTGGCTGACACTCGCGTCCCCCGTGGTGGACCACAGCCTTGTCGCTGGTCGACAAGGGGCAAATTCCAGATGGCCGTCAGTTCTGTCTGATGCTCTGTCTGTTCTGTGGTCGACCAGAAGTGGGGCTTTGGTCGACAGCCAAGGCACATGCAGAAGACGGATGACTTGAAGTATTTCTGGCTGGGTTCGTTGGTCGACCATAACCACTTCCATGGTCGACAAGCGGCCTTTGACACTTCTTCTGATTTGTTGATTCCACTTGGATTTCAGTGGACCTGAAATTACTTAACTTATCAGAAGTAACTTGAACTATCAGATTTATATTGAGTTAATCAAAAACATTGTTTGTCATCATCAAATAGTCATGAGTCCATTACTTTGAAGGAACAATCAAACCACTTGTATTTGTTATGAAACAAGATAGAACTTGATTAATCAAACATATCCTATTGTCATCATCAAAACCAAGGGATGCACAACACGGCTACGAGTATCCGAGGAGCGTCTTCAGCGAGGGCGTGAGCGAGCACGGGCCGCGGGGTACTCCTTTACCAGTTCCACCTTTGTGGCGGGCTCTTCCCTTCGAGAGAGGAGCGAGGCAGGGGGCCAGGCTCGAGTTCCAGCTTCTTCACGGGGGCCCATGCCTCCTCCACCAGCACCAGCTCGGGATGGTGAGGAGGAGGTTGAGAGTAGGAGAGTAGAGGAGAGTGGAGGCGAGAGCTGAGAGACTTACTTGTACTCCTCCACCCTCACACCTGTACATGATAGACATGATGATATATATATATATGAGATTTGAGCTTTTGTTACCTGAGCACTTGTGTGGTTGTGGACTTGTGTTTGTGTACTTTTCTTTTCACGTCCTTCGTGTTTACTTTGCTTTTGCCCTGTATCTGCAGCTGCGGTTTTCACTTGAATAAAACAGGTTAATTCATCTGTTCGACTTGGCCCCTTGCCCAATGAGCAAGGGGTGACAATATTCTGACCTTAATGACGGGTCAAGGGGCCAAGCCTTTAATAAGGTAAAGTGAAATAACCAATAAAGGGGAGATGCATCATGCAAGCACACATATGCAAACAATAAATCAAAATATGCACATGCAAAATGCAAGCATGTGAATGAAGAATGCATCATTTATATTTTTTTTGTTATTTTCCTGAAAAAAGCGCCTTAGATTAGGTCGTGACTCAAGTGAAAGACGCCCTCGCAGACGGCGTGTACTTTTGAAAGGATTTTGTAATTTGACGAAAAGACGACCTGAACAAGGGCGTTAATTTTATAAAGATGACCCTCACATGGGCGTGAATTAAATTAAAAACGTCTTAAGGAAAGGCGTGAATTAAATGAAACTTCAAACAAGATTGTCAAGGCTATCCAGATCGCGGGCCCTACACGGTCACCATCTAGGATTCATTAATCTTTCTTGAATAATTAAAAGGGAGTCGACGTGCTCAAAGTTGACTTATATTCGAGATTTCGCACAGTGCAATTTCTTAAGTTCGTCTTGACCATCCTGCCAGTTCGCGACTTTACCACATAGAAAGGATGGAAGAAAATATAAGGGAAGCCCATAAGGGGTTCTGGGATGCTCAAAGTAAAGTTACCTCCCCTGCCCTATGCCTGTTGGGGTTCGGTCTTTGGCGTAGGGATGTTTTGTTGCCTTTTTGCCCATTTATAATGCATGCATACGCCCAAGGTTTTCCTTGCGGGGACTTTGCCCTCTTGACATGCTTTTCTTTTCAAAACTTGACTTTCACTTTGGAATTGATTTGCATTGATGAAAAATAAACCTAATTGTACTTGGGCTTTTGTGACATTTGCTCCCTTTTGGACCTTGACTTCCACCTACTAGGGCGGCGAGCAGGTTTGGCGCATCTGCCTCGAGGTCTCCCTTCCCCCCTTATGGGCCGAAGAGGAAAAGAACGGGTATTGTCTTTCACTTTTAGTCAGGTTTTTGACTTTCTATCAGATTTTGCACTGCTTGAGTTCAAGAATAAAGCGTGTAGTGTGTGCGGGTGTCAACCCCATTTTTAAGTTACCAGGACTGATAAATGAATTCTGAATTTTGACCTTTCAGGCCTTAATCTTTTGTGTGCCATGACAATAATTTGAAAGCCTTTTTTGTTTGTTTTTAGTTTCTATTTTTTTTGTTTTGTTTCGTTTTGGCGAATATTCTAATTTTTTTTGGATTTGGAAAATATTCATTTTTTTTGTTTTGTGGGATTTTTTTGGAAAAAATTCATTTTTTGTTGGATTTTGGAAAATATTCATTTTTGTGGATTTTGGAAAATATTCATTTTTGTTGGATTTTGGACTTTTGGAAAATCAGGGGTAGTATTTCTTAAGATATAAACCGTTCCAAGGGTGAGTTAACTCTTCACCTTCAGCATTAGTTAATTTATAAGCATTGCCAGGAAAAACTTCTTTTATAACGAACGGTCCCTCCCAATTTGGTTGGAGTTTTAAACGGGGGCCACCCGGCTTAACAAAAAATCTCTTGATTACCATTTCACCGACTTTAAATTTTCTCTCAATTACTTTCTTTTGGTAAAAACGTGAGAGCCTATTTTGATAAACGCGCGCATGCTCAGCGGTGACCAGACGCTTCTCATCTAGGAGTTCCAATTGGGCAAGGAGTGAATCACGACGTTCATCAATAGAAAGTTCCTCATCCAATTGTACTCGCAGAGAGGGAATAAGAATCTCATAAGGGACTACTGCCTCCATCCCATAAGTGAGGGCGAAAGGGGTTTGCCCAGTGGGAGTGCGAATGGAAGTACGGTAGGCCCAAAGAGCTTCAACCAGCTTGTCTGGCCAGTCTGAAAATTTATTAGCCTCACACGTCTTTTTAACGATCTTGATCAAAGTTTTGTTAGTTGCCTCTGCTTGGCCATTGCCCTGCGGATAATAGGGAGAAGAATGATGCAATGCAATGTTATACCTGTTGCAGAGATCCTTGAGATCTTGAGAGATAAATTGAGGTCCATTGTCGGTGACGATGGTGCTCGGGATGCCGAACCTCGTGATGATGTTCTTCATGATGAATTTGCAGACGTTTGATGCTTTAATTTCCACGTAAGCTTCTGCTTCCGCCCACTTGGTGAAGTACTCCGTTGCCGTGAGAATGAATGATTTTTGCTTGGTCAGGAGGTTCGAGTCACCAAGAGGTCCAATGATATCAAAAGCCCACATGGAAAAAGGCCATGGGGAGGACGTAGGATAGAGTGAAGAAGCAGGAGAATGAATCTTGTCGGCGTGCAGCTGGCACTTAACACACCTACGAACGTAGATAGAGCAATCCTCTTCTAGAGTGGGCCAATAGAAACCTAGCCTAAGGATTTTCTTAGCTAACATCTAGCTGTTCACATGACCACCACACACACCAGAATGCGCCTCTTCCACGACTTTCCAAGATTCATCATCATCGAGGCATCTCAATAAAACACCGGTGAGCCCTCTTCTGTAGAGCACACTTCCAACCAAAGTATAACGTTGAGCCACTCTTCTAATTGCTTTCTTTTCTTCTGCGGTGGCTTCCTCGGGATAAGACTGATCATTACAGTATCTGGCAATCTCATAATACCAAGGCTTCTCTTCGTCAGCCAACTCTTCTTCCCAGTCCAAAAGCATGACCTCTTTGCCTTTAAGAGTTTCTTTCTGCTTGGCCTTCTCGAGCACCTGATCCCTAATATCAAGGAAAGCACGGTCCTTAATAGCTGGAGTGTCACGCTGATGAATCAGAGGGACATGGAAATCACGCTCAGGGGGAAACACTAAAGCAGAAGCTAAAGAAGCAAGAGCATCAGCTAGAATGTTCTGACTGCGAGGTACGTGAACGAAGATTAACTTGGTAAAGAGTTTGGCATAAACTGAAGCGAGTTCCTGGTAGGGTTTAAGCTTAGGATTGATAGTGCGGCACTTGACCAACACCTGGCGCAAAATGAGTTGACTATCACCGACAATCCGCAAGTGAGTGACACCATATCGATGAGCGGTTTGCAGACCGGCCAAAAGAGCTTCATACTCGGCTATATTATTGGTGACGGGGAAAGTGAGCCGAGCAGCAAATGGAATGGTGACCCCTTCAGGTGTTAAAAGAACCATGCCAATCCCTCTTCCTTGAGAATTAAGAGCTCCATCAAAGTGTAACGTCCACATAGGATCAAGGGGTTGATTAATGGACATTAATTCTTCATCTGGGAACTCAGAATTAACAGGATCAAAATGAGGTAGAGGGTGATGAGCAAGATGTTCGGCGATGGCATAACCTTTGATAGCTTTTTGTTGAATGTAAGTGATATCAAACTGGGAGAGGAAGCTTTGCCAGCGTGCTAATCGATCAGTGAGGACAGATTTTTCAAGGAGGAATTTGATTGGATTCATGCGTGCAATGAGGTGAACCTCGTGAGCTAGGAAATAGTGTTTTAATTTCTGAACTACCCAAACCAAAGCTGCACAAGTCTTCTCCATGGCTGAGTACCTCTGCTCACAGGGGTTAAGAAGTTTAGATAAGTAGTATGCTGCCCTCTCCTTACCTTCTTCATCCACTTGAGCTAAGACAGCACCTACAGAGTCATCCAGGACTGAAACATACAGAATAAGTGGTTTGCCTGGAATTGGCGGCCTCAGGACAGGTGGATTGGCCAAATAATCCTTCAATCCGTCAAAGGCTGCCTGACACTTGTCATCCTAATTAAACTTGACTCCCGGCTTGGTAAGCTCGTAAAACGGCCTACATCTTTGTGAATGCTGGGAGACGAAGCGGCGAATGAACTGCAACCTCCCGATTAATCCTCGAACTTCCTTCAAATTCTTGGGAGGAGGCATATCTCTAATGGCTCTCGCCTTGTTGGGATCGACTTCAATTCCCCTCTTACTGACAATGAATCCAAGCAACTTCCCTGAAGAAACGCCAAATACGCATTTCTTGGGGTTCATTTTCAATTGATATTCTCGTGACCTCTGTAGAACCTTGGCCAGAACCCCAGGGTGCTCAATCCTTGTCCTAGATTTCACTACTAGGTCATCCACATACACCTCGATATAAATATGAATCATGTCATGAAAAATCACCATCATAGCCCTCTGGTAGGTGGCTCCAGCATTCTTAAGTCCAAAGGGCATAACCACATAGCAATATGTACCCCATGGTGTAGTGAATGATGTTTTCTCTTGATCCTCTTCGGACAGACGAATTTGATTGTAACCTGAAAAGCCATCCATAAATGAAAGAGTTTCAAATCGTGCCGTGTTGTCGATCAGAACATCAATATGAGGGAGGGGGGAGTCATCTTTAGGACACGCCCGGTTGAGATCCCGGAAATCTATGCAAATTCGAACTTTTCCATCTTTCTTCATAACCGGGACAATGTTAGCCACCCAATTGGGATAGAGGACGACTCTAACAAATCTAGCCTTATGGAGTTTATCGACCTCTTCTTTCATTTTCAAAGCCATGTTAGGGTGGAAACGCCTCAACCGTTGTTTGACCGGGACAGACCCTGGCTTAAGTGTAAGGCGGTGTTCAACGAGCGCAGGGTCTAATCCAGGCATATCTTCATAGCTCCATGCGAACGTGTCCTTGTATTCTTGCAGAACCAAAATGAGCGCCTCCTCCTCGGAGGGCGGTAAATTCTTACTGATGAGGATAATCCTAGGGTCTTCCTCAGTACCCAGATTGATTTCTTTGGTTGGCTCCTCTACGGAGGCTGATGGTTCGTCGAATTGTCTCATGCCACTAGCAAAGGCATCAGCCTCGTCCTCATAGTCTTCATAACTTTCTTCCCCCTCTTCAATAGGGTCTTCATCATTCATGATTTCATAGACACCCAAACCCTCATAAGAGGCAACATCAACATCCTCATATTCAAATTCTGGCAGGATAATCGGTTCTTCCACAAATTCAGGGATTGCTAAACAAGCTTGGCATCTGACAGCCAACTCCAACAAAAATCTTCGGGGAATCTGCTTACCCTTGGCCTTCTTATGTGGAACTAACCCCTGATTTTTATTATTAGAAGGAAAGGAGGAAGAATAGGAACAACTAGCTTGACCAGGGGAAGGAGATGAAAAAGCGGATACAGGAGGTGATACAGAGGAGGGCCCCTCACCAGAGGGGGAGAAGAGTCTTACCAAGGAATCTTGGAAGAGCGGCCCCTGGGTTGGGACGCACTCGGGAGAAAAATAGGAGGTCTCCTCAATAGAAATGGAGGATTGGAATGTTGAAGATTTGGCATTTTTTTTTTCATTTTTATATTTTCCTTTGTTTTTATTTTCTTTTTCCAGTAAGAAGCAATGTGAAGGGGAAATAGCAGGAGGAGTGGAGATTGCAAGATTGGAGAAAGATTTAATCAAAGATGGCCCACTCGGGGGCGAGATGGAGATTTTAGAAAATCGCTCGAGGAGCGAAGGAGCAATCGGGAGGAAAATCTGAATTAAATCGGGAGACAAGTTGATGGTAATTGGTGGTGGTCGCGGCACGTGACCAAAGCAACGGGAATAGAGAGACGCCAACACAGATGGATGCACAGAAGTGAGAGAGAAAAGGCCGGCCCACAGCCTATCCACGGAAAATCCTTCTTCAAAGGGGACATCTGGCTCCCCCATGTCTGTGTAGTCACTTAACATCTGCCTTTTATCTGTGATTACTGCTGGCATTTCAATCAGTTCTTGAATCAGCGGCGGCCACTCTGGATCTGTCGGCATGAACAGGCGGCTCAGAGAGATTGTGATGTCATTCATGTCAAACCACCTGTACCAGTCACATTCTGGATCACCCATTTTTCTTCTTTTATCTGGCCTTAAAAACTCCAGGGCTTTGTAGGTAACTAGTGGTGCAATGTGACGAGCAAACTGTCTGGCGTGCACATCTTGACAATCAAGCAATGAAGTAATGACGGTAGTCTGCTCATTGTTCTGAATGCCACCGGTAACAAAATGTGTCTTTAAAGTCCAGGTGAGCGGCTGGCGATCTGGCTTGAAGGTGGACGTCATAACAGCCCACGGCTCTCCTTCATTCTTGACCGGTGCTTTATAGCCTAAGCCGCCTCGTGCAATCATCTTTTGAGGCTTAAAAGGCCTAATCCTGCCCTGGAGTTTGGCACCCAGGCCCTTGCCATCTTGATATCCCATTTTCAATAGAATGTTCCAGCCAGGGGTTTTAATCATGTTCTTTTTCTTCTTCCCCTTAGAAGGCAGGGGTGTCATAGCAACTGTGGTAACAGTCTCAGATAGCATCGGCCGTGGACGGGGAACGTCCAGCACAGATAATAACGGCTTGTTGGCAGGCCATATGGAAGGAACTGATGAAGCTACGTGAATGTCTTCCTCTGGCAAGATCGGCACGCTGGTCACCTTGATAATGCGGCCCTTGTGCGGAAACTTGAGGCACTGATGGTTTGTAGAGGGCACTGCGTCAAGCTGCTGAATATAAGGGCGACCCAGAATGCCGTTAAAAGTCGGATCCATATCCAGAATATGAAAATCTGCTGTAATGGTGGCTGGACCCAAACTGACTTTGAGAGTAATCATACCCAGAGGGGGTTTCTTTGTATTGTCGTATGCCGTGACAGTAATAGTAGATGGCCGAATCTGGCTTTCAGGGATACCGCATAGCTTCAGAGTGCTCGGCGGCAACACATTGATAGATGCACCGGTGTCTACCAAACATTGCTTGACAGCCACCTTGTTGATATCTACCGTAATACATAGGGCATATTTTCTTGCCGGTAGGGGTGCTAACTCATGTTCATGAAATGTGATTGCCGGCTGACTGCTAGCAGGGGTCAAGACCGTAATTATCTGTTCGACTGGAAGGTCCTCATTGACCATGACCTTCTGCAGATATTCTTTCAGGGCCAGTTGATGAGTGGTGGACCTCTTGATTAATTCAAGAATGGAGATTCTGGCTGGAGTGCGATCTAAGTGCTTTAATAAATCATACTGAGTTCCCGGCACTGAATCTTGTTCCTGCTCTTGCTCTTGTGGCCCTTGCACAGGCTCTAGCTCTCTCTGTGGGAAAATACGGTGGAATATCCGTCCACTGCGGAGTGGCGCTACGCCTTGACGCGCCTCGGTCGGGGCAATATTAGGAGGAGGGTTGGAAGAAGAAGAAGGAATGTTGGTAGCAGAAACCCTGCTAGGAGATATCAAAGGGGAATTCAATGAAAGGGGTGCCTCCGTAGGAGACGTGGTAGTGGTGTTTAACAAAGATGCCCCCGCGGGAGGCATGGGAGGAGTATTTGATGAAGGTGCCCTTGCAGGGGGCGTGGGAGAAGAGAGGGATATCCGAATGCGAGGAGCATTGGCAGGTGGTGGAATAAGGAGAGATCGTGGCACAAAAGGTGGTTGAACCGATGACGGAGGAACTCTTGCTGGTGTAGGAGTGGTAGAGGGGGTAGCGGGTGCTGGCGGTGAGCGAAGTAGGAGTGGCCTGGATGGCGCGTGTGTGGGATTGGTGGTGGAAGGTGGAATGGTAGGTTGTGGAGGTGGTAGGTGGGTAAGAAAAGAGCGAACCGGCAAGGCCGTGGAATTGGTGGAGGTAGAAGGATTGACGGGGCGTAAAAGGGGACGTCCCGATAGGAGAATAGAAGAAGAAGGAGGTGTGCGCAAAAGGCGCGGAGTTTGATTTTGAGTTGGATCATGGTGAAATGCCCCGACAGAGGCGTTTTCTTCGTGCCATCCCTGCCCTCTCTCCACCTCGTAGAGAGACGTGACAAGGTTCACATGTTGATTAGGAGCGTGCTCCGGCAATGGATTACGGACGATCCCCATATCCTGCTGGGGTGCTGGAGCTTGCTGCGGCTGAACTTGCTGCGGAGCTGGCTGCTGTTGTTGCTGATTTTGCTGTTGCCGAGAAGCCCTTCTTTCTTTCATAGCGGCTATGTATTGTCTCATCTCATCCCAATTAATGTCACCCTGGTCATTTAGATCGTAGATGTAATCTCTGAAGTGGAAGCAACGATCTAGGTTGTGACCAGGGCCACGATGAAAGGCACAATTACGGGACGTGTCAACATTAGCGGGCCACACAGTTCTTTCCCTTGGCAAGGTGAGCAAGTTGGCGGCCATCAGGGCATTAAAAATATCGGGGAGACTTTCAGGGAGTGGAGGATAGTGGTCCCTTTTGGGCCCAAGTGGCGGTCTCCATTGTTGTTGTTGGCCGTAGTTGGCTGGTGGGGGCACTTGATGGTATTGTGGTGGAGCTGGGGGGTCTATGCGGGGGGCTTGGTTTTGCGGTGGAGCGAAGGAGCGCTGAGGCGCGAATTGGGATGGTGGAGTAGGGTTAAAATGAGGGTTCTGTCGTGGAGGTGGTGATGGACGTGGGTTAGCTTGATTATGGGGGTTGCCAACTACGCCAACTTGCTCATTTGTAACAGTGCCCTCAGTCGTGGGCCCGCTGTTGACATTTGTATTCTTTTTAAATAGCCGAGGCTTCGGCTCAAACATGCCCATGATGGGCGAGTCCTTCATTTGCGTTTGTATATAACGAGCTCTTTCATAGAGCTCTTCCATAGTTGTTAGCCGATTCATGGCCAAAATGTGCCGGAATTGGGGGGTTGCATTAGAAATGACCATTTTCACTTGCTCCTGTTCCGACAATGTGTCCTTTAATTTCTCGGCCATAGACCGCCACCTATCAGCAAATACAACGAAGTCCTCCTCGGGCTTCATTTTCTCGGCAACTAAATATGTAACAGAAAGGGAAGGTCCCACCCAGTCTCTGTACTTTTGCAGGAATTTTCTCTGAATAACATCAAAATCGCCGGCATCAGCTGGCTCCAGAGAATAAAACCATTCGAGGGCTGGCCCCTCAAGAGATCTCCTGAATAAGTAGGCCAGGGAGGCCTTATTGTCTTGCCAAAAGGAAGTCTCATATCGAAAATCCTTTAAATGAATGAATGGGTTGCCCGTCCCATTATATCGCCGGAAATTCGGCATTTCAGAAGGTGGTAAATGGAACACCGGCAACATAGGAAGGGAAATTTCCGGAGCATTCTTAGTCGCCGTAACCTTATTGAGTTGTTTCTCCATGTTGGCCAGCTTCTGAAGCAAGAGAGTGTTGGTATCGGGCTCGACCGGGGCCTGATTCTGAGCAAAAGAATGCGGTATAGGCGTTCGTAGAGTCCGAGGAGGTTGGAAAGATTGATGCCTAACCGCTGAATAGCTTGCCTGCTGGGCCGGCATGGCCGCAGTAGCCGTTTGTGGACGAGAGGAGGGGTGATGCAAGACCGCCTGGTCATTAACAATCTGATGGCCACTCACGGCCGGAGGGGGATTAGAAGAAGAAGAAAGAACCGACTTCCCTTTTAAAGCAGCCTGAATGGCTTGCCGCTGGGAGTCATCCAACTGGGAGAGAGCCTGGATCAAATCTGTGACATTAATGGATGGGGAAGGGTTCCCCGAAGTATTGGAAGATGGAACTTGAGACGAAGGGTCCGCCTCATGAGTAGTGGTATCAACCACATGAACTTGTGAGTAATGGGGGTGAGGAGGAAGGTAATTCCCCTCATAATAAACAGAATCCTGGAGAGGGTCCTCATATTGACCAAATATGTTCTCATTCTCATCATCATAAGAGTACCCGTTGCCTGACATGTTGATGGTTTTACCTGAACGGAGTTTCATTCTTAAGAGAGAGAGTGTTTAATGAAGGAACTATCACAAAATATTTAATCCAAACCAAGCAATCAAATCACCCAACTATGTTTATGCAAACAAGGTTGGCAAGAAACGCAAGATTTTAATGTTTGATGTTTGAATTAGAGTGGGTTATTTGTGAACGTTCACTCTTTTGCCAAATGAGACCTAGTTTGATCCAAGTGTAACCTCCGGGTCAACTAAGTTTTTCTTCTCTCTCTTTAACAACGCATAGGTTCTCTAATCTCCAGGTACTTCAAGGGTACAACCAGCCCAGCGTCCGTGAGGGAATCCACGGGTGCGGGGACTTATGGAGGTCTTGGAAAAGGGGTTTCCGGTCCAAAGAGACGGAATGCTCAATGGAGGGTAGTCCCGATTCCAAGAAGGGTGTGTGGATCCTAGGATAGAGAGAGGAGGTCTCTCAACCAAGCCAACAAATCAAGACAATCTAAACAGTAATATAATATCAAGATAGATGCCAAGCAATGAATCAGAGCTAATCTGTGAAAAAGAACAGTAAAGAAACGCCCTGGGGAAGGGCGTTTTCACAGCAGGAGGAAAAGACACGCCCTGCGGTAGGTCGTGACAAAAGGCAAACACGGCAGCGTGGCTGTCGTTACACTCTGTGAGGGGCTCACAGACGGTAGGAAAACACGCCTTAAGCTGAGGCGTTATAAAGAAAGGACGCCTCCACTGGAAGGCGTCAAAACTCCGAGAAACGCCCTGATGATAGGCGCTGATAATAAATGAAACGCCTCTGGGAGGGGCGTTAATCCACAGGCAATATGACAAGCATGCAGCAGACAACAGTTATGGTAAAGAGAGACGCCCTAATGACAGGCGTTGATAATAAATGAAACGCCTCGGAGAGGGGCGTTAATCAGCAGACAATATGATAAGCGTGCAGCAGACAGCAGTTATGGTAAAAGACGCCCTGGAAATGGGCGTTACTCAACGAAACACGTGCCTGAGAGGGGCGTTAAGTAGCAGTCGATAAAATGAGCTAACAGAACGCCAGCAGGTGCAATAAACACACGCCCTGGAGGGGGGCGTTAATCAACAACACACGTCCCTGTGAGGGGCGTAAAATCAAAAGACGCCGTAATGGAGGGCGTTACTAAGCAGCAATTGACTGATCCGGGGAGCGTGCAGGGTGCACAGTGGAGGGTGCCCGAGGGGCACAAGGGAAAGGGTACCGAGGGTACCGAGGGGAAAGGGTACGCGAGGGTGCCAGCGGGGAAAGGGCACACGATGGTGCCAAGGGGAAAGGGCACACGAGGGTGCCAAGGGGAAAGGGCACACGAGGGTGCCAATGGAGATGGTAATCAATAAAGAAAATAGTGGAGTCCCACCGTGATTGCCAATTTGTAGATTCTATTTAAAATCCACTTAAAGCAAAATACGAAGAATAAGATAATAATAATCAATAAAATGATAGGGAGAAAAGCATGCACGAGGTGCACAAGGGGAATTTGTGTGATCGCCAGAGGGGTTACCTCAATAAGAAGAACAAGAGATCGCGTATACCTGGTGGAAATTGAGATGCAGGATGGATGTGGATTTCCTCCTCCGACTTCAATCGGCCGGCCGATGAAGTGGGTTCTCTTCAGTTGATTACCTTGTAAAAAAAAGACAATAAAAGACAGACAAAAGAGAGGGGATCAGCCAAGGTGCAGATAGTATCAATCCAAACTAACACAAAATGATGAAAAAGGCATCAACAGCGCACCTCTTTTTTTTGTTTTTTTTAAACCCCTAGCAGGGAACTAGGGAAAAGATATGAAAAATGATGCTTAATGCAATAGAATAACTAACAACCGGGTGATAATGAGGAGATGTTAAGAGGAGATGAACAACGAAACAACAGATAGAACCCTGCTCTCCCTGACGAGAGTAAAGGGAAAACTGTGGAGATGCTTAAACGGATGCAGAAAGGATGAAGGCAACAGGCGCTTGATTGGATGCAGAGAAGGATGCAGAACGTGCCTGTTGAATGATCAACCTCTTAACCCTTTGAGTTGTTAACCTTTTACACGATCAAACGAGATTTTCTTTTATAGGTTCAATCGGATATGATCAAACAAGGAAGTGATAAGAACGGGTAATGAGGCATCCTGGGAAGGATTAAGATCGAGCAAGAGTCCAGGGATGGTAGGGAACTGTGAGGGAAAGACAAAAAAAGGAAGGACTCTGGAGTGAAACACGCCTTAAGACAGGGCGTATAATTATAAATTGACGACCTGCCACAGGGCGTTTCTTAAAACACGACCTAGGAAAGGCCGTTTCTTCTTGGATTTAATTTTGGAAATAAAAACTTTCTTTATTTGAAACACGCCTGAGATAACGGCGTTTAGTGAAAACACGCCCTGAGGAAGGACGTTACTTAGAAAATGCTTTTATTTTGAAAATAGATAATTCCAGAAATTAACGGATAATACCAGGAATTGACGCCCTCAAGTATGGTCGTCCTTTCTTTTGAAACGCCCCATGACAGGTCGTTACTTTTGGAAGTAACGCCCTTAGTCAAGTCGTGAATCACGAAAAATGCAGAAAAAATGCATAAAATTCACAAAAATAGAAAAACTTCATGTTATAGGAATATTGAAGTCCGCTTGGGGCGTTTACATAATAACATGAGATTTGATCAACATAACGTCAATTTTGGCGTGTCTACAGGTGGCCGACAAAACCTCGATCCTACAGCTACTCCTACTGTACCAGAAAACACCACCTAGTCTCCCGTCGGGGGACAACCAAGCCACACGCCCGACCCCCCGATCCCACGATCGGGGACCACCAGACACGAACCGCCCTAGCCATGCTACTAGGAAAACGCCACGCTACCTCCGTAGCGGAGGCCTACCCTTCGAAAAGGGCCTGAGCCAAAACCATACGGTCAGGGAACACGGTCACGACCTCACCGTCGTGAACATTACACTGCCTGGAGAAAGGCCCTCGGTGACACTCACCGGAAACCCCAGACCTCGACTCCGGGAACACTCCCGAAACCACTCACGAAGTCCCGTCCCGTGGATAGAAACAAAACCCGGTGCACGACAACTCACGTCACGTGACAGGAGCACCACCCACTAGAAGAACGACCGGCTGCGTCCCCGGACGTCTTACACCGCGTCACAAGTGTCTAGCAACGACGCCCCAGGCGTGAGACTCAGACACACACAGTAACCAGTACCACAGAACAAGGACTAGTTGGGGTCGCGCCTACCGGCGCTGTCCGACGCCCCCAACCTCGTGTGCACACTCAGACCATACACCCTAGGCCTGTCCTCTAGCTGGTATTTCCCCATAAACCCGGACTCGGAAGTACGCGGGGGCCCTGCGGTAACCAGCCTACTCACCGCCTCTCTCGGGTACGCCGCTCAGCCACTCCCAGGCGAGCCAGCACACGCGTGCCGTGGGAAAGCTACGACTAGTGGACGTGTCACAGAACGTGGACACAAAAAACCACGCACGCACCCATTGCGAGTAACATGGAGTAACAGGTGGCACGACGCCACCAAACTACAGATGGTCCACTAGACCTACTAAACTCAACGGTCCTTGAGTCACAAGACTCGGGGTCAAGACCGTTGCACACGACAGCACTGAGCCGTCAATCTGGCCTAATCCCTAGGTCCAAAACCACAATGCCATGACTCACGAGATGAATCGCAATCGCCGAGACCATTCCCCCACATGGGAACTCAGGAGACCTCTAGTCCCACGTTAGGACACGGACTCGCGGTTCACAGGCCATAGGCATTGCCTACGCGGAAACCACAGAAGCACGATTCCCAAGGCAACCCGCAAGCTGCCACACGGATTTCCCAACCCTGGGAAAAGCGAGAACCCTTCAGCACCAGGCTGGGCAGCTGGACTCGCAGACCAAGGCCACATACATGGCCCACTCTAAACCAACTCCCGGAGAAACCACGACGTGCGGGGAAACCTCGCCGCACTCACACCGATACACGGTGACTCGATCTAGCAAGAACCCGGAAGCCCAGAACACCTGGGGTCACCCGGACCCACCAAGCCCATGGGCACGCTTATCGAGGTAACATGGTACTTCCAGACACCCCAAAACACAGGAACGAAACCCACGGGGTGTCCGGGACACTCACGAGGCCAAAGATCGACCACTGGGTCACAACCGGGTCGACCGGAGACCAACACAACACAATCGGAACGCTAAAAGGTCACCCAGACCCTTAAACTCACGGGCACACTAATCAAAGTAAACGGACCTCCAGACGCCCAAAGACACGGTCACGGAACTCCACGGGGTGTCTGGGACACACACGGCCCAAGGGGAGCACGATCAGCCGTAGATCGCCCGCCCCGGGCAGCCCGGCTGGTCACCTCCAAGAACGTGCTACATGTGCATAGCGCGTTCAGTCAGAACGCGCTATACATACCTAGCGCGTTCAACAAGAACGCGCTACAGGTCCATAGTGCGACCAGACCAGGTCGCGCTATGATCCTATAGCGCGACAACCCTAAACGCGCTGGGGCCCTATAGCGCGATAGGAACCGCCAAACTATTCATCTTCCCCGATGAACGCGTCCCATCGGGGCAGCGCCACCATCAAGAACGCGCTACTGGAGCATAGCGCGTTCTCAGTCCGTGCCCGAAAACGGTGGAAACCGTGGGAAAAACTATTCCACGCCCTGTCCACCCCCAGGTGAAGGGGAAACAAAAGGGGAAACCATCCCCAAGCCCCTAGGCATGCATCTAAACCCCTGAAACGGCCAAAAACACCGTAAAATGAGAGATCCGGCTCACACACCTAAAAACATGTATTTTTCCCCAAATCGGCCCGTTTAGCCCGCTCGGCTCGCCACGGCCTACAAAACTCGTGGGAAATGGAGTACGCGGGTTGAGGGTCCGTCTCCCTACCTCCACCGAAGAAACGACGCGCTGTGGACGCCGATCCATGAAGAAATCGTCGCGAAACCCTCGCCGGCTCGCGATCGCGCCACCGAGCTTCCACGCACCTCCTCCGCCTCGATCCTCACCTGTCCTCGCCCGCATCCTCGCCCGCGCCACCTCCACCTCGCCCCCGCCTCGCTCCGTCGGCCGCCGGAGAAGAGAGGGGAGAAAGAGGGCGTGAGAGAAGAGAGAGGGAGGGAAGAGAGAAATGAGAGGGGGAGAGAGAAAAGGGTTAGTATATATAGGAAAACCTGAAAATTACAGAAATTTAAAAAATTATGAAAAATTACCCCCGTGTTCCTCGGGAAGAGCACAACGCAGTGGTAACATCCCGGAGTCGGAGAACGCCACGGTTTGCCCTGCAAAGATTTCCGAAGGCACGTGGTAACGTCCCGGAGTCGGAGAATTTCAGGGAAAAACACGTGTAAAGCACAAAATACACTCCGAGACCCACTAAAATGATCCGAAAAATATCCGAAAAATCCGGGGCATTACAGGTTATGTGCCATTTGGGTGCTTGCCAGGCGTTAGCAAGAAAAAAATTGAAATGATAAAAACAACAAAAAATGGAAAAGAGAAAATGTACATATTTGCAAACAAAAAATCTTTTTTATGATAAAATAAAAAAAATGCCAAATATAAAAAAGAAAACAAATCAATTTTGCATGATTGCATTTGCGTACAGCATCTCACTTCTAATACCGCTTGCATTCGTGTGCTTGCCTGTCGCATTTATCATCACCGCATCTTTCCCTTGCCTTCGTTAAATAAAGGCTTGGCCCCTTGACCCGTTATCAAGAACAGTCACAGTGACCATTTGCTTATTGAGCAAGGGGCCAAGTCAGAATAGAAATTCTGATTTGTTTGTTTCCGTGATGTGCGCAGGGATTCGAGACGACAAAAGTAAAGGTGAAAACCAAACAAACCGAACCTTGTATTTTATTCCAAAAAAAAAATTACATCAAGTTCTGCCCTATCTCTCTGCATCACTCGTCCCACTACTCTCCGGGCAAAACGCTCTCAAAGGTACTACCCAACTACGAAAAGCGGTACTCCTACCGCTCTGTACTCCCCTTCCTATTCCCACACCCCGGCGTTGATCCACGGAAGCAGCAGAGAAGCTACCAACACGAAAGCCACGCTCTCGTGCTCTTCGGTAGCGCTCCTCACCATCTCTCAGCCACTGTTCAGCAAGACCAAGGCTGGTTCGGAGTTCGAACAACTGGGCCTCCATGGCCCTCCATTCCTCCCTTTCAGTCAATCTGTTGGCTCTTTCTCTCTCTGCGTCTCTTTCTCTCTCTGCCCGTTCTCTCTCACGGTCTTCCCTCTCCAACTGGAGAGTGATCCTCAGTTCTATAGCATCCCTGGAAGAGTCATCACCAGGATGACGCCGCAGTTCCCTCTCCAGTTCTGCTATCCTATCCTCCCTCTGCGTAGCTTGGGCAAGCGCTTCTCCCATCTCCTTTTCCTACCGAGTGTACCATCTCAGATACGCGATAAGGCGTAAACAAAGAGAACTCAACACTGAAACTTTTACCTGTATACAGAGCATCCCTTCTGCCTCCGTAGCACGCTGCGTGGCGTGAGCAAGTTGCTCATGAAGCAAGTCGAGTTCTGAGGTGGGAATCCACAAGCTGGAAGAGGCACCACCTACTCCCATCGCTGGGGAAGCCGCGCCAATCTGGGCATGCTACGACCATGTGAATTAGCAGCCAACATCTGGAATCTGCGGTTCTAATTAGGAACGCACTGTACACCTACCAAGGCGCTCGTAGCTCCGCGGGCATTGCCCAACCGTTGCTCCATCTCTGCCAAGCGAGTTCGTAAAGTCGCTATCATCGTATCACGGATATTCTGCAGCCATACGAGTCAGCATTTCCACCAGAAAACTAAAAAAAAGGGGGAAAGAAGAAAAGAGAAAAAGGGGAAACCTACCTCCACAAATCCCCGGGGTTGGAACCGCTCTGCGTACCTTATCTTGTATAGACGCAGGCAATCCTCGCTATCCCGTGCCTGTGATTCTACAATCATGCCACCCCGTTGCCAGTCTTCATACTGTTCAGAGAACCGCATGCGCCAGTCAATGCAGGTCGCCGGTCCTCGCGTCTTTCTCCCGACACGAAGTGGCGCAGCCGTATCCACCCATTCCTGAGCCAGTCCCAAAGTCCTCATAACCAATCGTAGCCGAAGCGGCTCGATTTCATTCAAGCAGTGCATCCACAGTTCCCGTCCGAACCGGGCACGGCTTGCTAGAACCCACGGCTGGTCGGCATCGACCATGTCTGAGTAGGGTCTCCAGTTTACCATCACTGCAGGGAACTCCTGTAGCTCCCGCCTTAGCACCATCAGTTGGTAGGTTAGGGGTGCCGCACTCATGATGGGTTCCCACCGCCTGGCTAGCGGCACCATCGCGGGTCACCAATGTCGAGCTCTCCCCATGGGGAGGTAATAATAGCTCCACAGCTGCTCGACGTAGGTCATCAGTACCTTGCAAAAATAAGAAAAAAAAATACGAAACAAGCAAAACCAAAAATACCTGGATGAATGGTGTGAAACCACTCACAGTCATCTCACGGTCCGCTTCTTGGAACAGACCTGCAAACAAGTGCGCCAGCATGGCAGCTCCCCAGGCATAGTATCCTACTCTTTCAAGGTCTGACAGCAGCTCCAGGAAGCGACATTGGATACCGTCCCCTTTCGAGCTCAGTACCAATCTCCCCAAAAGGAAGAGGAGAAATCTCCTCAAATCTATGTTGCATCTTTCCCAGTTGCCGAAATCTGTGCAGTACACGGCACGGCATCCTATTTCCATCCTTTCCATGAACTCTTCTGAGGATTCATCGTCCCGCCGACGAGTGTCGGTGAGCCCTAATGCATCCATGAGGGACGCCCTAGCTACCGACCTATTTTTTCGACCATCTAGGTCCAAACCCAGTAACTTCTAGGCACCTTCTCGGTAGTCCGCATAAGTGACTCCGGTCACTGGCTCGCCCTCCACCTTCAGGCTTGTGATCCAGACCACATCCTCCAAGCTGGGCACCATGTGCCCCCAGGGCATCAGGAATGCCCGACTCACTGGGTCCCATCTCTCACACAAGGCTTGGATCAGGACCAGGTCGAGCTGGATCGGCTCGATCCGAAGAAAGGTGCCAAAACCCATCACGTCTAGCCTGGCCTTCTGAAAATCTGGGAGACCTCGGTATGCTGCCACTACCAACTCCCATGAGATCTGTGATTTCATCACACTCTATGCATGCAGGGAATGGAGAGGAGGCTTGGTCAGAAAGAAAAAAAAAGAATGGAAAAAAGGGCAGGAAAACTTGGCTTACGAGTTGTGATTGGGCCCTTTCGCTAAAGTGCCCTTCGAGGTCCGAAAGCCTCCTGGAACTACTACCACTGGACCTGCTTCTCTTCGAGGAGTGGGAAGATTCGCCCTCCATCCAACTCTCAGAATTTTGAACTCCTCCTCTCCCGTGAGAACTTGTGCTCCTCGAGTTAGCTCTCGGTGTACCTGGGAGGATAAAAGGGACAATAATTTATAGAAATAGAAGGAGTGCAGGCCAAGATTACCTTCATCACCTTTAATGATAGCCCTCGCGATGAGGCACCTGTCATGCGGTCCCGTGTGTCACTTCACCGCTCGCACAGGATGATTGATTGGACGAAGAATATGACGACTAGCCCCCTATGTTGTCTAGGGATACCCTATCATGTTTTGGAGGACGTCCACAAAATTTGACACAACATCCGGGAAAAGGGACTAGGGTCGTCATTATTGACTTCGACGGTAGATTCCCATGGAAAATGGTCACAACAAGACGCGATTCTCCGCTTGGGGTGGAGTCTCGGCAGACCTATCACATGAGAACAGTGCAAAGGAGAAGAAGTGTAGGGAAGAAGGAACGCACAAGAGAACAAACAAGCAGCAGAAAATCAAATCACTTCATTCATAATTCTACATAAGCTGTCATAAACACTACAATCATAGAGAGGAGGCGGGTCCACTAGCTCGCCAACTCTTGCCATTATTTTCATGCTCGTCCCTCTAGGCGTCCCTCTCCTCTCCCCTGAGGTGAGGGTCCCTCAGAAGCCTCCTGGATCCCCGTGCAGCAGCACCCGCCTCGCCTCGTGGCGCCGGCTCCACAGCAATGACTCGCTGCTCCTCCCCTGGCGTGGCGAAGAAGCCACTAGCGGCAAAGCGACCAGACTGGCACAGTCGCTCCCCTAACTCTCGCGCTCTCTCGTAACGCGTCTCCATCCCTCCTAGCCTCTACACAACGGCCTGAAGGCCCAGCTGGAGCTCCCTCACTTGGGCCTCCAACGCCCTCCTCTCGGTCTGATCCCGCAGTCACTCGGACCTTCTCTCGGCTTTCTCTCTCTCTGCCTCTCTCCTCATCATCTGCAGAAGAACCCTTAACTCCAGGATGTCTGGAGAAGGTCTCTCCTCACCGTGATGTCGCAGCTCTGCTACAGTCGCCACCCAGGCATCACGCTCCTCTTCCGCCCGGGCAGCCCGAGCCACCGCACCAGTAAGTTGCTCCCGAAGGGAGGCAATCTCGAGAAAAGGGGCCGAGGAACTGGAAGATGCGCCGCCAGTCACTCCCACCATCGCTGTCTGCTAGGCACGCTGGAATGAACAAACAACAGCCGTCAGCTAAGCTCCACATTTAAAAACAGAAAATGCAGCACTTAGCTTATCAGGAGCGACAGTTCCTGTTGAGTGGCGGCCAGCTGCCGCCTGACCTCGGCTAATTGGGCACGTGACCCGTCGACGTCGCGCGTATCCCCGGCTTGGGGAAGCCCCGCATAACTCTCTCTCTACCGCCGCAGGAAGTCGACACTATCCTGCACTAGTACGCTCCCTTGCTTCCCAGGGAGACGTATGTGCCAATCTTCAAGCTTCGCCTTGCCGCGACTCTCCTTCCTGACGCGGCTCGGCTCGTCTGCACTCGCCCACTCATCGGCCAGGCCCAGGGTCCTCGCCATGTCCTGCACCAAGAAAGAAGGACCTCGCATCATAACAAAGAACGCGTCCCCTGTCTAGGACGCGTCCATCATTTGAGTACAACACTCGCCGAACCCTTTCCCCCCTCGCGCGGCTCGCTTCAAAACTCAAAGTGGATCAAAAGAGGAAGAGATCGGAGGACCTACTAGACCGTGTTCACCTCCCTCCACAACATCGGGCCCCTCGGGTCCCTCAGGGGCCCGAAGCGGCCCTTCCTCCTCCATGGACGCCGTTCCGTGCTCTGGCGCGTCCCTCCTTGGGCGAGGGGTCCCGCGTCCCTCTCCACCTTCGCCGCGGTCCAGACTGCCGAACTCCATCGATCGAGGGGAAGAAGACAAAGACGGGCGAGCGAGTTTCGGCGGAAGGCGGGCTCGTTTGCGAGTAAGGCACGGGAGAAGAAAGGCCACCTGTCGCTTTAAATTTGAATTCGAGGATTAAGACGCGTCCTCGCGCCTGGACGCACCCAAAAAAAAAGGAGAAAGAAAACAGAATCCCCCCGTGCAAAGCATAGTTCCCCACTGTTCAGGGCAAGGTCTCGTGGAGCGTGCCTCGAAGGACAACTCAGTGTAAAGAAGAAAGTGTGGGAGAGAGAAAAGTACACACAACATAAGAAAGCCATTTTCATTTCATATAATAGCCGAAAGTACATCATGCAGTAAGGAGGGTGGAGTGTACAAGCAACTCTCTAACTCTCACCATCACCCTCCTGGTCGTCTCTCTCCTCCCTCCTCTGACGGGGACCCCTAGGGGGCCTCTATGACCTCTGCGAACCCTGAGAAGCCGTGCTCGCCTCTCCAGGGGGCACCATGCCGGCCTCCAAGGTGCGGCGACGCTCCATGGCCGAAGAAACTAGAAAGCTGCCCACAGAAAAGGAACCGGACTGACGAGGTCGCGCCCCGTGCTCCTTCGCCCTCTGATACCGCTCCTCACTCTCCCGAAGTCTCCCCTCCGCCGTGCCAAGACTCAGCCGGAGCTCCGACACCAGGGCCACCAGAGCTCTCCTCTCGTCCCAATCTCGATGTCGCTCTGCCATCCTGTACTCCCTCTCTTTCTCTATGGTCTCCCTATCCCTCTCCCTCTCTCTCTCTCTCTCTAGGGTCTCCCTCTCCCTCTCCCTCTCTCTCTCTAGGGTCTCCCTATCCCTCTCCCTCTCTCTCTCCACGCTCTCCCTATCCCTCTCTCTCTCCTCTCTCTCCCTCATCGCCTCTCTCCTCGATAGCTCGAGGGCGATCCGCAGATCCACTACGTCGCGAGGAAGCTTCTCAGCCTCCCGTCGCCGCTCCTCCTCTAGCTCCGCAATCCAGGTGTCACGCTCTGCCACCCAGACATCGCGCTCCTGCTCAGCACGAACAGCACAGGCCAGGGCCTCCCGAATCTCGGCCACCTGTCAAAGCACACATGCACCGTAAGAGAACAGTGATAGAAGGAGAGCAGCCAGAAGGAGAGTCGAGGTCAAGTAAGCACTCACTCGAGCCTCGCGATCGCGCTCGGCCTCCTCAGCCCGGGCCACTGCATAGGCCAGCTGCTCCTGAAGCGCAGAAATCTCTGGAGGAGGGCCCCACGAATTGGAACCCGCTCCACCAGCCGTCCCGGCTGCTGCTGCCTGGTGGGCCCGCTGAAACACGGGGCAAACGACAGTCAGGGGCTAAGCATCGAAATCCAGGTCACAAAAATACATTGCATAGACTCACCAGGATCTCCAACTCCTGTCGGATGGCCACCAACTGCCGCCTGGCGTCCGCCAACTGGGCCCTCAGCTCGGCGATCATGTTGTCACGAGCATCCTGCATTACACATAAGTTAGTACCACAAGCATATACATATAGAAGGGTGAAGCATTTTCATTTCACTTACCCCTGCCATACCACCAAGGAAGAGGCGGTCCCCGTACGTAGCCCGGTACCGTCTCAGGTAATCAGTACTATCCTGTACATGGGACACCACTGGGACCCCGCCCTGCTGCCAGTCCTGGTACTGTGCCAGGAAGCACGTACGCCAATCCACAATCTTCGCCTTCCCCTTGGTCTTCCGCCCGATGCGGACTGGCTCGTCTACATCGACCCACTCCTGGGCCAGCCCCAACGTCCTCATAACCAGCCTCAGCCGAAGCGGCTCGATCTCGTTCAGGCAATGGACCCACACGTCCCGCCCGAAATGAGGAAGACCTGCTACAACCCAGGGCTGGCCAGCATCGCCCATGCCCAGGTAGGACCTCCACACCACCTGTATCACCGTACATACATCATGTTAGTTACCATTTAGTCACATGCATAAAAACACAAAAAATCATACGCATCATACCATGGCCTCAGGATACTCGCTCAGCTCCCGATGAAGCGACGCCAGCTGGTAGCCGTGGGGTGCTGCAACCACGACCGGCCTCCACCGCCACGCCAGAGGCACGGCCCTCCTGTTCCCATGCCTAGCCCTCCCCATCGGGAAATAGTAATAGCTCCACACGTGCATCCATCATACATCATTAGTACAATAATTGCATATTTAACTGTGGGAATGCATAAATAAAATGTTTATCTGGAAAAAAGATGCGAAGCCACTGACTGTCGTCTCCTTCTCCGAAGTCTGGGAGAGATCGGCAATCAGATGGGCAAGCAGAGCCGCTCCCCACGCGTAGTGTCCCACTCTGTCCAGATCCGCCAAGATCCCGAGGAAACGGTAGTGGATGCCATCCCCCTTCATCCCCAGCAGAAGGCGGCCCAAGAAGAAGAAAAGAAACCTCCGGAGGTCTAGATCCACCAGCTCCCGCTCGCTCGGGTCCTGGGTGAAAGCTGCACGAGCGTCCCCCTCGAGTCGTGCCAGAAACTCCGCTCCAGTCTCGCTAACCCGCTGGCGCGGGTTGACGAATCTGAGCGCCTCCATGATCTTCACTCGGCCAACTACCCTGCTGTCCCTGTCAGTCACGCTCGTCTCTAACCACAGCAGGTCCAGGACACTCTCTCGATAGTCGGGGTAGGTGACCCCGCTCACCGCCTCTCCGTCAACCCGTAGCCCGATGATCCGAGCCACGTCCTCGAGTGTCAGCACCATGTGCCCCCAAGGCATCAGAAACGCCCGACTCGGTGCGTGCCACCGCTCCCTCAATGCCTGGATAAGAGGAAGGTCGAGTCGGAAGGGCTCGATCCTAAGGAAAGCTCCAAAACCCATGGCGTCCACACACGCCCTCTGGAAGTCCGGCAGCCCACGGTATGCTGCCACCACTAGGGACCAGCTGATCCGGCCCTTCATCACGCCCTGCACACCACAAAACCAACAAAGAACACATCAGCATTATGAATAGTAATAAATAATAACACTGTATATACTACTTATTTATTTTATTTTTATTTTTTTTTAAAAAAATATTTATGTTTTTTTGGAGGCGTCCAACACCTTGGACGCCTCCTTTACGTTTTCTTTATTTTATTTTTAGAAAAACCCAAAACCAAAATAAAAATAAATAAAAAATATATATATATATTATCATGGAGGCATCCCCGGCCCTGGATGCCTCCTTATTTTTAATTCTATTTTTATTATTTACGTAAATAAATAAATAAAAAAAAGAAAAGGAAAAAAGAAAATGTGGAGGCGTCCAGTCCCCTGGACGCCTCCTTCCCTCACCAACCGGCCCTCACCACACGGCCTCTCGTCCGCCTATCCAGCCTATTAAACCAACAGATTGAAGTTCTAAGGGGCTTACCGGATCGTGCTCGTCCTCTCCCGCGTCACCAGCGCCCGCAGGGTCCTCCACAGCCAAAAGAGGAGCCTCCTCCTCTACGGCAATCTCCTCCACCACGGCAGCCTCCTCGGCGTCATCTCTCAGCCTCCTCGGACGACGAGCCCGTCGTTTTCGCTTCTCCCCACCCTGGCTCAGGCCTCCTTGCTCCATGGGAATTGAGAATGGGTCGTTTAGGGTGAAGGAGTCGTCAGAATGAACAGTAGAAGTGAAAGGGGGGTGAGGCCCCCCCCCCCCCCCCCTTATATAAGAAAAACCCCTTTTTGGGGGCGTCCAGGCGCCTGGACGCCCCCACTTTTTTCTTTTTTTTCAAAAAAATTCAAAAAAATTAGGGGCGTCCAGGTGCCTGGACGCCCCCAAACAAAATTCAAAAAAAATAAAGGAAAATATAGGGGCGTCCAAGCGCCTAGACGCCCCCAAAATAAAAAAAAATAAATAAATAAAAAATTGGAGGCGTCCAGGCCTCTGGACGCCCCCATTAAAAATATATTTTTTAATATATACATATGATCATATTGTGAATAAATAGGTACATAAAAAGAAAGAAAACACAAAAATAGAAAAATGAAAAAATAAAAATCATAACAAAGGGAACTGGTCCAAAACATCAAAATGTCAGATTTTATTCCATCAGAAAGCAGAATGAGCTACATCAGGGGCTTAGGCGCCTTAGGCCTTAACTTCCCCAGTCCGGTAATATAAGCTCTCCACAGCTCACATTCTTCCACCACGTGCGCTAAGGCCTTTCCCGCAACACTTGTCTTCCAGGGAGCTTTGATGGCTTTCGCTTCCCTCGCATCCGCCTCCGTGCCCAACTCCCTCTTCTTCAAAGGGACGATACCAGTCGGTAGTGGGAACGAATGGCGTGGGATGCCGATCTGGAGGCAGCACTGATGCGCATTATAAAGGATGAACTCGATCGCGCCGATCAGTTGAAGATCAACTTCGGGGGAAGGCCTCATGAGGAGATCAAGCGAAAGCAAACATATCGGTGTGCAAGTAAAGGAGCCTTGTGTCACGGTGCGGAAGTGAGACCGCCAGTCTTCACGTTTCTTCAGCCACGGAACGCGGTTCACTACAGTACCACCGAAGCCTAACACGTCGGCTATGTGATGAAGAGGGCTTTGTTGGAAGAGCTTCGAAGCAGTTGGCATTCCCTCGCGGTGGTCGAATTTGAAGTGCAAATCAAGCCAGCAATTCAAGATAAGTGCGCAACCAAAAGGAGGCTTACCCATGCTCGAGGCAGTAAGGCCGCTGTAAAGATAGGCAAGGACGGCGGGTCCCACCCTCTTTCCACTCCAGATTCTGCGAATGGCACTTAGTTGATCCTCCTCCACTATATTGTCGGTATGAGGAAACAAGAGAGCACCCGCCAGATAGATAGTGAACCCCTTCATGATTCCTTCTAAGTAGTCATCATCTGGTGCCCCCCTCAGGGCGTCCATGACCCACTCCGCGAACTTTTGTAAATCAATCCCCTTTTGATTACGCACCTTCCTGGCCGCGTCAGGCAGCATGAAGCTTCCAAGGACGCTTTCGGAAGTCCCCCGTGTCAGCATCCGCATAGCCTTCACCTTCCCGTCACTCTTGAATTTCTTCAATCCGAGCAGAAGTTCCACCTCCTCGAGGAGGATGGTCACCTCGAAGGTCGGGAAGATAAAAGTGTGGGTCTGGGGATGCCAGATCTCCAATAGTGCGCCCATAGCCGCCCAGTCCATACGAATCTTCTCGTAGTGTTTGGCGTGAATAAGGAGCCCCTGCAGATGCCACTTCGAGAGTATGGCCCTCATGCCGATGGAGATGTTGGAAGTTAGCTTTGAAAGCCATGGCAGTTTGGAAAACTTCCTTGGGCCTGGGAAGAGTGGATATGGCTGGAAGAGAAAAGAAAGAAGAAGAAATGAAGGAAGTAAGAAGAAGGTTCACGTGGAGAAATTTGAAAAAAATCAGCTTACCATATGCGACATGATCGTCCCACTCAAATGACCCTCGAGGTCGGAGAGTCGCCTTATCTCGCTGCTAGGCCTGCTCCTCTTCATAACGCGGGAAGACTCTCCTTCCATCCTGAAATCTCTAGATTCTCCTCTCTTTCCTCTCCCGAGCTTCCAAAACCCACCTTGATGCTTTTGAATGAACTAGCCTAAGGGGAGTTCTTATAGGAAGGGTAGGGCGCTACAGGACGGAACATGTCACATCAGCGGTCAATGTCAGGATTTTGGCTAGATCTCTTTTCCATTGTGGTGCGATTCTGTTACGATTCTGTTACTTTCTGATGTTATTAATCCATGCTGGCCTGTGCAGGTTTTACTAATGGACGTCTTTGTCCTATCTCCTGTCCCACCTTTCAATGGTTGGTCCCATCATGTCATGCATCGTAGTATATGATACCTACGCTACTAGAACATGTCAAGGACCTTGCGGCCCGAACAAATCTGGGATTTGAGTTCCCCTTCAACAAAAATAGTGATGATCCCGGAAGAATTTGGGTTGTACGGATAGGCCGTTAACTTGTGGTAGCATAGGGACGATGGTTCCATTCAGTGAGTTGGTGCGCGGATAAACGGGCCCCAGCCCAGCGTCGGCTCACCGGATCGGTATCCTGACCCATTCTTAACAAGTTGACAATATTATCCTTGGCTATTTTTTATTTTAGTTTATTTTAAAATTTTCTTTAAGCCCAGCATGCATTCATATAGGACTTTGATTTATTGCGGAAGATCATTCAAGTGATTCGATTGCGAAAGCCGCTGTGCTTCAATTCTTACAAATATGAGATATTCCACTCCGAATGAAATACTGAGTTTCCTTGAAACGGCCCTACGTTGCTCTTCCAAAGGAGACCCTTGTTTGGACAGACTCTCAGATATTTCTTTACTTTTTACCTTGTTTGACCCACCTTGGCCGCAGCACTTCCACATCGGTTAGTAACCGCTCACCAAAGGTGAAACCTGCGGGTTTACGACCCAGGTACTTCCACACCGAGAAGTTGGTCGCCTTTATTTTCGTGCCTGAGTGCACATCTCACCCTCCCTTATTTGATCCCTGTTCGAGCAACCGTCAAAATTTGAAAGACCTTCCTCAAGGCCACCTCACTAAAACTATAGGAAAAATTCCAAACAGTACGTCAAAAGCGCGTCTCATCACACCTTGGCATCAACTTATCAGTCCACTCCCGCTCCATTGCATTACGCGTCACTCCCTTGCAAAGCAGACGCCAAGGCGGGGTAGCTGTAGACACACTATTCCTGACGTCTCCTGAGAAAGTCTCATATCACTATACAACGCCCCGCGACGGCTTACGCGTTTTGAATCACTTGAGTGCTTCCTTTTCTTGAGTCTTCTTCCGCCCTTTTCTGCATTCGGAATCGTCTCGTCACGGCATTCGGACGGCATCAACACCAGTCAGACGCATCAGGAGGTTCCGGAACCAAGAAGGGTGTCTGCTGGGCAGCCGCCAACACCTTGTCCGAGGATCCGGGTGGGTCTTTTTGGGGGCGTCCAGGCCCCTGGATGTCCCCATTCTTTTAATTTATTTTCAAATAAACCAAAAGCCAAATAAAAATAATATATTAATGGAGGCGTCCAGGCCCATGGACGCCTCCATAAAAATAAAAATAAAAAACGTAAAATGCAACTTTGGCATAGAAAAACAAAACAAAAACAAAAATATATTTTATTGGAGGCGTCCAGGACCCTGGACGCCTCCATCAACTCCCTCACGGGCGCCGCCCACCGAACGACGGTTTATCGTGTGTGAAAAAATCTAAATTATGGAGACGTCCAGCCAGCTGGACGCGCCCATTTCTGAATCACGGGTCGCCGCTATAAAACCACGCGTTGTGCCAAACCGCGTGCGTCTTTCGGTGGAGTTCGGTGGATGTTATAGAGGCGTCCGGGAAACTGGATGCCCCCAAGAAAATATTCAAAAAAAATGAATAAAAATAGATTAAAATATTAGTTCGGCCCTGATGGAGGTGTCCAGGGTCCTGGACGCCTCCACCCTCCGGAGCCCTATAAATAGAGGCCCACCCCCTCAGTTCTAGAGGAGCTTCTAAGAGATCCGATAGGCTGCCGGAGCCCAGAGGCTATCGGAGTCATTTCTAACCCGTGGGGTCTTTTGTAGGTGGAGGTTCTGCCGGCTTCTTGGGTGCCCACGCTAGTGAGAGGAAGGTCGTCTTCATCCACCGCGCTTCCACGTCGTCCCTACGCTGCCGGAACTCCGCCGGATCTCACCCTCGGCTCCTCCAATAAGCCTTTTCTTCCCCTTTTTCTCCATAGTTCTTTACATTCATCATACTGCATCCTCTATCTCCCTACATAAGGGCGCCGTCTCTTGCATACTTCTTGCATTCATCATCTCATTTTCCTCCTACTCGAGTCTGAGAGGGGTTTAAAAGACAACACCAACCAGGTGTGTGTCTTGCCATCATTTCGTTATTTTTATCGCAAGGATTTGAATACTACACCTTCATCTTTCTAATCCACTCGTTACTTGTTTGTCGTTATTTTGCAAGGGTACCCAAGGAAAGCCCTCTCCGTCGGCCGGCCGAAGGGGGAGGAAGAAGCAACCCGCCATCTCCCGCTCTTGAGGTAGGCGCGATCACTTTCTTTATTTTGGAGTCTTTTGGCCCCTGGCGATCACATCTTATTTTTGAGGCCGCGGCGAGTCACTTCCCCAATGGCCGTTTAAATTCCCGTTCTTACATTCTCTTTATATTCTGTTATATTCTGCTCATATTCTCGAGGCCGCGGCGAGTCACTTCCCCAATGGCCGTTTAAATTCCCGTTCTTATATGTTATATTCTTATCTATTCATATTCTCGAGGCCGCGGTGAGTCACTTCCCCAATGGCCGTTTAAATTCTCATTCTTATATATTATATTCTTATCTATTCATATTCTCGAGGCCGCGGCGAGTCACTTCCCCAATGGCCGTTTAAATTCCCGCTCTTTATATTCTCCTTATATTCTGTTATATTCTTATCTGCTCATATTCTCGAGGCCGCGGCGAGTCACTTCTCCAATGGCCGTTTCAATTCTGGCTATTTAATTTCTGTACCATTCCCGTCCCCCCGAGGCCGCTGCGAGTCACTTTCTGCTATGGCCGTTTAACCCCCATATCTTGCTATATTACATTTGTCCCGCTCGCCCCGCCGGAGTAATCTCCCGTGGTGGCCCCTTCTCTCTTCTCTTATTTCTGTGTTGCAGCAAAAAAATAGGAGCCCACGCGCTCCGCATCTTCTTCGCTCCCCGAACCGCGTGACGTCGCTCACATATCATTGTGTGCTTGTTTGTGTTGTTTGCATTGTTTCCAAGGTGTTCCGTTGCATGTGGAGTTGCTTCCGATCTCTAGAATCATCACCTAGGGGCAATTTCTTTTATACCTTCTATTCCAATCCTCTATTTTAATCCACCATGACCTCTTTTGATCTTCCCCGTTCCCAGGAGGAGTCTCTTCCTCAGGGGCTTCTAGAAGACCCCTCTCGGGTCATCTCTTTCTAACCCGGAGAAGGGTCCACCCCTCCTCCGTCTTCCCTCTCTATAGAGGGCGTGCATCCCACCAACCCCCTCTCTTCCATCAATTCTGCCAATCACGTCCTCCAAATGATGCCCAGTTGGATCCAGCCTAACTTCAGGCTGTCTATTAGGCCTTGCAGGGGTCCAATGCCCCATCTCCCATGGTTACTCAAGGTTTGTCCAATGCTTCCATTCCTCAGCCTAGAATTGATGGTCCCGTTGTTCAGCCCATTCCGATTGATCTCACTCCGGTTCGGCCTCGGACCATTCAAATTTCTAGCCTAGAAACGGGCCAGTCTTCTGGTTCGGCCCAACAAACTCTTGACAAAGGGAAGACCATCCTCCCTTCTTCTATCCAGGTAGATTCTTACCGGGCTATTCCATCAATACCGCAAGTTCTTGTTGGGCCATCTGATTTCATGCGCCCTCAGTAAGTGGCGGCCCAAGTCCACGCTAATTTGGGTCATCCTTCGACCCAATATCCTTCTTATAGGCCTCCTCTTACTCCTTCGGTTTATCCTTCGGCTCCTCGCTTTGAGCCCACTCCTCTTGCTTTACCTGCACCATCTAGGGAACAAGAGCTTCTTGATAAATGGGCCTCCATGCAACAACAACTTGACTTCTTTCAGAAGCGGGTTGGCCCACAATCACTAGCAGATGTTCCAGTCCCTAGTTTCAAGAACATCTTGTTCCCACCACAATCTGAGCTCCCCACTTACCATAAATATGACGGGAACAGTAATCCCTTCATTCATGTGAGGGACTTTATGTATGAATCGGCGCAATTCCAATATGATGATCGCCTTATGGCGTATTTATTCCGCCGATCACTAGATGGAGTTGCTTTGGAGTGGTTCTATGCTTTACTGCTCGAGGATGCCGAGAGTTTCAAGGTGGTGAAATAAAAGTATATTCAAAGGTTTCAAGACCGAGTTGGCCCGGAATATTCTTTCACGGACCTAGTGGGCGAGAAGATGAAAGCTGATGAAGATTTTGCCACCTATGCTGACAGGTTGAGACAGATGGCCGCTCGCGTGCTGGGTCACCTTCCGGAGGAAGTGAAAGTTAAGTTGCTCATATCAAATGCTACCCCAACATTTTGCAACATTCTAGCTATGAATGACATATCAAACATGCACCAACTGTATAGTCGGGCGCATTTTATTCAAACTCAATTCAAAGACTCCCCAATCCACTCACTTTTCATATCCCAAAAGCCCAAATATCACAAAAAACCTCAAGGGCCTGTCACCGAGGGAGTCCAAACCAATGAGCAGGTGCAAGCCGTTGCATTCCCCTTCCAATCCGTGCGATTTCGCTTCCCACAAAATCCCCACAATCCCCAGTTTTCCATGCCACAAAACACCCAACCCGCTTTCTCCGCGCCACAAAACACCCAACCCGCTTTCTCCGCTCCACAAACCCCTCACCCTACTTTCTCCGCTCCACAACAACCCCCGCAACCTCCGCAATACCATAATGTCCCTTCACCCAATGGCTACACCAACAACAATAAGCGCCTGGGTCCGAAGAGAGCCCAATATCCTCCCTTGCCCGAGTCCCTCACGGACATATTCTCGGCTCTCATGTCTATTAATGCCATCCAACTTCTTCCGGAACGGCCTAACTGGAACCCGGCCGTTGATCAGTCAAAATATTGCATATTCCACCGACAGCCTGGCCATACAATTGAAGGATGTTTTCAATTCAGGGATTTGGTATACGACTTGCATGATGGGCAGCGTATAGATTGGGCTGAGATGCACAAGGCCATCGTTGAAATTAAGAAGAAGAGAAGGCAGCCGCAGAGCTAGCAAGTGCAGCAGTAACAAGCACCGCCACCACAGCAGCCGCCGCCACAGCAACAGCAACAGCCTGCTCAAGACTTGAGGATCCATCAGAACCCCATGCCGAACCATCCTCCCGCTCCACAACCACAATCGCCGGCACCGGCCCAAGTCAACCTCGTCCAACCCCCAGCTCCCGATGCCAGGTGGTCTTATGATGATGATGCATCAGTACAACGGCTCATGGCCCTTTACCACAACCACCGTAGCCCTACTCCCTCCGTCATCCTCCCACCTAACCAACCAATCCCACCATCCTCCGCATCCACCAAACCCCTCATCCTACTATCCGCATTCCCTATAAACCCGTCTACCCCCATTTCACCACCGTCTACCTTTGTCACCACCGCACCACTAGCCAACTATTCATCCATCATCCTCCCTCCAACTACCTCTACTCCATCACCGACACCCGTACCAATCATCACTCCGCCTTCATCAAACCCCTCGCCTATCATCTCCACCACGCCTTCCCCCGCGCCACTCATTCGCCCCATCGGGCCAATTAAGCCACTTATTTTGAGCCCATCCCAAGCCGTGCCGGCCCATAGCCTTGCCCTTCGGAGCAGGCGTTTTTTCAACAAGAACTATCCTTCCACCGGGGCACCAGCACCTAATCCCCAGTCTTCTCAGTCGGATGTTGATCAGGAGGAGGCAGATCCGCTGTCGGGGACACAATATGATCTATTACATCATCTGGACAGGGTACCCGCCAAGATCTCCATGCTGGAGTTGCTAAAGAGATCCACCCTTCATCAAGATGTGCTCAGAAATTTTCTACAGAAGGTAATTGTTAATTAAGACATGGCAGTGGATAGCCTGTCGACAACTCTGGCTACAATCTCAAAGGGGCCGGCAATCACTTTTGCTAAAACAGAACTAGCGCCCCCGGAAGACCGACAAATGCCGCTATGCATTTCCATAACTCTAAACAAAGTCAGCATAGATGTGGCGCTTGTAGACACAGGGGCATCCATCAATGTCTGCCTGCTCAGCACATTAAGAGCATGCAATTTATCAGAAGATTTGTTAAGGCCGACCCCGACAACTATAGCAGCATATGACAATTCTCAAAGGGCATGTCACGGGATGGTCACTATTCAGGCTGAGCTTGCGCCTCTCACTATGCCAGTTGAATTCTATGTGCTAGACATCGACCCTATGTTCAAGGCTATTTTGGGTCGTCCGTGGATCAACAACCTCAACGCCATACCCTCCACTGCCCACCAATGTCTCAAATTCCCTTTTTAAGGAAGGGTGGTTAAGGTGAAAAGCATGTCCACAGTCCAGTCTGTGAAAGCCGTGACAGAGAAGATTCTACCCACATTATGGCCTAGCACGCGGCCAGTTATTTCTGTGCTATATCTAGACTTCCCATGGGCATATGCACCACGCAAGCCCGTCTCTGCAGTAGTGAATATCAAAGAGAAGCCCCAGATCCGAGATTCCAAGGGCTGGGACATTATATTAAAGTTGGGTTATCAGCCGGGGAGAGGCCTCGGCGCACAACTACAAGGGCGGACCAAGCTGGTCCCTAAAGAAAGAAAAATGAATAGAAGGGGCCTCGACTATCGGGAGTCTCCATTTTCAATTCTGGGCGATTCTGGGCTCTTCACCTGGGATTACCGCCAGCATTTTGTTAAAGGTCCTCTCCAGCTCGGCACCTTGAAAGCGCAGCCGAATCAGCCCAAGAAAGAAGAAGATACGGCTCAGGTATTTGCCAGCCCACCATTGCTTCCAAAGGGGCCAGTTGATGACATGGTCGATTATCGCCAGGCTTTTGAAAGGCTATTTTATGAAGAAGAAAGTCAAGAGGTACGGCTTGTGCAGTTTGAGCCGAAGAAATCAGCTTACCGTCCACGGGAAAAGGGGAGCTCGCCCATTGTCTTTACTTGGTCTCCCTCCCGTCTTATGTCTCTCTTCCAACAGCTGGAATCTATACCCCGTTCACCTCCAATCATGATTGATCCATTTTTCACGGAACTACCATCCGAGGTATTATTTGTGCCATGTGCATGTGGGCAATGCCCACCTATTGATCTCTCCACAATGTGGTCCTCTTCATTCGATCTCTCCAATATGTGGTTCTCCTCTTCTAATCCTTTCTTTGATGTTCTTTTCCCCTCTCTCTTCCTCCGTTAACTTCCTCCTCCTCCACCTTCCTCTCCCTCTTGCTACATAATCTCCACTTACTCTCTTCAAAAAAATGTCAAATTTGAAATGGAGATTTCAGTGGAAGATTACGCTATCCTCTCTCCATCCTCCTCCCAGGGGCATGAGGTCCTTACTGCTTCCTTCCCATTAGATTTCCTTTCTCCTAGGTTATATGTAGGGTCCATCGAGTCTAGAGAAGTTAGGTCTAGAGAAGTAGGGTCTTGTTCTAGGTCATCCAACCCTTCCTCACTTGAGCCGCGCCCGCTTGCGCGTCATTCCAAATCCGTTCCTGATAGGTTCTTGGAGGATCTAGCTCAACGATGTCATGCTCTTCTGAAGTGCCTGGAGTTTATTGCTACGGCGATTGTGATAGAAGAAGATGAGGAGCAAGAAGGGGTGTGGAGTGATGACGGACTAGGTGTTTATGAAATCATGGATGAGAAAGACCCGGTTGGTGATGAGGACAGCAACGTAGATGACACCGCCGATCTATATGCGCAAGGATTAAAGAGATTTGATGAGCTATCGTCGGTGGTGGATGAACCTACAAAGGAAATAAATCTGGGAACTGAAGAAGACCCCAGGCCCATCATTATTGCCGCTAATCTCCCTCCAGAAGTAGAAGAATATTTAATCATGATTCTAAGGGAGTATAGCGATTCTTTCGCTTGGTCTTACAAGGACATGCCGGGTCTTGACCCCTCTTTAGTGGAACATCTACTCGTGCTTAAACTAGGGGCAACACCCGTAAAACAAAGATCAAGAAGATTTCACCCCCACATGGCCTTAAAGATTAAGGAAGAGGCCGATAAATTGTACAAGGCCAAGTTTATCAGAGTTGTATTATATCCTCAGTGGGTGGCAAACATAGTCCCTGTTATCAAGAAGGATGGAAAGGTGCATATTTACATTGATTTCAGGGATCTTAATAAAGCATGTCCCAAATATGATGTTTCGCTGCCTCACATAGATGTTTTGGTGGACAACACCGCCGGGTATGAAGCATTGTCATTCATGGATGGTTATTCAGGATATAACCAAATCCGTCTCGCTCCCGAAGATCAAGAGAAAACCTCCTTCACCATGCCCTAGGACACGTATTGCTATGTGGTTATGCCGTTTGGATTAAAGAACGTGGGTGCCACTTATCAAAGGGCGATGATGGCCATATTCCATGACATGATGCACATCTATATGGAAGCCTACGTGGATCATATTTTGGTGAAGTCAAGAACTAAAGAGGAACACCCTTCTATTTTGGCTAAGGTTCTCCAGAGAGCTAGAGAGTACCAATTAAAAATGAATCCAAAGAAATATGTTTTTGGAGTCTCTTCAAGGAAGTTGTTAGGCTTCGAAGTCAGCAAATGGGGGATTCAGATCGATCCTAATAAAGGAAAGGCCGTCATGGACATGCCTCCGCCTAAGAATATCATGGAACTTCGAGGATTGATTGGTCGATTCTAATTCATTAGAAGATTCATATCCCAACATTCTCAGAGGTGCCGTGTGGCGACCCGGATCCCGGATACCAGGTATATCCGGTAGGACTACCGAATACACATGATACCACATGGAACCCGCGAGGCCTCCCAAGAGCGGTAAAGCTCCGAAGGGAAAAAGGCATGTGTAGAGTACATTGAAGCCACAGAGATAGAAAAGTAAGCAATTAAATTTCATTAGATCGGTTTGCTAAAGTAGTAGAAATAAAATTACTTTTTTATTAACAGTTTCAATTTAATAATTATACCAGAGTCCAGTCCAAGAAATTAAAGACAAGTACAGGCCACAGGAAAAGAACGTACACTGAGGTCGGGGGAAACCTGACGCAGGTACCGCTGGCAGCTACGAACACGCCACGCCAGGAACCACGAACAGAGACGACGCCCACCTAAAAAGTAGGGGTGAGTCTCCAAATAGAGGCTCAGTAGGGGTCACGCAAATCCCCACTGAAAAACACGCGGAAAACAGAACGGAAGCAATAGCAGAAACAGCAGGTGTAGCAAAGCAGGAAAAGCTACACTACTAAGCTGTAAAACTACTCTAGAAGTAGTAAAGAACAGACGGGGAGTAGGAGTAGGGAACAAGCAGGAGAGGGGGAGAATCCGCGCCAGACAAGCGGCTACCGAACTAACCTCGACACCCCAAACTACTCCAGGCAGCGACGGAAGGGCGACTCTTAACTGACAAAGTCAGAAGTTACCGATCTGCCGACACGACGCCAGGTCTAAGACAAAGACCTGCAAGGACAGACAAAAGTCTAGAAAAGATCTAGATAGATGACAGAAAAACACGATGGCACACACGACTAGAACGTCGTGCACACAACGCCACACAGACCTCGAGTAGGGCAACGAGAGGGCTAACTCAGAAAGGTCACGACGCACAAGAAACGCCGAGAGTCACGTGTCACGTGACGGAAGTACCTCCTCACCAGAAGAACAACCAACTGCGTCCACTGACATCTTATGCTGCGCCACAAGTGTCTCGCCTATGGTACCGCTGAAACCATGGCAGAGTCGCAGGCACGCGCTAAACCAAATAGGAACAACAGCAACGACAGAACAAGAGGACAAGTAACTAGTCCGGGTCACGCCCGTCGACATAAGTCCTCAGTCCCTGAAAATGTGTGTACACACTGGCTCTAGCCTAAGCCAGGTTCTCTAGCTAGTTTTCTCCCTCGGTAGGACGCTACCGCTATCTGGGAGCTCACGGAACTAACTTACAAACCGTAAACACCCCTCCGCCATCCGCTAGCGGGTCAGCAACTCAAAGGCCTTAGGGCTACAACAAGCGGAGGCTCACATGACACAGAGACTCAAAACATGAGTGCTGAAGTACAGGCAGGCAAGAACGCCCCACGCCACGTACTTCGAGGCACCAATGGCAGCACAACCACTGCCGACAAACTCAGGACAAGGCAACTAGACCTACCACGTAACGATCCTTGAGTCGAATGACTCAAAGGCAAGATCGTCACAGACAGCGGGACGAGCAGCCAATCGATCTAACCCTAAGCCAGAGAAAATGACACTCTGCAGGAATCGACTCACGGAGACCTGAGGGAACACCAAGAACCCTCAGCACACCTGGACACACGAACCAAGGTAACACAGAACCTCGAGGCATCCAGAACCAAAGTCTCGAACTGGACAGAACCATCGAGACACACACACGGTTACCCGTCAACCACTAGGCCACACCGGGTTGACCGGAAGAAGACAACAACAACTCTAAAGTAGGAAAAGAATCCTACCTCAAGCAAGAAAACTCCTGGCTACCTTACAACGTAGTCTTAGCCCTCAAAGGATGTCAGGAGACATCCACGAGAAAACGGGCAGGCCACAAGGTCAAGCCAAGACAAGTAGAAACCGAAACTACGGAAATCGGAGCACAATGACTGTAACGCACCACCCTTAGACCGTTACACGAATGTGATGGTCTAACTCTAGCCGTTACACTCCAACTGTGGCGGTCTAATGCAGATGCGCTACAGCAACGTGACGGTTGGAGGAAGAGCCGTCACACACACACCGCCCTAACCAACATCTAAAACACACAAGGCACGTAACGGCCTACACCAGGTGCGTTACACCGCTCTCAAGCGCCCGACCCGGGCCGTCAGGGCCAATAGACCTCAAGCTTAAAACGACAACTCGAACCACGTAACGCACTAGACCAAGCGCGTTATACAGCCTAACGCAGCAAAGTAGGCGCGTCAGGGCCAACTGGCTCAAGTCAAGTAACCACTGGCCGAAAGGCACGTAAGGGTCCATCACGAACGCGTTACACAAGCCTGACGCATGGGGGCGTGGCCGTTAGAGCCAACGACACAACCACCCAACTCGGCCAAAACAGCGCGTAACGGCCTGGGCAGGCATGTTACAACGCTGTAACGCACGGGGACACTGCCGTTAGACGAACCGACTCAAACGGTCAAAATCGATCAAACTGAACATAACGACTTGGGGCAGGCACGTTACACAAGCCTGACGCACAAGGGCAGGCGCGTCAGGGGAACCGACTTACCCAAAACATAAAACAACAAAATAAGCGTGACGCATCAACCCGGACGCGTCAGAGAGCTGTGATGCGCCTCCCTTGGGCCGTCACACTCCCACAGCCACGAAAACTAAAAACACCCAGACGCTGTGATGGTCTGTCGTAGGGCCGTCAGGGACTGTGACGGTCCCTGGAACGACCGCTACACCGGTCACGGCGGGAAAATAGTGGAAACGCCAAATCGGGCCATTCCACGCCCCATTCACGCCGAAGCGCAGGGGAAACAAAGGCACGCGATGGAAAATAACACTAGAAGGCTAAAAAGCCCACATGCAAGCACTAAAATGAGAGATCGGGGCGATTCCAACGAATCGACCCTAAACGAGTCAACGATGTTCCCGGGCTCCTACCAGCCTCAAATGACCACCGATCAACACGAAACTAACATGAATGGGATCCAGACATCCTAGCGGTCAATTTGATACTAACTACGCCGTAAATGGTTTCCATTTTCCGGCGAACCCTACTAAACCCGAAAATCATGGTTTAGGCAAAACAAGCCCAAACTCAGCCGTTTCCACGCCGAACGATGTGCAATGGCAGGGAAAACGAGCAGAAAGAAGTGAGGATCCGTCACCCTACCTCCACCGAAGAAACCACGCCCCGAGGGGACTAAACCACGCCGAAATCTCCAAAACCACGAACGACGCCATCTCAGAATCCACCGAGGGATCGCGCCATCCCACGCTCCATTCGCCACCCTAGACCGCATCCCGATCACTCCATCGCGTCCCCGCCTTGGCCAGCTCCGCAACGGTATGCGCCCCGCGCCGAATGGCCCACAGACGAGAGAGAACGAGAGAGGGAAAGAGAGGGTGAGAAAGGGAGGAGAGAGGGAGATCGTGCGAGAGTGGGGGAGAGAGAGAGGGATATAAAAAATAGAAATTAGAAATTATTCTAATTTCTGAAAATCGATAATTGTGCCGAAAATGTAATAATTCAGAAAAATATGTAAAAATAGTCAAAATGACCGGCTCGGAGAGTATATCACAGCTGTAGTGTTCACGAGTCGATGAATTGAGAAATAAACTCACCGTAGGGTTCCACAACTAGTACGAGAGAAAAATCCACACGGCTCGTAAAACTCAACTCGAAAGCCACCAAAGCGATCCGAAACTCACCAAAAAGGATCCAAAAGACCCAATAAAGATCCAACAAAGATCCACTAAGGATCCGGGGTATTACATCCTCCCCTCCTTTAAGAAATTTCACCCTCGAAATTTAAGGACTAGCAAAGGAGAAGCAAGGGAAGAACAACCCAAACATCGGCAACGCACATCACGCATCAGCCAACAACAATGCCGGAAGCACGGCAATACAGATCTCGAAAAACACGGCTCAGAGGACATCGTCAGATCATAATTACGGGCACACGCTCTGGATCTCAAGGCAACAATCCACAAAAGGGCACGGTACCCAAGTGAGCACAATCCTGACACCTCCGAAACAGGGCAACATCGTTTACGTCTCACCAGAAATGTAGACACGACTGCCACGACAACAAACAATCGATACCGAGAAACACAACAACAGCACGACAAGCAGCAGCTTACACGGGGAGACACAGTCCTCTCAGCTGACAGCTCGACCACATCATCGGCTCCAGTGCCAAAGGTGACAAAGAACACCTGGCACACAGGATGCCAACGACAATAGCATCGGACCACAAACACAATCAAGTCAGCACTCACTCAGATATTATGTCCGATCAAGTCGCAAGCTTACTCTACCAGAGAAAGGGAGTACAGCAAGCTAACTGACAAGGTCACGGTCCAAGACAGAGACACAAAATCATAGAGAAACAGCGATCAAACGATAAAAACAACACTTGCAGGATTCTGGCTCCGTACAGAACACAGAACCATGGAACACAACTGCAAGCAGGATCACATCAAGGCATAAGAACAGCTAAACACACGACCACAAAGGATGGGTCACGCATCAGACTGCTCACTAAGAAAGGACCCACGACAACGAGAAACAACAATATCTGGGAACGCACCACAAGGACCATGATCACGCCTCGAGAGCACAACACCCAAGAGAAGGAATGCGGAACGGAGGGTACTCAATCAGCAAGGAATGCCGATAGATTCCCCAATATTCACAAATGACAATGCTGGCACCAGAAAAGACCTCGGTATCCGCCTCTCAGCACACACTCAGTGCCATCGCAACTCCTAAAAATCACAACGTAACACGCCAAGAGTACCGACCTGGGAATAACCGATCACAAGAAGCCTAAGCGTAAAGAAGAGGAGTACCAGCTTCAGCACAAGGCACAAGGAAAAAGCTAGTCTCAGCTTACCTTCACGTCCTGAAAATGGTAAATGAGCCTTCACAACACATCGGCCGCTGGACACGGCATGACAAACACGGTGCACAACAGCTTTTAACACCATAATAGAGTCCAAAGCTAAGCAGCCGTACAACAAAGAGCAGATCAAGCTCAGAATAAACATTATCTGCACTTAAGTAGACACAGGACAAAAGCATCGCCAAGATAGTAATTCCAAGGCAAACCTCGAAAAGATTCCACCAGAAGGGACAAGAAGCAATTAGCTCAACCATGAAAGCTCACCAGGAAGGGAAAATCCTAACTTGCCTGAGCAACTTCTCAACCACGGAATCAAATCGAGCACTTCAACAGAAGCGAGACACATCATGAGCTGAACAGACTCAAGCCGGGACGACCAAAACAACGTGAGAACGTGTACGGTCATCAAACCAAGGCCAAAGGTCAATAGCAACCTGAACAACACACGAAGAAAACAACGCGACAAATCATCGCAACACCTAAGCCAGCAAAAGCCTGTATTGGACTTTAAGGACTCTAGATACTGCAATATCTCGGATTCCCATGTACTTCACACAATAATGCTCTGATAGCTCAGAAAAGAACTCCGAACATCTCAGAATACTACTCTGATACAACCTGTGGCGACCCAGATCCCGGATACCAGGTATACCCGGTAGGACTACCGAATACACGTGATACCACATGGAACCCGCGAGGCCTCCCAAGAGCGGTAAAGCTCCGAAGGGAAAAAGGCATGTGTAGAGTACATTGAAGCCACATAGATAGAACAGTAAGCAATTAAATTTCATTAGATCGATTTGCTAAAGTAGCAGAAATAAAATTACTTTTTTATTAACACTTTCAATTTAACAATTATACCAGAGTCCAGTCCAGGAAATTAAAGACAAGTACAGGCCACAGGAAAAGAACGTACACTGAGGTCGGGGGAAATCCGACGCAGGTACCGCTGGCAGCTACGAACACGCCACACCAGGAACCACGAACAGAGACAACGCTCACCTGAAAAGTAGGGGTGAGTCTCCAAACAGAGGCTCAGTAGGGGTCACGTGAATCCCCACTGAAAAACACGCAGAAAATAGAACGGAAGCAAAAGCAGAAACATCAGGTGTAGCAAAGCAGGAAAAGTTACACTACTAAGCTGTAAAACTACTCTAGAAGCAGTAAAGAACAGACGGAGAGTAGGAGTAGGGAACAAGCAGGAAAGGGGGAGAATCCGTGCCAGACAAGCGGCTGCCGAACTAACCTCGACACCCCAAACTACTCCAGGCAGCGACGGAAGGGTGACTCTGAACTGACAAAGTCAGGAGTGGTGCGGACACCAGGGCGATCAAGTGACACGTCGGCGAACCGACGGTGCCATACGCGGAGCACCAAGTGGACTACATCGACTTCTCTTCAAAATGGGGACAATTTAGCTTGAATTTGGACCTTTTTTGCATTGAAATTGGGCTTGTAATGGTTATTGTATTTGTAATTTGCTAATGGGCTGGTTGTAAGGCTCCTAAAGTGCCAAGTGGTTAAAGCCCCTTAAGCATTCCTTAAGAAGGAATGGCCTTGGTCCATTTATAATGGATCCATAAGCCATATGGGCTTCATTCCTACATGGGCTATCTAGATTGGGTTATCTAGAGTGGGCTCTCTTCATTCATGGGCTTTCAAGGGTGGAATGGCCTTAAGCCATATTGGTTGGGTGGGCTTGGTTAAGCCATGGCCAAATTTGGCCCATTCAAGGCCCAAGAAGGGGGCGCCCCCTCTTTTGGCTTATTAAGCTAGGAATTGTGTTTATTTATGTTTCTTCCACCTCCATTTATCACATGGAGTATTAGATGGCTGCTGGTCAAGTTCCAATGGCTGCCACCTACCTTCTTACCTTTGAATTTCAAAGGGTAGGTGAGCCACCATGTCCCCTTGTCACCTTCTCCATTTCCCTTTCACCCATGTCATATTCCATGCGCATTCCCCCTCCCCCTTCTTGCATCTTGCGCAAGTCCCCTCCCCCCCTACCCCTTGCATTTCCCTATATAAGGGCATATATAGTGTTTATGTAGAAGTGAATGAAGTTTTGTGGAAAGAAAAGTTCATTAGAGAGTGATTCCCTTAGTGTGTTCTTGGGTGTTACTCTCATTGTGCTGTCCTGTGACTGGACAGAACTAGGTCGTGTGAATCGACCATGTATCCCTCCCTTCCTCTTATCTTCTCCTTCCACAAAAATTCTCTGTGATACCTCTGCAAGTTATCAAACTTTCAGCTCTGGTCTCGCATCGATCGGAGTTTGTGAGCAATGGTGGCGATTTTTCTCGTGGAGGCACGCAGATCAGTTCCTAATTGCTGCCCAGATCTGAAGATGACTGTGTTTTAATTCCTGGAGCCCAACCCCGATGCCATCTAAAGTTGGTTCCTGAAGAGAGATCTTAGTATTTCAAGTCTTCTTCACGTTGCCACTGATCTCGCCTCGATCTGATCAATGTTCTGTCCGTGGCGGCGATTCTCGTGAGATCTCGCAAGAAATCTGAGCAGATCCGGTTCAGACCCAGCACCAACTTCCCGAGCCTGCCCCGCCTCATCCAGTTGAGATCTGTGTGAGATCTTCAAAGATCTTCTTCCTCTTGACGTCGCCTACCATCTCCCACAAAGAACGCCCCGATCCGACATCGGCAGCCATTATTTCCTCATTTTACCGTGTCGCTGTGCAGTTCTGTGAGAACAAAACTAGAACCTGTGAAGATTCATCACTGCTCCCAGATCTGAAGGCATCTGATTGCGCCCTTCGGAGTGAAGAAACTACATCCATTCGCCGACATTCTCCAATAAACGGCGCTCCGATTGGGCATCGGATCTGGTCGTACCAGCCTCCGCAAGTTCGCTGCGCAGGGTGACCAGCGCGGGCAGAACCGGGTCGAATTTCCGTCGGCGTACCCGAGCGGCTCCGGCACGCGTTCCTCGCCTCCTGCGAGTGTGGCCCGTCAACCCTGGTTCCAGCAACCCCAAAGTTATTGATTTTAGCCCGATACCTCCCTGTGTGGAGTGGGCTAAGCTTCTGAAATTGTAAAATTTAATTCAATTGTGTATCGGGGTTGTTCGGAAATCGGCCGGGGTGTCTTCCCCACGCCTTGTCGTGGAGGTACGCGATTCGTTCCCCACTCACATTGCTGTTTAGTATGCTTTCTATATTGCTGCGTTTGTGAGAATAGGGCCGATAGCTAGTTCAAATTCACCGCGTTTGTGAGTTGTGAGCGCCCGTTCGATAGCTCCAATTGAGCATCGGGCGCGAATTAGCACCCTAGACGACGGTGGTTTCTTAATCGCCGCGATCCCCATGTTTCCCTCGCAACGGACGATCGTCGGGCTCAAGAGAGTCGCTGTTGAGAGACGTCTCCACCCGGAGAATACCACGGTGGTCAGCCGCCCGGCTTGCCTTAGTGTTCTAGTGCTGGCCGCACAACGAGTCGGTCGTACATCTTAGCTCGAGTCGGTCATCCGTCCCGCATCAAGGAGTTACCGATCTGCCGACACGACGCCAGGTCTAAGACAGATCTGCAAGGACAGACAAAAGTCTAGAAAAAATCTAGACAGACTACGGACAAACACGATGGCACACACGACTAGAACGTCATGCACACAACGCCATACAGACCTCGAGTAGGGCCACAAGAGGGCTAACTCGGAAAGGTCACGACGCACAAGAAACGCCGAGAGTCACGTGTCACGTGACGGAAGCACCTCCTCACCAGAAGAACAGCTAGCTGCATCCACTGACGTCTTATGCTGCGCCACAAGTGTCTCGCCTACGGTACCGCTGAAACCACGGCAGAGTCGCAGACACGCGCTGAACCAAATAGGAACAACAGCAACGATAGAACAAGAGGACAAGTAACTAGTCAGGGTCACGCCCGTCGGCGTAAGTCCTCAGTCCCTGACAACGTGTGCACACACTGGCTCTAGACTAAGCCAGGTTCTCTAGCTAGTTTTCTCCCTCGGTAGGATGCTACCGCTGGCTGGGAGCCCACGAAATTAGCTTACAAACTGTATCACGGGAAACACCCCTCGTCATCCGCTAGCGGGTCGGCAACTCAAAGGCCTTAGGGCTACAACAAGCGGAGGCTCACATTACACAGAGACTCAAAACATGAGTGCTGAAGTATAGGCAGGCAAAAACGCCCCATGCCACGTTCTTCGAGGCACCAATGGCAGCACAACCACTATCGACAAACTCAGGACAAGGCAACTAGACCTACCATGTAACGATCCTTGAGTCGAACGACTCAAAGGTAAGATCGTCAGAGACAGCGGGACAAGCCGCCAATCGGTCTAACCCTAAGCCAGAGGAAACGACACTCCGTAGGAATCGACTCACGGAGACCTGAGGGAACACCAAGAACCCTCAGCACACCTGGATACACAAACCAAAGTAACACAGTACCTCGAGGCATCCAGAACCAAAGTCTCGAACTGGACAGAACCGTCGAGACACGCACACGGTTACCCGTCAACCACTGGGCCACACCGGGTTGACCGGAACCAAACAACAACAACTCTAAAGTAGGAAAAGCATCATACCTCAAGCGAGAAAACTCTGGCTACTTACAACGTAGTCTTAGCCCTCATAGGATGTCAGGAGACATCCACGGGAAAACGGGCAGGCCACAAGGTCAATCCAAGACAAGTAGAAATCGAAACGATGGAAATCGAAGCACAAGGACTGTAATGCACCACCCTTAGACCGTTACACGAATGTGATGGTCTAACTCTAGCCGTTACACTCCAACTGTGGCGGTCTAATGCAGATGCGCTACAGTAACGTGACGTTCGGAGGAAGAGCCGTCACACACACACCGCCCTAACCAACATCTAAAACACACAAGGCACGTAACGGCCTACACCAGGTGCGTTACACCGCTCTGACGCGCCTGACCCGGGCCGTCAGGGCCAATAGACCTCAAGCTTAAAACGACAACTCTAACCACGTAACGCACTAGACCAGGCGCGTTACACAGCCTAACGCAGCAAAGCAGGCGCGTCAGGGCCAACTGGCTCAAGTCAAGTAACCACTGGCCGAAAGGCACGTAACGGTCCATCACGGACGCGTTACACAAGCCTGACGCATGGGGGCGTGGCCGTTAGAGCCAACGACACAACCACCCAACTCGGCCAAAAGAGCACGTAACGGCCTGGGGCAGGCACGTTACAACGCTGTAACGCACGGGGACACTACCGTTAGATGAACCGACTCAAACAGTCAAAATCGATCAAACTGAACGTAACGGCCTAGGGCAGGCGCGTTACACAAGCCTGACGCACAAGGGCAGGCGCGTCAGAGGAACCGACTTACCCAAAACATAAAATGACAAAATAAGCATGACACATTAACCCGGACGCGTTAGAGAGCTGTGACGCGCCTCCCTTGGGCCATCACACTCCCACAGCCACGAAAACTAAAATTGCCCAAACGCTGTGATGATCTGTCGTTGGGCCGTCAGGGACTGTGACGGTCCCTGGAACGACTGCTACACCGGTCACGGCAGGGAAAACATTGGAAATGCCAAATCGGGCCGTTCCACGCCCCATTCATGCCGAAGCGCAAGGGAAACAAAGGCACGAGATGGAAAACAACACTAGAAGGCTAAAAAGCCCACATGCAAGCACTAAAACGAGAGATCGGGGCGATTCCAACGAATCGACCCTAAACAAGTCAACGAGGTTCCCGGGCTCCTACCGGCCTCGAATGACCACCGATCAACACGAAACTAACATGAATGGGATCAGACATCCCAACGATCAATTTGATGGTAACTACGCCGCAAATGGTTGCCGTTTTCTGGCGAATCCTACTAAACCTGAAAATCACGGTTTAGGCAAAACAAGCCCAAACTCAGCCGTTTCCACGCCGAACGACGTGCAATGGCAGGGAAAATGAGCAGAAAGAAGTGAGGATCCGTCACCCTCCCTCCACCGAAGAAATCGCGCCCCGAGGGGACTAAACCACGCCGAAATCTCCAAAACTACGAACGACGCCATCTCAGAATCCACCGAGGGATCGCGCCATCCCACGCTCCATTCTCCGCCCTAGACCGCATCCCGATCACTCCATCGCGTCCCCGCCTTGGCCAGCTCCGCAACGGTGCGCGCCCCGCGCCGAATGGCCCACAGACGAGAGAGAACGAGAGAGGGAAAGAGAGGGTGAGAAAGGGAGGAGAGAGGGAGATCATGCGAGAGTGGGGGAGAGAGAGAGGGATATAAAAAATAGAAATTAGAAATTTTTCTAATTTTCAAAAATCTGATAATTGAGCCAAAAATGTAATAATTCTGAAAAATATGCAAAAATAGTCAAAACGACCGGCTCAGAGAGTACATCGCCGCTGTAGCGTTCACGAGTCGATGAATTGAGAAATAAACTCACTGTAGGGTTCCGCAACTAGTACGAGAGAAAAATCCACACGGCTCGTAAAACTCAACTCGGAAGCCACCAAAGCGATCCGAAACTCACCAAAAAGGATCCGAAAGACCCAATAAAGATCCAACAAAGATCCACTAAGGATCCGGGGTATTACATGCCGCCCTTTTTCTGAATTGCTAAAGGCGGGGGTCAAATTTGAATGGAATAAAGATTGTTAGAAGGCCTATGAGGAGTTAAAGGAATATTTGACCAATCCCCCGATTTTGCAACCTCCTGTCCCTGGGAAACCCCTGATCCTATACATTTCTGTCATCGAGGACTCCCTAGGGGCGGTATTAGCACAAGTAGATGATGAAGGCAAAGAGCGGGTAGCTTATTACCTCTCCAAGTTATTTAACCCAGAAGAGGCCAAATACACTGCCATGGAGAAGACTTGTGCTGCCTTAGTGTGGGTAGCTCAGAAACTGAAACACTATTTTCTAGCCCATCCAGTTAGGTTGATCTCTAGAATGGACCCGAATCACTATCTCTTAGAAAAGCCCGTCCTTTCTAGTAGGTTAGCTCGTTGGCAGAGCTTCCTCTCTCAATTTGATATCACATTCATTGTTCAGAAGGCAATCAAAGGATATGCCATCGCTAAGCATCTTGCTCATCTTCCTATCCCCTGCACAGACTCTATTAAGGATGATTTCCCTGATGAGCATCTCTCTGTTCTTACCCATCATCCCTTTTGGTCTCTGTACTTCGATGGTGCACTCAATTCTCAAGGCCGAGGGATAGGTGCTGTTCTGCACACTCCGGAAGGGGTGACGATTTCTTTTGCTTATCAGCTCTGTTTTCCTACTACCAACAACATCGCTGAGTATGAGGTTCTCCTGGCTGGATTGAAGCACGCCTACCTCTTGGGCGCACGTTACTTGAACGTCATAGGAGACTCTCAGCTCGTTCTGGGGCAGGTTCTGTCCACTTACTGCACCTGTGACCCGAAGCTCAAACCCTATCAGGATTTGGTCACTCTATTGGCTAGGCAATTCCGTAAATTGATCTACATCCACACTCCTCGATCTCAGAATACTCTCGTCGATGCACTGGCATCACTCGCTTCCTCTTTATCTTTCCCTCTCAGTCGAAGCACTGAGACTATTATTGTTCAGAGGTTAGATGCTCCCTCTCTTCAAGATCCTTGGTATCACAACCTTAGGAAGACTGTAGAGGCTAGAGCTGAGAAGGAAGATTTAAAGGAAGTGTCTTTAACAGAATTAGAAGAGATCTTAGAGGAAGAAGAATTGCCATGGTGTCCTGAGATCGAGCTGTATTGTAAAGACGGATCGTTCTGTCAAGGGGCAAATGCCGAGCAGCGTATGGCTATTAGAAGAGCCGCCTCGAAGTACACCATCATTACTAGAGAATTGTACAGGTGCACTCTTAATGGAATGCTCATGAGATGCCTAGATGATGATGAAGCTTGGAAGGTGACCGAAGCAGCCCATTCTTGTGAGTGTGGAGGTCATGTTAATGGCCAGGCTCTAGCGAAGAAAATCCTGGGCAGGGTTACTATTGGCCCACTCTAGAGGAAGATTTCTCCCTCTATGTCCGGAGGTGTCTTAAATGCCAACTCCATGCTGATAAAATCCATGCTCCAGCTTCATCTCTTCATCCTCTCTCTACTCCTTGGCCCTTCTCTATGTGGGCTTTCGACATTATCGGCCCACTTGGTGATCCCAATTCTCAGACCAAGTAAAAAACCTTCATCCTTACCGCCACTGAGTACTTTACCAAGTGGGCCGAAGCATAGGCATACGCGGAGATCAAAGAAACAACGGTGTGTCGCTTCATCATGAAGAATATTATCTCACGGTTCAGAGTACCAAGCAGCATCGTCACCGACAATGGACCCCAGTTCATTTCTCAAGAGCTCCAAGACGTATGTAAGATGCTCAATATTGCATTGCATCATTCATCTCCATATTATTCTCAAGGCAACGGCCAAGCCAATGCCACTAATAAAACCCTTCTTAAAATTATAAAGAAAACATGCGAATCTCACAATTTTTCAGATTGGCTTGAACGATTAGTGGAAGTTCTATGGGCTTATCGCACCTCCATCTGTACTCCTACGGGAAAAACCCCCTATGCTCTTACCTATGGGATGGAGGCGGTGCTCCCATATGAGATCTTAATCCCTTCCCTAAGGGTGCAGCTCGATAAGGAACTTATTCTCAATGAGCATCGAGAGGCGTTGCTCGTCCAGCTGGAACTCTTGGATGAGAAGAAGATGAATGCAGCCGATCACGTGTCTTTTTATCAGAAGAGAGTTTCACGTTATTTTCAAAAGAAGGTAATCGAACGCAAATTTCAAATAGGTGATATGGTTTTGAAACGTAAATTCATTAGGTCTGGAGGTCCTAGGTCCAAACTGCAACCAAACTGGGAGGGTTTGTTTGTTGTTAGAGAGGCTTATCTAGGGATTGCATATCGCTTAGTTAATGCAGAAGGTGAGGAGCTGTCTCATGCCTGGAATGGGTTGTATCTTAAGCGTTTCTTTCCTAAGAGTCAGGCTAATGAAAGCCCGGTAGCAAGCTGTCCATTTTCCTCAATCACAAAGGAGGACCCCAAGTTTGGCAAATCACACACTTCACGACGCCCCTGGTCGGGTTCCCCAGTTATGTAAACACTGTTTCTCCCTGGCCATGCTTGGGGAAATCCACAATCCCTGTCTGTTTCTCTCCTTGGCTAAATCTAGGGGCAAGAGGTATATAAGGGGGCGATAACTGATCTAGACACCCTGATGAGAGGAGGTATCAAATAGGGCAGTCCGCTATGACTTGATTCCATAAAAAGTGATACATCAAAAGAAAAGAAGGAGCAATAGTCATGGCGAAAAGGGAAAAACAAGACCTATTTCAAAAGTTCATATTTCAAAAGTCAAGGCTCCACGAAAATATAAAACTAGGCATGGCAAGAGTGGCAGTACAATTTCCCCGCGGGACATTATGAGCCCGGTCGCATGCGTGCCTAGGGTGGATAAAGGTTCGATGCCGGATGCAAAGCCCGGGCGCAACAGATCGAATCTCTGAACTGGTCGTTGTGAGAAGGACTCAAACCCTGAAAACTCTAAACCTAGCCTAAGCTTACCCTCATATTCTATTTTCTTCTTTTAAGACCAGATAGTACCCTGGGTATGGCCTCGGTGGAAGCACCATCGTACAGATTGGCCCTGGCCAGGGATTGTCATCTCAAAAGCACGCCGACCTTAGGAGAATCCTAGTAGGATAGGTAGGGCCTTTGTTGCCCGGACAAAATTGGCTTTCAAAATCCAAAAAAATAATATATTTCAAAATCTAAAAAAAGCATATATTTTAAAATCCAAAAAATTTATATATTTTAAAATCCAAAAAAATCATATATTTCAAAACCCAAAAAATCATATATGTCAAAATCAAAAAAAATCATATATGTCAAAATAAAAAAAAATCATGTATGTCAAAATCAAAAAAAATATATGTCAAAATCAAAAAAATCATATATGCCAAAATCCAAAAAAAATCATATATATCAAAAACCAAAAAAAAAAATACCAAAAAAATAGATATTCCAAAACCCACAAAAATCAAATATTGTCAAAACTCCAAAAATACCACCATCTTGCACTGCATAGCATGCATTAGCATTCATCTTCATTATATTTTTCGCCTATTTAATAAGACTCCACCCCTTGACCAAATATCAAGAACTAGTCATTTTCTAACTTGTTGCAGGCAAGGGGTTGAGTCTAAGAACAGATCTAACTTGTTTTCTTGTCTAAGTGTGTGCAGACGCAGGTTCAATGCTTAAGATTCAAAAGCTCCAAAATTCTCTATTTCTGGTTCTTAGCGGTCTATAATTAGACCGCCAACTCCCTATGGTGGACCATGATTCGACCGCTAACCTCTCTCGAAGACTGAAAATCTCAGCTCTCAGTAAAATATCTCTAGCGGCCTTACTTCAGACCGTCACCCCATTCTGGCGGCCCATGGTTAGACCGATATGCACCCCCGAAAGCCAAAAACTCTCAGAGTTTTCCTGAGCGTTGCTCTGGCGGTCTTTCTTTAGACCATTATGCGTGGTTAGCGGCCCTATAATGGACCGTTTGTCAGATAGTGAACCCTATTCTAAATTGATTTATCCATCCATTCAAGATCAATCAAGCAATCCATTGCACATTTCTCAATATAAATCTCCTATTTCATTCAATCAAGTTTTTTGAACATTATTTCATTGATTATTTCAAGTACATCAAGAAGAAAAGCTCAAATTACATTCAGTTTTCTATCCGCGCAAGGACGGATCTTGCGTAATTCTTTCACATAAGCACAGTACCTCTCTTCATCCTCCTCCACTTCTGCTTGCAGAGCACGCACCCAGCTGATTTCCCACATGATTAGTGCATTCTGGACTGCTCGCTCGTCCTCCTCGGTCCCTATCTTCCTAGCTAGAAGGGGAGGGAAGTGTGATAGTGCAAGAACCGTAGTACAGGGTAGCAAAACTTGAAGGTAGTACCGGTGCAGATTGTGGATCGCCAAGGTAGTGTTCCCCACTAGCTGTAGGTCTAGGCCTCATCACCGAGGTACTCTGAGGGTAGTGCTTTGAAGTGCTCTTGGTTGCATCACAAGCTTATCAGTTGGCAAGGTGCCAATCATCCCGCGTTATCTTGTCCTCCGTTCGGCACTCAACCTGTGAAGAAAACCCAAATGCGCCTCCTATGAAGAATAGAGGGTGGCTCTCGAATATCCAGCTAGCTGAAGGTACATCCTCCTTGGGTAGAAATTTAAGTCTCACCCCCATCCAACACTCAAGGACGATCATTGACCCAAAGAGTGGTCCCCCTAAGCAAGCTGAACTAAGGCCGTCATAGAGGTATGAAAGGTCTGCTTGAGAAATGGACAAACCCCACCACAAGCCACTAATGATGCTAAGATTTTGGATATCCAAGAGGTGGTCGGTGGTGGAGAAAAGAAAGACCCCGCACAAGCAAATTGAGGTAGCCTTGGCTATGACTTCGAATCTTCCGCTCTTGTTCTTGCAATAAGCGGTTATCCATTGAGCCATAGGTATCAAATGGATATGGTGTGGGCTGATCATGGTCCTAACATCTTTTGGATTGTGTATGAAGTCCCGTAGAATGAGTGATGGGTCTATAGGTTCAACCGTATGACACACTAGGTCTTCATCTCCCACTTTAGTCTTAGGAAGGGCTAGGTAGGTCTCTACCTCCTCTAATAGGACAGTGGCTTCAAAGCTTGGGAAGAGGAAGGTGTGTGTTTGAGGATGCCATAATTCTACAAGGGCTGAAATGCTTGGCAAATCCAAGGATAATTTCAGGAAATTCTTTCCTAGAACCACTAAAGGGTGAAGGTGCCATGTCCTCAGGATTGAGAGGACCTCTGAAGGAAGTTCTTTGATCATGGGAGCCACCCACTTAAGGCTAGAATAGCATCTTGGGCTGGGAAGAAGCTAAGAAAAGGATGGAAAATATAAAATGGAAGAAAAAGAGGGATAGCATAAGATGAAAATTCAGAAATTTATTTTCAATCATATTGCAACTTACCTCTCTTGAAGAACTTGAGCTCAAGTGCTTGGGGATGGAAGTCAGCCGCTATAGCTCCCCATGTTCCTTCTTAGCTGCCTTAGGCCCAGTGTAGACCATCTCTCCCATAACACTAGCTTCAAAGGTCCTCTTCATGGTGTTTTTGAGAGTTTTTGATGAAATTTTGAGACTTGTAGCAGAGAATTGATCTGAGCTGCGAATTCTGGGCTTGTTCCTATTTATAGAGGTTTATTTTTAATGTTAGTGCATTAGGATTGAGGTTGGGTAGCCTTATCCTATGTTAGGTTGAGTTCTAGTGCAGATTAAGGTCTCTTTCCCCCGAGTTCGGACTCTCACGGAGAGTCCTTCTCGGATTAACGTAGTTTCTGCACTAGCGGTCTATCGTGAGACCACTAGAGTCTTCTGGCGGTCCACTATTGGACCGTTTTCTACCTTCATCCACCGCCCTCTCTCTGTCCCTCTAGCGGTTGTAGATTCGACCATTTTTACACATTTGGCGGTCTTAATTTAGACCGTTTGTCAGGGTTTCACAGGTTTTAATTAACCCCTTTCTCTTCTTGATCGTTAGCCCTGCTGCACTCTCCGTCTCTTTCTCTACGTCTCTCTGTTAGTCCTAGGGTAGTGTTCAGTCAAGCATTCACATTCATACGCATTTGCATCTCAAATAAAAACAACAAATAGATTTCATTTCACTATCATAAAGTCATGTACAAGTGTGCATCGAAAAAAAAGGAAGAGTACAAATCACTCAGCCGGTGCATCCCCCGGGCCGCCGCTGTCACCAGTGCCCTCGTGTCTCATTACCGGCGGGCCCATGGCTGTGCTGCCCTCCTCCCGTCGTCGCCTCTTGTCTACCTCCTCATTCCTCTGTTGGCTGGAGGAGCCGGTCAGGAAGTCAGGGAACGACCCACTCCGAGCACCGCTCTGGGATGCGCTCCGCTCTGGACCGCGGCCTATCATCTGCACGGTCCTCTCCATCATCCGCAGCTCAATCTTCATGTCATAGGCCTGGCACCGAGCCTCTCGTGCCTCAGTCCGGTACCGCTCTAAATCTGCTAACCCCGCGCTTAGCCACTCCACCTCTGCACAGAGTCGCTCGGTCTCTGCTCTAGCACGCTCTGCCTCGGCCAATGCCATGGTCAGCTCTCTCGTCTGCATTAGCATTTATCATAGTTAGGCATTTGCATGTCATAAGCATTTAGAGTCTAAAGGAAATCAGTTTGATTTGCTTACCCTCTCCGCAAGGGTGGTCTCGGCCTCCTCAGCCCGAGCAAGTGCCCGAGCGATGTCTGCATCTCGCTTAACCCTGCCTCCCGCAGGCTGGGACGAAGAGGAAGGAGCATCTGGTCTGCGTCCCTATGCTCCCTCGGCTCGCTGCATTTTAGAAATCAAAGTCAGTCACATTCATCATAAGCATAAGCATAATTAAGTCCAAGGTTGAGGGAAACTCACCAGAAGGTCCATCGCGTGCTGGAGCTCGTCCCTCTGCTGTACAGTAGCGTGGAGGAGGCCCTGCAACTACGCTATGTGTCCTTGGGGGTCTAGCTACATATAGCAAATCATGGTGTCAGTGCATATAAGAATAATTAAATTAAAGAGCATGAGTTTAGAATTCATACCGGTTGTCAGACGCTACAGAATACCCGATCACCGTACCTCCGTGCGAAAGCCTTTAGGTAGGCCTCATCGCTGTCAGCCCAGGCTCTCACCTTCCGACTTCTTCGAGTCCAGTCTCGCACCTGGTCAATCGCCCGAGTGACCCATTCGATGTCACCGCTGAGTCCCTTCGCAGATCTCCCAATGCGCTTGTCGTCTCACTCAGGGAACTCCACCTCTAGCTGGTGTACTCCTCTCGTCCTCATGATCAGTCGATGATGGAGAGGATCGATGATGTTCAAGCAATGTAGCCAGATCTCTCGTCCGGTGTACGCCTGGGCTGCCTCCACCTAAGGCTGCCCCTCGTGACCCTCGTCCCGGTAAGGTGTCCAGCGCACCTGAAAAGGTAGTTGAGTCAGTGTCAGCATTTAGATAAGCATTCATAAGCATTTAGAAGCATATAGCGGAGTTTGAGTTCAGAGTTTTACCGATGCATATGGGAAAGTGTCGATGTCGTCATAGATCGCCCGAGCTAGTCGTCGGATCGATCCCATGTCCCGAGCCACCACCCACCGTCTCGCGATGGGGATCCGCTCTGGCTGTACCTCCTTTCCTTGCCCGATGTCATGGAGATAAAGGTAGCTCCATTCCTGCATAAGTCAAGCGTCGGCATATAATAATAGTAAGCATATAGACAAGCATTTTAAGTTCAGAGTTTAGAGCATATTTACCTGTAGGAATGGCGAGAAGCCGCCCAGCATGGTCTGCCGGTCGGTCGTGCTCAGTGAGTCGAAAAGAAATGCCAGGACCGCTACTTCCCAAGCGTATTCTCCTACTCCGTCTAAATCTCTCAGCAAAGGGAGGAGCCTGACGCTCACTCCGTCAGCCCTCGTCGCGAAGAGAAGCTTCCCGAATAGTAAAATCAGGAAGCGCCGCAGGGTGATGTCTCCCTCTGGTCTAGACTCTGCTGCTACTCTCGGTCGGACCTGGTCTATCACTCTCCCAATATGCTCCTCTGGCAGCTCCCCTACAGCTATAGCAGCTCCCCTCAGCCCCAGGCTCTCCTGGAGTGTCGCTCATCCTAGCATGGAGGACTGATGTCCTGGCCTCAACAGATCCAATCCCAGTAGCTCCTGCGCCATTTCTCGATAGTCTCCACATGTCCATCCTGTCATCGACGCCCCATGGACCCGCAATCCGGTGATCCTCGCTATGTCTTCCAGCGTGGGGATCATGTGACCCCACGGAAAGATGAAAGCTCTGCTGACCGGGTCACATCTCTCGTGGACGGCGTAGATCAATGTTGTGTCAATCCTTGTCACCTCAATGCTCAATAGCGCCCCGAAGCCCATAGCTGCCAGTTTGTCCCTCTGATAGTCCGGTAAGGCTTGGTATACTGCCCGGACATGCAGCCAGGAAATCCGAGTCCGTCTCTTCCCCTGCACACATTTAGAATGTAGGTCAGTCATTGCATTGCATTTTCATCACATTTCATATAAACAAAAACAACAACAACAAAATCAAATAAGACAAACACACAAAAATCAAAGTTTTGTCTCTGATCCTCTGGCGGCCATATCTTGGGCCGTCTGAGTCCTCTAGCGGCCATAGTATAGGCCGTCTGAGTCTGTAGCGGTCACTGGAACAACCGCTAAGCGACCTGGCAATGGGCATTATTTTCTCCGTTCCCCCATGCTGTGGAAATGGCCAAAATGGCCTCCAATTCATTCTAATGGGTCCCCAGACCCATTCCCTTGCCATTCCATACCCATGCATACATTAAAAAATGAAAAATGAAGAAAAATTGGGTTTTTGGGCCGTCGGCCTACCTCCGATGATCACCGCCCGGTCGCCGCCACTGGCGCCTCCTCGACCGTCGTGGCCTCTTCCTCTTCCTCCATAGCTTCCCCGGGACCTTCCTCCACCGTGGGGACTTCTTCCCCCTCCGTTTGGGCTGTCGGTTGCTCCTCTCCCTCCGGTGAGATCGCCGCCGCCGGGGGTGGAGTTTTCGCTTCCTCTAGTCACCGTTAGAGGCGCTGCACAGCCCACTTCTTTACCATCGCGGTGGCCCGGTGTGGGGACGCGCTGTGGTCGGGTGCTCGCCAGAGTTGCCGGAGGTATGGCTCAGTTGGGTGTTTTGAGTGAATGAGATGCGTGAATGTGGGGAAGAATGTTCGGTTTGTTTTTTGAACGCTCAGAAAATTTTGTGGTCTATCGTTAGACTGTTAGACTCCTTCTGGCGGTTCTTCCTTCGACCGTTTGTCATCAGAGCCTCCTCCTCGAAGGATGTGAACTGACGTACTTTAGCGGTCCATGTTTAGACCATTAGAGCTCGTTTAGCGGTTCTATTTTAGACCGTTTGTGGGCTGAACTATGTGATGAATTTTAAAGCTATTTCTTTTATGTTTTATGCTTCAAAGTTATATCAGTTATGCTTCACGCTTATCCTATGGATTTATTTGTTGATGGCTAACCTCTTATGGCAAAAAAATCATGAACGCCGTCATACGCTATCACCGCTTGCCAGGCAGGTAAGTCAGGTAAGTATTTCGATCCCTAGTCCATTAGTGCATTACTATATGGTATTTATGATATATTATCTCGAGAACCGGCTGGTCATTCATGTGTTCCGAGATCTGATGTTCCCCTCTAACAAAAACGATGCTGATCTAAGTGCACATGTTTAATCGTTGGATAGGTCGTTAGGTTGGAAGAGTTGGAGGACGATGGTTCTATCTTACACGCCGTGGTTGCAGATAGTATCTTGACCCTAATTTGTTCGATCTAGCAATACTATTCTCGAGTATCTTGGTATTTTTATCCTTTCTTTGTATTCGTTTTGATGATTTCTTTATTTTAGCCTAGCAAGCATCATACGCATCTTTGAGCATTCACGTGCCCTCATCTGTCTGAAGTGTCTCAGTAATGGTGGATAACTGTGTCCATAGTCTTGAGTAAGGAGAGTCATTCCACTCTTAGTTGGAAGGTTTTGTTCGGTCTGTTTGGTCGGTTTGGTTAGCTGAGGATTCCTGTCTGGAGTTTAGTTACTCATCTTTTTACTTTTTCGCTTGCTCTGACCGCCTATCAGCTGTGTGTTCCAGTGAGAAGGTTGGTCGTGTTTTCCTTTCCTTAGTTGTTAGTTCCTCTAGGCATGCGTCATTTGGTTTACCGTTCCTTGTGATTGGTTCAAAGTTTTTCGGAAGATTCTTATCGCTCGTTGGTTAAGGACGGGTGTCGATTTACCTTAACGCCCGCTTTTCGGTCCACTTCGCTTCATTTCCGCTTCACCTCCATGTTCCATGTCGCTTTCGCTTCACCTCTACTCGTTCCCCTGCAAAGAGGACGTTAAGGAGGGGCATCTGTTGACACCCATTTTATGATCAATAAGTTGGGTCATCTCCTTATTTATATTTATGATGCTCTGAGTTATACGCCGTTTATTGGGCCATCTTGGTCAGTTCTGAGGCTTGTTTCATGGGTCATTCTCCTTGATTAGGTCTCGCTCCTTATTTATTTTTCCGTGAGTTGAAGCTTAGTATGCTTTCATTGGTCTTGCACCTAACAGTCTATAATACAACCGTTAGACGTTTTTGGTGGTCTATCATGTGACCATTTTTCTTTATGTGCACTGACCTGGTTCGTTGTTGCACTGACCTGAGTTTGCCTTGCATCGACCTAATCTTTTCTTGCGTCGACCAGCACTGTCTCTGGCGGTCTATCAAATGTGCATTTGATGACGTTTGGTGGTCTATCTATAAGCCGTTAGCTGACGCCAGAGTCCAGAGCCAGCGTCTTTCTTCTCAGTCTTATCCTTTGTTATCCGTTGAGCTCTGGCGGTTTATCATATGGCCATTAGAGGCATTGTGGCGGTTTTACCTTAGACCGTTTTCCAATTCTAGAGTCCTAGTCACAAAGTTTTCGCCTGTTGGTCTTATCCTTTGGTGGACGATCGAGGTTGGCGGTCTATTCTTAGACCGTTTATTCCTTGTGGCGGTCTATCGTAAGACCGTTTATGGAGATCGAGAGTCTTGGTTTACTAATTTTCCTCTGCTCGGCCGTGGATGAACTAGAGTCCTTCATCCTTTGATTTCTCTCTCAATAGAAACTCTCAGAACCTCTGGTTTGTTTCTATGGACTTTTGAGAGTATTATCTTCAAGGAGTATCTAGTTTCAGGCCTAATTTCGAGTCATTATCTCTCCAACTCAAACCTAGAGTTTGAGGGCCTATAAATAGAACACTTAAGTTCATGGCTTGAAGAGGAGATTTCTGGAGATTACGTCGAGGTGCTGCCACGTTCTGGAGCAAGTACCCATCAAGGAGAAGTGCTATCTACGTCCATTAGCCTTCAAGTCCAGGGAGTATTAAGTATTAAGGGTTTCATAGTGTTGTTTTCTTCTTTAAGTCTCTTTCCCTCTTCATAGCATTCACAAGCATCTTCCCTCTTCTTCTTCCACATTCGTTGCATCTCAATTATTTTTTTAAAACATCCTCCTATCTTTTCCACGCCCCACAGGGGTTAAAAAACTAAACCTCCAAGGTATTCACCCTTCCTTTTGCATGCACTTTAGCTTATTTGCATTATAGTTGCTACACTTGTCATAGGGCTAATTTGGGTTGTTTTCCTTTGCTTCTACCCTTTTTTTTGCAGGTTTATAGAGTTCCTAGCACGTGGCCCAACTCTTCTGGCTGGCCGGGAGAGGTGGAGATCCAAGTCCCAACTTGTTGTTCCGTGCACTCTGGCGGCTATATTTAGGACCGTTTGAGGATCTGTGGCGGCTTATCGTAAGGCCGCCTCTTGATATTAGCGGCCTGATATTAGACCGTTTATGCTCGTAGAGTTCCCGATTTCATCTCCCGTGGGCGGGTGTTTCATCCAACTCTTTCCAAGGTATTTAGCTTAGCTTTGCTATTTTAATTACCTTGGTGGCGATCACACTTCCTTAGTTGGGTATTATTCATCATTGTCATCATTTTGTTTGCTCTTCTCTTTGCTTATTTGCTCCACACCTATGGTGTGTGTTTTCATATTATTCCTTTGCTCCACGCCCCGACGTGTGTTTTTATTTTCTTCCTCATGAACATTGATGACATGCCCATGCTCCTGATTTTTGTGATTGTTTGAGTTAGGTTCTTACTTGCTCACACACTTTCACACATATCTCTCATACCATTATATTCATATTCACACATCATCACATCACATTATACACAAAAAACCATCAACATTTGACATTATGAAAATCACATTAGACTCATCAATGAGTTATAGTTAGACATCATCAAAACCTGAGATACAACAATTCTCCCCCTTTTTGATGATGGCAATTATGAATCATTGATGTCATTAAAATCAACATTCAATGTAGGCAAGATATGATTTAACATGATAAGCATGATTTCATGATAAGCATGACTCAACATTCTCTCCCATTTTCTGGATGATCCGATTCTTCAATGACTCAACACTCTCTCCCCCTTTGACATTAGCAAAGAGGACATACGTTAATGCGACTTTCAGAGTCAAAAGATGAGCATATGGGATAGCATGATACCAAGTGATTAAAAATCATTTCAACTCAGCAAGCAATAAAGTCAAATAGCTTGAGGAACAACATTGCATGAGGACGAGCATCAAGTCTTTTGGATCTCTCGTATACATTGTTTTGTCATCATCAAAAATGTGAAGATTGTTGCATCCCCTAGTTGATATTGGTGCTTGGTTTTAATGATAACAAACTGAGTGTACTTGTGTGTGTGTTTTATTGAGCAACATGTGTGCAACTTATTCAATGAGTCAAAAGATGTCTTTAAGGTTTACACTTGGAAGTTAATGAATGCTTGTTGTTTTAGGAGTTTTTTTAAGCTTGAATTTGATTAAGTCAATTCATGTGAAACTTGGTGAAATTGGGTTATTTGATGTTCAAATGTATTGCTTACTGATGCGGGACGAGACCACGGACACGACAAGCTCGCGATCGTCCCTTAACGAGGGAAGCGTCGGACGTGCACGGTTGAGAAACCGGCTAGAGCTAGGGTGGTCAATTCACACTTTCATGCCCGGATCGGGTCACGGGACGGTCTTGCTCACTCTCTCGCAGCAGCGGTGATATGAAATTATAGCGAGCTAGGTCCTAAAATATGCTCTCTAGCAGTGGCATAAACAAGCATATATGGAAATAAGTGAAATGCCAAGCAAGGAGCGAATACGATACCTCCACGCGCTCGGCGTGGGGACGACGGACCCGGCCGAAGTCGTACTCCCGGGACAGTTAATACATAAAGATTACAGCAATGAGTTACAGCTCACTCCACGCAGGGAGGTAAAGGGACGACACAATGGGGTCCGGGAGGACCGATTTCGGGTTGACGGGCGGCTTCTCGCGTAGCTTCGGTCGCACACGTACTCGCGCCTGTGGGGCCCACTTGCTATCCGGAGGGGCCGTGTGGGATCCGGTGGCACCGCTGTGGTGGTGGATGCCTGGATCAGCGCTCCCTGGAGTGGAGGCGCGCTGGTTCGCCGGCCGGAGGCCGGGCGGCTCCGATCGGCACCGGTCGGAACAACCGGCCACGGATCTGCAACTTCTGGTTTTCAGCGCGGGTCCCGGCGAGAACGGATGCTGCGATCAGCCCCGATGTCGGATCGACACGAAACTGGCGCCGTTGGAAAGCTAACTTCAAATAATTCAATCTATGCTTAAAGATCTGGCCTGGATATGCACGGATCTGGGCTTTAATGAATTGTTGAGTTGCTGTTGTACAGTGACCGGGCTCTCAGATCTGCAGAGAACTTGTCTGAGAACTACCTTTGACCAATATGTGAACGTCCGAATCTGAAGTTATGGTCTTCAGAAAAGTTGTAGGAAATCAAGATAAGAAATTGGGATTATTTTGTATGAAGGGTTTGGAGGTGGTGGTGATTTGTTCTGATTTTTGAAGTGGAGGGTGGTCGGATCTGGAACTTGGCTGTAAACACTATAGCAGAGAGAGAACACGAATTTTTAAAAATGGATAGAGGGCGAATAAAAAATCGAGAAAAATGGTGGATGCAGGGGATTATGGATAGAACTCCCAGTGAAACTGGAAGGGCTTGAAAAAATCAAAAAGAGGGTCGAAGTTGAGAAACACAGGGCTGCTGTCACTGTAGACAGAGACAAAATAGATCTGGGAATGAAAGATGCACGAAAATGGAAAAATACTAAAACAGGGATTTTGGACCTGAATGTTTTTGTGGATGATGGGGTGGAAGATAGGAACACACCATATAAATTGCAGACCACGAAGAGGCCGTGGCTGGTGGCAGAATTTTTGGGAAGACACCTTTATCCAGTAGGACAGAATACCGAAGACGGCTTCGCGGCGGCTAGAAGGCGACACGAACGGCGGCGGCGGCGGCACCGATGAAGATCAGAGATAGAGGGGAGGGGATAGGAGGTAGAAACCACTCTAGAACTGGAGGTTAGAGGAGAGGAACCAGAGGGAGAGGGCTGGGCGCGCAAGAAGCTTCAAGCATTCAACAAAATTTCTAATTTTTTCATTGATTTCTAAATGAAAATACAAGGTTATATATGACTCCAATCAAATCAATTGTGCACCCTTGGATCTAGGGATGGGCATTGAAGGGCTGAGATGAAGTGTGAACAACACACCAAATACAATTTTTTTAATCTAACTTGACTATTTCTATTCAAACTTAGACTAATTCTATTCCAACTCCACCTACCTAGCCTAATAAAGCCAAAGAAGGGGGCGCCCCCTTCATGGGCCTCCCTTGGGCCAAGTATGGTCAAAGGCCATGTAACAAGCCCACTAACCATGCTAGACTCTTCCACCCTTGGTGGCCCATGAGAGGGAGAAGCCTATTTGGGCCTAAGTGGTTATTAAGGTCCACACTGATGGCCTTAAGACCCAATATGGAATAAGCTCCTAATGGACTCTACTAATGGTAACCTAGCCATGGACTCTACATTACAAATGGCCCATTGGCTTGATATAAGCCTTACAAGGGCCCAAGTGAAAGAAATTACACAATTACAATCTCATACAAGCCATAACACACAAATACACTACACCCGTATAAGGAAATCACCTTTGATGCCCCATCAATTCTCCCCGGGTGGGAGGAACTCGACCCCGTCGAGTAAGGGGTGCAGCTTCTCGAGTACATCGGCGGATCCGTCACCGTGCCAAGTAGCGCGAGTATGCTCCACTCCAAGTGATCATCACCTGCTCATTCCATATATACTCGATATGCGCAAGCTGCTGTGGGCTAGAGGTGGACACTCCGGGTGGGGCACTCTCAAAAGGGAAGGGAGCAGGCTCGAAGACTCACTAGGAATCACCGCTGAGTCCCTATAGGTGACTGATCTGGGTTTAGATGTAGAACTGATCCCATACTCATCGAATGAATCCACTCGCCTCTTACTCATAAGAGAACGACAATGAGCTTGCACAAGACACATGCAGACTCTCAAACTACACAAAGAAAAAGCACACCGACTCATCTATGACCCTAGACACACCTAATGTTAGTCCGACCCGTACATGGGTGATGGCGGACCAGGACACCCGAATGTGTGCCATGCATGCATCTGACGTAATCGGTGGTTGATATTATGCGGAAATCCTAGACATCCTAAGGTGGGCCATGCATGCATATGGGATGTGGATGTGGGAGGGCCAAGAGTATCTCCCCTAGATGATGGTGTATCTCGTAAGGGTAGGGGCTTGGTGGGCAAGACGACCCGGCCCGTGAGGAAGGGGTGTGGTAGCGGACTCCCTCGAAGAAGTGAAGTGAATATGAAGGGTCTAGGGATCCACTAGGGAATGGTTCAAAGGGATCAAAGAAGGTATGACCCCTTGTGGTGGGTTCCCACAAGTCACGGTCCCACGTGTAGAAGTTTTGAAGGTGTGGATAGTCACCTTCTTGAATTGTGATGGGTGGGACGGGGATCGTAGGCAAGAAGTATGATTCCTCCCTCGGACAAAAGGGTATGAATTCGGGCTCGTCCGGTAGCGGGAGAAGTAGAAGAACCTCCGTGGTGATACAACCCATGGTGCACTCGGAGGTAATGGACCCGAAGGCCGGATGGGTGAAGCTAAGACTAGCGGGTTGGTCAAAGCCTCGGGCCAAAAGATGCGTCAACTCTCATTGTGAATCTAATCCCATGATAAGATCGTCCAACGTATCAACATGGTGACGAGATCGAAATGTGGTATGGAATGAGTTGACCGGCACTATAGGTAGGATGGGGTCCATGGATGGAAAGGGATGTGGGACCGAGCCTTCCTTGAGCCATCTAAGAAGTGGCTCGGCTATATAAAGAGTACCCGTTAGAAATACGGGTGGCTCGGGCTTTGGTAGTTCCAAAAGAGATGGTTCCGAATCAAGTTCGGAAATAGATAGTGATGACATTGGAGCTCTCATGGGTGAGGAAGGAATGTCCTTCTCGTGGTGAAGGGGTCCTTGGGGTGGCTCCGGGAACAACCAATCTACCCCGATAGACCGATCTAGGCTAGTACTAAACCGATCTAGGCTTGTACTAAACCTTTGCACTTGTCCCATCATGGCTTGGAACATTGCACCCACTTCATCGGCACTATGGAATTGGGGTGTGGCCATGGTGGCTAAGATGGGGTTGGGTCCCCTAGGAATGGATATGCAAGGCCATTTTTTTTAAAGCAAAATGTGATGCTAACTAATGCACCTAGACATAACCAAAACTCGGTACGCGGCGGAGATAACTGATCCGAAGATCACTCGCGCAAGTGTGCGGCCTTCCCGATAGGCGTAGCCTAACGTTCGGACAACACCTTTTGATATACCGGGTTATTGGGATGTAATGCAAAAAGACAATTTTTTTGCAATGATGACCCTAAACACGACTTAGACAATGACTAATGGCTAGACGTAAATGACACTTTTTTTTTGACAACCTAGACTCAAACTTGGCTCTGATACCAAATTGATGCGGAACGAGACCACAGACACGACAAGCTCGCGATCGTCCCTTAACGAGGGAAGCATCGGACGTGCACGGTTGAGAAACCGGCTAGAGCTAGGGTGGTCAATTCACACTTTCGTGCCCGGATCGGGTCACGGGACGGTCTCGCTCACTCTCTCGCAGCAGCGGTGATATGAAATTATAGCGAGCTAGGTCCTAAAACATGCTCTCTAGCAGTGGCATAAACAAGCATATATGGAAATAAGCGAAATGCCAAGCAAGGAGCGAATACGATACCTCCACGCGCTCGGCGTGGGGACGACGGACCCGGCCGAAGTCGTACTCCCGGGACAGTTAATACATAAAGATTACAGCAATGAGTTACAGTCTACTCCACGCAGGGAGATAAAGGGCGACACAATGGGGTCCGGGAGGACCGATTTCGGGTTGACGGGCGGCTTCTCGCGTAGCTTCGGCCGCACAAGTACTCGCGCCTGTGGGGCCCACTTGCTATCCGGAGGGGCCGTGTGGGACCCGGTGGCACCGCTGTGGTGGTGGATGCCTGGATGAGCGCTCCCTGGAGTGGAGGCGCGCTGGTTCGCCGGCCGGACACCGAGCGGCTCTGATTGGCACCGGTCGGAACAACCGGCCACGGATCTGCAACTTCTGGTTTTCAGCGCGCGTCCCGGCGAGAACGGACGCTGCGATCAGCCCCGATGTCGGATCGACACAAAACGGGTGCCGTTGGAAAGCTAACTTCAAATACTTCAATCTATGCTTGAAGATCTGACCTGGATCTGCACGGATCTGGGCTTTAATGAATTGTTGAGTTGCTGTTGTACAGTGACCAGGCTCTCAGATCTGCAGAGAACTTGTCTGAGAACTGCCTTTGACCAATATGTGAACGTCCGAATCTGATGTTATGGTCTTCAGAAACGTTGTAAGAAATCAAGATAGAAAATTGGACCTCTTTTTTATGAAGGGTTTGGAGGTGATGGTGATTTGTTCTGATTTTTTAAGTGGAGGGTGGTCGGATCTGGAACTTGGCTATAAACACTGTAGTAGAGATAGAACATGAATTTTTAAAAATGGATAGAGGGCGAATAAAACATCGAGAAAAATGGTGGATACAGGGGATGATGGACAGAACTCCCAGTAAAATTAGGAGGGTTTGAAAAAATCAAAAAGAGGGTCGGAGGTGAGAAACACAGGGCTGCTGTCACTGTAGATAGAGATAAAATAGATCTAGGAATGAAAGATGCACGAAAATGGAAAAATACTAAAAGAGGGATTTTGGACCTGAATATTTTTGTGGATGATGGGGTGGAAGATAGGAACACACCATATAAATTTCAGACCACGAAGAGGCCGTGGCTGGTGGCAGAATTTTTGGGAAGACACCTCTGTCCAGCAGGACAGAATACCGAAGACGGCTTCGCGGCGGCTCGAAGGTGGCACGAACGGCAGCGGCGACGGCACCGATGAAGATCAGAGATAGAGGGGAGGGGATAGGAGGTAGAAACCACTCTAGAACTGGAGGTTAGAGGAGAGGAACCAGAGGGAGAGGGCTGGGCGCGCAAGAAGCTTCAAGCATTCAACAAAATTTTTGATTTTTTCATTGATTTCTAAATGAAAATACAAGGTTATATATGACTCCAATCAAATCAATTGTGCACCCTTGGATCTAGGAATGAGGATTGAAGGGCTGAGATGAAGTGTGAACAACACACCAAATATAATTTTTTTAATCTAACTTGACCATTTCTATTCAAACTTAGACTAATTCTATTCCAACTCCACCTACCTAGCCTAATAAAGCCAAAGAAGGGGGCGCCCCCTTCATGGGCCTCCCTTGGGCCAAGTATGGTCAAAGGCCATGTAACAAGCCCACTAACCATGCTAGACTCTTCCACCCTTGGTGGCCCATGAGAGGGAGAAGCCTATTTGGGCCTAATTGGTTATTAAGGTCCATAATGATGGCCTTAAGACCCAATATGGAATAAGCTCCTAATGGACTCTACTAATGGCAACCTAGCCATGGACTCTACATTACAAATGGCCCATTGTCTTGATATAAGCCTTACAAGGGGCCCAAATGAAAGAAATTACACAATTACAATCTCATACAAGCCATAATACACAAATACACTCCACCCGTATAAGGAAATCACCTTTGATGCCCCATCACTTACATGCTTGTCTAAGTGATTTCACTTGTGCTTGAACTTTCCTATATGCTTACTATGAAGTCTAAAAGTGAAATATGGTTGTGGAGAATGAGAAGTGTACTTATTTGCATGTTTCATAATGATTGAAGTCCTTGATTTGGATGCTCATACTAATGTGGCATTCCTTGTGTTTTTCAAGTTTAAATCTTTAGTATGAATCCTCAGGAATCAAAGGGACTTTGGTCTCATTCATCCCATTGAAGTTTAATGGCTTAAAGGGACCAAAACTGTAATATCTTGAGTCTATCAGATCTTTATCGGAGAGTTTCGGATCGCTTTTGTGGGTCCTGAGTTGTGTTTTACAATCCGCGTGAATTTTTCTCTCGTACTAGTTATAGAACCCCGTGGTGAGTTTATTATTCACTTCATCGACTCGAGGACGCTGCAGTTGCGTTGCATTCTTTTCGAGGATCGTTTAGACTATTTTTCCATATTTTTCTGAATTAGTGCATTTTCGGACCAAAAATCAAATTTTACAAAAATTGTAAATTTTTTTAATTTTCTTTTCTATTTCTTCTATTTTCTCCTTCCACTCTCCTCACCGCCATCGCATTCCCTCTCTCTCGTTCTCTCTCCTCTCTCCACGGGGCGTACGACCGTGGCGAGCCGGCTGAGGCAAGGACGTCGTGGAGTTGGTCTGGTGCGTGATGGGGAGAAGGATTGAACGTGGCGTTGGCGCGATCCCTCGGTGGATTCAAAGCCGACGTGTTCGGTTCATTTGATGGTTTTCGGCATGGTTTAGTCACTTCGGTGCGCTAGAACTTCGGTGGAGGTAGGGAGATGGACGCCCTACTCTTCTTCTACGTTTCCTTGCTATTTCAAGCTATCCGGTGCGAGAACGAGCGGGTTTGGGTTCAGTTTGGGCGAAATATGCTTTGGGGGGTGTGAGTCGGGTTCGCCTTCCCAAGTGACGATTTTTAGTGTAATTGGTCTCATTAGAACCCCTGGCATGTTAGCATTTCATTTCTGCTGGTTTTGTGGCGATTGGTGGTCATTTGGGACCGGTGTGAGCCCGGGAACCCACGTGACTGAATTTGGGTCGATTCGGTAGAATCGCCCGTTTCTTATGTTTATGGTATCAAAATGATCCCTTCCGGTATGTGGAAGGCTTTATTCGCATCTAGGGTTGTTTCCCCTTTGTTTAGAAGCGATTGGGGTGTGGAACAGTCGGAGTTGGTCGTTCCTCTATTTTTCCCTCCGTATCGCCTTAGCGGTCCTTTCAGTGACCGCAAGGGTTTTTCTAGCGGCCTAATGTATGACCGCTAGGTTGTGTTGGGCATCGAGTCAATCTTATGTCGGTTCGGGTCTTCGCGGTCACGCGATCGACCGTCTGTGTCGGTAGCGGCCTATAGTAGGACTGCTAAGCCTGGTGTGGCGGTGCAGAGTTAGACCGGTACATTTTAGTATTATGTCGGTTTGGCCAAGCGGCCTTACGATAGACTGCGAGGCTAGCTATGGCGGTTCATAGTTAGACCGCTAAGCGCAGGTTTATGTCGGTTCGATGGTTTTAAGTCGGTTGGGCTAGCGGTCCTAGCCTTGACCGCTATTTCTCCCTAGCGATCTTATGAGAGACCGCCAGCATGTTTGACTGATTTATGTCAGTTGGGGGTTGACCGGGTTTAGCGGTCATATGGGTGACCGCTACTGTCTCCTTCGCGGTCCTGCGATAGATCGCCTACCCCTTTTGGATTTGATATTTATTCCTTCGAGTCTCTGAGTGAAGCGGCCATGCCCTGGACCGCTTAACTAAGTGAGACGGCCTATGAATAAGTCGGTTGTATTGGTGTGGCTCTTACTTGACCTCCCAGTGTCTAAGTTCTCTGTGTCAAGGTAGTGGCTCATTAGCTGACTGCTTGGTTTACCTAGCGGCCTGGCATATGACTGTTTACTTCCCAGAGCCTTGTTTTCTTGATGTTTGGCCTCCATTTATCCTGGCCTTACCTTATGGTTTGCTCGTTGTCCCGTGGATATCTTGGATGTCCTATGAGGGCGATGAACATGTTGTGAGGTGGCCGAGGAGTGCCATTGTATCGCGTGGTGTTCCATGCTGTTTCAGGGTCATTATTGGTGTCTGGTCAACCCGATGTGATCCAGTGGTTAACGTGTGACTCGTAAATGTCTCGGGGATCCGGTATGGATCGAGAGATGGTTTTGGATGCCTTGAGGTATTATCTTACCTCGGTTTGCATGTCCACGTGCTTTGAGGGTCTTGGTGATCCCTCCAGTCTCCGTGATTCGTGTTAATCGGAGGCATGGATCGGGTGATCTTGTATCGTTTCCTTTATCGGTGTTTTCTCGTGCTGTGGATTAGGATTAGACCGATTGGCGACATGTACCACTATGTGCGATGATCTTGACCCCGAGTCTTCTGACTCAAGGATCGTTGTGTTAGAAGGTCTAGTTATCTGTCCTGAGTCCAGTGGCAGTCTGGTATGCTACCCTGTGTCTTGTGCTTCGTAGTACGTGTGATAGTGCGTGCTAGCCTATCCATACTTCTGCACTGAGGTTTTGGAGTTGTGTCTTGTGAGCCTCCACTAGTCGTAGCATGACGACTCACGCGTTCCAGTGTGTTGGCCCACCTAGGCGTGGTGGCGGGGCAATTCCCGATATACGGTTTGTAAGCTAGTTTCGTGGGCTCCCGTGCTTATCAGTAGAGTCCAACTGGGGGGAGAAAGTTAGCTATAGGCCTGGCTCAAGGCAATGAGCTTGTGTGTGCACACGTGGTCAGGGGTGTTTGGACGTGTGCCGACGGGCGTGACCTTGACTAGTCACTCGTTACTGTGGTACCTTGTCCTTGGTTCTATGGTACCGTTGCTCCTAGTCACTCGTTACTGTTGTTCCTTGTACTCGGTTCAATGAGTGTCTCAGTTACCACCGTTCCAGGTGTGTGGGAGATACTTGTGGCGCAGTGTAAGCCGTCAGTGGATGCATCTGGCTATTCTTCTAGTGATGAGGTGCTCTTGTCACTTGGCGCATGACTCTAGTGATTCTCATGTCTCGTGACGTGTGTTTCCGTCATTGGTTCCCGAGTAGCTTGTGTGGCTTTACTCGAGGTCCAGTCTTGTGTAGTGTACACGACGATCTAGTTATGTATGTTTGTGCCTTTATCTATGTAGGTCTTTTATAGGCTTTTGCCTATTTTAGTAGGCTTTGGCTTTGGAGCTTGTGCTCGGTTGACGGATCGGAAACGCCCGACTTGGTGAGATCGGGGTTCGCCTTTCTATTGCCGTTGGGAGTAGCTTAGAGGGTCGTGGTTCGATCGGCTACCGTGTTTCTGGTTAGTACAACTTTACTCTTTCTTCTTGCTTACTCCTACTTTTTACAGATTTACTGGTGTAGTTACTACTGTTGCTCTTGTCCTTTCTGCTTTACTGTTTAGCGTTGTTTAGCGTGTTACTGCGTTGTTTCCAGTGGGGATCTGCGTGACCCCTACTGAGTTAGTGACACGAGACTCACCCCAGCTTTTTAGGAGTGGTCGCTCTTCTTCCCGGTGGTTCATGACCCGGTACGTTAGTTCGTAGTTGCCAGCGTTGCCTGCGTTCTCTATGTCGGGCTTCCCCCGGCTTCAGTGTACGTTTTCATTTCTATTGGGCTGTACTTATCTTTTTGGACTGGACTCTGTTAATTTAAATTGTTAATTGAAAATGTGATTTTTTTTCTGCTACTTTAGCAAATCTGATCATGAAATATTAATTGCTTACTGCTTTATCTGGGACTTCAATGTACCACACACACTCCTTTTATCCCTTCGGAGCTTTACTGCTCTTGGGAGGCCTCGCAGGATCCAAGTGTTATCGGGTTTACACGGTATCCGGACCCTAGGTCGTCACAGTTGGTATCAGAGCTGTGTTGTGTGTAAGTACATGGGAATTCGAGATATTGCAGTATTCAGAGTCCTTAAGGTCCAGTACAGCTAGCTGTCGGCATTAGCGTTGGCATTGGTTTTACGATTATTTGTCGCTTTGTTTTCGCGTGTGGTCTTGTACGTGCTGTGTTGGCATTGTGCGAGATGCTTTTGCTCTCATCAAGATGTGACAGAGTGCTTTTCTTTTATCATGGTGTTTATCTCGGTTATGCTGTACTCGGTAGATTTCGCCGGCAGTCGTGAATCTTTGATGCGGTGTTCGAGATGTTTCTATAATTTGTTCAGGTGGCTGGTGATTTTCTCGTTGGTGTGATGGCCGTGCATATTCCTATGTTGCTTTGGTCGTCCTAGTTTGAGATTTGTGCAGCCCCTGAGGTGTTAAGCTTGTGTCGTGGTGTTCGATTAGATGCCTTGTTTGGAAGAATGCTCGAGCGAACCTAGGATTTTCCTTCCTGGTGAGCTACTGTTGATCGAGCTTGATTCTTCTCTTGTCTGGTGGTGTCTTTTCGAGGTAAGCCTTAGAAGTGCTGTCTCTGTGAAGCCTTGTCCTGTGTCTGCTTAAGTGTAGACTGTGTTAGTTCTGAGCCTGATTTGCCTTTGTTCGATGGTTGCTTGGCTTTGGACCCAGATTTTATGTTTGGCAGCTGTTGTGCACCGTGTTCAATGTGCCGTGTTTGGCTACTGTTGTGCTGTGAAGGTTCAGTAATCGTTCCAGGACGTGAGGATAAGCTGAGACAGGTGTCCTTTGTGCTGAAGCTGGTGCTCTTCATGGTTTGCACTTTGGCTACTTGTGATCGGTTGTTAGCTGGATCAGTACTCGAGGCTTGGTACATTACAGTTTGTATATTGTGATGGCACCGAGTGTGTGCTGAGATGCAGATGCCGAGTTATCCTTGATGCTTGTGTGTGTGTTGAGCGTGCTGCGGAAGCGTGTGGGATGATAACCCACAGTCCAGGATCGTGAAGTTAGAAGATTCTGGCCGGTCGAGAGGTTTGTTTCCCTCTATGCGACTTCATCTTGGCTATGTGTGCCTTGATGTTGTTGGTTGCCGTGCCATTGTTGGAGATATTATGGTTGTTGGCACTTGCATGTGTGTGAATTGGGGAAATTTGTCGGCATAATTACTGGTTGAGTACCCTTTTCTTCCTTTGTAACTTTTCTTGGACGTTGTGCTCTCAGGATGGATCGTGGTCTTCGAGATGCGTTCCCCAAGATTGTCGTTGTTGTTGTTGTTGTTGTTGTTGTTGTGGGTCCTTAGTTGGTGAGCTGTTCGTGGCATGGCTTGTGCATGTTAGCTATGTATTCAGCCATAATTGTGCCTTGACATGACCCAGCTTGCAGTTGTGTCCGGTGGTTCTGTGTTCAGTACGGAGTCGGGATTCTACAAGTGCTATTGTTGTTTGGTGGTAGTCGTGTCCAACTTGGGAGAAGTTCCCTGTGAGTCTGATATGGCATTGTGTGGACCGAGGTCTAGTCAGTTGGTTTTGCTGTACTCTTTTGTCATGATAGAGTTGTAACTCGAATCAGATGTAATCTCTGAGTGAGGACTGACTTGATTGTGCTCGTGATCCAGTGCTGTCGTTGGCATTCTACGTACCAGCCTTGTTATTGTTGGCATGGAAGCTGATGATGTTGTCGAGCTATCAGCCGAGGACTATGTTTCCTTGTTTAAGCTGATGCTTGTCGTGTTTGCCGTTTTGTCAGTAGATGTTATCGTGGCATGGGTCGTGTCTCCTTTCCTTGCGAGACGTAAGCGACGTTGCCTTGTTTCGGAGGTGTCGGACTTGTGTTCACTTGGGTGTCGTGCTTGTCCATTGGATCGATTGCCTTGAGATCAAGAGCATGTGCCTGTGATTGTGATCTGGTAATGTTCCTCTAAATTGTGTTTTTTGAGATTTGTGTTGCCGTGTTCTAGGTGTTGATGTTGGCTGATGTTTGGAGAGCGTAGCCAATGTTTGGGTTTGTTCTTCCCTTGTTCACTTGTTAGCTCCTTGAATTTTGAGGATGAAATTCCTGTAAGGGGGGAGGACTGTAATATCTTGAGTCTATCGGATCTTTATCGGAGAGTTTCGGATCGCTTTTGTGGGTCCTGAGTTGTGTTTTACGATCCGCGTGGGTTTTTCTCTCGTACTAGTTACGGAACCCCATGGTGAGTTTATTATTCAATTCATCAACTTGAGGATGCTACAGTTGCGTTGCAATCTTTTTGAGAATCGTTTAGACTATTTTCCCATATTTTTTTGAATTAGTGCATTTTTGGACCAAAAATCAGATTTTACGGAAATTGCAAAATTTCCTAATTTTCTATTTCTTCTCTTTTTTCCTTCCTCTCTCCTCACCGCCATGGCATTCCCTCTCTCTCGTTCTCTCTCCTCTCTTCTCCTCTCTCCGCGGGGCGTACGACCGTGGCGAGCCGGCTGAGGCAAGGACGTCGTGGAGTTGGTCTGGTGCGTGATGGGGAGAAGGATTGAACGTGGCGTTGGCGCGATCCCTCGGTGGATTCAAAGCCGACGTGTTCGGTTCATTTGATGGTTTTCGGCATGGTTTAGTCACTTCGGTGCGCTAGAACTTCGGTGGAGGCAGGGAGATGGACGCCCTACTCTTCTTCTACGTTTCCTTGCGATTTCAAGCTATCCGGTCCGAGAACGAGCGGGTTTGGGTTCAGTTTGGGCGAAATATGCTTTGGGGGGTGTGAGTCGGGTTCGCCTTCCCAAGTGACGATTTTTAGTGTAATTGGTCTCATTAGAACCCCTGGCATGTTAGCATTTCATTTCTGCTGGTTTTGTGGCGATTGGTGGTCATTTGGGACCGGTGTGAGCCCGGGAACCCACGTGACTGAATTTGGGTCGATTCGGTAGAATCGCCCGTTTCTTATGTTTATGGTGTCAAAATGATCCCTTCCGGTATGTGGAAGGCTTTATTCGCATCTAGGGTTGTTTCCCCTTTGTTTAGAAGCGATTGGGGTGTGGAACGGTCGGAGTTGGTAGTTCCTCTATTTTTCCCTCCGTATCGCCTTAGCGGTCCTTTCAGTGACCGCAAGGGTTTTTGTAGCGGCCTAATGTATGACCGCTAGGTTGTGTTGGGCATCGAGTCAATCTTATGTTGGTTCGGGTCTTCGCGGTCACGCGATCGACCGTTTGTGTCGGCCAATGGCCTATAGTAGGACCGCTAAGCTTGGTGTGGTGGTGCAGAGTTAGACTGCTACGTTTTAGTATTATGTCGGTTTGGCCAAGCGGCCTTACGATAGACCGTGATGCTAGCTGTGGCGGTTCATAGTTAGACCGCTAAGCGCAAGTTTATGTCGATTTGATGGTTTTGAGTCGGTTGGGCTAGCGGTCCTAGCCTTGACCGCTATTTCTCCCTGGCGATCTTATGAGAGATCGCCAGCAGGTTTGACTGATTTATGTCGGTTGGGGGTTGACCGGGTTTAACGGTCATATGGGCGACCACTACTGTCTCCTTCGCGGTCCTGCGATAGACTACCTACCCCTTTTGGATTTGATATTTATTCCTTCGAGTCTCTGAGTAAAGCGGCCATATGTCCTGGACCGCTTAACTCAGTGAGACAGACTATGAATAAGCCGGTTGTGCTGGTGCGGCTCTTCCTTGACCGCCCAGTGTCTAAGTTCTTTGTGTGAAGGTAGCGGCTCATTAGATGACTGCTTGGTTTACCTAGCGGCCTTGCATATGACTGTTTACTTCCCAGAGCCTTCTTTTCCTGATGTTTGGCCTCCATTTATCCTGGCCTTACCTTGTGGTTAGCATGTTGTCCCGTGGATATCTTAGATGTCCTATGAGGGCGTTGACCATGTTGTGAGGTGGCCGAGAAGTGCCATTGTATTGCGTGGTGTTCCGTGCTGTTTCAGGGTCATTATTGGTGTCTGGTCAACCCGATGTGATCCAGTGGTTGACGTGTAACTCGTAAATGTCTTGGTGATCCGGTATAGATCGAGAGATGGTTTTGGATGCCTTGAGGTATTGTCTTTCCTCGATTTGCATGTCCACGTGCTTTGAGGGTCTTGGTGATCCCTCTAGTATCCGTGATTCGTGTTAAGCGGAGGCATGAATCGGGTGATCCTATATCGTTTCCTTTATCGGTGTTTTCTCATACTGTGGCTTAGGATTAGACAGATTGGCGGCATGTACCGCAATGTGCGACGATCTTGACCCCGAGTCTTCTGACTCATGGATCATTGTGTTAGCAGGTCTAGTTGTCTATCTTGAGTCCGGTGGCAGTCTGGTATGCTACCCTGTGTCTTGTGCTTCGTAGTACGTGTGATAGTGCATGCTAGCTTGTCTGTACTTCTGCACTGAGGTTTTGGAGTTGTGTCTTGTGAGCCTCCACTAGTCATAGCCTGACGACTCACGTGTTCCAATGTGTTGGCCCATCTAGGAGTGGTGGCGGGGCAGTTCCCGATATACGGTTTGTAAGCTAGTTTTGAAGTCCCGCAATCAATGACACCCTAGAGGGGGGTGAATTGGGTGTTTCCAAATTTTAAGGAAACTTTTGTCTTTTTATAAAAGATGTGATAAAACACTAACTAGGAGATACTGATCTATTCAATCACAAGTTGGATTTATCGAAAACTAATTAGTGATGAGATAGATTATGCAAGATGAACAAGAATAAAACCTGAACTATAATGTACACTCACACTCACATAAAATGGGGGTAGATGAGACGGAACAAACCACACAAATCAAACACAATGCACAACGGTTTTTAAGGTGGTTCGGATGCAACAATGGCAGTCCTACGTCCACCCCTCACCAAACCCGGTGAGGCTTCACTCGGGGATAAATCCCCAACCGGAGACGACGCTCCAACCACGCACGCAGGACGACGCCTACCCACACACACGGGGACGCACCCCAAAACACACACACATACGGAGACGAAGTCTCCAACACGATCCAACATACGGATCAACAAAACAAACACCCGCTGCCGCAAGTGCAACACTCCACACACACAAACACAAGATCTGGATAAATCCACACACACACGTAGATCTAAGAAGACCTACGCACACACGAATAGAACACCACGACCACGGATCTAACTTGATCCACACACACACATATATCTTCAGATTACAAAGAACAAGACTTGAAATTCAAAACACCAAGACGAATAGAGCAGAGTTTAGAAATCTCATGAGTTGGTTTCCCCTTGAATGTATGATGTAGAACTTGGAACAATGCTTCCTACTTCACTTAAATGGCTTGGAGATGGATTGTAAAAACCTTGTTCTTTCACACTTGGTCAATCTTCTCTTGATTCCTTGCTTGTTTACTTGCTTCTTCCCTTCTACTTCCTTAGACAGCTTCCCCTTGATCTCCCGTGAATGCTTGCTTGCTTCTTCACTTCCTTGAACGTTGCTTGCTTCAGATTTGGCTTGACACCTTGGAGATGGATGAAGATCTTTCTGCATGAAGTACTGTTCACAGAGCTACAGTACCATCTCCTTTCACCTTAGACAGCCTCCCCTTTGATCTCCCTTGAAGCCCTCTTGGTTCGTTAGGGTTTCTAACCCTCTTGTGTGTATTTTATAGACTTGGAATGGTCCATGGACAAGCCCCAGACCAGATCCACAAATCCCTCCTAGATTGGGGGCAGTGGGATTAAAAAAATAGGTGAAAGATTCCTCTCCATGAGCTTGAAATTGAAGTAAACAAAAGGGGGCTCGGGGTTGGCGGTCGACCGGAAAGCATGGGGCGGTCGACCGGAACCTGCTGCAGCCAGAACTTTTAGGCTCTGGCAAAACCGGTCGATCGGCCCTATAGTGGCGGTCGACCAAAACCTGTAAAATCTCTAGTTGTTCGTTTCTAGAAGAACCGGTCGACCGAAAAAGTAGTGGGGGTCGATCGAAACCTGTAAAAAACTAGATTTTTAGGTTCTGGCAATTCTGGTCGACATGCCAAGGTGTGTTAGTCGACCGGAAAGACCTATACCTGCAAAAATGAAGTGTTAGCTCAAGGAAACATATCCATAAGTCAAGATATTCATGTCCTTATCAATTCCATGTATTTTTGGGTTTGGTTTATGCATTAGACCTTTTAAGCATTTCTAAATTTTGTTCCGGGGGCTCTGCCCCCGGAAACCCCCGCAAGGGGCGCTGCCCCCTTGACCCCAGCGACCTGATCGGGTAGGTCGATCCACGGGCAAGGGCGCACGATGGCCAGAAGGGTTTCGTGTTTAATGTGCATGAATGAGGTGTATTAAGGAGAAGTATATGATATACACATGGTGATATTGATGCTAAGACAAGGTAAGAGTCTCACCAATGGTTCTTGACAGTAAATGACAAATACCAAGAGTTTCGGATTGTAGAGGAGCAGAGTTTTAGTTCACCAGGTGACTGCCATGAGTTTGATCCTGCATGCAACATAGTCAGGGTTAATGCCATGCTTGTTGACATTAAAGAGGTTATGAAACCTCTTGCCTCTTGTAAAACCAACATATGCAACCAGCATAAACAACAAGATGAATGAACACAATCATCAAGAACATGTGTAATCAACCATAAGTTTAGTTATCATCACGTAATCACACATTAAGTTTAAACCATAACTTAACAATTACAACAATCATCAAAACCATAACTCCACAAGTTTCCGTGGGCTCCCGTGCTTATCAGTAGAGTCCAACTGGGGGCAGAAAGCTAGCTAGAGGCCTGGCTCAAGGCAATGAGCTTGTGTGTGCACACGTGGTCAGGGCGTTTGGACGAGCGCCGATAGGCGTGACCCTGACTAGTCACTCGTTACTGTGGTACCTTGTCCTTGGTTCTATGGTACTGTTGCTCCTAGTCACTCGTTACTGTTGTTCCTTGTACTCGGTTCTATAAGTGTCTCATTTCCCGCCGTTCCAGGTGTGTGGGAGATACTTGTGGCGCAGTGTAAGCCGTCAGTGGACGCATCTGGCTGTTCTTCTAGTGAGGAGGTGCTCCTGTCACTTGGCGCATGACTCTAGTGATTCCCGTGTCTCGTGACGTGTGTTTCCGTCATTGGTTCCCGAGTAGCTTGTGTGGCTTTACTCGAGGTCTAGTCTTGTGTAGCGTACACGACGATCTAGTTGTGTATGTTCGTGCCTTTATCTGTGTAGGTCTTTTATAGGCTTTTGCCTATTTTAGTAGGCTTTGGCTTTGGATCTTGTGCTCGGTTGACGGATCGGTAACGCCCTACTTGGTGAGATCGGGGTTCACCTTTCTGTTGCCATTTGGAGTAGCTTAGAGGGTCGTGGTTCGATCGGCTGCCATGTTTCTGGTTAGTACGGCTTTACTCTTTCTTCCTACTTACTCCTGCTTTTTGCAGCTTTACTGTTGTAGTTACTGCTATTGCTCTTGTCCTTTCTGCTTTACATTTTTTTTTGGAAAGCCCTACCTAGGTGCAATAAGAGAGTGCACCCTCTACCAGGGGTAGAGAGAAAGCCACTCCACCATTACACACTAGGGGGGGGGGAATTTTATTGATATTCAAATGAAACCAAACATGTTACATCAGTCAGATGCTGGGCATACCCAGCTTATCCATGCGAACAATCCCTCTTATATACATGGGGAGCTGTTGCTGTGAGAGAAAGAAAGAATTACATTTCATAGAACAAGCTAGATTAGCCAAAGAATCAGCCACCTGGTTAGCTTCACGAAAAATGTGTGAAATTGAGTCCGTGCTAGATAGCAAGCTCCATATTTCCTTAATGTAGATTGCAATCCTCCACGGGCAAGGTGACTTCCGGGTTACTATGTGCACAAGAGTTTGAGAATCGCACTCAATAAGTGCTGGTTGAGAATTAAATGCCTTCAAGTATTTCAGACCATCCAAGAGGGCTCTAGATTCAGCAATTAAACTATTACCCCGGGCATAATAGTGAGTAAAGGCTAGTAAAGATGAACCATGAGTGTTTCTTATGGTGCCACCACCTCCTGATAATCCATCACCTTTAGATGCACCATCCGTGTTGAGCTTCAGGTATGGCCAAGGAGGACATAGCCATTTAACTAGCATTATTGATCGATTCATATGTGAATTGGCAGAGATATCAAAGGAGGCTAATATGTTCCTCCTGATATAATTATTTTCTGGAAAACCAGAACTGAGCATAACCTGTTTAACCTGAACGAGGATTTTATGAATCAATCTATGCAGGTTAATGCTTGTATTATCATGGATGAAGGCATTCCTGCTAGCCCATATCTCCCACAGGCCATAAGCGATAACACCAAAAACAAAAGGCCAAAGGCTGTGTTCCCCTTGACAGTTTGTAAAGTATGAATGATTACTCTTTTAGCTGTATTACCTGAAACAGGAAGACCTTTCGAATTGAAATAATAACAGATATTGTTAGCCAACTCACTATTGGCAAACAAATGGTTAGTGTCTTCCTCTTGGCTATTCTTGCAGCACCTGCATTTAGAGTACAATGGAATACCCGAGCATTTTATACTCAGGTCTACTGGCAGACAATTATGGACAATCTTCCACAGGAATACTGAGATTCTGGTAGGAATCCATGGTGACCAAATCTGCCTCCAAAACGGGAAATGAGATGGTTGTATATGGAGGAAACAGTGCAATTTCTGCTAGAAGAAAGAGACCAGACAACCTTGTTTGGAAAATGAGAAAATGTAGTAAGTAGCACAGCCCTTTTAATATCTCTCGGTAGACCTACCATACAATTGATCACCTCTGGGGTTGGGGAAGAGAGGACGTCCCGTACAAAGGCTGTGCAGTCTGGAATGGAGTTATCAGAGATAAAAGAGTTCAGACTTCTATCCCCTATCCATGTGTCCATCCAAAAATTAGTAGACAAACCATCACCAAGGATTAATCTTTGGTTCTGAACAATCAAATTTTTTGCCCGCAGCCATCTTTTCCTGTTGAACCTTTGCATGTCTTTAAAATTAACAAGACTGATATGAGTGCCTCTAATATATTTAGCTTGAAAAAATCTACCCATAAAGAATCAGCAAACAAAGCATGCCAAAGCATTTTTGCCCGTAGGGCAACTTCCATATGTCTGAGTGATATAATGCCCAAACCTCCTTGAGGGATAAGTTTGCAAATATTTTTCTAAGATTTCCAATGTTTCCGATTGCCATGTTGAGAAGAGCCCCAAAAGAAATTGGCAAAGGATTGGTCTAGAATATGATGAATACCATTATGTATGGGAGTAGAAGCTAGGATGTGTATTGGAATAGAGGACATCACATGCTTAATGAGAATGAGGTGAGCACCTTCAGATAAAAATCTTGCTTGCCATCCTTCAATCTTCCTCTGAATAGTAGTGATTATACCCACAAATTGAATCTTCTTAACTCTGCCCAAATCCAGAGGAAAACCCAAATACTTGTGTGGGAAATTCTGTTTAGTAAACCTAGTGATATTCTCAATTCTGCTAGAAAGTAGCTGAGAGTTCTTGGAATGAATGAAATAGCCACTTTTATGCACATTAATGAGCTGACCAGAGGCTTTTTCATAGGCGTGCATAATGTGCATGAGTTTTCTGATGGATGCAGCAAAAGCATTGGCAAATATGAGTGTGTCATCTACAAAAAGAAGGTGAGAGATAGGAGGGCATCTGCAAAGCCCTGAAAACCATCCAATCTCCCCATCCATGAATGCTTTATGAAGATATCTACTAAGAGTATCTTGGGCAAGAATGAATAGATAAGGGGCTATGGGATCACCTTGACGGAGTCCCCTGGTGGACTTAAAAAAGCCAGCTGAATCTCCATTGATAGAAATTAAAAACCAACAGTTACTAATCATTTGCTCAATAAGGTCAATGAATATGTTGCTAAAACCAAAACGTTTCATCACCACAAAGAGAAAATCCCATTCAACTCTATCATATGCCTTGGCCATGTCCAATTTAAACATAGCATTGCCTCCTCTGATCTTTTTCCCCAAGTTCTGAGCCATCTCTTGAGCCAAGGCAATATTATCTACTATATGCCTGCCTTTGACAAATGCTGACTGTTCTCTAGATATCATGGATGGCAAGAATTTACTAAGTCTTTTGCACAAGACCTTGGAGATGATTTTATAATGAAAGTTACACAAACTAATTGGTCTGAAGTCAACAATATATATAGCATTGTTAATCTTTGGAATGATGGCAATAAGAGTGGTAGTAAACTCCCTAAGGAGTGGTCTTTGTTTGGCAAAGAATTCCTGTATTGCAGCAATCACCTCTTTCTCAATAACATACCAGGCTTTCTGAAAGAAATATCCAGTAAACCCATCAGGGCCGGGGGCACTGTCAGGAGAAATGGAAAAGACAGCTTCCTTAATTTCATCAGGATCAGGATTTGCACAAAGGTAGTCATTGTCTGTTGTTGTTATCAACTGGGGGATGCAGTTGGTAATATCATTGTCAATAGAGTGTTTCTGAGAGGTGAAGGCCTTTTGAAAATGATCCATAGCAATGGTCTTCATCTCCATCTGATCAGAGGTGAGAATACCAGCCCCATGCCTAAGGTGATTAATAACATTGCGTCTCCTATTATCTACTGCAGTTAGGTGAAAGAATATGGTGTTTCTATCACCTTCCTTGAGCCATTGGACCCTGGACTTTTGCCTCCAAAAAATTTCTTGTTGGACAATTCGGTCTACAAGAGAGCACTTAGCAGCATTTAGGACTTCCTAGTTTCCAGAAGTAGGAGTAGAATCAAACATATGTTCAGCCCTTAGAACTTCATCCTCTGCTGCAAGAAGATTGTTGTGCACATCACGAAAGGCCTGTTTGTTCCATATCCGAAGCATGCTTCTCATAGCTTTAAGTTTAATGCATAAGGTGGAAATGGCAGAAGAAGAAAGTGGAGTAGTTTTCCAGTTCAGGTCGACCGCTTGGAGAAAGTGTTCATGAGTAGTCCACATGTGTTGGAAGAAGAATCTGCTCTTAAAGCTACTAGAGAAAGCCAGTTTAACAAGGAGAGGTGCATGATCAGAAGCCTCTCTTGAAAGATGATTCATAGTAATGGGAAAATTGTTCAGCCAATTGGAGTTGATTAGAACTCTGTCAAGCCTGGCCCATATGCCCTTTCCACCTTTTTGATTGTTATGCCAAGTGAATTTGGATCCCATAAAGCCTGCATCAAAAAGACCACAATCATTAATGCAATCCTTAAAATCAGACATAGAACTCAAATTGGGATTAATCCCTCCAATCTTCTCATCAACATCAGTAATGCAATTAAAATCTCCAGCCACGATCCAGGGTCCAGAAACTAAGGAGTGAACATGGGTTAAAGAGGTCCATAGTGAACGTCTTTCAATGGCACAACACTTTGCATAAATGAAAGAAGCAGATAAAGCAGGCAGGTTGGGATTTGTCTGAAGCAAAGAAATTTGCTGATCATCTTGGCATAAAAAAGTGAACTCTAAAGGCTCCTTCCACATAATTCAGATATGAGCATCATCATCCTGGTTGGCTAGACATTTATGCATACCAAGCTTCTTACATATATTATCCAATAGAGAAGTCTTTATCTTAGGCTCTAAAATAACAATGCAATCTACATTATGTTCCTTGACTAAGAATTTAACACGACTAATGGAGAGGTCATTTCCAATCCCTCTAATATTCCAGATGCTAAAGTCATGGATCCCTTGATTTAATGTAGATATTACCTGTGGAGCCAATCCTTTTCAAACCTCTGGTGATAACTCCTGTGTGTTCTTTAAGAACTGAGGTGATATTATTAATGTCCGCCTGGTTAGCAATTTTCCTGCAATGCTGTTGGAGATCTTCCTGTGTATTTTTAGAAAAGTGATGCTTCAATGTAGGAGGTTCTCCAACACTAGATTGAGTAGCACTCTTAACTAAACACTGACCCTCAGAGGAATTATCAAGGAGAGGACCAGAACCAACTTGGAGTGAAGGGAGCACTGCAACATCCTCAACAGTTTTCATCTTATCTTTACCAATGTGGTTACCGGCAGAAGCTAAATTGTCACCATTGACCTTTATAGAGTCACCCTCATGGCCATCAGAGATAAAGGAATTTATTGGTAGAGTCTTGTAGTAGAACTATCCGGGAGAGAAAAAGAAGGAAGCATCCGGATTTCAGTTATATTCTTTTGTTCTAGGGAGTGTAACTCCGACACCTTAACAGAAGGTTGTTTCAAGCAGGTGGAATTAGCAATATCCATTGTAGAAGATGAAGGTTCCTGGGGCTCAAGGCTTATATCCCCAATGGCAATTTTAGCAAAATTATCAACTAGAGGCCCAGCCTTGGCTAGGTGATCCAGCTCCCCGTCTTCTGTTATCTGATTCAAAATTCCAAATCTATTAACTTCAGCGGCATTTGGTCGAGTAGAGAAAATGCCAGATTTTTGGGGTCTAAAGACTAAAGTATAGTTCCTCCGGCCAGTATTGAGAATAGGTTGACTTACATTAACTTTGTTGGGCTTCTTCTTGCAGTCATCAGCAGTATGTCCAATCTTATGGCAGGAAGAACAAAGATGAGGAATCTTGTGATAGTTGACCTGCTGCCAAAAACCAATACTGTCCATGTCAATCCATATACGTTCTTTGCGGGCCAAGTGAGGTCCATTTCAATACAAACCAGGGCTTCGGATGTATCAGACATAGCTAAAGATTTGTCATGGATTCTAAGTACAATGCCAAAGTTCCCTGCTATGGATCGAAGACAGTCCGCATGGTACAAGTTAGCATGTAAAGAAGGGAAACCGATCCAGACTGGTGCAGTGACAGGGTCTGCGTCAAAATTGAAATCATGCGCCCAACGAAAAAATCTAAACAGAAAACCTTTAATGTACAAGTTCTTCTGGATGAGAAGCTTGATAAAATCCGCTTCGCTATGGAATCTTAATAATAGATGTCTAGAATTCAGCCTGCTAATAATGAAATCAGACATCAAAGACATACGTCGGGCCAGCCAAAGCTTGATCTCTGGAAGAGCCGGTCTACCATACGAGCATTTCGCTATAATGGCATTCTTGAGAGGTTGCAGTGATGCTTCGATGTCCACTTTGGAGAAGAAGACTACTGGCTCGCCAAGATCAGTGAAACCAGGGGCTTTAACCGGAATGGACATTCTTGGTTGCGGCCGAGATGCCATGAGAATCTGAGCATATGAGCGATGAGCAGCTTCAGGGCCAGGCGGAGGAAGGATCGGAGGGTGGGCCAAAACTGCCGAGGAAGAAGAGTCAAGAGCTATGGGCAGTGGGGGATCCCCCACCGCCACCTCCATTGTTCCGGCGGGAAGCAGAGCTTCTAACTCTAGAAGGCTAGAGAGAGAACATCTTTTCCTCATTTTTTCCTTCTTTTTCCTTTTCTACTTTCTGCTTTACTGTTTAGCATTGTTTAGCGTGTTACTGCATTATTTCCAGTAGGGATCCGCGTGACCCCTACTGAGCCAGTGACACGAGACTCACTCCTACTTTTCAGGAGTGGTCGCACTTCTTCCTGGTGGTTCGTGACGCGGTGCGTCAGTTCGTAGTTGCTAGCGTTCTCTACGTCAAGCTTCCCTCGACTTCAATGTACATGTTCCTTTCTGTTGAGTTGTACTTGTCTTTTTGGACTGGTCTCTGTTAATTTAAATAGTTAATTAAAAATGAAAATTTTATTTCTGCTACTTTAGCAAACCTGATCATGAAATATTAATTGCTTACTGCTTTATCTGGGACTTCAATGTACCACACACACTCCTTTTATCCCTTCGGAGCTTTACCGCTCTTGGGAGGCCTCACCGGATCCAAGTGTTATCACGTTTACCCGAAATCTGGAGCCTGGGTCGTCACAAAAACTATTTTTTTCAGACCCTGCAGGGAAGGGGTCGACCCTAGGGGTCAAACCCACCTGGGCTGTGGTCTGTCTGCACAGTAGACAGACTAGCCAGCAAAAGGGGTCGACCCCCTTTGGCCAGTGTTCTGGCTGGGTCGTTTTTAAGTGTAGAATGGGCAGGGGTCGACCCCAGGGGTTGACCCTCTCCGGCACGGGAATTGCGAAACCCGTGGAAACCCATTCACAACCTTTTGAAACTTTACCAAACTACCCCCAAAAGGTTCATAAACATATGAGGGTGTTTTTAAGACATTTTGGAGGGTCTTATGAGTCCTTTGGACACTCTTATATATATATGAACGTGAGCTCCGAATTTGGTAAGAAGAACCCTAATGCTTATGTCTTTCTATCTTGTAGAAAAAGAAAAGGGGGAAAGGAAGGAGGAGCTCTCGCAAGGAGGCTTTGATCTACTTGGAGAGATTTTTGGAGCTCGTGATAGAAGAGAAAAGGGAGCGGAATGATGAGAGGAGAAAGATGATGGCGACTTCGTGATCATCCGATAACGAGCCAAGAAGAACCGGAAGAATCGTAGAAGGTTGAGCTTTACACTTGCTATATCTTCTAAGTTTCAGTCCTTAGAATTGTTGTGACTCCTCTGGTTTGATGATTTCAGTTAAGGAGTCAGTGTGTTTTAAATAACTGTTGTGACTCCTCTGGTTTGATGATTTCAGTTAAGGAGTCAATGTGTTTTGAATGATTGGCAATAGCTTAATTGACTGTGTTGCCTTTACTAAATTTACTGTTAACTCTGTATTGACTCTTGCAGCATTGGTTATTTTGATGACATTAACTTAGTCAGATTTATTGCTAAGCTTTTCAAACACTGAGGTTAGTGTTAGTCAATGCATGTTAAGGTCGATGTTAGTATGTTTGTATATTAGCTAAGGTCGATGCTAGTATGTTTATATCTTAACGTAGGTCGGTGCATGTTTTCTTTAATGCATTCACAAGTCGGTGCATGTTTACCTTAGGCAGATGTAGGTTTGTGCACATTCTACCCTTGTACTATACAACGTCTGTGCAGAGTTTGTGTTAGCCATTTTAGCATCGATGCACATTTACTTTAGGCACACTGCAAAGGTCCAAGCACATTTGCTAGTGTTCAAATAAAGTTGGTGCACTTTTGATGGATAGCACATAACGTCGATGCATACTCACCTTAGGCATACTACTGGTCCGAGCACATTTGATAGGACAAGTCAAAGCACATCTCTTTCAGATAGCATCTAGGTCGATGCACATTCTGCACCGTGCACACAAAGGTCGGTTCACATATTATTCAAGTCTGCGCACATGCTATTTGAGGTCCGAGAATATCTGCTAGGACAGGGTTGAGTACATTTGCATTGACACCATTAAGTCTGTGCTACCCAATGTTTCGCGCACATTAAGTCTGTGCTAGCCCTGTGTTTCACGCATGTTAAGTATGTGCTAGCCCAGTGGTTCACTCATGTAAAGTCAGTGCTAGCATACATAAGGCTTATGCATTCAAGTCAATGAGAGCACATAAGTTTCATACATTAAGCATCAATGATCTATGACTTTTTCTCTTCATAGTTTCAATTACAATCACCCTCATAAACCACGAATCATATTGTCATTGTTATAGGTTTTCCTTGACTATCAGGTGTTTGATTAAATACCCTTTATCTGATAACAGGGACTTATGAATTGAACCAGGATCGAACAAATCAAGCCTAGGAAGTAGCAAAGCCCAGTATCATCGAACGTGTGCAGAGTCATCATTGATACAGTCACGTGCATAATAATAAGTGACTGGCACGTCATCCAAGGTAAGGTGTATAGCAGAAGATTCTGGCACGTGAAAAGTAAAAGCTTAGTGATGCTAACACGTGGACAAGTTTGGATCAGATCTGGCATGAAATTTGGGCGAGAATTATGGCGACCACACGCCCATCTCCTGGAGGTTGTAAAAGAAGGACCGATCGCTCAGTTCAGAAGCCAAGCAGAGAAGAAGGGTGAGCATCCAGTGAATTAAAATTGAGAGTAGAGAAGATACTTGAGTGACGATGATCGGTTTGAAGGAGAAAGGATAGAATTTAGGAAGAGCAGTGCGTTGGAGTTCAGTTGAGTGAGTGTGTATTATGTTCTTGGTTCCTGGTTCAAAACCAGAACCAATATGCTCAATTTAAGAGCTACATTCACTCAATTCAGAGCTACATTATATTGTTTTTATAGTTTCTTTGATTTGTTTTTACAAACCTTTGTTTACTCAAGCTGTGTGTCAGCGGTTGGCTAAGCTGTGTTACCCAGTGGCAGAGGAAGATTCCTCTGAATAGCTTAAGCTGTAAGGCTCAGCAGTTGTTGGGAACTTGTTCCATGAAGCTGTGGATCAGCTGTGGCAAGCTGTAATGCCCAGCAGTGAAACCTGTGGACGTAGATCTCTGAAGGAGATCGAACCACCTAAAATCCCTTGTCTCCGTGATTGCTAGTGGATGTGTGTTTGCTGCATTCTTCTTGCTGAACTGCTTGAATTAATTGCAAGATTGCTTATTCATTTGTGAGCTAGAAGAAGGTATATAAAAGGATTTCACTGAAAGGGTAGGTCATGCTTACCTGGATGGTGAATAACTTTTGTGAGGAGTTTCCTAGAGTCGAACCTCCGCCGGGTACCTCTTCCAAGTTCATTGATGTGCAATAGATCAATTGGCAATTAAGTCAGTCACTATATCTACTGACATTTCTGCATACTGATATTGATCTATAGGCTGATTGTTCTATGATTGCTTTGACTGTTGTGATTAAGTAATTTTGAATTCCGCATATATCGTTTAATTCTGTAAATTTTACTAGGAAATATCTATTCACCCCCCTCTAGATCTACTCTACACTTGGTATCCGAGCCTAACTCTTCTGCAGGGAATAACATCCTAAAGAGGTAGCAATTATGGATGCTAGAGGGTTAACAGCCGAAGGCCATTCAACAAGTAAGCCGCCCTACTTTGACGGTTCTAACTATTCCTATTGGAAGAATCGTATGCAGGTATTTCTGAGAGCTAAGGACTATGAAATATAGAAGGTTATCAACAAGGGTCCCTTCAATTTGTCTGAGAATGAGGAATTATGGACACGGAAGGAGATCCGAAAGTCCACACTTAACTGGAGTGCTATCAATGCCATCTAGTGTGCTCTACATCCCACATAATTTTCTAGGATCTCATCCTGCGCTACAGCGAAAGAAATGTGGGATAAGCTAGAAGTGATTTATGAAGGAACTTCACAAGTAAGGGAGACCAAGGCAAACATGCTGGTCTCGGAGTATGAGGCCTTCAAGATGAAGTAGAATGAGAATATCACTGAAATGTATGCTCGCCTTATGGTCATCACCAACAACCTTAGAAGCTTGGGTAAGAATTATAGTGATTATGAGTTGGTGAGGAAAATTCTGCGATCCCTGACTCCTATATGGCATACCAAGGCCACTGTGATTGAGGAGTCTTGGAATTTAGCTTCTACAATAGTGGATGAGCTGATAGGTTCTCTCATGGCCTATGAGATGAATCTTCCTCGATCAGATGAGTTAGAGAAAAAGAAGAAACCCATTGCATTAAAGGCAACATCTAGTAGCAAGGGGTCATCCAATGGAAGTAGCTCTTCTAGAATAGAAATTGAAAATGATCAATTTGCTATGCTGACCCGTCAGTTTAAAAGGTTCCCGAGAAAAGAAGGAAGACAATTCAGAAGAAAAAATCCGGCTGGCAGAGACATTCAAGGTATAAATCTAATTCTGCCAAAAAGAATGATACTAATGTTTGTTATCATTGTAGGAGATCTGGCCACCTGAAGGTAGATTGTCCAGAGCTTCAAAAAGAAAAGCCAAAGATGAAGAACAATAACAGAAAGGCTATGATTAGTACTTGGAGTGACGAGAATGAGGGCAGTCATAGCTGCTCCTCTGAAAGTTAAGAGGAAAGAAGTCAAATCTATCTAATGGCCAAGAGCAGTGAAAATGATGAAGATGATCAGGTAACCTCTCCATTTGAGAATTACACTATTTCTGATTGGGAGGATGCATATGCTGAACTTCTTGATAAATTTGATGATGTTAAAAAGAGAATAAGCATTTAAAAAGGAAAGTTAATTCTATCATAAATGATACCACATTGTCTGATAAAATTGCCTATCTTCAAACTAAAAATGATGTTTTAAAGAAATCTTGTGCTGAATCTGATGAAATAAAAATTACTTTGATTGGTGCTAGAAAAGAAAACGAAATACTGGAAAATGTTGTTGATGATCTGAAGCTTAGATTACAGAATTTTGAAAAGGAAATGAAAATTGTAAAGGAAAAATATGATGCTATATTGGGAGTAAACACTGAGCTGAAGAAGAATGTAGAGAGTCTTGAAAAACAAAACAAGGACAAACAACAAACTATTGAGAACATGACTCAAGGGACTGACAATCTGAATGCTCTCTTGGGAACTAAGGTGAACTTTAGAAAAGAGGGGCTAGGTTTCAATTCTACTGCTAAAAAGAGTTTTGAAATCAAGACTGTTTCATTTGTGGCAAAAAAGGGAAAATGACCTCTCATTAAAATGAGCAGTGGAAATACTCCTGAAAAGTCTGCTAATTACAAAATGCCCAGTGCCAAGGACAAGGGCAAACAGAAAATTAATGTGTCTTGTAGCACACACTGTCCCACACCTCAGGGCAGATTTCAGGTTAGAGGTCAACCTTCATATACACCAAAACTCCAGACAAGGTTCACCAAGTCTCCACAGAAAAATCTGAAAAAGACCCAATATGTACCCATGCATACTGCAAGTGGGCCTAAGGTGTTCAGGAAACAAGACTTAAACAAGGGTAACTCAGATCAATCTTATTATCCCAGAGCTCCAACTTACACTCCACACCAATTCACACATTCTCATCAATTCAGTAGGTCTGGCAGGGATAGAGCTAGTTTAAGGTCAACACATCATTCACACCCTAGTCATAATTTCAGACCTCTTGATGGGAAGTGGTTCAGGCAAGTCAAGTATAGAAATCCAAGAAACCACAGCTACTATGCTCAGCCTAGGACCACCACTGGCTACACTACAATGAATGCTCATTGGCCTAGGCACTGGCACAAACATGCTCAATCTGCTAATAATAATGGTGTCCGAACACAGAACAAAACTGGAAAGATTCAAGCTCTTAATGTTGAAAAGAAGAATAACAACAAGAAGAAAATAAACAAATCCACCAAACAAACAATTCTCAAATAGATGTGGATTCCAAAGCATTTGCTGTCATGTTTGAATAATGTTACTTCTATTCTGGAGCCCAAATGTGTTTGGGTTCCAAACTCTTTTGCTTAATTGTCATTGCAGGTATGCCTGGCAGCCAAGCACAATATGTGATACTTAGACAGTGGCTGCTCCAAGCACATGACTGGGGACAAGGTAAAATTTTGTATGTTGGTCGAAAAGAGTGTAGGACAGGTCACCTTTGGAGGTAATACCAAAGTAAAAATCATTGGGTTAGGTAAGGTAGGTAAGTGTACTACCTGCTGTATTGATGAAGTATTGCTTGTTGAAGGTCTTGCTTATAATCTGCTTAGCATTAGCCAGCTTTGTGATAAAGGTCATAGAGTAGTTTTTGATTCTCATGGCTGTAACATCTATGAACCTAACTCTGATATTGTTAAGTTTTCTAGTAAGAGAGTGAATAATATCTACTTGGTAGATTTAGATGACATTGCACATTCCAATTTATGTCTCACAGCAAATAAAGATGATTTGGCTTATCTCTGACATCGTAGAATAGGTCATGCCAGTTACACTGTTCTTCATAAATTGAATAAACACTGCATGGTTAGAGGACTCCCTGAAATCTCCTTTAAAAATAAAAATAAAATATGTGATGCATGCACCCAGTCCAAGCAAACCAGGAAGTCATTCAAATCCCGAACTGAGAACCTATCTTCTAGACCTTATGAACTGATTCATATGGATCTTTTTGGACCTACAAATCAGTCAGCTTATCAGGAAGAAGATATGGATTTGTACTTGTTGATGACTTTTCTAGATTTACTTGGGTGTTTTTCATCACACACAAAAATGATGCTTACTGAATTTCAAGAGTTCTATCTGAAAATTAGACAAGAAAATTTTAATTCCATTCTTAACATTCTATCTGATCATGGTGGTGAGTTTGAAAACTCATAGTTTGAAATCTTTTGCAGGGAAAATGGTATCACACATAGGTTCTCCTCACCTAGGACACCCGAGCAAAATAGAGTAGTGGAGAGGAGGAACCGAACCCTTGTGGAGATGGCTCGGACCATGTTAGTAGAAGGTAACCTACCTAGGAAGTTCTGGACTGAAGCAGTTAACACTACATGCCACATTGTCAACAGAGCAATGGTAAGGCCATTAACCCAGAAAACTCCTTATGAAATTCTCAAAGGTAAGAAACCTTCATTAACTTATTTCAAGGTTTTCGAATGTAAATGTTTTGTGCATGTTAATAATAAAAGAGACCTTGACAAATTTGAATCTAAAAGTGATCCTGGAGTATTTCTAGGATATTCAGAAAAATTCAGAGCCTATAGGGTATATAATTTAAACTCTAAGACAGTAGAAGAATCTCCACATGTGGTATTTGATGAAACTATGACTAAACTTGATAATGGCTTGTGCAGGGAAAAGAATGATGTAGAAATTCTGAAAGATGAGGATCCTGAAGATCAATCTAAAGAAAATAATGCAGAGCTATCTGATGCTCAGGAGGATGTAATAGAGAACCAAGGTAATCAAATTATCAATGTCAGATTTCATAGAGATCATCCCATAGATAACATAATTGGTCATTTGAATGACCCTCCTAGGACCAGATCACACTTTAGAGCTGAAAGTGAATTAAATTCTTTTGCACTGATTTCTCAAATAGAACCCAAAGATATTGACAGTGCTCTTGGAGATGTGCATTGGATCAATGCCATGCATGAGGAGCTGAACCAGTTTGAAAGGAACAAGGTATGGGACCTAGTTCCTCAACTTGACCATGGTATTGTCATAGGCACTAAGAGGGTTTTTAGGAATAAATCAGATGAGTAGGGAAATATTGTTAGAAATAAGGCGAGACTAGTAGCTCAGGGTTACAACAAAGAATATGGTATTGATTTTGAAGAATCATATGCCCCTGTAGCTAGGTTAGAGGCCATCAGAATACTCTTAGCCTATTCATGCTCATTAGGAATAACATTGCAGCAGATGGATGTCAAATCTGCTTTTCTAAATGGAGAGATAAAAGAGGATGTGTTTGTTAGACAGCCTCCTGGTTTTGAATGCATTGATTATCCTAACCATGTTTACAAATTGAATAAAGCTCTCTATGGATTAAAACAAGCTCCAAGAGCTTGGTAGGACAGGCTTAGTAAGTTTCTCACTGAAAAGAAGTTCACAAGAGGTGAGGTTGACCAAACCTTGTTCACTAAGATATGTAATCATGACATCATCATTGTGCAAATTTATGTAGATGATATTGTCTTTGGCTCAACTAACCCAACTTTATGTGAGGAATTTTCTGAATTAATGACAAAAGAATTTGAGATGAGTTCAATGGGTGAGCTAAAACTATTTCTTGGACTGCAGGTAACTCAGACTAAGGAAGGTACATTCATAACTCAGTCCAAGTACATCAAAAACTTATTGAAGAAATTCAATTTGGAAAATTTGAAGGAAATTTTAGCGCCCATGAGTACATCAATTAATCTTGATGATGATCCAAAAGGTAAATGTATAGATCCCAAGTTATTTAGAGATATGACTGGATCTCTTCTTTATCTCACTGCCTCTAGGCCTGATATCCAGTTTTCTGTGTGTTTGTGTGCTAGGTTTCAGGCTAGTCTTAAAGAGTCACATCTAAGTGCTGTTAAGAGGATTCTTAGGTATCTATCAGACACATTAGAACTAGGACTTTGGTATCCTGCTAAGTGTGAGCTAGGTCTCATAGCCTACATTGATGCAGATTATGTAGGGTGCAGGGTAGATAGGAAAAGAACTAGTGGGTATTGCCACTACCTAGGTGGTTGTCTGGTGACATGGGCCTCTAAAAAACAATACATTGTTGCTCTATCTATAGTTGAGGCAAAGTATGTTACAGCTGGGAGCTGTGCAGCCCAGGTTCTCTAGATCAAGCACCAACTTATTGATTATCAGATAAAAATGGGATGCATTCTAATTTTATATGATAATACTAGTGCTATATCACTCACTAAAAATCATATTCATCACTCTAGGACTAAGCACATAGAAATCAAATACCATTTTCTTAGAGATGAAGTAAATAAAAATGAAATTCAATTGTATTTCATTGAATCTGAAAGACAGTTAGCTGATATATTTACTAAACCTCTGGTTAATGATAGATTCAAATTCTTGAGAAGAGAATTAGGTTTATGTAAATTTCAGCATGAGGATTAGTTTCATTTTCATTCATGATTGAGCCTTTTGATGTGACTTGTGTACTGTGTACCGTTCAATAAATTCTAACTCGTGCTCTGAGAATGATGGTTTGTTTGTCTGAAAATCCATTTTTGAATAACTCTTCTGAATAGATTAGTATCAATTCACTAAATTGGATAAATGATCTGATCTGTTTAAGAATGATTCAATGATTGCCTGCTAGTTGTTTCTGAATAAAAACTCAGACTTTGTCTTGTGAATACTTCATTAGTTATCTTGATTTCAGAGGTATATCAAATGATATGAGATGGAAGGACAGATTCAGTCTATCTGAAAATCCATACCATGTGTTGAGGATTAACCTTCACCTAGTACCCTGAATCAAGAGTTTGTCTTAGCACTGCATTTCATTTCATTTCATGTCATTCATAATTGCATCTGAATTTCTGCACAGTCATGCATGTAGACAGGGGGAGATTTCCAATAAAAGGGCATATCTATGCATGCTACAAGGTGTCAGGGGAGTATTGATTATTTCTATCCATATGTCATTCAGATCCCTTCTACATCATTTCTATTCTGACATAATGGCAGTTTGATAATATGTTCATAATTTTAAGCAACAGAAATCAGACATATTCTATTATAAGAATCCTGCTTGTTTCTTGAATGAACTGATGGTTTAAATTTTATAGTCTTTAGAATTCAAAGACTGCATTCAGTAAATAGGAATGATGATAACTGATAATAGCTCTCAACGCTTATCTCATTACATGGTTGATAAAGTTTTCTTGTATCTGAAATCTGCTAAGTTGATGAAATCTTGGTTAAGAAAACTAAGTATGTGTATTGTTTTTAAACAAGTCTCTCTGAAACATATAAAGGACAGCAAATCAAAAGTATGAAAAAGAAATTTAAAAATATCAACAAAATGGCAAAGCAATCACTAAGCACCGAGAAACTAAGTGCTTCATCAAAGAAATGAAGAACACTTAAGTCATGAAGTGGCTTGGTTTATCTCTGTTCATAAGGCCAAAATAATAAGCACTGAGAAACTAAGTGCTCCATCAAAGAAATGGAAAACACTTATGTCATGAAGTGTCTGAAGATACTGTGTTCATATGATCAAAATGTTGTTCCTTCATCTAAAATTCAGAACTGTCATATTGTTTAACCTCAATACATATCTTGGTCACTTCCACAGATTATCACTGATTTTCAGAAAGTAAGATACCATTAAACAGATTCTCTCATGATCAATGTGATTATGATTTATTGATATTATCAGACACAGCAGACTTATCTATTGAATGAAGTGCATAAATTTTAATTTTTATCATCTTTAAACCAGAAATCTACCAAGAATGTAATGTATTGATTCATATATCTGAAGACTCTGAACTTTGTAATGCTTAATTCTGAACTATTGAACAGGGTGTCAGTCAGATTTCTCTCTTTCCTTTCTGCTCTATTTTTGGCATACTTCTCTTTCTGGAGGATTCATCACTACACGGGTAGTAAAAAGGGGAGAATGTCTTCATTGAGCATCTACATTTCATTATTCGCAACCCTTCCTATTTGCTAATGACAAAGGGGGAGAGATTATATGCTTTGTTATCATGATTGAGATATTTTTGTTGAAATTGAATGCTTGATTGACTACACTTTTCATGACAACTCTGAACTGAATATCTTTCATCAAAATCCATACATCTAATATAGTCTGTTGCCATCATCAAAAAGGGGGAGATTGTTGTGACCCCTCTGGTTTGATGATTTCAGTTAAGGAGTTAGTGTGTTTTGAATAACTATTGTGACTCCTCTAATTTGATGATTTCAGTTAAGGAGTCAGTGTGTTTTGAATGATTGGCAACAGCTTAATTGACTGTGTTGCCTTTACTAAATTTACTGTTAACTCTGTATTGACTCTTGCAGCATTGGTTATTTTGATGACATTAACTTAGTCAGATTTATTGCTAAGCTTTTCAAACACTGAGGTTAGTGTTAGTCAATACATGTTAAGGTCAATGTTAGTATGTTTGTATATTAGCTAAGGTCGATGCTAGTATGCTTATATCCTAACGTAGGTCGGTGCATGTTTTCTTTAATGCATTCACAAGTCGGTGCGTGTTTACCTTAGGCAGATGTAGGTCTATGCACATTCTACCCTTGTGCTATACAACGTCTGTGCAGAGTTTGTGTTAGCCGTTTTAGCATCGATGCACATTTACTTTAGGCACACTGCAAAGGTCCGAGCACATTTGCTAGTGTTCAAATAAAGTCGGTGCACTTTTGATGGATAGCACATAACGTCGATGCATACTCACCTTAGGCATACTACTGGTCCAAGCACATTTGCTAGGACAAGTCAGAGCACATCTCTTTCAGATAGCATCTAGGTCGATGCACATTCTGCATCGTGCACACAAAGGTCGGTGCACATATTGTTCAAGTCTGTGCACATGCTATTTGAGGTCCGAGCATATCTGCTAGGATAGGTCTGAATACATTTGCATTAACACTATTAAGTTTGTGCTAGCCCAGTGTTTCACGCACATTAAGTCTGTGCTAGCCCTGTGTTTCACGCATGTTAAGTCTGTGCTAGCCCAGTGCTTCACGCATGTAAAGTCAGTGCTAGCATACATAAGGCTTATGCATTCAAGTCAATGAGAGCACATAAGTTTCATACATTAAGCATCAATGATCTATGACTTTTTGTCTTCCTGGTTTCAGTTACAATCACCCTCATAAACCATGAATCATATTGTCATTGTTACAGGTTTTCCTTGACTATCAGGTGTCTGATTAAATACTCTTTATCTGATAACAGGGACTTATGAATTGAACCAAGATCGAACAAATGAAGCCTAGGAAGCAGCAAAGCCCAGTATCATCGAACGCGTGCAGAGTCATCATTGATACAGTCACGTGCATAATAATAAGTGACTGGCACGTCATCCAAGGTAAGGCGTATAACAGAAGATTCTGCCACGTGAAAAGTAAAAGCTCAGTGATGCTAACATGTGGACAAGTTTGGATAAGATCTGGCGTGAAATTTGGGCGGGAATTGTGGCAACCACACGCCCATCTCCGTGAGGCTGTAAAAGAAGGACCGATCGCTCAGTTCAGAAGCCAAGCAGAGAAGAAGGGTGAGCATCCAGTGAATTGAAATTGAGAGTAGAGAAGATACTTGAGTGAGGCTGACCGGTTTGAAGGAGAAAGGATAGAATTGAGGAAGAGCAGTGCGTTGGAGTTTAGTTGAGTGAGTGTGTTTTATGTTCTTGGCCTGGTTCAAAACCAGAACCAGTCTGCTCAATTTAAGAGCTACATTCGCTCAATTCAGAGCTACATTCTCTTGTTTTCTTAGTTTCTTTAATTTGTTTTTACAAACTTTTGTTTACTCAAGCTGTGTGTCAACGGATTATTAAAGCTATAAGTTAGAGGTTGGCTAAGCTGTGTTGCCCAGTGGAAGAGGAAGATTCCTCTGGATAGCTTAAGCTGTAAGGCTCAACAGTTGTTGGGAACTTGTTCCCCGAAGCTGTATATCAGCTGTGGCAAGCTGTAATGCCCAGTAGTGAAACCTTACTAAGTTGAGTAAGGGGTGGACGTAGATCTCTGAAGGAGATCGAGCCACCTAAAATCCCTTGTCTCCGTGATTACTAGTGGATGTGTGTTTGCTGCATTCTTCTTACTGAACTACTTAAATTAATTGCTAGATTGCTTGTTCATTTGTGAGCTAGAAGAAGGTATGTAAAAGGATTCCACTCAAAGGGTGGGTCACGCTTACCAAGAAGGTGAATCACTTGTGTGAGGAGTCTCCTAGAGTCGAACCTCCGCCAAGTACCTCTTCCAAGTTCATTGATGTGCAATAGATCAATTGGCAATTAAGTCAGTCACTATATCTACTGACATTTTTGCATACTGATATTGATCTATAGGCTGATTGTTATGTGATTGCCTTGACTGTTGTGATTAAGTAATTTTGAATTCCGCATATATCGTTTAATTCTGTCAATTTTACTGGGAAAGATCTATTCACCCCCCTCTAGATCTACTCTAAAAGAATTTGTTTGGCGTTCATTTTATCTATTTGTCTATGTTTCATAAATTTCTGGAAGAATACTTGAGTGTGTGTTCAGAGATTTGATCTTCGAGTGTCTATGTTGACGCGTGTACGTCATTTTTGTGCGATGGATATCCGAGTGTGATTTGGGGCTCGTCCCCGTGTTTGCTGCATTCGCAGCGTGTGTGTTGGGGTTTTTACCCCATGTGTGTGAGGAGATATCCCTGTGTTTGCTGTATTCGCAGCGTGTGTGTTTGGGTTTTTACCCCGTGTGTGTGGGGAGAAATCCCCGTGTTTCCTGCATTAGCAGCGTATTGAGGAAGTCTCACTCAGTTGAGTGTGGGGTGGACGTAGGGAGCCCGTCGTGGTCCCGAACCACCTTAAAAACCTTTGTGCCTCGTGATTTGCTTGTGGTGTGGTTGTGGTTTGCATTATATTGTTTTAGCTATTCACTATTAAAGGCATCTGTTGACACCCATTTTCAGCCTATAAGTCGAGTTATTTCTCTTATTCTCCTTTATCATGCCCTGAATTATCTATTATTTTTTAGCCTTCTTTAAGCCTATTTCGAGCCCATTTTTTGGTCATTTCTAAGCCCATTAAGCCTTGGAGCCCTTGGAGGATGTTTTCCTTTTTAAAAAAAATAAAGAAAAAAATTAAAAAATTAAAAAATTTCAAGGTCACAGTCAACTGTTGACCATCATGGTCAACTGTTGACCGCCTCTTCCCCTCTTCTGCCTTGAGAGTCCTAAGTGTTCTGGACTCTGTTTCTGGGCATTTTTGCTCATCGTGGGCTCCTTCTAGGGTCTATATCTTCTAGAATTATCCCCCAAATCGGGTCCCGTTTGTTTCTATCTCTTATCCTTGCTATTATCACGAATTTGATCTATCAAACTCAAGTTTTGGTGGCCTATATCCCCTAGAAATGTGGAGGAAACTTCTGAATTTATGCAATTTCTGAACAAGACAAACTCTACCCGATCAAGCTCCGGGCCCTTCTTTCCGCGCGAATATCTTCCAGATCCTTCCACCAAATCGAGTCTCGCTTGTCCCCACTATTATCTCGAGATTGATCTAAAGAACTCGAGCTTTGGTGGACTATATCTCCTAAAAATGAGGGTGAAGTTTCGGGATTTTTGTAGTTTCTATATAAATGACCCTATGCGAACTATGCAACGGGGACGCGTTTCTGAGGCGACGATGAAGCCATGCCGCATTGTCTTCATCCTTCTTCGACCTTAGCCTGAAGTGGGAAGTATTAGCTTCGCATTGGTTCTATTTGGGCTTTATTTCATCATCGTTTACCCTCTTTTTTTGCCCCTACTTTTGGCAAATCATCATAGATTTCTAGTTTTCTGCTACAACTTCACGACAGGGGCCTGTTCTTCAAGCTAGGGCAGAGTTATGCTGCACCATTATCATCTTCCTTCAACACTATCTTGAAGAGGGGCGTATTAGGTTCGTATTGATTATATTTAGGCATCCTTTTCTTCATTCTTTTCCTTATTCCGTAGCCCCTGTTGTGTCCCTAGGTTTGATGGTTTTGATGATGACGAACTATGACTCACCGGTGAGTCTACATGATTATTGATGATGTCAACTAACCACTTTTGAATTGTGTGAAAAGAAAATGTTGACTCAGGTTCAGCCAACCCTGTGTGAAAAGTAAATGATGATGAACTATGACTCACTAGGGCTCAGCACTCAAGTCAACTGAGTTTGATGCAAATCACTAAGCTATTGGAATTCAGTCCAACTTCTGCATTCAACCAAGTCAAAATTCCCTACAGAACTCATGACTATCAGAGTTTAGTTTGATGCATGAATAGCAAGCTGCAAGTCCTTCAGTTATATAGAAATGCAAAAGCCTAAGTTCAGTCCGGAAGGTGATACGTCAAGTCAAGTCCAGTCCAGCTAAAACTCTCTTGATCCATTCATAATTCAGGTTGACGAACTATGTGCAAAGTATGGAAAATTCAGTCAACAGAAGTGTCACACAAGTCCACAGACTTGTCTCTACAGCAACCATTTCAGTCTAATTACTAGCTGAATTCAGATGACATGAAGCCTTTGCATTCAAGAATCAGATATGAGGAAATTAGTTTAAGCCTCTACATTCATGTCTCAGAATCTCAATGGGATCAAATCCCTCATATCAAGGTTTATTAATGTCATGACTTTTGGATATGATGTGAAGAGGATGGGGTTAAATAGTGCAGATCACCAAGGCAGGTATGCTAAATAAACCATGAAGACAATACACCAACTCAGTCAATTTCAGACAGTGGGATGCTAAAGAGTATGCTTCAACTCTACATGCTTCAGTTGTTGTTCCCATAACGTCCAGCCATTGTGGGTGACAAACCACAAACAACCTCTACAAGAGGCCAAATGCAAGGTTCTTTAGTGTGGCTATGGTTTTCTGGGATAACAAGTTGATTTTACAGAGTTTTTAGAGTGCGGTCGACCTATAGGACCATTTCGGTCGACCTAATTTTCTAGCAACCAAGGGACTGAACTCTGACAGAGTTCGATCGACTTAAATGGGCAATTCGGTCGACCGACGAAAAATTTCGATCGACCGAACCCTTCGAGGCAGCCAATGTTGACTTCTTTTCATGAACGTGTTCAAAGCCCCTATCTTGGACTTTTTGATCTTAAAGTCTCCCAACTTACCTAAAATCGTGGATCTGGTTCTTGGCTTGTCCCTTGACCATCCTAGGTCTTATAAAAATAACTCTTGGGCCAAGAAACCTGAATTGCTCAAAGGGATCAAAGGAAGGCTATCCAGAGAGAAAGAGGGATGTGGGAAGAACTCCGTGAACAGTGCTTCATCCAAGCATTCTTCATCAAATCTCAAGCATTTGAAGATCATTTTGAAGTCAATCAAGTGGAAACCAAGTGGAGAAGCAACATCAGCCCAAGATCTGCATCATTCACTAAGGGGGAGCCTAGATCTGAAGTTTTTATTTTTGTTTCCTCTTCTAAATTGCTTTGAGCTTCAAGTGTATATTTCCTTCTAAATCTGTGAACATCAAGTGTGTGGTCGGATTGTGCGGTGTGCACATCTGAGTTGTGTGTGGTCAGATTTTGCAGTGTGCACATCCAAGTGTGTTCAGTTTGCTGCAACTTGCAGCATGTGCGTTTTTGAGCGGCGTTCCGAGCAGCACCTTCTGGGGTTCATCCCCGTGTGTGTATGTGTGTGTTGATTTCAGATCTAGGTGTGTGTGTGTGATTTTGTTCAGATCAGTGTGTGAGCGTGGATCACTTCAGATCTACATGTGTGTGTGTGGATCTATCCGATCCGGGTGTTCTTGTGTATAGAGTGCTGTGTCTGTTGCAGCGTGTAGATCCAGTCGTTGGATCGTGTTGGAGATTGTCTCCGTGTGTGTGTGTGTGCAAGCGTCACCCTACGTGTGTGTGTTGGAGCTCTGCTCTATGTGTGTGTGGGGATTTATCCCCGTGCTGGTTTACCAGCAGTGAAGCCTCATTCAGTTGAGTGAGGGGTAAACGTAGGGAGCCCGTCGTGGTCCCGAACCACCTTAAAAATCACCGTGTCCATATCTGAATGCCTGTGTGATTGTCCATTTTCTCTATCTCCATTCACTGGTTTAATTTGATACTATCACACACTCAATCCAATCAAATTGCTATACACACTTAATTTGTGCACACAAAGAGCTAACTTGAGTTTGGTTCTATAAGTCATTTTTCATCCTTAATGTCCATCTATTTGCTGCTTGGTAAATCTACGTCGTGCCTAATTGTTTAGATGTTGTGTTAGTTTCCGCTGTGGGGTGTTTGTGTTTTAATTGAACAAATTTTTAATAGTAGGATCTATTCACCCCCCCTCTAGATCCATCTTCCTGCACTACGGGACCCAACAATTGGTATCAGGGCGAGGCTCTGTTATCCTTAGATCTAACGATCTATAGAGAGATCCCAGTGTAGTGTCAATCATGAATTGTTTTGTTGGACATATCTCGATGAATTGCTTGCCTGTTTTTAGTGGCTCTGATTTTCCTTCATGGTTAGGAAACATGTGTGAGCTGATTAATTCTGTTAATCCTGACCTCTGGAACTTGATTTATATTGGTCGTCACAGAGTGCCTCCAGATGAGACCAAGTGGTCTAGTCAGGATAAACTGAAAAACCATGAAAATGTCATTGTCCTTAGTCTACTGAAAGCTTATGTCAACACTAACATGGTTCCATTTGTCTCTTCTTATAGAACGGCAAAGGAGCTCATGGATTATTTGATCAAAGCTCAAGAAGAAAAAATGGATTACATGTGTCTCATGGTCGATAAACTGGATACGTCAAGCAAGGAAAGCTCCGAGGTAAATTCTGGGAGTGATGAAATTTTATTTGAGGACTTAATAGAAGCTTACGATGAACTGTTAAGGAAATACAAGAAAATGAAATCTAAAAATAAAAAATTGAGAAAGGAAGTTGAACAGAACATAAGTAACTCCTCTTGTGAAAAATGCTCACAACTTGAGGATGTGAATGAATCACTTTCTTTTGATGTTGAAATTAATAGAGAACAAGTTGCTTCATTGAGAAATGAAAACAAAGAACTTCTGGCAAACATTTCTGAACTTCAACACATAGAAAAGGTTCTCAATGAAAAACTAAATACAATGACCACAGATCAAATTCTGGTTGATGAGCTTATTCAAAATAAATAGCTTGTTAAGGAAATTGAAGAACTGAAGGAGTTAAATACAGCCATGTCTCAGAGACTAATGGCCCTTGAAAAAGGTAAATGCACTCTGGATGCAAATGAAGTTGAAGATGTGCAAAAATTGAAACAAGAAATAGAAAGCTTCAAAAGAATGAATGACATGATGCATCAACAAATTATTTCTTGTGAGGAAGACATAGCAGGCTATGAACTCCATATTTCATCTCTTCTGTCAGAAATTCATGATCTAACTGATTCCATGACAAGGTTTGTTGAAGGGAAAAACAATTTGGATAAACTTTTGGGTGTTAAGCTCAACTTCCAAAAGGAAGGGCTTGGCTATAGCCCAGTGAACAAGAAATCATTTGAAAATAAATTGTAAACCTCATTTGTTCATGCTTCAGATGTTTCTGGCACATCTAAGAAAATACCTCCTGTTCAACAATCGAAAATCCTTAAAAACATGTCTGAGCAAAAGAAATCTATGAATAGGAAATCCCAAACTGGTGCTCCTAGTACCCCTGTGCATGTTAAGCACAACTCTGTTGCACATAAACATGCACCCAGAAAGAAAGTTAGACTTCATGTTTTTACTGTGGTAGGGATGGTCACATTGTAGGTTGTTTATAAACTATCTACCCCGCCCCCTAACTATGCATGTATCATATGAGCATGAACAAGCATGGAAATATGAATAAAGGGCGATGAATAAATAGGAAAACGTACCGTGATCGCCACCAAGGGTTAACAACGGCAAAAGGATGGAGAAAGGAGTACAACATCGCCGTGTACCTTGGAAAGATGAAGACTTGATCGCGCTTGATATGGGGATGCGGGGAACTTTGTGGATTCAACCTCCTCTCCTTCTAGCCGGCTAGAGGAAGAGGGCCTCACGTCCAATCATGCTCTCCTACAAAATAAAGTCAAACACAAAGGAAAAACCCATTAGAACATGCATGTGTAGTATCAATCCCGCAGTGATAAAATAAGGGTAGAAATTAAGGGAGAACGTCCCGGGGGGAGGTTTTTAACCCATGTGGAAGGGTGCAAAAGATAGGTGTGTGTGTGTTGTGATGAGGGAGAAATAAATATGAGGAAAAATCACGTAGTTTAACTACGGGAATATGCGATGCAATATGAAGAAAAGTGCATGTGTAGCAGAAAACTGTGTAAACTGTGATGATTAGTGAAATTGAGGAAGAGAGAACTAAGAGAATAGACCATGAAATCAAGCCCAGAAAGATGGAATGTAAAGCTAATACTTCCCTCTCCACGATGGGGTCAAAGTTATGAGTTCGAGATGCAGCATGGCTTCGCCCCACGTCTAGAAAGAGCCCCCCGTCGCAACTGCGAGCCGGGCAGTTTATATAGAGTTTGCAGAAATCTCTAACTTCCTCTCGCGATTCCCGGAGATATAGTCCAAGATAAATCGAGTTCTATACATCAAACTCGAGATAATACTAAGGACAAGAGATAGAAACAAGCGGGACTCGATTTGGAGGAAGATTCTATAAGTTATGGCTCTTGGAAGGTAGGCCCATCGCACAAAAAAATAGAGTTTGACTTGTACTAGGATGCATAAACCCAGAACTTACGTTAACTATTCCGAGAGGTATAGCCAATGAAAATTCGAGTTCTATGGATCAAACTCGAGATAATACAAAGGGCTAGAGGTAGAAATAAATGGGAGTCGATTTGGAGCAATATTCTATAAGTTATGACCCCTGGAAGAAGGCCACGGTGAGCAGAAAATGGGCAGAGTCCATCGCGAGCTGGACTCTTGGGCTGGCTAGCGGTCGGTCAACCGATCGCTTGGCATAAGGGTGGCCTTTTGCATGTTGAGCCCCCAGACACCCATTTGACCTCTGAATGGACCCAGAACGGTCCCGAAAGTTAGGGAATTGAAGGAAAAAGCATCCAAGGCTAAATGAGCTTGAAAAATGGGTGAAGAAATGGGCTTGAGATAGGCTCAAAGAAGTCTCAAAAACAATGGTTAACTCAGGACATTACGGAGATAAATAAGAGAAATAACGTGATTCGTGGGCCGAAAACGGGTGTCAACAGATACCCCTCCTTGATGTCTGCTTTGCAAGGGAACGAGCGAAAGTGGCGCGGAGGCGGAAATGGAGAGGAGATGGAGCAAAAGCAACAACGACGTGAAATGGAGATGACATGAAGATGAAATGTAGAAAACTGAAAAGCGGGCATCAAGGCAAAAGACACCCGCCACGACCAACAAGCGACAGGAATTCTCCTGAAAATGCCAAACTAACCACCTGGAATGGATGACAAGAATGAGACATGCCTAGAGAACTAAAATAAGGGAAGGGAAACACGACCAACCTCCTCGGGGACACAATCCACGGACAATGAGGGGATCGGAAGGAATACAGCTGAAAAGCTATAAAAGGAGAATAAGACTGAGATAAAATCCAGACAGGAATCACGCTGGCCAACCAGACCAAGCGACAAGATCAGAGAAGATTGTTAAAATTCAAAGTGGAATGAAGATCTCTTATCCAAGAGAACTGAGGTGCAATTAACCATTGCTAAGGAGAAAATCTTGAAAGAATCACGAGGCATGAATGCTCAAAATGACATGATGCATGCTAGGCTAAAATAAAGAAATCATTAAAATGAATGCACAGAACGCATAAAATAGAAAGTACTCAAGGATAATATTGCTAGAATGAGCAAGACGGGGTCAAGAGACTTCTTGCAACCATGGCGTGCGAGACAGAGTCCATCGTCCCCCACCCGACTCAAACGAGCGGCCTATCCAACGATTAACCATATGCTCCTAGATCATCATCATTTTTGTTAAAGGGGAACATCAGATCCCAGAACACACGGGCAACCAGCCGGTCCTTGAGAGGCTATAATAATGTAGATATCATAGAGTAAATGGTGCGGACACACGCCGTAATACACGTCGGTGGACGAGGACACGGCGGGGCCCGGTTAGCTCGCAGAGGACGTGTATGCATCGGCCGAGCCATCATCTTTATTTCACATTTTTAGGCCATGTTGGGCCCTATTGTAGTCCATGTTGGACAAATGTGTTATTATAAGGGCTAATGGGATAGAATAGTGGTCTAGAGCTATTGGGCTTTTCTCTTGGGGTTTAAAAGGGCCAAGAGTGAAAAGGCCCATGGGCTAGGTATGAATGGGTCAAATGGGGTTAAATGTGAACAAGTCATGGGATTAGTGTGCTAGGTGTGAAAAGGGCTAAAAGAATGGAGGCTTGGAGGCTTGGAAAGGGACTTCCCCCTTCTTGGTCCAAGAGGGAGGCTGCCACCTACGTAGCTTGACTCCCCTCCCTTAGATTCCAAAATTAGGTGGCACTTGTCCCCCCTTGGTCCCCCCACCTCTCTCCCCCTTGGTCAAGGTGTGCACCCCCTCTCCCTCCCCTTGATCCCATGCATTTCCCAACCCCCTTCCCTTGCCATTCCCTATATAATCACATGTATAGTGCTATTTGAGAAGCTAATGAAGTTTTTATGACAGAAGATTATGTTAAGAGAGTGGTTATCTTCCTCCTCTTGGGTGTGATGCCCTTGATCAAATCCTGTGACGGGATTCTTTTGGGCATGTGACTCTCCCCTATATCCTCCCTATCCTCTTCATATCTAGTTATGCGGAAATTCTCAGTGAAGCTTCTACGAGTTAGGAAGAATTTGGCGGTCGTTTCGCGTCAATCAAAGCTCTGGATTGCCGGTAAAAATTCTTCCCGTGAAGTCACGCAAATCTGCCCGAGCCTGCAGTCCAGATCCTTAGTTTCCTGATCCTGAATTTCTCCAGATCTACTCCCAAGCTCTCTGGATCTGAGATCCTGATGGGTTGTAGGATTTTTTGTCCTCTACGCGTTGCCTCTGAGCTCGTTCCATTCCGAGATCAGTGCCTGCCGCAGCGGAGATTCTCGTGGGGCTGCACCGACCACCCTGTGCAGATCCGACCCAGAAGCAGATGCAACTTCCAGAAGCTGCCCCGCCCTCCTCTTTGCCTATCTGACCAAAGCCCTGGGTCAGATCCTTTCACTAGACTCCTCCGACGATCTGCAATAAACGGCGCCTCATTCTGACACCGGAAACTATTTTTCCAGTAATTACTTGTCTTCCTGTGCAGTTCTATGTGCGCAGAAGCTAAGACTGAGAATAGTCGCTGCTGCGCCCAGATCTGGTGAGATCTGATCACGCCCTTTAGAGCAGAAAATCTTCATCCTGTTGCCGACGTTCTCCAACAAATGGCACTCCAATCGGACGTCATATCTTAGCGTACCGACCTCCGTAAGTTTTCTTCGCCGATTGGCCTGCACAGGCAGAATCAAGTCGGCTTTCGATCGGCTCACCCGATCGGCCCCGACTCGCTTCCCTCGCCTCCTGCGAGTGCGGCCCATCAACCCGGATTCCAGCAACCCTAAATTTACATTTGTAGCCCTTTACCTCCCTACGTGGAGTGGGCATCAGGTTCCGAAAGTGTACGGTTATTAACTGTGTGTATTGGGGTTATCAGATTCGGCCAGGAATTCTTCCCCACGCGCTAGTCGTGGAGGTACGCGCTTCGTTCCACACTCACATTGTTGATTTAGTATATTTTCTATCATGCTGCGTTTGTGAGAATAGGGCCATTAGCTAGTTGCAAATTGCCGTGGTTGTGAGTTGTGATCGCCCGTTCCTTAGCTCTAGTCGAGCACCGAGCTCGGACTGCATTACCCTAGGCGATAGTGGTTCCTTAACCGCTGTGATCCCACGTTTCCCTCGCAAGGGATGATCGTCGGGCTAGAGTGAGTTGCTATTGAGAGACGTCTCCACCCAGAGAATGCAACGGTGGTCAGCCGCTCGGCTTCCCTTAGTGTGCTAGTGCTGGCCGCACTTTTAGTCAGTCGTACGTCTTAGCCCAGTCCTGTCATCCGTCCCGCATAAAATTGCTATCAGAGCGTCAGTTTAAGTCCAGGGTCATCTAAGTCCAAGGTTGAATTGCATCGCAATATTCGGTATTTCAAAAGGTGTTGCTCGAATGTTAGGTTACGCCTATCGGGAAGGTGATTCATTCGTGTGAGAGGATCTTTGCACCCCAGAACTCCGCCAGGTACCGGATCTTGGTTAAGTCTAGGTTCCTCAGTTGCATTAGTTAGTGCATTCCAGCCTTTGTGTCGTTGTATGCCCACCCGGTGAGGTACCCAATACCATCACCCCGCGTCTCTGGCAAACCCACGGGATGCCGCCTCGGGAGACTTTCACTCCTTGCATGAGGCGATGATGGCCATCATGGCCCGATTGGACTAGTCTGAGGCTAGCTTTCGGAGCTTCTCTGACAATATGGATGGTCACCTTAGGGCCATGGAAGAACGCATGGAGTCATCCGACAAGTCTGTCCAAGGTCTGGTTGGACAGTTGGAAAGATTGTCCCACGGGGACCCTCCAGGAGTGGCCCAGGGCACACCCGTACCTACTCCAGCGGTGGCCCAAGTCCAAATCGCTCCCAAGGCCCAGGTCCAACCCGCTCCCGTGGCACAGGAGCAGCCCGTAGATGCTCCTCAGCCCGCCCCTCATCGAGTCCTTGAACCACAACATCGTGACCTTGGTCTCGAAGACTATGGGTCCGATAATGCTTACGAGGGGTATGGTCGACGCCGTCGTGGCTTTCAACAGCCAAGGGATGAAGAGGATGATAGAGTCCTCAGGACCATGCGAGCCGACCCTCCCACTTTTGACGGGTCCTTGGACCCAAAAGTCTATCTTGATTGGGAGGCCGGTATGGACCGGTACTTCAAGTGGTTCGAGATGGCGGACCACCAGAGAGTCAAGTTCGCTAAAATGAAGCTGTTAGAGCAAGCATAAACTTATTGGTGTAATGTGGAGAGCTTGCTATATCAACGTCGAGAGCCCCAGGTTGAGTCTTGGGATGAGATGAAGGAGAGACTTAGAATCAAGTATCTTCCTGCCACATACCGTCAGAGGCTCATTGATATGTGGCAGAATCTCAACCAAGGGGATCGGTCCATATCCGAGTACATCGTAGAGTTTGACGAATATTTTTTGCGATGTGGCGTCTCGGAGGAGAGCATGATGCCTGTTTCCATCTTCCATCATGGTCTGTGGCCCCACTTTCAGTATGAACTCTTTCGTCGCAATGTGACCACCTTGGAGGCCGCATATCAGGTTGCTCTCGAGTTAGAGCAGTTTGAGTCAGATTTCGCTCCGGTCTAGCGACCGGGGATCATCCATCACCGTGGGTCTGACTCTCATACCACGCCCAGTTTCTATAGTCGATTTCCGGTGGTTCGACCTTCGGAACCCCCTCGCCAGGACCCCTTTGCTCTCAGGCCTCGCCTTCTCCCTCCAAGGGACCCTCCCCCTCGCCCACAGGCACCATTCCCCACCCCACATCCCCAGCAGCCCGCATTGCCTGCCCGACCCCCGGCCCGTCGAGAAGACAAGGGAAAGGTACCGATGATCGGTGGAGGATCTTCTAGCACAGGGCCGTGTGACCAGTGCTATAGGTGTGGTGGGATTGGCCACTTTGCGGCCAAGTGTTCCACTCGGGAATCATTGGTTATTTCGGACACTCCAGCCCGGGACCCCACACTGGAGCTAGTGCCAGTCAGCTATGAGCCGAATCCAGAACTCGCGGAGGAGTTCTTTGATGAGCTTTTGGAAGAGCATGCTGCCGACCCGGGTAATCAGTCCCAGGGCAATGTGCAATTGGGTGTGATCCTCCCAACCCTTTGAACTCCCATCTAGAAGTCAGTAGGTTCATGTTAGGATGTCTAGGAGTCCACAACTTTGGGTTGCATTGTTTATTTGTGAGTATTTCTATAGGTGTCTAGGTTTGTCTAGGGTCATATATGAGTCTGTTTGTTTCTCCAGTTTGTTTTTTTTCATGCATATGGTTTGCATTAAGTCATGTCTCAATAAAAGGCCAGCCATGCACGTATAAGGGGTTAGCTGATGTACGCCGACATGCCCATGAGTTCTAAAGGGAGAGTACGTCATGATCAGGGTCATACCTGAACGGTTTCCCCTTGGGAACAGTAAAGAAACTCCAGGCCCATGATACCCGCCCTTTCCGAGTCAAGAAACAAGTGGGTTCAAATGCGTACGTTATTGAACTACCAGACGACTATGGTGTCAGTTCGACGTTCAATGTTTTAGATCTGGTAGCATATCGAGAACCCGTGGTGATCCCTAGTGAGTTTTTGGGCTTTCTCCTCCTGTTGTGAGTGGCACACCACCCGAGAATCCACCTCTTCCAGCCTCAATGTAAGCATATAGATTGTATACTGGATGAGCAGGTGATCACCACCAGGAACGAAGCCTACCAACACTTCCTTGTGCATTGGAGAAGACGCCCTATGCCAGACGATGCCTTGATCACATGCGGAGAGCTCAAGCCTCGAGACCCTTACTTGACGGGGTCGAGTTCCTCCCACCCGGGGAGAATTGGTGCGGACACACGCCGCAATACACGCCGGTGGACGAGGACACGGCGGGGCCCGGTTAGCTCGCGGAGGACGTGGATGCATCGGCCGAGCCATCATCTTTATTTCACATTTTTAGGCCATGTTGGGCCCTATTGTAGTCCATGTTGGACAAATGTGTTATTATAAGGGCTAATGGGCTAGAATAGTGGTCAAAAGCTATTGGGCTTTTCTCTTGGGCTTTAAAAGGGCCAAGTGTGAAAAGGCCCATGGGCTAGGTATGAATGGGTCAAATGGGGTTAAATGTGATCAAGTCATGGGATTAGTGTGCTAGGTGTGAAAAGGGCTAAAAGAATGGAGGCTTGGAAAGGGACTTCCCTCTTCTTGGTCCAAGAGGGAGGCTGCCATCTACGTAGCTTGACTCCCCTCCCTTAGATTCCAAAATTAGGTGGCAATTGTCCCCCCTTGGTCCCCCCCTCTTTCCCCCTTGGTCAAGGTGTGCACCCTCTCTCCCTCCCCTTGCTCGCACGCATTCCCCAGCCCCCTCCCCTTGCCATTCCCTATATAATCACATGTATAGTGCTATTTGAGAAGCTAATGAAGTTTTTATGAGAGAAGATTATGTTAAGAGAATGATTCTCTTCCTCCTGTTGGGTGTGATGCCCTTGATCAAATTCTGTGATGGGATTCTTTTAGGCGTGTGACTCGCCCCTTTATCCTCCCTATCCTCTTCATATCTGGTTCTGCAAAAATTCTCAGTGAAGCTTTTGCAAGTCAGAAAGCATTTGGCGGTGGTTTTGCATCAATCGGGGCTCTGGATCGCCGGCAACAATTCTTCCCGTGAAATCGCGCAAATCTGCCTAAGCCTGCAGTCCAGATCCTTAGTTTCTTGTTCCTGAATTTTTCCAGATCTACTCCCAAGCTCTCTGGATCTGAGATCCTGATGGGATGTAGTATTTTTTGTCCTCTTCGCGTTGCCACCGAGCTCGTGCTGTTCTAAGATTGGTGCTGGCCGTGGCGGAGATTCTTGTGGGGCTGCGCCAACCACCCTGTGCAGATCTGACCCAGAAGCAGAGGCGACTTCCCGAAGCTACCCCGCCCTCCTCTTTGCTGATCTGACCAAACCCCTTGGTCAGATCCTTCCTCTAGAAATCTCCGACAATCTGCAACAAAAGGTGCCTCGTTCCGACATCGGGAACTATTTTTCCAGTAATTACTTGTCTTCCTGTGCAGTTCTATGTGCGCAGAACCTGAGGCTGAGAATAGTCTCTGCTGCGCCCATATCTGGTAATATCTGATCGTGCCCTTCGGAGCAAAGAATCTTCATCCTGTCTCCAACGTTTTCCAACAAACGGCACTCCGATCGGACGTCAGATCTTGGCGTACCAGCCTTCGCAAGTTTGCTGCGCCGATTGGACTACGCGGGTAGAATCAAGTCGGCTTCCGATCGGCCCCGACTCGCTTCCCTCGCCTCCTGCGAGTGCGGCCCGTCAACCCAGATTCCAGCAGCCTTAAATTTATGTTTGTAGCCCTTTACCTCCCTATGTGGAGTGGGCATCAGGTTCTGAAAGTGTACGGTTATTAAGTGTGTGTATTGGGATTGTCGGATTCGGCCGGGAATTCTTCCCCACGCGCTAGTCGTGGAGGTACGCGCTTCGTTCCACACTCACATTGTTGATTTAGTATATTTTCTATCATGCTGCGTTTGTGAGAATAGGGCCGTTAGCTAGTTGCAAATTGTCATGGTTGTGAGTTATGAGCACTCGTTCCTTAGCTCCAGTCGAGCACCGAGCTCGGGCTGCATTACCCTAGGCGACAATGGTTCCTTAACCGCTGCGATCCCACATTTCCCTCGCAAGGGACAATTGTCAGGCTAGAGTGAGTTACTATTGAGAGACGTCTCCGCCTGGAGAATGCAACGGTGGTCAGCCGCTCGGCTTCCCTTAGTGTGCTAGTGCTGGCCGCACTTTTAGTCAGTCGTACGTCTTAGTCCGGTCGTGTCATCCGTCCCGCATCAGTAATGCAATAGAGAAAAGGGATAGAGAGCCAAACCTGACTTACCTGCCAAGCGAAACAACATTTTTATGTGATTTTCAAATAAGGCAACCAACAAACATGAACAAATAAATATGAACATAATGCGACAAACAAATGAACGCATGAACAATAACGAAACGAATAAACGAACGAAAAAGACAGCACAACATAATATAACAAAGGACCAACCCGCAACATATGCAAGACATGAACCAACAACATGCATGTATGACGAACATGGTAGGATAAGACGACAATGTAGTTGGACAACACACGGTTAGAACAAGAACACGTGGTGGGACAACACATGATTGGGACGAGAATACGAGGGATAACAACACATGCGGGATGACAACACGAGACACGACAGATATACTCTTCAATCAAAGCCCGAGATCATATGAATCAGAACCTCTAGGTTCATAGTCATGAGGTAATACCCTCTCATGGAGATATGATGAAAGTTAAAAGCTGAGAAGGACATGAGCTTCAGAACATATCAAGAGATAAGATTGAAGAAGAAAGGAACAGATCAAAAGATAGGAACAAGAGGCAGAGTGAAAGAATAGAGAGCAAGAAAGCTTGAACACTGAGCAAATAGATCACGTACATGTCCTCAAGATAAAAAATGCAAAAAAAACAAAAGACATATTTTTATATTTTTGTAATTTTTTATTTTTTGTAATTTTGATAATATTTGATTTTAAAATATCTGATTTTTTTATATTTTTGGCAATATCTAGTTTTTTTTATTTTGACATATCTGATTTTTTTAGATTTTTGGCAATATCTGATTTTGAAATAGCAATCCGCAGCACCCAATGACGGGCTCTAACTACTAGCCAGGGGCCGTAATCCCGCCCCCTCTCATTAAAGACTTCCCTTAAGTAGGGCGTGCATATGAGGGTGACTTACCATAACTAACCGCCTCTAAAGAATGGTGCCCCTACTGCGACCATACCCGGGATACAACCCAGCCTAAGAGGGAGAGATAGAAGAAAAATTGGAGATAAGCTTAATACAGGATGGGAGACATCAAGATTCAACTTCCTTCCAGGGCAGTACCCCTCAAAGATACAGTCTGTTGCACCGGGGCTTTTTGTCTTTGATTTTGAGACCCATATTTATAGGCACACATGCGACCGGGCTCATGACGTCCCGCGGGGAACTGTACTGCCACTCTTTCCATGCCTTTGATTTCATAATTTTGCATATTCTCTTGATTTATAGCCCTTGTTGGCGAGATTTGTCATGAAAGCTCACTTTTTCAGGGTCAGGACTGCCCCTATTTGAGACCTCTCTCGTATTAGGGAGTGCCTAGGTTGGTCATCTTATCCATAAATCTCTTGCCCCTGCACTCGGCTGAGCAGAGAAAAGAAAAGACTTCGTGCATACCCATAGTATGGCCAAAGCAGCAACGGTGTGCCTTAGAAGAATAGGCTATGGCTTGCCGTGAAGTGTGTGAAAACCCATACTCAAGAGATCACCCTCAACGATCGGGGAAAGAAACTAGACTCCTAGCACGGAGCTATCACCAGCCTAAGATGCTGCAGAAGCGAACTCATCTTGATTAAATTAAGCAAGCTTCTTAAAGCCACTCAATCCATGTTGAGAAACCCATGTTATAACCATGTGCATAAATAATAGAAACGATGGCAATGATAGCATATTCTTGCACAAAATAAAAATACATTGCAAATCTGTGGAGTGAAAAGCAGCACCCTGAAGCGATCTTTATCAATGTAAGCTTCATATTCCTTACTTGACAAGATAAAATGGAGAGTCGGACAAGGCTTGAGAGATTCCTTAACACGAAGGAGCGACAGACGCCAAACTGGACGAAGCAGGATAAAAAGGGAGAGAGACGAGGGCTAGAACTCCCTCGTTAGGGCACAGAGACCCTTATAACATGGGACCGGATACAGAATAAGCAGAGATCAACTGAGATCAAGGCAGACTAAAGCCTCAAAAATAGCATGAAAAAGGGTAAGAACCCCGAAAGGGTGAGGAATGAATACGAAGATGAGAAGGAAAATCATCCGATGTGGTCGGAGAAGGAGAATAGCGATTACCCGATAGACGCGGGGAAGAAGAAGGAAAATCACCCGACAAGGTCAGGGAAGGAAAATAGGAGACCCCCGACAAGGTCGGGGAAGAAGAAGGAGAATCATCTGATAGAGTCGGGGAAGGAGAACGAGAGATAGAACCTGGAGATACGGGAGGAGGGGAACCACAAGAAGTCTCGAGATCGGGATGATGAGAGGGCATAGGTCGAGGCCTAGAATAACAAGAATGAAAACCCGGAGGCCCCGAATGAGAAGAAGAAAAGTGGGGGTTCATGGACCCGAGAGGATAGGAGAAGGTCATGGATGTAGGATTGGAATAAGGAAGGTACACCACCCAAGGGTGGGAGCTGAGCAGAAAGAAAGATGAATAAAAGGAAGAAGAGGAAGGTGAAGTGGACCCATGAATGTATAATTGACGGCCCTTGAACTTGCACCACCGTCTCTTCTTAGCTGAAACTGGATTGTAATGGACCCGCTTAGCACGGGCTCGAATCCTTGGGCACCTTGTCTTGCAATATCTTCTCAAATAGCGAGCCCATCTAGCAGACGGCCTGGCCCGGCTATGAACATGCTGCCTCGCTAGGGCGGTTGCCCCTAGACACCGGATGCTAACCATAGTCAGACATTCTCAAACAGATAACTCCTCAAAATGCTGCATATCATGGAACCACGGTGTCTTGTGTCTTGGCACAAGCAGCATGAGGTTTGGCAACTCCACTCGGCAATCGGGCTTGAAACATAACTCCCTTGATAGAAGGGAAGGACGAAACTGAGGGAGAGTAATACACGGTGTTGACGTGGCCGGCGTACTGATAAATCGAGAGAGATTGCATAAGGTGTGCAGAATGTCCTTGGAGAATGCAGAAGATACGGCGAATTTCTCTTAGCATAATCTACTTGGCGGCTGTATGAGTTAGCTTAATACGGGTAGAGAGCCCTTCTTGGCCAGCAATATGAATTGCGACGGAGTGAAAGGTGATAATAGCATCAATAGTCAACCTTCCGGCGAGCAAAGAGATTGCCACCGGTCTCGCTCTTGAAGAAACTGGTATCAGTGCAGGGGAACTCTTTTCAACAACCGGCATAGGAGATAGTGGCACATCAACCCCAAAATAGGCAGGGACCAGGACACGGATTGGCATCCGGAAGATAAAATCTTGAAGCTTGAAATGCTCAGCTGGCACAAAATCATCCTGACTCGGCTCATCGTCTCCCTGGGGACTAGACCCAAGGGGCACCAAAGGTAATGCACATTCACTCTGTGGGGTGGAAGTGGATGGAGAAAAAATGGAGGTAATAGGTTTGGTAGGCGGAGGTGAAGGTTTGGGAGGCGTGGATGCTTCAACGAGGATGGTGTGTTTAGGTGGAGGCAAAGGTAAGGGTGGATGTAAGACCCCAAATTCTTTAGAAATTTATTTAGAAAGTTATTTATAATTATTTGGAATTTATTTGAAATTATTCGAAATTAATGAGAATTATCCAAATTAATTAGATTAATTAATTAATTAATAGAATAAGTCATTTTTCTACTATTTTCTAAAAATCCCCAAAAATCACATCTTGTAGAATTAATTTTTTTTATCAACTTTGTCTTCTACAATTAAGCCTAATACAATCGTTTATTAAGCCGAATTAGCGAACTAATTCTTCCGAACTTAATATTTAATTAATTACGGAATAGTAGAAGTGGAATTTTATTTATCATATAAAAATTCATAAAAATAGTAATTAAATAATAGATGCTTCGACTAACACTTTTGTCTTCTTGGAGTAAGCCTAATTAAATCATTATCTAGCCCTAATCAGTGGTTTAAGCCTGACTTATAACCCACCTAACCCAAATTCGAATTTACTATTCACCCAAACTTTGAACATCAAATTCGAGCTTGATTCTCAACCAAATGGGGTGATTCCAGAGGCAAATGAAAGGTATTACATAAAGGAACATTTACCCTCAATCAATTTGAGGTAAACTTAGCCCCAAAACGTGCTGCCGACATAGTTAGGTCAAGTCAAGGATTTCGGCGTCGTTTCTAAACTCGTAACTTGCAGCAGCAAATACTCCCAATTCAGAAGACTCCAGAAGCTCTATGAGCTATCAAAATGAAGCCCTACGAGTCTTCTTTCATTTGGCTGCTGTGGGGTTCGCTGAAATTTTGGATCTGGAGAGATCTAGTTCGATTTGTGGAGGTCGGTCAGCAGGCCGTTGGCTTCCCTTCATCCTTCTTTGATCAATCGATTGAGGTAGGAATTCTCAACAAAATCTTGATCATGAGTATAGCAAATTGTACCTCTCATCGAGCTCTTTCCATTGGTGGTAAAAGCCCCAATTTTCATTAGGTATCCGAGGAGATATCGAAGTTTTAGTGAGGTGCTGTCAAGTTGTTCTTTATTCTAGGTTTCGAGTTCCTTCTTCAATTTGAGGTAGGTGATAACAGCCCAACTTCTAATTAACATACATGAATGTAATCAATAGCATGTTAGCTTTCTTTTGACATCAAAATCCCCAATTTTTTATAGATCATGTCTAGAGTATTTTGTGTGTTATTAGAAGCATGCTAGCAAGCTAGACTTCACTTGTGTTCTTCATAGAATAGGATTTATTTCATTGGATTCCTATCGAAATTCGTGATTTAAAATTATGTTTCATGACCCTAAGATGCATATTAATGACCCTAGAGTCTATGGTTATGATCCCAATACATTTAGACCCCAAATTCTTGGAGTTTTTCATAGCTTTTTGGGTCTGGAAACCCAGGGGTCGACCCACGGGTCGACCCATTTCAGCCCTGCAAGCAGCAGCTTGCTGCCTTGCAGGGGTCGACCCAATGGGTCGACCCACAACCTGCAGGGGTCGACCCATGGGTCGACCCATGCAGCCAGGTAGCCAGGGGTCGACCCAGGGGTCGACCCATCCCTGGAATTTTTCCAGGGGTCGACCCAAAGGGTCGACCCATGCATTGTAAACCCGTTTTTTTGATGATTTGACCCGGGGATCAATCCGGATCATCGGGGAATCAAACCATTCAACCTAAACACTTTGAAAACTACATTTTTGAGGAACTAATGACCTATTCATGTACCCTTTTAGTTTCAATTAACATTGGTCCATACATGCAAACTTAGTATAAAAACACACCGTTTATCATCTTCATTTCAATGCATACAAGATTAAATAGAAACCCACATAATTAGTGGTTAATGGTGTAACTAAATCTCTGTTAATGCATTCTATTTCACTCCTGTGGGAGTTGTTCTTTGCCTTATCATCTTGAATCAGCTTCTTGGCAATTGTCTTAATGCAAATGATAATGGTTAAATCATGATATCTTAACTTGATGATTAGGATTAATATGTTGATTAGCTTGTTTGATTGCTGCTGTTGTACAGTAGCGCAACACGATTAACTCTTGTTGTGACTTGATTTCAATCTCCTTGATGATTATACTTACCTTGAAATTCTGGAAATGAATCTCCTTCCTACTTGAAGTTGTTATTGCTACTTAGTTTAAACCTTGGAATTCTGGCCATAAACTGTGGAAGTCTAGATTCGTGGGATCTTTGATCCAAAGAAATCAATGTCTGGCAAACAATTAAGGGCTCGGTCTGGTCCTGGGAAGAGCGCCCGAACACTACGTGTACCCCTGGGAGGTGAATGACTAGGTGTGGCATTTGGCACCAGTACTTGACATGTGTTAAATCTAGGACTGTCCACTACTCTCTCCACTACTCTCTACATTACTTTCTACTACTCTTCACTTTCCACTCGTCACTGTTCTATACTCTACTTGTGGTTACTGTACTTGCTCATTACTTGGACGTGGAAATGAAATTACATACGTGCTTGACATGACTTGAATCGACTTGATATGGCCAACTTTTTATCGTTATCTCCTGTAGTAAATTCTTGTCTTACTATTCTATTCATTATATTTCTTGACCTTGCAAGATCTTTGAAGTTCGTTTCATGATATCATCGTTATCTTTTATTGTTTTTATCATTTGTAGCATGACATTTTGAAAATGTAATTAAACTGTTAATCACTTATACATGTCTGTTATTTCCTACTGAGCGTTAGCTCACACCCCGTTGTTTCCCCCTTTTCCAGGCTTTTCAGGTGACGCGCTTACCGATGGGGAAGGGCAGGAGTGATGTCTTGAGTGTATCAGTTCTAGTGTGTTAGTAGTGTGTTATCCTTCTTTAGTTGTGTTTTGGAGAGCTTTTAGTCTCAGTCATGTTATCGAGTTTTAGTGGTCGATTATTCCAGTTGTATTAAGTTGAACTTGAGGATTATTGTATTAGTCGTGATTTATTAATGATCATTTAGCATTTCCATCTTGTAGCACTTGTGTATTGTTTTAGATTTAGTTCCCTCTCTTGCCAGCTTGTCCCTAACTGTACGTCCCGATATTTCCGCCTTGTTCGGGGCGTGACAGTTAGTTGGTATCAGAGCCCTAGGTTTCACATTCCTAGGTTTCCTAAGTTTAAGTTTTCTTGCATTGCATCCCAATAACCGGTATATAAAAAGGTGTTGTCCGAACGTTAGGCTACGCCTATCGGGAAGGTCGCACACTTGCGCGAGTGGTCTTCGGACTGATTACCTCCGCCAGGTACCGAGTTTTGGTCGTGTCTAGGTGCATTAGATCCCTAACCTTGTAAAAGTCTAGACCTGACCTGTGAGATTGGGTAGAACTTGGGTTAAGTTCGTTTCTTAATCGTGTAATTATCTATCTTATTTGAACCTAAGTAACCTATTTCTCGTGTAGATGGCAGTTGATCGTGCTGAATGGAGGAACCTGCAGCGTACGGTTCAAGGCCTTACTCAGGCCCTTCAGCAAGTAGCTCAGGCAGGAGCGGCACAGCATGGCACCGGTGATCTATACCGGAACTTCCGCGGAATGAATCCGCCTAGATTCGCTGGTTCGACTGACCCTGACCAAGCCGAGCACTGGCTAGACGAGATGGGGAGAATCTTTGAAGTTATGCAATGCACCAACCAGGAGCGTGTCCTTTTGTCCACATTTCAACTGGAACATGATGCACGTACTTGGTGGGATTCTATCAAGGCAACTCTCGGAGATCGACAAGTTATGTGGGAAGAGTTCGAGGAATTCTTCAACAGCAAGTATTTTTCCGATAGAGTGCAAGAGAAGAAAGCGGCAGAGTTCGCGGCCTTGAAACAGCGAGGTTTGTCCGTGGCAGAGTATGAGGCTCAATTTGCACGGCTTTCTCGTTATGCTACTAATCTCATTTCCACCGAGAAGATGAAGGCGAAGCGCTTTCTTAATGGATTGAAGCTTCATTATATCAACCAATTGGCACCGATGGAGATTTCCACTTATTCCGAGATGGTAAGGAAAGCACAAGTTCTAGAGGATACTCTTGAGATGACGGAGAGAATCCGTGGTAAAGGCACCAAGAAAGAATTACCTACGGGTTCCGGGAGTGTCAAACCCGGGTATACTAAGAAGAGGCCTGTTAGTGGACCTGGTTCGTGGAGCGGGTCCGGATCGTGGAAGGGCAAGATGCCGAGGCATGAAGACAAGAAGCCTGGCCCTATTGTTCCATTTAAGGGCGTGTGCAACTATTGTGATCGTCCGGGTCACAAGATAGAGGAGTGTTGGCGCAAGCTAGGCGCCTGTTTGCGATGTGGAAGCAAGGAGCACCGTATCCCCAATTGCCCTCTCATATCGGAACAAGCTACACCGGTAAAACCACTAGTCTTCAAGAAACCACAAGGCAAGCTTCAAGCTTTACATGCAGAGGAAAATGGGATTTCTGATGATGGCGGACTCGTCGAAGGTACCCTTACTATAATCGATAAGCCCGCGTTTGCTCTCTTTGATACTGGTGCAACACATTCTTTTATTTCACGGAGATTTGCTAAGTCATTAGCTGTGGAACCTGTTTTGATGAATACTCCGTTAGAGATTTCAACCCCTATTGGCACTAGATCAACAATCCAGTATTTCTATCCTTCTAGTAAGGTTATGATTGGTGAACAGAACTTTCCAACAGATTTGGTCTGCATGGATATGAAGGATTATGATGTAATCCTAGGAGCAGATTGGTTGGCCAAGTATGAGGCCAATGTTCACTGTAGTTCTACCTCAGTGACTTTTACTGGACATTCTGGTTTATCTTTTACGGGAGTCAAGCACCATAACTCTGTACCGCTCATCTCGGCTCTTCGAGCTGATAAGCTTTTGAGGCATGGGTGTGAGGCTTTTCTAGCCTTTGTTTGTGCAACTCCTAAGCAGCAGATGGAGATCAAGGACATTCCAGTTGTCCGAGATTTTCCTGATGTCTTTCTAGAGGAATTACCAGGACTTCCGCCTGAGCGGGAAGTTATCTTTTCTATTGATCTTATTCCTGGCACAGCTCCTATTTCTAAGGCTCCTTATCGTATGTCTCCTGCGGAACTGAGGGAACTGAAGCAGCAACTGATGGAATTACTCAAGAAGGGTTTTATTCGTCCTAGTACTTCTCCGTGGGGAGCCCCTGTGTTGTTCGTCAGGAAGAAAGATGGTTCGATGAGGTTGTGCATTGATTATCGGCAAATAAACCAGCAGACTGTCAAGAACAAATATCCCTTGCCGAGGATTGACGAGTTATTTGACCAGATAGCGGGAGCTCAATATTTCTCTAAGATCGATCTTCGATCTGGATATCACCAGTTGCGGATTAAGGAAGAGGATATTTATAAAACGGCTTTCCGCAGCAGGTATGGTCATTTTGAATTTGTCGTTATGCGTTTTGGTCTAACGAATGCTCCAGCAGCTTTCATGCAGTTGATGAACGACATATTTCGGCCCTATCTTGATCAATGGGTCGTAGTCTTTATTGATGACATCCTGATTTATTCTAAGAATGAGGAGGAGCATGCTGAGCATCTGAGAATGGCATTGCAACTATTGAAAGATCATCAGCTATATGCTAAGTTCAGTAAGTGTGAGTTCTGGCTACAAGAAGTGTCCTTTCTCGGACATATTATCACCAAGGAAGGTATTTCTGTTGATCCTTCGAAGATTGAGGCAGTGAAGAATTGGGAACAGCCTACTAGTGCAACTGAAGTTAGAAGTTTCCTAGGCCTGGCAGGCTATTACCGAAGATTTATTCAAGATTTCTCCAAGATTGCAATACCTATGACAAGATTAACCCGCAAGGAGAATAAGTTTGATTGGTCAGATGATTGTCAGCGAAGCTTTCAGACTCTGAAGGAGTGTTTGACTACTGCACCTGTTTTGGCTTTACCTTCTGGTGAAGGAGGATTTGTTGTTTATACTGATGCTTCAGGTATTGGCTTAGGCTGTGTACTCATGCAGCATGGGAAGGTGATTGCCTATTCCTCTAGGCAGTTGAGGAAGCACGAAGATAATTATCCTGTTCATGATTTGGAACTTGCTGCAGTCGTGTTTGCTTTGAAGATATGGAGGCATTACTTGTATGGAGAAACCTTTACAGTGTTTTCGGATCATAAGAGTTTGAAGTATTTATTTTCTCAAAAGGAACTCAACATGAGGCAGCGGAGATGGTTGGAGTACTTGAAAGACTTCGACTTCTCGATTGAGTATCATCCTGGCAAAGGTAATGTTGTGGCAGATGCATTAAGCCGGAAGCCGGTAGCTAGACTGTCAAGTCTCATGTTACAAGAATGGAGATTGTTGGAACAATTATCTAGTCTGGATCTCAATATTGACAACGATCGGATCTTGATTGCTCAGATTCAACTTAAACCTGAATTATTGATAGAGATCAAGTCCTTGCAAGATAATGATCCCGAGTTAGTAGAGATCAAGGGAAACTTGAGCAGTAGACCTGACTTCATGTTGGCCGATGATGGTAGATTATTATTTAAAGGCAGAACTTGTGTTCCGGATGAGGTTACAATAAAGAACAAAATTCTTGAGGAAGCCCATAGATCCAGATATACCATTCATCCTGGAGGCACTAAGATGTACCGAGATTTGAAAAGGTCCTTTTGGTGGCCGAATATGAAAAGAGAAGTTGCAGATTTTGTGAGCAGATGTTTGGTATGTCAGCAAGTTAAGGCCAAACATTTCAGACCAGCAGGGAAATTGAAACCACTCGACATACCCCAATGGAAGTGGGAAAGTATTGGCATGGATTTCATTATGGGTCTACCTAGGACTCGTGGTGGATTTGATGCGATATGGGTGATTGTCGATCGATTGACAAAGTCGGCTCATTTCTTACCAATTAAGTCCAAGTGGACGATTGATGTATTGGCTGCTTTGTATATAAAGGAAGTGGTGAGATTGCATGGTATCCCAGTGAATATAGTATCTGATCGAGACCCCAGATTTACTTCACATTTCTATAAGAGACTGCAAGAGTCTTTGGGTACTCGTCTGAATTTCAGTACTGCTTTTCATCCACAGACAGATGGACAGACTGAAAGAACCAATCAGATAGTGGAAGATATGTTGCGAGCTTGCATGATTGATTTCGGTGGTAATTAGAGTGAGCATTTGGCATTAATTGAATTTGCTTACAATAACAGCTATCAGTCTAGTATTCAGATGGCTCCTTTTGAAGCACTATATGGTAGAAGTTGTCGTTCCCCGTTGTGTTGGGACGAGGTAGGTGAGAAACAGTGGCTTGGACCAGATCTTGTTTCGGAATCATCACAGAACATCCGTGTTATCCGAGACCGGTTACAAGTAGCCCAGTCAAGACAGAAGAGTTATGCCGACAACAGGAGAAGGGCATTGGAATTTCAGGTTGGCGAGCATGTGTTCTTAAAGGTCTCTCCGACGAGAGGGATCCGAAGATTTGGCATTCATGGCAAGCTGAGTCCGAGGTACATTGGTCCATTCGAGATTCTAGATAGAGTGGGAGAGGTGGCATACAGACTGGCTTTACCACCTCATTTGTCTGGCGTACATAATGTTTTTCATGTGTCTATGTTACGGAAATATGTGTACGATCCCACTCATATCATTCAGCAGGTGGATTTTGAACTGAAGGAAGATTTGACCTATGAGGAAAGACTTGTCAAGATTCTGGATCGGAAGCATCAGCAACTCCGGAATCGTTCGATACCGAATGGTCAAGATTCAGTGGAGTCGGCGTGGGATCGAAGAAGCTACATGGGAATCCGAAGAGACTATGCGAAAGCGGTATCCCGATCTATTCTAGGTGAGCGATCTTTTTCTACTCTCAGTTTTAGTGCAGTGAATTTGGAGGACCAAATTCCTTTAAGTAGGGGAGGGTGTAAGACCCCAAATTCTTTAGAAATTTATTTAGAAAGTTATTTGTAATTATTTGGAATTTATTTGAAATTATTCGAAATTAATGAGAATTATCCAAATTAATTAGATTAATTAATTAATTAATAGAATAAGTCATTTTTCTACTATTTTCTAAAAATCCCCAAAAATCACATCTTGTAGAATTAATTTTGTTTATCAACTTTGTCTTCTACAATTAAGCCTAATACAATCGTTTATTAAGCTGAATTAGCGAACTAATTCTTCCGAACTTAATATTTAATTAATTACGGAATAGTAGAAGTGGAATTTTATTTACCATATAAAAATTCATAACAATAGTAATTAAATAATAGATGCTTCGACTAACACTTTTGTCTTCTTGGAGTAAGCCTAATAAAATCATTATCTAGCCCTAATCAGTGGTTTAAGCCTGACTTATAACCCACCTAACCCAAATTCGAATTTACTATTCACCCAAACTTTGAACATCAAATTCGAGCTTGATTCTCAACCAAATGGGGTGATTCCAGAGGCAAATGAAAGGTATTACATAAAGGAACATTTACCCTCAATCAATTTGAGGTAAACTTAGCCCCAAAACGTGCTGCCGACATAGTTAGGTCAAGTCAAGGATTTCGGCGCCGTTTCTAAACTCGTAGCTTGCAGCAGCAAATACTCCCAATTCAGAAGACTCCAGAAGCTCTATGAGCTATCAAAATGAAGCCCTACGAGTCTTCTTTCATTTGGCTGCTGTGGGGTTCGCTGAAATTTCGGATCTGGAGAGATCTAGTTCGATTTGTGGAGGTCGGTCAGCAGGCCGTTGGCTTCCCTTCATCCTTCTTTGATCAATCGATTGAGGTAGGAATTCTCAACCAAATCTTGATCATGAGTATAGCAAATTGTACCTCTCATCGAGCTCTTTCCATTGGTGGCAAAAGCCCCAATTTTCATTAGGTATCCGAGGAGATATCAAAGTTTTAGTGAGGTGCTGTCAAGTTGTTCTTTATTCTAGGTTTCGAGTTCCTTCTTCAATTTGAGGTAGGTGATAATAGCCCAACTTCTAATTAACATACATGAATGTAATCAATAGCATGTTAGCTTTCTTTTGACATCAAAATCCCCAATTTTTTATAGATCATGTCTAGAGTATTTTGTGTGTTATTAGAAGCATGCTAGCAAGCTAGACTTCACTTGTGTTCTTCATAGAATAGGATTTATTTCATTGGATTCCTATCGAAATTTGTGATTTAAAATTATGTTTCATGACCCTAAGATGCATATTAATGACCCTAGAGTCTATGGTTATGATCCCAATACATTTAGACCCCAAATTCTTGGAGTTTTTCATAGCTTTTTGGGTCTGGAAACCCAGGGGTCGACCCACGGGTCGACCCATTTCAGCCCTGCAAGCAGCAGCTTGCTGCCTTGCAGGGGTCGACCCAATGGGTCGACCCACAACCTGCAGGGGTCGACCCATGGGTCGACCCATGCAGCCAGGTAGCCAGGGGTCGACCCAGGGGTCGACCCATCCCTGGAATTTTTCCAGGGGTCGACCCAAAGGGTCGATCCATGCATTGTAAACCCATTTTTTTTGATGATTTGACCCGGGGATCAATCCGGATCATCGGGGAATCAAACCATTCAACCTAAACACTTTGAAAACTACATTTTTGAGGAACTAATGACCTATTCATGTACCCTTTTAGTTTCAATTAACATTGGTCCATACATGCAAACTTAGTATAAAAACACACCGTTTATCATCTTCATTTCAATGCATACAAGATTAAATAGAAACCCACATAATTAGTGGTTAATGGTGTAACTAAATCTCTGTTAATGCATTCTATTTCACTCCTGTGGGAGTTGTTCTTTGCCTTATCATCTTGAATCAGCTTCTTGGCAATTGTCTTAATGCAAATGATAATGGTTAAATCATGATATCTTAACTTGATGATTAGGATTAATATGTTGATTAGCTTGTTTGATTGCTGCTGTTGTACAGTAGCGCAACACGATTAACTCTTGTTGTGACTTGATTTCAATCTCCTTGATGATTATACTTACCTTGAAATTCTGGAAATGAATCTCCTTCCTACTTGAAGTTGTTATTGCTACTTAGTTTAAACCTTGGAATTCTGGCCATAAATTGTGGAAGTCTAGATTCGTGGGATCTTTGATCCAAAGAAATCAATGCCTGGCAAACAATTAAGGGCTCGGTCTGGTCCTGGGAAGAGCGCCCGAACACTACGTGTACCCCTGGGAGGTGAATGACTAGGTGTGGCATTTGGCACCAGTACTTGACATGTGTTAAATCTAGGACTGTCCACTACTCTCTCCACTACTCTCTACATTACTTTCTACTACTCTTCACTTTCCACTCGTCACTGTTCTATACTCTACTTGTGGTTACTGTACTTGCTCATTACTTGGACGTGGAAATGAAATTACATACGTGCTTGACATGACTTGAATCGACTTGATATGGCCAACTTTTTATCGTTATCTCCTGTAGTAAATTCTTGTCTTACTATTCTATTCATTATATTTCTTGACCTTGCAAGATCTTTGAAGTTCGTTTCGTGATATCATCGTTATCTTTTATTGTTTTTATCATTTGTAGCATGACATTTTGAAAATGTAATTAAACTGTTAATCACTTATACATGTCTGTTATTTCCTACTGAGCGTTAGCTCACACCCCGTTGTTTCCCCCTTTTCCAGGCTTTTCAGGTGACGCGCTTACCGATGGGGAAGGGCAGGAGTGATGTCTTGAGTGTATCAGTTCTAGTGTGTTAGTAGTGTGTTATCCTTCTTTAGTTGTGTTTTGGAGAGCTTTTAGTCTCAGTCATGTTATCGAGTTTTAGTGGTTGATTATTCCAGTTGTATTAAGTTGAACTTGAGGATTATTGTATTAGTCGTGGTTTATTAATGATCATTTAGCATTTCCATCTTGTAGCACTTGTGTATTGTTTTAGATTTAGTTCCCTCTCTTGTCAGCTTGTCCCTAACTGTACGTCCCGATATTTCCGCCTTGTTCGGGGCGTGACAGTGGAGGTATGGCTTGCTCGGGCTCGGGCAACGGGGAAGGCGAAGCTTACACAGGCTCGGGCAAAGGTGATGGCGGAGATGATGGAGATGGTGATCCAGGCACTGACGTTGGAGATGGAGGTGGTGATGAAGGCAAAGGGGAAGGCCGTGGCGCCCATCGTCGGCATATCGGCACGACGTGCCGGGTGGCGGTGGAAGTGGAAGCGGTGGTAGTGGTGGAAGAAGGGGAGGCACTAGCATGAGAAAGGGCTTGGGTAGGTGAAGGCAAGGAAGACGGAGTAGGAGATGGTGAAGGTGATGGAGTAAGTGGAGACGATAGGGTAGGTGATGGCCTAGGTGAGGGAACGGATGATGGAGTGGGCGTAACACTAGATAAAGAGTAATCACAGGGGTGTCCCTAGTCTTGCAAGGGAGACGGCTACCTGGGCGGCGCTTGCTGCTGCTACTTGTTGCGGAGATGTAGAACAATCTTGTGAATTGCGGGCCAATCAATCCTCTTCTAATCTTTCAAGTCATAAACAAACTCCAAAAACTCGGGGTAATCCTCAACCAAATGCCCCTGCTGGAGATGATAATCACAAAATTGGAGCAAATCCCTGACCGCAGGTCGGCAAGGCACAACCGGAGGAAGTGGCAATGCGCGGGTGGCCATCAAAGCCCAAAAAATATCTGTAAAACCCTCCGGCAACTGAGAATGAGGAGCCTGCTTCAGGCAAGGTGGATGCCGAGGGGTATGTGATGGTGGAGAAGGTTGTGGAGACGGAAGTGAAGGTTGCGTAGGTAATGGTGCGTGGCGACTAGTGGAGAGACTAGGCAGAGAAAAATGTGGAGCGGGATGAGGGGGTATATAGATGGCATCCAGCTGCTCAGGGTGTGGTGTTTCCTTGACCGGAGGGGAAGACGTGGGCAGATATGCGGGAGCGGAAGGCTGACTCATGGAGGGTTGATGTAACAGGATGATGGAGGGCTGATATGTGAGAGATTGGTATGTAGAGAGTAAGGTGTAAGTGGACGGTTGACTCATGGAGGGTGAAGTTTGATATGTGGAGGTAGATGGCGAAGACTCGGGGTCAAGGGAACCTTAGATTTGTTGGCGAATGAAGCGGGCTCAGCTATAAAGTTGCTGCCAGGAGGTACTGTCGTTGAGGGCTAAGATAAACCGATATTCGGGCGCTGCATTTGAAATAAGCATCTTGATTTGCTCTCTCTCCGGAATGTGCCCCGAGACTTGCGCGGCTAGATGGCGCCAGCAGTCGGCAAAGGTGCAGAACTCCTCTTCGGGCTTCATCTTCTCATGGGTCAGATCCACCATAGAATATCTGGGCTTAACCTGGTCCTAAAATTGCTGAATGAACTTGTCTTGAACCACATGAAAATTCACAATCAACTCTTACGATAATGAGAAGAGCCAATTCCGAGCCGGGCCTTCCAATGATAGACCGAACAGATAGGCCATCAAGCGTTGCTCATGTCGAAACTGGGCTGACTCATAAATGAACTCCTTTAAGTGCACAAACGGGTCACTGATTCTACCATAACGACGATATGCGGGGATTTGAGAAGGGGGTGGAAGCCGAAGACTTTGAAATGCAAGCGGGACACTCAAGGAGGACTTAGGATCAATTCGACGTTGGAGTTCATCAAGTTGACGCTGGGTCCGAGAGATCATCTCTGGGGTAGGGAGAGATCGAGAAGAATATGGGCCAACTTGAGCAAGAGGTTGTAAATTAGGACCAGGAGCAAGGTAATGAGCCGGATAAGAGGATCCGGGCTGAGAAGAAGAAGGGCCCAATCCGGGAGTGGAAGGATGTAACGACCCAAGAATCTGATTATCGGGAAGGACCGATAACCCGAGACTCGCACCACCACTCACGAGCCCGAAGACTCGGAAGGGTTTGAAGGGATGGTGTGGAGACTATACAAGTATCATAAATAATTACAGTAATTAAATAGTTATATAATTAAGTAGGAAATAAACAACATTTTAATTAATACATGGTCCACAAGATAACAATAAAAATAACAACAGTAGTCCACAACTAGTACAGAGACAAACAAGAAAAGTACAGCTACACGGGGCATACCCCAGCTCTGACCTCTGGCACTAACACTGGGCACCTGAACCACGCTGAGCCTCAGACGCGCTCCCCTAAAGCTGCGCCTCGCCTGAAACACGGTGAAAATATGCATGGAATGAGTCTCAGAACAAGACTCAGTAGGGATCACTCAAACCCTACCTCGCAACGGAGAAACCACTACGCTAGCAGTAAGTGAGTACCTCAGAAAAGGGGAACCCTACCATCTACAAAACATCGGCCTCACGGCACGCAAACCGGAACTCATGCCACGGGAAATGACCAGAACACCATGGCCAACACGACAAAACCCGAAGGTCGAAGTCGCACGACTGACAATCTGACACTCCCGACTCGACAGGAGTACCTCCCACTAGAAGCACAGTCGGTAGCATCTCCTGACGACTTACACCGCACCGCCGGTGAACTGCCTAGCGTGGTACCGCCTACCAGAGGCATGAACACCGTAAAAGTAACCATAAACGAGTGACTAGCTGGGGTCACGCCCGTCGGCGTGGGTCCAACCACCCCCAACCATGTGTGCACACACAGACCGCGCGTCCCTAGTCTGGCCCTCTGAACGGTTTTCCCCTCAACCGGACTCTAGCTGTAAGACGTGGGGCCCGACAGAAACCGGTCCTCAAACCGTCTCTAAGTGTAGCCTCTCCACCACTCTCTGGTGGGACCACATGCGTGTAAGCAGGCTCCACCACTAGTGGAGGGTCACTAAAGGAGTAGACTCTCAAGTCAATGGAAAACCACGTCCGCATCCGATGACGTACGGGGACCGTCCCACGTATAGGTACCATCGCACGGTGACCACGGTCGGACAAGAAACGGGACTACAGACCTCCCGGTGTAGTCTAGAGCCTGACGGTCTACCCTAGACGCGTCACATGCTCTGACGGTCTAGGCTGGACCGTCACAGCCATCTGACGGGCCAACACAGAGGCGTCAGACCCTCGGTGCAAAACAACGTGTAACGCACCTACCCTGGTGTGTTACAGTCTATGACGCGCCCACCATGGTGCGTCACAGGACAAATGAAAAGCAGTTGTCACGTGTGCCACACGGTGCGTCACAGAAAGTAACGACCAACCCTGGTGCATTACAAGGTGGGGGGTACACCAGCTCTGACGCACCACACAGGGGCGTCACTAGGTTGTGACGCGCCAAGCCTGGTGCGTCATACGCCTGGACCCCCAATGGTCAAAAGTCAACGGTCATACTAACGGCTAGATCGCCCCTGGCGCTCCAACCCAGGTGCGTCACAGCACCTGTGGCGGTCTATCGAGGGGCCGTCACAGTCCACAGACCCCAGTCGGCTGAAAATAGGGCTGTAACGCACCCATCTAGGCGCGTTACATGGTGTGACAGTCACTGGAAGGACCGTCACACCCGCCCGAGGGTGAAACGGTGGGAAAATACCCAAAAAAACAACCACGCCCCCATGCCTCCACGGAGAGGGGGGAATCAAAGGGGAAGACCCCTGGGGACTCCTAGCATGATTTTAGGCCATCAAAACACCGAATCGCGTCTCAAATCCATAGATCGGGCGAGCTCTCCCCAAATCATGAAAAACCCAAACCCGCTTGAATACCCATCTCTCGGCCTCCCCTTGACCGACAAATCGCGGGAATGGAACGTAAGAGGCTAAGGAACGTCACCCTACCTCAAATGCGCCCCGAGACGCGCCGGATCATCCACGATCGCAAGAAATCGCTTAAAAACCCTCGTTCTTCCTTGAGCTCCCACGGTTCACGTACGCCTCCACAATCGCCTCGCCGTCATCACCACGCCGCCGCCCCGTGCCGTCTGCAGCCGGAGGGGGGTGCCGCCGCTGTCTCGCCGGACGAAGAAGAGGGGGAGAGGGGTGTTCGCACGGTGGGGGGAAAAGGAGGAAGAAGAAGAAGAAGAAGAGGGTAGGGAAGAGAGAGAAAAAGGAGGGTATTTATAGAAAATCTGGAAAATCCAGAAAATAACGAAAAATTAAAAATTACATTTCCGGGAGCCTCGGAACGCATCGGTTGCAACGGTACCACTCTAGCCTAGGTGAACGACCCGGTTCACCTGCAACGAGGTTCCGAAGGAATTGCCAAAATACACACCGGAAATTGAAAAACACGCACGGAAAAGCCACGGACGCACTCCGGGCCACCGAAACAACTCCGGATCGCGCCGATCCGAACACAAAAGATGTCCGAAATGTTGCATCCCTACGGTCTTGATGATGTCACACACTATAAATCAATCTTCTATCTCTAGAATAATTCATGCTTCATCATGTAGGACTGTGCAGTTCATATGGTTGTCAGATAAATATGCACTACTTGATCATGTCTACACACTGTCTGCATAGTCTGTACACTGATGGGTCGACGCTCCACCTCTGATGGGTCGACGCTCCACCTCTGGTGGGTCGACGCCTCCTTTACTCTCCAAGTCCATACATTGAATTTCATATTCAAAGTATGTACATTGGTCTTCACCTGAAGTCCATACATTGAACTTCATATTTAAAGTCTGTACACCCTCCGCTAAGCCTTCAGAGTCTGTACAGCCATTCCTTGTGTTCAAGTCCATACAACGGCACTGTAGCTTGCATCTAAAGTGTATACATCCTTTCAAGGGGTCAAGTCTATACATTCTCCCGTTCATTCCAAAGTCTACACATCGCCCTTCATCTTCCAAGTCTATACATCCAGTTGAAATCCAAGTCTATACACCCTCAGTTGAACCCCAAGTTTATACATCGTCTGCCATTTCAAAGTCAATACAATGTCCCTCGTCTCACACATCATGACCCAAAGTCTGTACAGCCTCTAGTCACTGTACAAGTCCATACACTGCCTGCACTGTACAAGTCCATACATTAGCTTGGGCATCCAAGTCTAGACATTGTTTCACTATTCATGCCTTGATTCGAAGTCTGTACAGCGAGCGGCGTTCATCAAAGTCTGTACACTGCTTGGCGCTCACCAAGTCTGTACATCGCTTCAAGCGTTCCAATGTCTATACAAGGCTTGCATCATTAAGTCTAGACATAGCACTATAGCTTCCCTAGTTGAAGTCTGTACATTGCTGATCGAACGTAAGTCTATACGTTCCAACCTATTCCTACGTTCCTTCTTTAGCTACACCCTAAGTCTACACATTGGTAAAGTGTATTCATCGTTCATGCAAGTCTGTACAGCCAACGCCTTCATTGATTCCAAGTCTGTACACTGGTCCTCAGGCGTTCCACAAGTATGTACATTGGTTCAGGTTTACCAAGTCTATACAGTGCTTCAATAGTCTCCAAGTCTATACAGCCTGCCTTCACGTTCAGAGTCTATACACCATTCCTCATAGGCCAAGTGTATACATTGTCCATATGTTCAAAGGTTTCTAGTCTATACATTGGATAGACTCGTTCATGCCTTGTTCATCTCAAGCATGTACACTGTGTTGAGTCTTGTTGAATCTTTACATGTTTTGATGATGACAACACTATAAGTCTTAATGGTGTTCAAAAATATTTCTCTGTGAAAAATTAACAAAAATATTTTTCTGTGAAAGTGAACAATGAATATTTTTCTGTGAAGAATAAACCTTCATTTCACTTCAGGTATTTTCAGGGACTATCTTCGTGTTGGTTGGAACTTCGTCATGTTTATGTATAACACCTCGTGTTGTACTGTTTACCTTCGTGTCGTTTTAGTTTTAGTACTGTTTGTGTTTTCAACATGCCGTGTTGTCCTTTCGTACCTCGTGTTGTGTTAAGTTGTGTGCTGATTGACTTCGTGCTGATTCTTCTGAAGCAGCTCGAATTGTTCTGATGAACTTCGAGTTGCTTCTGTATGAACCTCGTGTCGTTAACACTTAGTTGCTCATCTCGAGTCAGTCCTCTATGTTTGCTCTTGTGTCTTCGTGTCAATTACTGTAGTTCCTCGAGTTGTTCTTCTGCTTCCACCGTTTCATCACATGTTGTTGAAGACGTGTCTATCTCATGTCTTCGTGTCGTGTTTCCTAGACCTCGTGTCTTTGTCGCTTTGTGACCTCACCTCGTGTCGGTTTCTGTTTTCATCTTCGTGTTGTTTTCAACTCGTGTCGCCTCGTCTTCGAGTCATTCATTCGAGCTATTGTGTGCTCGAGTTGTTTTTCTTGTGTTTTCAAGTGTTGTTTCACTACGTGTCTTCGTGTTGTCTTTTGTATTCGTGTCTTCGTGTTGTCTTTTGTGTTCGTGTCTTCGTGTTGTCTTTGTATTCGTGTCTTCGTGTTTCTTTTGTATTTGTTTCTCCGTGTTGCTTCCTTCTATTTTCGTCCTGGTCTCTTCTGATCGCGTGTCTTTCTATTGCTTCACTCTGTGTTATCTTCTTCTCACCTCATGCTGTCTTCATCTGACTTCGTGTCATCTTCGTTGTTGTGTTAGCTGTGTTCTCGTGTACTTCATGTCGTTCTCGTGTTATCTCATGCTAAACTCATCTAACGTACCTCGTGTCAGTCACAGTATAGTGCACCTCGTTTTGTTATCATATATCTCGTGCAGTTCTTTGTTCTTATGGCCAAGCAACTTATCTCAGCTACATATAGCGAACCCTGAGCATTAATGTAATTAATCTGCTTGCAGGGATCCGAGGAAGATTACTCCTCAGTGTCTGGGCCGCACGTGATCCAATGCTAGAGGAACCAATCCGATAAGGACACGTGGCAAGAAGGTTCTGGATCAAGCGTGGGAGGCACACGCATTCAGAACCGGATCTGCTGCTGCTGCTGATATAAATAGAAACCTTCGTCTTCAGACGGAGAACGATCGAAAAAGAGAAAGATATAGAAGAAAGAGCAGAAAAGCAGAGAGTCCTTCGATCCAGAAAAATGAGAGAAAGAAGAGAAGAAAAAGATAGAGTAGAAACTAAAGGAGAAAGAAGAAGAAGAAAAGAAGAGGAGAGAGAGCTTTACTGAGGATCTGATCAGTCTGTTCGTGGATCAAATCCAGAACGACTATGCTCATTGAGAGCTATATATCTTGTATTTTATTTCCAACTTCTGTCGCTGTCATTTTCATGTTTTCTTATTTTTCCTTTTGCTACCTTGTTTAGTCTTGTTCTTCCGATTGCCCTGTTGGGGATCGGGTTTCTCCTGGTGGTACAAGAGAAGGGAGATCTGATCTCTAGGTTGCAAGTGGCAGGTTGTCACTTGAGGGTTCCCTCTGGTTTAGAGGAAGGGAGGCTTGTCCTCCGGTCCTTGGCTTGTGGCTTGCAAGTCAAGGGGTCCCTCCGGTTGGAGGAAGAGAGGTCTTAGACCTCTGGTTTGCTAGTGACGGGGAGTCACTGGTGGGTTCCCTCCTGGTCTGGAGGAAGAGAGGCTAGGCCTCTGGTGGGTTGCCGGCAGTAGGTTGCTACTGGCTGGTTCACTGGTAGTGGGACTGCTACCACTGGGGTTCCCTCTTGGTATAGAGGAAGAGAGACGTGAGTCTCTGGTTTCTAGTGACCGTGGGTTGCTAGTGGTTCCCTCCGAGTAGGAGGAAGAGGGGAGGTTGTTCCCCTGGGTAAGCTGTGTATCAGCGTTTGTTGGCAAGCTGTGTTGCCCAGCTGTTAGTGAAGCCACACTCAGTTTGAGTGTGGGGTGGATGTAGGTCTGGAGGACCGAACCACCTAAAAATCCCCGTGCCGTGTGCTTGTTTTTCTCTTCTGGGCTTGGATATTCGGTAGATGCTTGTTTAGGCCGATCCTTCCCTATCCTCCAAGCAGTTTGTTCTGCGGTTAGTGTTTGACCATTGTGCTCTAATTCGGAAACTCCTGTTTGAGATCTAAGCTTAATTTTTAATCCTTAATTTTTAACGGGTAAAGGTCCATTCACCCCCCTCTGGACCTATCAATTGGTATCAGAGCGGTTCCCTATATCTCCAGATTCAACGATCTGTAGGGGATCCTGCTGGTCTGATAGGTGCATTTCTGTTTTGGTCTTACTGCTTGGTTTTACTCCTGAACTGATTTCAATGAAGCACCCACCGATCTTTAGTGGTTCTGGATTTAAGTTATGGCTTAGAAGTTTGCGTACCTATGTTAAACAACATGATCCGGATATGTGGAAGTTGATTTCACATGGTCCACACAAACTGCCAAAGAAAATGTCCAAATGGACTGACAATGATAGATACATGTGTGATCAAAACGAGAAGGCTATGGAAATTCTGAAGGCTGCCACTGACAAAGCATTACATTCATGTTTTTATCATTGCAGGTCAGCCACTGAAATTTTGGACCAACTGAAAATAGCCTTCGAGTCAAAGAAGGACGCCTGCATGATGGCCAACGGGACTGATCACAGCAACAATCAAAGTAATGAAGAGGACAATGATGATCAGGTAAATCCTTTTCAACATTATACTATGGATGATTGGGAAAATAGCTATGCTGACTTGTTGGGGCTATATGAAAATTTAAAAAGAGAACATAAGAAACTGAGAAAGGGTACTAGGTTAACCAGTGCAAATTCTTCTTCATGTCAAAACTGTTTAAAATTGGAACAAACAAATGATGCTTCCATAGCTGAGATTCGTAAGCTTGAGAGTCAAATTAAATTGTTAAAGAAAAAGAATCAAGAATCTGTTAATTCAGAACTGAATGAACTTAAATCTGAAAATGACTCTCTCAGGAAAATCATTGAAGAAAATGTTCAGAAAATTAAAAACCTTGAACAAGAAAACAAACTGCTAACTGAAAAATCTGAATCTAATCAACAATTTGAACCACCATGTGAAGATCAGATTTTCATAAATGAATTGGTCCAGAATGACAAGCTCAAGGGAGAAATTGAAAAATTGAAAATGTTGAACAGTAGTATGTCTGAGAGACTTCTAACCTTAGAAAAAGGAAAAACTGTTTGCATTGAAGATTCTGATAAACTGAGCAATCTGGAAAATGAAATTAAGGACTATAAAATCACAAACAAGGTGCTAAGTGAATGTGTAAACTGCAATGAACAAGAGATTACCAGTTATGAAATACACATTGTTTCTCTGGAAAATGAAATAGAAGACTTGAAGAAATCCTTGTCAAAATTTGTGGAAGGACAAGAAAATCTGGACAGATTGTTAGGTGTTAAAGTCAATTTTTAAAAAGAAGGGTTGGGCTATAACTCAACAAAGAAAAAGAGTTTTGAAAATAAGATTCAAACTTCTGCTGTTTCAGATGTTGCATCTGCTAGCCTAGCCAGTCCTTCTGTATTTCAATTCACTGCTCAAAGAAGTCTGAAGACAACTGTAGAACAAAAAGGGAAGAACAAAGTGGATTCTACTACATACATGCATCCTGACTTTAAATCCCATGCTAACAAGAAACCTATGTCATGCCTTAATTGTCATAAAGCTGGTCATCAAATGCATGAATGCAAACTGAAAGGAAAAGATGACATGAATACTAGTAAAATGCATGTTAGGAAAACTCATGACAGAAATCATGAGGTTCAGAAAAAGAAAATGTCATGTTACTACTGCCATAGAATTGGCCATTTGATGCATGAATGTAGATTGATGGAAAAGGATGATATAGATGCTAGGAAATATCGTGATAGAAATCCTGATGTTCATTCAAAGAAAAGGGAATGTTCGCATTGTGGTAGATTAGGCCACACCCTTGCTCAATGTTGGTTTTCTAATGGAAAGAAAAAATCACTCCCACATCATGCTAAATTTTATGCTAACCAACATGCTCTTAATATCAACAAAACTGCTTCTCCGAACCAGCATGCCAGATGTTTTAATTGTAACAAGCTTGGGCATAAGGTAACTGAATGTTGGGAAAGATCTTATAGGAGAGAGTCTCCTTTCTGCTCCCATTGTGGGAAGCATGGCCATCCAGTCAAGGACTGCTGGCATGCTCATGGTAGAAAACTCAATTCTAAAACTGTTAATCTCCCTGCGAATAAAAATGCATTTGGTAGAAATGTCTTTAGAGGCAAGCACAATGAGTGCTTCAAATGTGGGAAGCTAGGTCACAGGATTGCAACCTGTTGGCTGGAAGGATATCAAAACTAAACTGGTTTTGGCAAACAGAATGTTTATTCTGTTAACAAGGAGTCTCATGTTTATGCACATAGGATTCATGCTAACAAGGATATGCATAAATCAGTACTGAAAGCTGCTGCTCCTTGCTATCAAGTTAAAAATATGCTGAGGAAACTTGCTAGAAGTAATACTGTCATGTCAGGACCCAAGACTTCTTGGGTACCTGTTTGTGCAAAATAACTTTGCTTTGCAGGTGTGCCTTGGATGGAATAAAGGGGTAATAAACCAGGGCACATAAAAGGACCCCATGTCTGAATGCTCCAGGTAAATTTACTGCTTCCCTCCTAATCTGAATTCAATCTCCAATCCATCAGAATGATGTTTGTTGTTGTTCATATAAACTGCCTATTTTGGACTAGACAGAATTATCATGATTAGAACAACCTCTCTAGTCTGCCATGCCCGTTGATTATCATGTTTGACCACTATGATATATCAAATAGTAAGCTATCAAAAGGCAGGGAAATCTGTCCTGAGGTGCTTACTATGTGTGAGGTGGTCTTTCAGACCAAGTGCTCCGCCTAGTACCATGGGTCATTCTGCTGATCAGGGGAGCCTGTATGTGCATGATTCACAAACTCACATGTTTAATTTTCATGGCAAACACTGCATTCAATAAATAATTAATACTTCCAAGAGTCGTGTGTGAGATGTCCTTGAGTGGGTTGAAAAGGAGTTTGACAGGCCATTTGGTTTCTGAAGAATTTTGTCAGCCGATGCAGTTAATGTGGTGTTAAGATCTGTCATCTCATGAGGTTGCAGTTTATTGCCCAAGAGCTTCTCTGGATGTGAGACAGAACTTCTTCAAGAATATTATATTTGTAAGCGTCCTTGGTGCTTAATGTCTTGAGTGATCTCTCACTTGTTGGCTTGCTGATAGGAGTGCTGCTCATCTCATCTCTCTCCATTCGGTCTGCCACCTTCTTATCTCTCTCCTATCACTTTTGGTTCAGAAATTCTCTCAAAGAATTTTTTTTCTTACAGTCTTCTTGCTCTTATCAGATGTGATCTGTATACCTTAAACCACCCAATATCTAGTGTAATAACTTACACATGTTAATAAAGAACTTCAATGTATGGGGGTTATATTTGGTCCTTGATCCTTCTAAGTTATCCTCTCAAGTGTTGGTCAACATATTATAAAACTTCCTGTTAAATGAGAAAAACTTGTTGAGGATCTCGATTTAACTGAAACTTATGTGAAGAGAGCTGTGAGATAAAAATTGTGTTAAGTAAGATATCTGTCTTTTGTCTAAAATCATGAGAAGTGCCACCAGGGAATACGCCATTCTTTGTGGCAGAGCAATGGCTTTGTGGAGAAATAGACACTCTAGATCAGAGAAGTCCAGAGTTTCTGTCATGATACAACTAGCTATCTCTGTATAGAAATGTTAAAATAATAAAAAAAGGGAAAAGTCAACAAAGAAAAATTTCATTGGCTTTGATTGGCATAAAGGTAGTCCGTCCTGAGTAACCAGGGTTTCTAGTGTCTGATAAACATGTCTCCTTGTGTAAAAAGGGACTATTCTACCTTGTGCTCAACAAATTGGTTGACCATGTATGCCTTCTCTTGTCCATTAAATGAAGAAATGAAATCTGCTTGACATCGATGTGTTATTTCTTTGCTTGACAAACATAAGGAGTAATTTAATCGTGACTCTCTCTAGGTTAAGCAACTTTAACAGCTAATTTTGTGATCATGTTGATTTAATATCTTGAGGTAACTGACCATGGAATTTGGAAGAATATAACTAGTCCATATATTGAAGGGCAAACTTTAACATGCAATGGCTGTGTTACATCATGACTGAGGGTAGTTTGGGTATTTCCAGAAAAAGTTTGATAAGAGTGAAAAGCAACCCGACAAAACCCTTCTTGTTTCACACGCCTTCATCCACAAACCCTCGTTTCCCCTTGCCGCTTCCTATTCATCTTCGTGCCGCTCCACCTTGAGTGTTCCTTCAAACTCATCTCTATCTTTTCCCGCTCACTTCCTTTCCCCACAGAGATCTCTTCCTCTCTTGGGCCTAGCTTCACTTCCAGTAGCAACCGGCAAGAGAGAGTTGATACTCTAGGAGTCTTGGCAAATGGATCAGCAAGCATCCGCCGCTCAGGTTGAAAGGAAGAGGAAAGGAAAGGAAACTACTGAGGAGCCTCCGTCCAAGCAGCAACGTTGTCTAGAATCAGAAGCTGCTGCGGGAATGTCTTCAGAGCAAGGTACCAGGCCTTCCCAGTCTACCGTATTTTTAGAGAGTGGTAAAATCATTCCTCCGAGGATAGTTGATTTCGGTGATGAATCCATGGTCCTGAAGTTTCCAGAACTCTTGAAGATCTTCGAGTTTCAGGAATGGAGGAAATTTTTGGAAGATCACAGGGTATTCTACCCTAGCCTGGTGATGGAATTTTACAACAACTTGTTGTTGAGCCGAGATAAGTCTGCATTGATTTCGACTATTAAAGGGGTTGAGATAACAGTGACATGCAACTCTCTCCATGAAGCTCTAAGTATTCCAGAAAAGGGAGAGGTGGAGAGAGGGTACAGATACAGTCTGCAAGAGGCGTTTTTGGTTATTACTGGTAAACCCAGTAACATTCTTGACAAGGGGCAAGTGAAGTTGAAAGCTTTCCAAACCTCGTCATTTCCTCCTCTTCACAAGCTCCTTCAAAACATAATTGCTTCTATAGTCACACCACAGACTGGAGCTAGGGGTAGAATCACAGACACACAGAGGTTTCTATTGTTTTGTCTGATTCAGAATGTAAAGATATGTTTGCCAGAAATCATTTTTACTGTCATGAAGGGATGTATTGGATCCAAGAGACACCTTCCCTATGCCGCCCATCTGACAGACATCTTCAAGTATTCAGAGATTTGCTTGGATGGAGAGGCTGCATCTGAAGTTAAGGCCCGAAACATATTTAATATGAATTTTGTTTCAGTGTTTTTGGGCTTGGAGGGCTCTTCAATGGTGGGACAAGTTAAGGCCCAGAAAGTCAAGGAATCACAAACTCAGGGGGAGCATCTAGAACAATCTCAAGACTTAGCTCAAACTGGTGTGCAATTAGTTTCTGAGATTGCTGTACAGGATACACTAGCTGAACAACCACAGTCTATTATGTCTGCTGCACTCACTGAAGTATCTTTTTCCTTTCAGAGGCTAATTGAAGTTGCATCTGAAGAAATCAGGTTGTCTGAAGAAAGTATTCAGACTGATCTAGATGCAAATATTGATGGTATGTTTGATTCTTTTGGGAAGACATCTGAAGAGGTGATATTGCCAGTGGAACAGCCAGCTAAAGAGCAAGAAAGTACTGATCAAGAACTTGCTGATTTTGTTAATGTGATTCTAAGAGAGACTGTAGAGAAAAGCTTGGAAGAGGCTACCAACTTGGTTACATCTGAAAGTCTTGAACAGGCACCTGTTGACAGCCCTGCAGATCATGATCTCATGGAAGATAGAGGGGATAACAGTTAAGAAAAAGTTCCTGTCATAGAATTGGATACAGAATCTTCAAATGAAGAAGAGGAACCAGAAATTGTAGTTCCTGTCAAAGACACACAAGCTGAAGTTGAAGATCAGGCTCCAGCAGTAGACAACCAACCGCCAGTGCAAGAATTTTTTGGTACACCTCTAGGTCCACCTAGACTTCTATCTGCACAGGCGCCCAACATTGAACCTGCTCGGGCACCCAACATTGAAGAACTCCTCATAAACTTGACTCAGCAGATGTAGAAACAAGATAAGAAATTAGATGATCCGCTCAAATATGTCACTCTCAACATCAATCAAGTACATTCCAGGCTACTGAAGCTTGAGATATCTCTCCTCACTGAATGGAAAAGGTTCCTACTCAACAAAAAGGCTTCAGATGATGCCAACAGATCCTTGATGCAAGGTTTGCAGGAGGTTTGTTCAAAGATAGCAAAATCACTGCGTGAGTTACAAGATGTTCAAATTTCCTCCTTCAAACTATCTACCAATATTATAGATCACTGCTTTGAGATCAGAACATCTTTAGAAGTTTTGAAGAAGTCATCCAGTGCCCTAGGTCCAGGTGTTCAGCAAATCTATGATAAATTGGTCGCCTTCTTAACAGAAATGACAATTCTGACTGACAGATATGAAACTGTTAATATTCGCCAAGACGACATCATTTCTGAAGTGGCACATGTCAGAAGCGCTGTGGTGTATTGGCTAGCTGAACTGTCAAATGACCTAAAGGAATTTCAGTCTACCTTGGGTTCAGCACCTGGTCAAGCTTCTTCTAGCAGAACTCCACCTTAAGAATATACCTTTGCTTCTCCCAGGGGGAGACCACCACATGGCAGGCCGCGTGGCCCTTCTAGCAGACATGCCAGACATTTTTCTTGAAAAGACAATGCTATGTATCTTGTTGCCCATTTTGAGGCTTTCTCTCTCACACTCTTGGACTTATTAATTAAATTTCATATCATTTGCATTGTTGCATCCTTATTCTTTGCTAGCTCGTTGAGAATGTTTGTTATTCATTGAGAATGGTTATTTGACACTTTAAAAATGTTTAATAATGGTGCTAATGTTTGTTTAGCCTTGGAAAGGCTGAAATTTTTTTTCTGCAAAGACTCAAGACTCATAGTGTTGCCATCCATCAAAAAGGGGGAGATTGTTGAGTCTTGTTGAATCTTTACATGTTTTGATGATGACAACACTATAAGTCTTAGTGGTGTTCAAAAATATTTCTCTGTGAAGAATTAACAAAAATATTTTTCTGTGAAAGTGAACAATGAATATTTTTCTGTGAAGAATAAACCTTCATTTCACTTCAGGTATTTTCAGGGACTGTCTTCGTGTTGGTTGGAACTTCGTCATGTTTGTGTATAACACCTCGTGTTGTACTGTTTGCCTTCGTGTCGTTTTAGTTTTAGTACTGTTTGTGTTTTCAACACGCCGTGTCGTCCTTTCGTACCTCGTGTTGTGTTAAGTTGTGTGCTGATTGACTTCGTGCTGATTCTTCTGAAGCAGCTCGAATTGTTCTGATGAACTTCGAGTTGCTTCTGTATGAACCTCGTGTCGTTAGCACTTAGTTGCTCATCTCGAGTTAGTCCTCTATGTTTGCTCTTGTGTCTTCGTGTCAATTACTGTAGTTCCTCGAGTTGTTCTTCTACTTCCACCGTTTCATCACGTGTTGTTGAAGACGTGTCTATCTCATGTCTTCGTGTCGTGTTTCCTAGACCTCATCTCTTTGTCACTTTGTGACCTCACCTCGTGTCGGTTTCTGTTTTCATCTTCGTGTTGTTTTCAACTCGTGTCGCCTTGTCTTCGAGTCGTTCATTCGAGCTATTGTGTGCTCGAGTTGTTTTTCTTGTGTTTTCAAGTGTTGTTTCACTACGTGTCTTCGTGTTATCTTTTGTATTCGTGTCTTCGTGTTGTCTTTGTATTCGTGTCTTCGTATTGTCTTTGTATTCGTGTCTTCGTGTTTCTTTTGTATTTGTTTCTCCGTGTTGCTTCCTTCTATTTTCGTCCTGGTCTCTTCTAATCGCGTGTCTTTCTATTGCTTCACTCTGTGTTATCTTCTTCTCACCTCATGCTGTCTTCATCTGACTTCGTGTCGTCTTCGTTGCTGTGTTAGCTGTGTTCTCGTGTACTTCGTGTCGTTCTCGTGTTATCTCGTGCTAAACTCATCTAACGTACCTCGTGTCAGTCACAGTATAGTGCACCTCATTTTGTTATCATATATCTCGTGCAGTTCTTTGTTCTTATGGCCAACCAACTTATCTCAGCTACATATAGCGAACCCTGAGCATTAATGTAATTAATCTGCTTGCAGGGATCCGAGGAAGATTACTCCTCAGTGTCTGGGCAGCACGTGATCCAATGCTAGAGGAACCAATCCGATAAGGACACGTGGCAAGAAGGTTCTGGATCAAGCGTGGGAGGCACACGCATTCTGAACCGGATCTGCTGCTGCTACTGATATAAATAGAAACCTTCGTCTTCAGATGGAGAACGATCGAAAAAGAGAAAGATATAGAAGAAAGAGTAGAAAAGTAGAGAGTCCTTCGATCCAGAAAAACGAGAGAAAGAAGAGAAGAAAAAGAGAGAGCAGAAACTGAAGGAGAAAGAAGAAGAAGAAAAGAAGAGGAGAGAGAGCTTTACTGAGGATCTGATCAGTCTGTTCGTGGATCAAATCCAGAACGACTATGCTCATTGAGAGCTATATATCTTGCGTTTTATTTCCAGCTTCTGTCGCTGTCATTTTCATGTTTTCTTATTTTTCCTTTTGTTACCTTGTTTAGTCTTGTTCTTCCGATTGCCCTGTTGGGGATCGGGTTTCTCCTGGGGGTACAGGAGAAGGGAGATCTGATCTCCGGGTTGCAAGTGGTAGGTTGTCACTTGAGGGTTCCCTCTGGTTTAGAGGAAGGGAGGCTTGTCCTCCGGTCCTTGGCTTGTGGCTTGCAAGTCAAGGGGTCCCTCCGGTTGGAGGAAGAGAGGTCTTAGACCTCTGGTTTGCTAGTGACGGGGAGTCACTGGTGGGTTCCCTCCTGGTCTGGAGGAAGAGAGGCTAAGCCACTGGTGGGTTACCGGCAGTAGGTTGCTACTGGCTGGTTCACTGGTAGTGGGACTGCTACCACTGGGGTTCCCTCTTGGTATAGAGGAAGAGAGACGTGAGTCTCTGGTTTCTAGTGACCGTGGGTTGCTAGTGGTTCCCTCCGAGTAGGAGGAAGAGGGGAGGTTGTTCCCCTGGGTAAGCTATGTATCAGCGTTTGTTGGCAAGCTGTGTTGCCCAGCTGTTAGTGAAGCCACACTCAGTTTGAGTGTGGGGTAGATGTAGGTCTGGAGGACCGAACCACCTAAAAATCCCCGTGCCGTGTGCTTATTTTTCTCTTCTGGGCTTGGATATTCGGTAGATGCTTGTTTAGGCCGATCCTTCCCTATCCTCCAAGCAGTTTGTTCTGCGGTTAGTGTTTGACCATTGTGCTCTAATTCGGAAACTCCTGTTTGAGATCTAAACTTAATTTTTAATCCTTAATTTTTAACGGGTAAAGGTCCATTCACCCCCCTCTGGACCTATCACACTGCCTTTCACATGAACTCTATAATCAAGTCTGTACTGTCCCTTGTTCGCAAGTCTATACACTCTATTCCTTCAGAAACTTCACAGAAGTTAACATTCCCCTCTATCATGTTAATGCACCAGATTTCAAGTGTATACACTTCACATTTGACACACTTGCTTAATTGATGTTTCTAAGTCTACACATTCGATGCCTTCATGCATTGTTCTCATCGAAGTCTATACATCGACGTCTATACATTGAAGTCTATACATTGCATACAGTTGTGATTCACAAGTCTACACATTGCTGCTCTTCATTACAAGTCTTTACACTCGTCCTCCTTCACACGACCAACTCTATACATCCATTGTCTTGCCTGCTGAATGAAGTCTATACACTCGAGGGCTTCATACACTTCACAGAAGTCCACACATTTCCTCTGTTATGATAATGCATTATTCAGCTAGTCTATACATTGAGGTCGCTTGAAGACTCACAAGTCTATACACTCTCTCAGTGTACACACTTGCTCATTTGCTGTTCTAATGTATGTACATTCGTTGATATCTGACTGAACTAACTAATCACATTTCCTTGTCTCTGCCTGCAGATGATTCAGGTCAATGATTGGGCACGTGAATCGAGGATGATGTCTGGCACGTGGTCCGAGAATGCTCTAAAAAAGGAGGGAACGAGACTCACTCGTGTGAAGGCTTGAACCTCAGGTCGAATGCCATATAAAAGGTGCCTTCTGCGATTAGATGGACAAAACTAGAGAAAAAAGTTGAAGAGCAGAATCCCTAAGCAGAAGAAGAAAAGAGAGAGAGCCTCCACGTTCCAGAAAGAATATAGAGAGAAAAGATTTGAGAGTATTGCTATGAGAGAAAAGTCTGAGTGAGAGAGAAGAGTCCAATTTGCTTCTTCGGAAGCTACATTTGATTTTGGTTTTTCTGAAACGATTGTTGTTCATTGTTGGTCCTGTTTACATTTCTATTTTTCCTTTCATTTCTTCATATCTCTGATTTTGAATTGTTACCCTCCAGTATTTGGAGGAAGGGAGAGTTACTCTGGTTCCCCTCTGGGCTGCAGAGGAAGAGAGATCTGTGATCTCTGGTTTTGTCAATGACGGGTTGTCATTAGCAGGTTCCCTCCAGGTTGGAGGAAGGGAGAGCCATCTCCGGTTGTGGTCTTGCTGGTAGCAGGTCCTGGTGTCAAGCTCTGTGGGTAGCAGAGTTTGATTAAGGGATTTGTTTCCCTTGGTTGTTTAAGCTGTGTGGCAGTATATTGTTCGCAGACTGAGTCTGCAGTTTTCTAGCAGTGGCTAGTGGAATCCTCACTCTAGTTCGAGTGAGGGGTGGATGTAGATTGTGGACTACAATCAAACCACCTTAAAATCTCTTGTCTCCTCTGTGGCTTGGTATTATCGTTTGTGCTTTCCTTCTGTTCGGTATTGTGTTTGTGTGTGGACGGCCTCTTCCAATCGTACCTTATTATCCTGCCTTAGTTTCTCACTGCGTTAGCTACATTGTTTAGCCATATCTGAAGGGTTGTATTTCGAAGTAGTGAGTTTCCGCTGAAGTTTTACAAATTGGGAGTGATCTATTCACCCCCCCTTCTATATCACTCTTCGCTGCGCTAACATTTGGTATCAGAGCAGGTTTGCATCATGTGGACGAACGGTCAGGGAAATGCTAATGGTCCTAGAAGCTTCATGGCTGAAGGTCAATCCATTAGTCGCCCTCCATTTTTTGATGGTAATAATTATCTCTTTTGGAAGAACAGGATGGAAGTGTTTATCAGAGCACAGAGCCACAAGCTGTCGAGGGTAATCACTGTTGGCCCGTATGATCTACCACCGAACGAGGACGCGTGGACAGATGACCATGTCAATCTATCTTCACTCAACTGGATGGCGCTGAACATCATCCAGTGTGATGTTCACCCAGAGGAATATGCCCGTATATCTGCCTACAGGACTGCCAAGCGAATGTGGGATGAGCTGCAATTAATCTACGAAGGTACAGCTCAAGTGAAAGCCTTGAAGGTAAACCTCTACACCTCTAAGTATGAACTGTTTAGGATGAATGCAGAGGAGAATATTACTGAAATGTATGCCAGGTTGTCCTTGATCACAAACACACTTAAGGGGCTAGGGAAGGATCTAGCTGAGGCAGACATAGTCAGGAAAATTCTTAGATCCTTATCCCCAGCATGGCACACTAAGGCCATCGTGATTGAAGAGTCAAAAGATCTGACGACCTTGACAGTGAATGAACTCATAGGATCCCTCATGACCTATGAGATGAATTTCAAAGGAGGTGGTGAAGGAAGTGATAGGAAGGCTAAGAATGTAGCTCTCAAGGCATCCCGCAACAAGAGTAGCAGCAGCAGCAGCAGTAGCGGTGAGTCTGATGGCTTCTCAGATCTCGACCAGAAGGAGCAGACAATGCTCACTCGTCAGTTCAGTAAATTTTTAAGGAGAAAGGGGAAGACCTTTAGGAGGAAAAAGCCATACTCCTTTAACAAGAATGTTGAATCTACCAATCATAGGGACAGAAATCCTAAGAGACTGACTTGTTATCATTGTAACAAACAGGGACACATGAAAGGCGAATGCCCAGATCTTCAGAAGAAGGGTCCCTACTTCCAGAAAAAGAACATAAAAGTGCAGAAGAAGAAGAAGCCACAGGCGATGGTCTTCACATGGAGCGAGGAGGAAGAAGATCCTGAAGATACTTCCTCAGAGGAGTATGAAGAAGGAATTTGCCTTATGGCAAATAGTGAAGAGGAGGTAACCAATGTTTTTGAAAATTTTACGATTGATGACTGGGAAGATGCTTATGCTGAGTTATTAGATAAATTCAATTCTCTTAGTAAAGAGCATAGGGTTCTGAAAAGAAAATTTAATACTAATGTTGAAGAACAAACCCAAGTCTATGAGGAAAATCAGAAACTAAAAGAGCAACTAGAAGAAATGACCTCACTAAGAAGAGAAAATGATAAGCTCAAGGGAGAAAACCAAGAAAGTCAAAATCAGCTCAATGAACTCAAAATAAGAATTGAAGAAAGCTTAAATGAAAGTAGAGTGAACTCAGAAAAATATGAAGCTGTTAAGAAAGTCAATGGTGAACTTCTAAAAAATTCTGAATCCCTTCAAAAGGAGCTGGAAGACAAACAGAAAGTTTTGGAAAACTTTGTCCAAGGAAAATCTAGTCTGGATGCTATACTGGGGGTTAGGGTTAACTTCAATAAGGAGGGTCTAGGCTATGACCCAACTAACAAAAGACCCTTACAATTCAAAACCATTACCTTCTGCCCAGAGAAGGGAAAAGAAAAGCTGGACACACCATCCAGCTCAAACAGCAGTAAGGGAACTCAAGGTCAGAAGGAAAGTTCTAAAAACAGTGCTGGTCCACCATTTAAAATGGGAATGAATTCTGTGAAGAATTTCACTAAGCCTACCAATCAGAACATAAATGGTAAATGGACCAAGCAAGTGGACCAGAAGAAAAGCTGGAATTACTACAATCAGATGGGTCCAAAGAGGACCTACTGGAGAAATGATCATCATCTTCAAAAATCTGTTGATCAACAAACTTACAGGAGATATCCTAAGGGTGGCAAGCCTAATGAATGGAATAGAACTTACTTCTCCAGACCAGCTGGACTTAATTTCAATAAACCAGAAGTAAAGGTGCCAGGGAAATCCATGCTGAAGCAAATTTGGATTCCTACACACTTGATTAGATATTTGAATAATGTCTTTGGACCCAACTCATCTTGGGTTCCAAATCACTCTGCTTGATGTTATTTGTATACGACGGCCTGGCAGCTGAAGACAACAAGTGGTACCTCGACAGTGGCTGCTCCAGGCACATGACATGTGACCGATCCAAGTTCAGCAAGATAGAGATGAAGGTAGGCGGTCTGGTCAATTTTGGAGGAAAGAACAAAGGTAAGATTATTGGAGTTGGTACAGTAGGTAAGTCTTCCACAAACTCCATTGAAAAAGTTCTACTTGTGGAATGTCTTCAACACAACCTGATTAGCATTAGTCAGTTGTGTGACAAGGGTCACAGGGTTGTGTTTGATGATAACTCATGCAAAATCTTTGAAATAAATTCTGATGTGGTTAAATTTGTAGCCAACAGGATTAATAATGTCTACATGGTAGACCTAGATGAGGAATCTGAATCTAATATTTGTTTATCTGCCAATTCTGAAAATGATACTTTTGAATGGCATAGACGTCTAGGTCATGCTAGCTTTACTACTTTAAATAAATTGGTCAAGCATGATTTAGTGAGAGGCTTGCCTAGAATAAAATTCAATTCTATTTCAAAATCATGTGATGCATGTGCTCTAGGCAAACAGACCAGGAATTCTTTCAAATTAAGATCTGAGCCATTGTCCTCTAGACCAATGGAACTCCTCCATATGGACCTCTTCGGTCCTACTAGAACTCAGAGTCTTAATGGGAACAGGTTTGGCTATGTCATCATAGATGACTTCTCTAGATATTCATGGATCTTTTTCTTAGCAAATAAAAGTGATGCATTTCAAAAGTTTAATCTATTTTTCAATAAGGTCAAACAAGAAGGAAAACACAAGATCTGTTCTATTCAATCTGACCATGGAGGTGAGTTTGAAAACTCCATATTTTCTGATCTTTGTGAAAGAGAGGGACTAACACACAGATTTTCTTCTCCCAGGACACCTGAACAGAATGGAATTGTGGAGAGAAGAAATAGAACTGTGGTGGAGATGGCCCGAACCATGCTAATTGAAAGTCAATTACCAAGGAGGTTTTGGGCAGAGGCGGCCAATACAACAACTTACATAATCAACAGGGCCATGGTAAGACCTATTCACAAGAAAACACCATATGAGCTTCTAAAAGGTAAGAAACCAAACTTGTTTCATTTCAGAATTTTTGGAGCAAAATATTTTATTCACAACAATGACAAGAAAGATTTAGACAAGTTTGAAGCTAAAAGCTCCCCTGAAATATTTTTGGGATATTCAGAAGTGTCTAGGGCATATAGGGTCTTCAACATAACAGACAAAAAGGTTGAAGAGTCTCCACACATTATTTTTAGTGAAAAGAAAGGTGTTTCTAACAATGAAAATTTTGACAGGGATTCCAATCATGATGGGGAATTCCTAGAAGACCAAGAAGAAGAGAACACTCAGCCAAGTGGAACAGCAAATCCTCCCACCAGGAAGAGCCAAGAGAAGCAGGTGAGTCTTCAATAAATGTTAGATTTCTTAAAGATCATCCGATAGATAATGTCATAGGCAATCCTGAAGATCCTCTTCGGACTAGGTCTCATTTTAGGAATGTGAATAATGAAGACTTAATTGCTTTAGTCTCACAAATTGAACCCAAATCAATAGAAGAGGCCTTGGCTCATCAAGCTTGGGTCAATGCCATGAGTGAGGAATTGGGCCAGTTCGAAAGAAATAATGTCAGGGAACTTGTTCCAAGACAAGATAATGTTAATATCATAGGAACTAAGTGGGTGTTCAAAAATAAAATGAATGAAGATGGAATCATTTCTAGGAATAAGGCCAGATTAGTAGCCAAGGGCTACTGTCAGGAATTTGGTGTAGATTTCGATGAATCCTATGCACCTGTTGCTAGGATGGAGGCTATAAGACTGTTGCTTGCTTTTGCATGTTCAAAGAACATAAAACTCCAACAAATGGATGTTAAAAGTGCCTTTTTAAATGGAGTCATTAAAGAAGAGGTTTTTGTTGAACAACCCCCTGGATTTCAATTTTCTCCTCAACCTGACCAAGTTTTCAGGTTAAACAAAGCCTTGTATGGTCTAAAGCAGGCTCCAAGAGCATGGTATGAAAGATTGACTGAATTTCTGATCAGCAAGGGCTACAAAAGAGGTAAAGTAGATCAAACTTTATTTACCAAGGGTACAAATAAAGATCTCCTCATAGTTCAGATATATGTAGATGACATTGTGTTTGGATCAACTAAGCATGAACTATGTGTTGAATTCTCTAAAATGATGTCTGCTGAATTTGAGATGAGTTTGGTTGGTGAACTAAAGTACTTCCTTGGCTTGCAGATATAACAGCTAGAGGATGGGTGCTTCATCAACCAGACCAAATACACAATGGAACTGTTCAAGAGGTTTGGTATGGAAAATATGAAGCACATTACAACACCCATGGGTACCAATACCTCACTGGATGCAGATGAGACAGGTAAAGAAGTAAATGCCAAGCTCTATCGAGGTATGATTGGATCACTTCTATACTTGACAGCTTCTAGACCTGATATACAATTTAGTGTAGGAATGTGTGCAAGGTATCAGTCTAGACCTACTGAATTACATTTAGCTGCAGTGAAAAGAATTTTTAGATATTTGTCAGCTACTCATTCTCTTGGTTTATGGTTTCCTGCATCACACACATTTGACTTAGTTGCATACACAGATGCTGATTATGCAGGATGTAAACTAGACAGGAAAAGCACTAGTGGTCATTGTGAATTTTTGAGTGGGTGTTTAGTGTCTTGGGGTTCCAAGAAACAACATTCTGTGGCCCTCTCCACTACAGAAGCTGAATATGTGGCTGCAGGGTGTTGTGGAACACAAGTCATTTGGATTAAACACCAGCTTCATGACTACCAAGTAGACCTGGGGTGCACCCCTATCTATTGTGATAATACCAGTGCCATTAATCTTGCCAAAAATCCTGTTTTGCATTCACGCACCAAACACATAGAGATAAGGCATCATTTCATAAGATATGAGGTCTCTAAAAGTAATTTTGAACTGATTCATGTAGGCACAGATAATCAGATTGCTGACATCTTCACTAAACCTCTGGATAATGAAAAATTCACAACACAAAGAAGAGAATTAGGCTTATACAAATTGTCTTAACTGTGTAGCCTGTTCTTTTTGTGAGGGGGAGTTCTATATGACAGTTGGTTAGCTTTCAGAAATGCTGTGAGTGAGGGGGAGCTGCTTGAGCTGTGAGAGGAAGTGTTCTTTGACAAAGTCAAAAAGATTGACCAGATGTATGTCTTTACTGGTTTTCATGACAGATCTAGTGTGGTTCTCTCAGACAGTAGAATGTCACTTAATTCTTAAGTCTATAAGTCAGTGATACTAAAGTCCAGTTAGAATCTTTCCTCTGGTATTCTTTCAGAGATCTGGATTAATTGTAAAAAGTATATCTTCCTACATTGTCAATGATTCTGGTTCAGGCCAAAACCTGTATGTCTTGATATCTGACCCAATCAGCTTGAAATCTAGACTTCAAGATTCACTTCAAATAATAGTCCTTCTGGTATTGTTTTCAATCATTCCATCTCTTCAACACAAGGGCTTAACTAAACAAACATGTCTTGTTTTGTTCACTGAGAAACTGGGAGCTTCATCAATGAAATGAATATTTCTCCTATGTCATGAGGTGTCAAATGCTTAAAATGAATGAAAAAGACATGACAGAGCAATGGTGGCTAGCTGGTGAGTAACTGGGGACTCTGGCCTCTAATCAAGGTGTTTCCTCATGTCAAAAGCCACAGTTACTAACTCTGTTCCTTAATAAAAAAAGGGAGGAAGTAATGAGGTACTCACTCTGAGTAACTGGGGATTCAGGTCTCCCATCAAGGTGTCTCTCTAATGTCAAAAGAGTGAATCACCAACTTACTCATTGATCTTCTTGAAAATCATCTCAAAAATTCCTTGTTATTTTGCAACTAATGGATTGCTTGTCCTCAATACCTTGAGAACACCTCTCTGACTTTGTCTCTTGTTGTCTTTTTGGATTGTTGACAGTTCAGCTATATCTGGCCATACTTGTTAACACCTGCTCTAAATCATACTCTATGTATGCTGATAAACTTTTCAATCATTCTATTTCCTTAGTGTGTACTGGAGTTCGACAATCTTCACTTGAGTTTAGCACCTCACTTATTTTCTTAAGACTTGCTTGTGTCTTTCTGCACTAAGAAGTTACTGTACTTCTTCTTCATGTCTCCAGCACTTTTATATACTCTGCATGTCCTTTTGCTGATGTCAAAGGGGGGGGAGAGATTTTTCAATGTCAGTAGATCATGTATTGTCATGAGTTTTGGGGGAGTATTGTTCATGAGCTAAGGGGGAGATTACCTAGTCATGTGATGGCTTTATCTGAGAATGGGTTGTAAGGGAGCTGAGAGGGAGTGGTTTTGGAGAAAGAAGTGATTCTGCAGTAGTGCTTAATTTGGCTGTGCTTTCACTTGCCTTGAATTTGCTTTGATTGTTGAAACTGCAGTTAATTTCTTGTTAAGCTTTGATATTGCTTGATTCATAGTGTTGCCATCATCAAAAAGGGGGAGATTGTTGCATCCCTACGGTATTGATGATGTCTCACACTATAAATCAATCTTCTATCTCTAGAATAATTCATGCTTCATCATGTAGGACTATGCAGTTCATATGGTTGTCAGATAAATATGCACTACTTCATCATGTCTACACACTGTCTACATAGTCTGTACATTGATGGGTCGACGCTCCACCTCTGATGGGTCGACGCCTCCTTTACTCTCCAAGTCCATACATTGAATTTCATATTCAAAGTATGTACATTGGTCTTCACCTGAAGTCCATACATTGAACTTCATATTCAAAGTCTGTACACCCTCCGCTAAGCCTTCAGAGTCTGTACAGCCATTCCTTGTGTTCAAGTCCATACAACGGCACTGTAGCTTGCATCTAAAGTGTATACATCCTTTCAAGGGGTCAAGTCTATACATTCTCCCGTTCATTCCAAAGTCTACACATCGCCCTTCATCTTCCAAGTCTATACATTCAGTTGAACTCCAAGTCTATACACCCTCAGTTGAACCCCAAGTCTATACATCGTCTGCCATTTCAAAGTCAATACACTGTCCCTCGTCTCACGCATTATGGCCCAAAGTCTGTCTAGCCTCTAGTCACTGTACAAGTCCATACACTGGCTACACTGTACAAGTCCATACATTGGCTTGGGCATCCAAGTCTAGACATTGTTTCACTATTCATGCCTTGATTCGAAGTCTGTACAGCGAGCGACGTTCATCAAAGTCTGTACACTGCTTGGTACTCACCAAGTCTGTACATCGCTTCAAGCGCTCCAATGTCTATACAAGGCTTGCATCATTAAGTCTAGACATAGCACTATAGCTTCCCTAGTTGAAGTCTGTACATTGCTGATCGAACGTAAGTCTATACGTTCCAACCAATTCCTACGTTCCTTCTATAGCTACACCCTAAGTCTACACATTGGCAAAGTGTATTCATCGTTCATGCAAGTCTGTACAGCCAACGCCTTCATTGATTCCAAGTCTATACACTGGTCCTCAGGCATTCCACAAGTATGTACATTGGTTCAGGTTTACCAAGTCTATACAGTGCTTCAATAGTCTCCAAGTCTATACAGCCTACCTTCACGTTCAGAGTCTATACACCATTCCTCATAGGCCAAGCGTATACATTGTCCATATGTTCAAAGGTTTCTAGTCTATACATTGGATAGACTCGTTCATGCCTTGTTCATCTCAAGCCTGTACACTGCCTTTCACATGCACTCTATAATCAAGTCTGTACAGTCCCTTGTTTGCAAGTCTATACACTCTATTCCTTCAGACACTTCACAGAAGTTAACATTCCTTTCTGTCATGTTAATGCATCAGATTTCAAGTGTATACACTCTCACATTTGACACACTTGCTTAATTGTTGTTTCTAAGTCTACACATTCGATGCCTTCATGCATTGTTCTCATCGAAGTCAATACATCGACGTCTATACATTGAAGTCTATACATTACATACAGCTGTGATTCACAAGTCTACACATTGCTGCTCTTCATTACAAGTCTTTACACTCGTCCTCCTTCACACGACCAACTCTATACATCCATTGTCTTGCCTGCTGAATGAAGTCTATACACTCGAGGGCTTCATACACTTCACAGAAGTCCACACATTTCCTTTGTTATGATAATGCATTATTCAGCTAGTCTATACACTAAGGTCGCTTGAAGACTCACAAGTCCATACACTCTCTCAGTGTACACACTTGCTCATTTGCTGTTCTAATGTATATACATTCGTTGATATTTGACTGAACTAACTAATCACATTTCCTTGTCTCTACCTGCAGATGATTCAGGTCAATGATTGGGCATGTGAATCGAGGATGATGCATGGCACGTGATCCGAGAATGCTCTAAAAAAGGAGGGAACGAGACTCACTCGTGTGAAGGCCTGAACCTCAGGTCGAATGCCATATAAAAGGTGCCTTCTGCGATTAGATGGACAGAACTGGAGAAAAAAGCTGAAGAGCAGAATCCCTGAGCAGAAGAAGAAAAGAGAGAGAGCCTCCACGTTCCAGAAAGAATATAGAGAGAAAAGATTTGAGAGTATTGCTGTGAGAGAAAAGTCTGAGTGAGAGAGAAGAGTCCAATTTGCTTCTTCGGAAGCTACATTTGATTTTGGTTTTTCTGAAACGATTGTTGTTCATCGTTGGTCCTGTTTACATTTCTATTTTTCCTTTCATTTCTTCATATCTCGGATTTCGAGTTGTTACCCTCCAGTGTTTGGAGGAAGGGAGAGTTACTCCGGTTCCCCTCTGGGCTGCAGAGGAAGAGAGATCTGTGATCTCTGGTTTTACTAGTGACGGGTTGTCATTAGCAGGTTCCCTCCGGGTTGGAGGAAGGGAGAGCCATCTCCGGTTGTGGTCTCGCTGGTAGCAGGTCCAGGTGTCAAGCTCTGTGGGTAGCAGAGTTTTGTTAAGGGATTTGTTTCCCTTGGTTGTTTAAGCTGTGTGGCAGCATATTGTTCGCAGACTGAGTCTGCAGTTTTCTAGCAGTGGCTAGTGGAATCCTCACTCTAGTTCGAGTGAGGGGATGTAGATTGTGGACTACAATCGAACCACCTTAAAATCTCTTGTCTCCTCTGTGGCTTGGTATTATCGTTTGTGCTTTCCTTCTGTTCGGCATTGTGTTTGTGTGTGGACGGCCCCTTCCAATCGCACCTTATTATCCTGCCTTAGTTTCTCACTGCGTTAGCTGCATTGTTTAGCCATATCTGAAGGGTTGTATTTCGAAGTAGTGAGTTTCCGCTGAAGTTTTACAAATTGAGAGTGATCTATTCATCCCCCCCTTCTATATCACTCTTCGCTGCGCTAACACGAAACGAAATTTCAGACACAACAGAACTGGACACTCTGAAAAACCAAATCCGAGACCCACGAAGAGGGATCCGAAAGTTCTGGGATATTACAGCCCTCCCCCCTTAAGGAATTTCATCCTCGAAATTGAGAACAACCCAAGGGGAAAGAAGAGGAAGACTCACTCGAACAAGTACGGGAACTACTGACGCATCTCATCGTCATGCTCCAAGAAGCCTCACCACCAGAGTGCCGCTGCCACACTACCTTGACCAAGGGGATGACCTTGCTCCGCAGGCGCTGCTCTCGCCTATCCACAATGCGGACGAGAAACTCTGGGAGAGAAAGATCTGGAGTTATCTCGAGCCAAACAGAATCTTCAAGCACATGAGAGTCATCAGGCATATACTTCTGCAACATCGAGACATGGAACACGTCATGCACCGACGCCAACTCAGGGGGTAACTACAACCGATAAGCTACCTCTCTGATGCGCTCCACGACGAGGAAAGGACCAACGTAGCGGGGACTCAGCTTCTCACGCTGTCCAAAGCACATCACCCCTTCATCGGAGAAACTCTGAAGAACACATGATCGCCAATGGCGAACGCAAGAGGCTGCCGCCTATGGTCAGCATAGCTCTTCTGTCGACTCTGGGCCGCCAACATGTTCTGACGAACCAGGTGCACAACATCCACACACTGCTGCACCAACTCCGGTCCCGTCAAAACACGCTCACCAACCTCAAACCAATCGAGTGGAGTCCGATACGGACGCCCATACAACACCTCATAAGGTGCCATACCGATGCTCGAATGATAGCTGTTGTTGTAGGCAAACTCCACCAACGGTAGCTGGTGAATCCAACTCCCCTGTCACTCCAGATAATAGGATCTCAGCATGTCCTCCAGAGTCTGAATGGTCCTTTCTGCCTAACCATCTGACTGCGGATGATACACCAAGCTAAACGCTAAATCCGTGCCAAGAGCTCGCGGGAAACTCCTCCAGAATCCAGACGTGAAGCGCGGGTCCCGATCTGACACAATGGAGATGGGAATCCCATGCAACGGGACAATCCACTCCACATAAAGATGAGCCAACTTGGACACGCTCCAGCTAACTTTGACCGGTAACAACCGAGTCATCTTCGTCAGCCTATCCACCAGCAACCAAATGATATCTTGCGCACTCGGAGTCCTCGGTAATCCTACCACGAAATCCGTGGTCATGTGGTCTCACTTCCACGCAGGAACATCCAAGGGCTGAAGAGTACCTCCTGGTCACTGATGTTCCGCATTCACTATTGGATTTTCTAGTGTCTCCCTTGTGATTTGTTGCTCCACGTGGGGTATGGGACCCACGTGGTGCATCGGCGCTTGACAGCCCAACCCACCGCATGGATTATGGGATCCATGTGTGAAGCCCCTCATGTCCACCCACAGCACGATAGTGTGGGGTTCTGCGCTGCCATAAGGAAATAAGGTTCCGCCTTCGCTACCAGCTCGAGCTTTTAGCGCAACGGTAGTGGCTTGATCCTATAAATTGGTATCAGAGCGAGGTCGCGGGTTCAAATCCCCCGGGTGTCACTGGGGGGGAGATTGTTGGATTTTCCAGCGTCTCCCTCGTGATTTGTTGCTCCACGTGGGGTATGGGACCCACGTGGTGCATCGGCGCATGACATCCCAACCCGCCGCATGGATTATGGGGTCCATGTGCGAAGCCCCTCATGTCCACCCACAGCACGATAGTGTGGGGTTCTGCGCTGCCATAAGGAAATAAGGTTCCGCCTTCGCTACCAGCAGCTTTTAGCGCAACGGTAGGGGCTTGATCCTATATTGAAGAAGAAAGATAGAGAGAGATAGAGAGTTAGAGGAGAAGAAGAGAAGCTTCATCAGAAGATATGTCCCTACTGGAATCTGGATCATATTCAATCCAGTCAGCTCCATGGTAGCCACATCTATGTTGATGTCATTTACAGCCTTCAGTTGCTGTGTTTTTTTGTCTCTTATTTTTCTTTTGAACCTTTATTCAAGCTGTTAGTCAGCGGAGCAAGCTGTGTTGCTCATCGGTTGCAGAGGAGGATTCCTCTGGTCGGCTAAGCTGTATTGCCCAGTGGGTCAAGCTGTTAGGCAATGGATGGCTAAGTTGTACTTTCCAGCGGAAGCAAGCTGTGATGCTCAGCAGTTGTAGGCAAGCTGTGAGGCTCAGCAGTTTAAGCTGTGTATCAGCAGAATCCACACTCTGGTTTGAGTGTGGGGTGGACGTAGGTCTGGAGGACCGAACCACCTAAAAAATCTTATGTGCAGTGGTTTGTTTGTCTATTGTGTTTCGCTAGATGCATGCGTAGGCTCGATGTGTTCCTTCATCTAGTGAGTGGTTTATTCACACACCGCATATTTGATTGAATATGGGTCTGCACACCAGCGCATAAATAGTAGATCAGAAGTCCAGTCTATCTGATCTTTCCATTTCATTTGAAGAGAGCACCTGTGTCATACAAGGCACCTATTTGTGTTAATTCCGCATCATTGTTCGGTTACAGGTTTTAATCGGACAAAATTTTAAATAGGATATTCATTCAACCCCCCCTTTTGAATCCGAGCCTTGCACCCATCAATTGGTATCAGAGCAGGTTTCTGTACATTCAGATCCAACGATCTACAGAGGATCCTGTTGTTTAAGGTGCGCATCTGGAAAGGAGATCATGGATAAGATAACTACCATTCATCAGGAGCAAGAACGGATGTGCTTCATGGCCAACCGGAAAGATGATAATGAGGAAACTGCGTCTCAGGTAAGCTCCGGATCAGAAGAACCCTCATTTGATGATTTGGTAGTTATGTATGAAGAATTGCTAGAGTTATCAAGGAAAATAAAATCTGAAAATAAAAGATTGAAGAAAAAGATTGAATAGCATAAATTTGAATTCTCTTGTGAAAACTGTCCAAATCTGAAACAATCTTATGATGCATGTATGCTAGATGTTCATAACTGTAAGGAACAAATTCTGTCTTTGAAAAATAAGAATCAAACATGTTTAAACAAGATATCTGAACTGGAGAACCAGCTAAATGAGAAGAATGATGAACATCTAATGAGCCTGCAAGAGTTTAGTAAGGTTAATTCTGAATTGGATAAACTGAAACTTGAGAATAAAGAATTTCAAAGGAAAAATGAAAATCTTGTGGCTAGAATAAATGAAATCAATGGGGAGGTTTCACATACTTCTTCTGTAGAGTCAGATTGCAACAACTGTTCCTCTCTAAGAGAACGCAATGAAGAACTCTACAGTGAAAATGAATGGCTAATGAAGCTAATTGCCTCTCTTAAAGAAGAAAACAAAGACTTATTGAATGAGAAAATTAAAGTCGAACAAAGAGAGGAGGAACTAATTAAAAGACTGGATTCTGTATCCAGTAGTGAAAAATGTGATGAAGAAAATGAGAAATTGATAAAAGAAAATGAAAAACTGAAACAATTGAATAATGCCATATCTGAAAGGCTTCTTGCGCTAGATAAGGGAAAAGCTGTTGGTATAGAAGAAACTAAAAGACTGTGCAATCTGGAACAAGAAGCTGAGAAACATAAACTTGCAAATAAGGTGCTAAGTGAGTGTCTTAATTGTAGTGAACAGGAGATTGCCAGTTATGAATTACATATTGCTTCCCTAGAAAATAAGATTTATGATCTGGAAAACTCACCATCCAAGTCTGCTGAAAATAAAGGAAAATGATAGTTGTCATGGAAGGTGAGGATGATGATTCAAGAAAGGGGACTAGTTGCAATTCTGGTGTTAAGGAAATTATTAGAAATCGGCTATACACCACTTTTGTGCAAAGCTCTGGAACTAGTCAATCCTTAAAATAAAATAAAAATCTAAAAACACCTTCATCATCTGTATTTCAATTTAAGGCTCAGAAAGATGAAAAACAAACAAAAGGTGTGAACAAGGGCAAAAATTTGAACAAAAATGACCAGAAAAATAAAGTCAAAAATGCTCCTGCATGTACTAACAAATCTGCTAGTTCTGAGAAATCTGACAGCACTAGGCATACTTTTCACATATCCTTCACTAACTTGTACGCACATGAAGAGAATATTTCATGTCATTACTGTGAGAAGCTAGGCCATGTAATGCATGTTTGCAACTTGATGGCTGAGGATGAGCATGCTGGTGAAACAATACATTCTAGGAATTCATTTGGTAGAAACCATGCCACTAGACAATCTAATGCTTCATGTTATTACTGTGGTAGGCGCGGTCATTTCATGAATGAATGCTCCATCATGAAACAAGATGATAGAATGCATGTTAAATCTCCTACATATCATCATGGCTAAAAGAGGAACAAGTCTGTGTCAACCAAGTATATCATATGCTTTAATTGTAACAAGCCTGGCCACAAGGCTATTGAGTGCTGGTCTGGATCTCATTGGGGTAAGACTAGATCTAGAGATAAGCACCTTAGGTGCTTCGAATGTGGAAAGCATGGCCGTACAGTCAAGGACTGTTGGCATACTCAGGGAAACTCTGTTAAAAATTTGCTAAATTCTCTGTAAAAGGACATGCATTTGATAGGAGCTTCATAAGAAAGAACTTTTCATGTTTCAACTGTGGTAAGCCAGGTCATAAATCCGCAAACTGTTGGTTACCCGAAAATAAGAGACAAATTGTTCATGTTAACAACAGAAAATTTCATGCTCATGCACATAGGTTTCATGTTCATGCTAATGTGCATAATAAGATTAAAAATTATGTTGTTTCATGTAAATAGTGTGGAAAATTTGGACATTTTATGAATGACTGCTCTCTAACGGAATTTGATGATCATCTAGCCAAGAGATCATTTAAAACGCCAGTTGGGGGTAAAACAGGACCCAAGACTGCTTGGGTTCCTGTTGGATCAAAATAATCCAATTATTGCAGGTGTGCCTTGGAATGGAATAAAAGGGGTAATAATCCAAGGCACTCAAGAATGAAACCCCCAGGACCCTACACTATTCAGGTCAGTTCTGAACACTCTGTTTAAATTCCATCATCCGAAAATTGAGAATTTGAAATGACTGTATATCATGTTGCTCTGTTGGTGCTAAATTAAAATTTTCTGAAATGGGAATTGCTCAATCATGTTCATGGTAGCTAACTTCTGTCTGAAGTGCATGGATTATAATTGAATGTCAAACTTGAAATCATGTGATGTGCTTTCATCATATATCATGCACTTAGTCAGGGGGAGTTCAACCATTCTTGATTAACCATACTGCTGCTCATGCTTTGTTGTTTACATGATGCATCTAGACAGAGGGAGCTTTTTAGATCATCTTGTTCACCTTTACCTAAAATTCTCCTGTTAAGTCAATTGGATCTTCTGCTGCTCTCAATTTGTTTTACTTGAATTCTCTGCTGTCATCACTGAAATAGCTGATCTGTCTGTATTCCAGACTCAACTACTGTTTGCTGATATACACTCTTTTGATGCTCTTCTTTCTTGTTGTTGTTTCTTTCACCAGCTTACACTCATCCTTCACATTCTTCTTAGCTGGTGTGACTGATTTGTATCTATTGTTGATTAGTTGGTCAGCTGTATTTTTGATCTAATCTGAGGAACTCAAGCTGCATGCCATGCAATTCAGTCTGAGAATCATGTAGAAATTCCTATCATATAGGTTTAAGAGTGACCACTGAATCAAACTGATATAAGGTTAATGTATTCTCAGATTTGCATTTAAATGACTTGAAAATATCTGAATGATAAGCTTTAATAAACTTTAACCATATGGGTCATGAAAACCTTAGATTCACTCATCTGAAATCTGAAAATTTAAAATCAAGGCTATTTTGGTTGAGATACATAGAGTGAGTATTGTTCTTAAACATTAACCTTGAAGAGTCTGACTAAAAAGAAAATCGGTTAGTAATGTAATGACATTGTTCACTGAGTAACTAGGTCCTCCATCAAAGAAATGAAGTAAACCCTAGTCATGAAGTGTCATAGTCGCTTAAAGTAAAAAATCATTGAGAACCTGACAGAGCAATGGCATGTTTATGTTGAGTAACTAAGGAGTCTGGCCTCTGATCAAGGTGTCTCCTCACGTAAAAAGACACTTCTTTTGCTAACTCTCGTCTCAATGTTGAGAGGCGATGACAGTTATTACACTGAGAAACTGGGTCACTTCACCTGAGACGTGTTGTGCCTCACGTAAAAAGGTGTTGATCAACTTAAATTGCTCAGGAAAAGAATAATGTGCTTTAAATGAAAATCTTGCAAACTCTGTCAACACATGCTCTTGTAAAAGTGTTTAATCTCAATACTAATCTGTGTAACTCTCAAAGGAGTCATTGAGATCATGCGTGTAAGATAAAGATGATTGGTCCTGAGTGTTATCTGATTATTTGGTTCACCTTTATTAAAACTTGAATTCAGATATAAGTATTGAGTTTAATTGACAAATTTGGTATACATCATAATTAAATCAGGTTGCTCAAGTTGCCAATTCATAACCCTCTATGATATGAGAGTCTATTCATGTTATTGGAGTGGTGTATGCCTTACAATCCCTCATGATCTGATTCACCCCTGACAACTTAATCAACAGGAACCTTGTTGACAATTCTCTCTTATCTGTTGATTGGTTGTTCCTTGAGATGTACTATGCTTTGACTGTTTCTCACCCCTACTCTTTTCTACCTTTACTTTCCTATCATCAACTGTTTTACTCTCCACACTGTTGGAATATTCCATCTTAATTCTGTGACATGTTCTAGTTCTGTGGACCTTCCACCTGCTTTATTCTGTCCATACATATGTGAGGTGCCACAACCATTATTGGTTTGGATTCCTTGTGGTGGTAGATTTCAGATTGCTTCATTGGATAACCAAAGTTCATTCCTGCACTTCAGGGGGAGTTCTGGGTCATCTGCATTTAAGGGGAGAGTAGTCAAACATTCATGTCTATAGGGGGAGTTCTTATATTTTAAATAGGGGAGAATTGGTATCAAATTTCATTCATGTCTTTCATTCCACTCGCAAATCATTTCCTTTTTCATTATGTGAAAGGGGGAGAATTGTTTGCTTGCTAAGTCTGCGTGACTCATTGTGTTGACATCATCAAAAAGAGGGAGATTGTTGTGCCCCTTGTGTTTTGATGATAGTGTGTTGTTGTTTTGATGATAGCAACTCAATGAGTCACCACATAAGAATGATGATGATCTATGCTAACTGCTATGGGGAGCGTTATGGGGAGTGTGTTAGGTCCAGGCCCCTTGTGCATTATTGATGATATGATGTTTTGAGTGATGCGGGACGGATGACTCGACCGGGCTAGGACGTACGACGGACACAAGTGCGGCCAGCACTAGCACGTTAAGGCAAGCCAGGCGGCTAGCCACTGTGGTATTCTCCGGGTGGAGACGCCTCTCAACAGTGCTCTCTCGTTAGCCCAGCGATCGTCCCTTGCGAGGGAAACGTGGGGATCGCGGCGATTAAGAAACCACCGTCGCCTAGGGTACCGATTCGCGTTCGGTGCTCGATCAGAGCTACGGAACAGGCACTCTCAACTCACTAGCACGGTGATTTAGATACAAGCTAACGGCCCTAATCTCACAAACGCAGCAATATAGAATGTATACTAAATTAGCAATGTGAGAATGGAATGAGCGCGTACCTCCATGTCTAGGCGTGGGGAAGAATTCCCGGCCGTTTTCCGAACAAACACGATATACAAATGATTTAATTTTACAATTTCAGATCTGGAAACCCACTCCACACAGGGAGGTAAAGGGTTACAAAATGGCGTTTGGGGGTTGCTGCGTCCCGGGTTGACGGGCAGCAAGCAACGGAGCCGAGGAAGGCGAGCTGGAGCCGAACGAGCGCGCCGAGGGCGAGTCGACTTGGTTCTGTCCACACCGGGCACCCTGTGCAGCGATCTTCCGACGACTATAACTCCTAGCCATGACGTCTGATTGGGGTGCAGTTTGTTGGAGAATGACGGTGACTGGACGTAGTTTCTTCACTCCAGAGGGCGCATTCAGATCCTTTCAGATCTGGGTGCAGCAATGATTTCTTTCAGCATCTGATTTGGTGTTCACAGAACTGCACAGACAGACAAATAAATGGTGGAAAAAGGGTTGCCGATGTCGAAATGGAACTCCGTATGTGGGAGGTTGTTGGTGACGTCCATAGGAACAAATCCTCTGAAGACCTCTCTCTCAGATATTGGCTGGATGAGGCGGGACAGATGTGGGAAGTCGCCTCTGGATCTGGACTGAGTCTGTTCAGATCTTCTTGCACGACCTCACGAGAATTGACGCCACGGACAGCACAGATCTTGAAATGCAACGAAACCAGAAGCAACGTGAAGATGACTTGCAATACTTTAATTGATCTTCAGACACCAGCTCCTGATCACGTCGTGGTTGGGCTGCATAAATCGAAACACAGTCACCCTCAGATCTGGACTGCACTCTGGGACAGATCTGCGCGCTGCCACGAGAAAAATCACCGCCGGTGCTCCCGAACTCCAAACGGCATCAAACCAGCGCTGAATTCTTGCAATCTTGTAGTAGTATCAAGGATAAATCGGAGGGAACAAGATGATAAGAGAGGGATGGGAAGAGAAGGTCGAGTCCACGACCAGATTTCTGGGAAATTCACACCAAGGGAAAGAGCAAGAGAAAGAGGGAGAATCACTCTCTTAACAATTTTCTTTCAACAAAATATCATTAGCCTCTGCACACACAATGTACAAGCCCTTAAATAGACAATTACAAGAGGTATAAGGGGTGGGGAGGTCGTGGGTTTCAAGGGGAGGGGAAGGGGGATGCGCCCATGGCCATGAAAGGGAGAGGGAGGGGACAAAGAGACATGTTGGCTGCCTACCTTTGACATTCAAGGTAAAAGGGGGTAGGTTGGCAGCCAATTAACCTTGACCAGCAGCCATTTAATACCACATGTTGTGAATAGAGAGAAGAAAGAAGAAAAAAAGACAATTTCCTAGCCTAATAGGACAAGAAAGGGGGCGCCCCCCATTTTGGGCCTTGAATGGGCCATTTTGGTCATGGCAGCCCACTCATCCTTCTAGGAATCCAATATGGCTCAAGGCCATTCTCCTCTAGTTGGCCCATGTATGAAGAGCCCATATATGGCCTATGGATCCATCCAAATGGACCAAGGCCTCTCCCTTTCTTAATGAAGTCTTAAGGGCCTTAACCAGTTGGCCCATTTAGAGCCTTACAACCAACCCAATATGAAAACCCACATATAATGTGACATTACAAGCCCAATTTAATGCTAAAAAGAGTCCAAATAGAAGCCAAAGTGTCCCCAATTTGAAGGGAAGTCGATGTAGTCAACTTGGTGCTCCGCGTATGGCACCGTCGGTTCGCCGACGTGTCACGTGATCGCCCTGGTGTCCTCACCAATTCTTCTCGGGTGGGAGGAACTCGACCCCGTCGAGTAAGGGTCCCGAAGCTTGCATTCTCCACATGTGATCAAGGTGTTGGTCATCGTGGGGCATCCTCGCCAACGCACTAGGACGTGTGGATATGCGCCATTCCTTGTGGTGATCACCTGCTCATCCAGTATACAATCTATACGCATGCGTTGAGGCTGGAAGAGGTGGACTCTCGGGTGGTGTATCACTCACAATAGAAGGAGAAAGCCCAAAGCTCACTAGGGATCACTGCGGGTTCCAATATGCTACCTGATCTGAAACATGGAACGTCGAACTGTCACCATAGTCTCCCGGTAGTTCAATATCGTACGCATTCGGACCCACTTGTTTCTTGACCCGGAAAGGGTGGGGATCATGGACTTAGAGTGGCTTTCGGTCTCCGGGAGGAAACCAATCAGGTATGACCCTGACCTAGACGTACTCTCCCTTTGAATCCACGAATATGTAGCATGCATCGGCTACCTCCTTATATGTGCTTGACTGGCCTTTTATTGACACGACTTAATGCAAACCATATGAAAGAAAACAAACCATAGAAACAAACACACACACTTGAACTTAGACAAACCTTTGGTGATGTAGACCATGCATATGCAATGGTGGACCAGGGCACCCGAATATGTGCCATGCATATACTAGATGTACTCGATGCTTGATGGAATGGACGATTCCTAGACACCCTAAGATGTACCAATCATGCATTGGCGACCTATGGGATTTGGGTGGGGAAGGATTAGGATATCCAAAACTACCCTCGTCATTACCCCTAGACATAGGTACGGCTTGCCAACTAGACCGAGGGGTAGGGACGGGATGGTGAACTCCTTGGAAGAAGTGGAGTAAATATGATAGCTCGGGAGGTTCACTAGTGAAGGGATCAAAAAGGTCAAAGAATTTATGACCCCATGAAGTGGGTTCCACCATGACTCGGCCCCAATTATGAAATTCTTGAGGGTGTAGGTAGTCACCTTCATCCGTTATGGTAACTGGGATGGTGATCTCATAGAGAAGGTACGGTTCCTCCCTCGGGATAAAAGAAATGAAATCGGGCTCGGCCGGCATAGGGAGGAATAGAAGGACCTCAGTGGTGACTTGACCCACGGTGTACACGGAGGTAATGGATCCTAAGGCCGGATGGGTGAAGCTAAGACTAGCGGGTTGGTCAAAGCCTCAGGCCAAAAGGTGCGTCAACTTCCATTGTGAATCTAATCCCATAATAAGGTCATCCAAAGTATCGACATGGTGACTAGACCGAAAAGTTGTGTGGGAGGAGTTGACGGACACCAAAGGTAGGGTAGGATCCATAAATGGGAAGGAAGGTGGGACCAAGCCATCCTTGAGCCAACGAAGAAGCGGCTCGACTATGTATAGCGTTCCCGTAAGAAACACGGGTGGCTCGAGCTTTGGTAGCTCCAAAGAAGAAGGTTCCGAATGAAGATCGGAAGTAGATGATAATGGAGCTGTAGGGAAGGGGTTCTCCGATTGAGGTGGGGAAGGTCATGGTGTAGGCGGCTGGGAGGTGGATGCTTGTCGAAAGCCACTATACCGAGAAAAGTGAGACTCAAATGGTTCGACCACCAGAGCGACCGTATAGGAGTCTGCTAGAGAGAATGCGTTGCGGATAAGACATTCCAACTGGAAGTGAAGGCGCAAACCTCTCCGGAACTGAAATGCAGCCGTGTTGCTCTCCTCTCCCAAGCCATGTTCCAACCAATACTTATGATATGCCCGAATGTACTCGGACACGGACCTATCACCTTGGACGGGTCGACATGGGTTGGCCATAGTTGCCAAAATATGGGAACGGATCCCTAGGAATAGATATGCAAGGCCATTTGAACATGAGACACAAACGGATGCTAACACCGACTAATGCAAACACATACTAATGCAACAACAATGCACTTAGACCTAACCAATTTCCGGTATGAGGCGGAGTTAATCGACCCGAAGGTCACTCGCGCAAGTGTGCGGCCTTCCCGGTAGGCATAGCCTAATGTTCGTGTCACACCTTTTGATATACCGTTTATTGGGATGCAATTTTAAAACACTTTCTTTTTAGAAATATGATGATCCTAGACTTAAATGACACTTTTGTTTTTGATTTTGGACACCCTAGACTTAGAACGACGCTTTGATACCAAATTGATGCGGGATGGATGACTCGACCGGGCTAGGACGTACGACGGACACAAGTGCGGCCAGCACTAGCACGTTAAGGCAAGCCAGGCGGCTAGCCACTGTGGTATTCTCCGGGTGGAGACGCCTCTCAACAGCGCTCTCTCTTTAGCCCAGCGATCGTCCCTTGCGAGGGAAACGTGGGGATCGCGGCGATTAAGAAACCACCATCGCCTAGGGTACCGATTCGCGTTCGGTGCTCGATCAGAGCTACGGAACGGGCACTCTCAACTCACTAGCACGGTGATTTAGATACAAGCTAACGGCCCTAATCTCACAAACGCAGCAATATAAAATGTATACTAAATTAGCAATGTGAGAATGGAATGAGCGCGTACCTCCACGTCTAGGCGTGGGGAAGAATTCCCAGCCGTTTTCCGAACAACCCCGATATACAAATGATTTAATTTTACAATTTCAGATCTGGAAACCCACTCCACACAGGGAGGTAAAGGGTTACAAAATGGCGTTTGGGGGTTGCTGCGTTCCGGGTTGACGGGCAGCAAGCAACGGAGCCGAGGAAGGCGAGCTGGAGCCGAACGAGCGCGCCGAGGGCGAGTCGACTTGGTTCTGTCCACACCGGGCACCCTATGCAGCGATCTTCCGACGACTATAACTCCTAGCCAAGGAATTCTGATTGGGGTGCAGTTTGTTGGAGAATGACGGTGACTGGACGTAGTTTCTTCACTCCAGAGGGCGCATTCAGATCCTTTCAGATCTGGGTGCAGCAATGATTTCTTTCAGCATCTGATTTGGTGTTCACAGAACTGCACAGACAGACAAATAAATGGTGGAAAAAGGGTTGCCGATGTCGAAATGGAACTCCGTCTGTGGGAGGTTGTTGGTGACGTCCATAGGAACAAATCCTCTGAAGACCTCTCTCTCAGATATTGGCTGGATGAGGCGGGACAGATGTGGGAAGTCGCCTCTGGATCTGGACTGAGTCTGTTCAGATCTTCTTACGCGACCTCACGAGAATTGACGCCACGGACAGCACAGACCTTTAAATGCAACGAAACCAGAGGCAACGTGAAGATGACTTGCAATAATTTAATTTATCTTCAGACACCAGCTCCTGATCACGTCGTGGTTGGGCTGCATAAACTAAAACACAGTCACCCTCAGATCTGGACTGCACTCTGGGATAGATCTGCACGCCGCCACGAGAAAAATCACCGCCGGTGCTCCCGAACTCCAAACGGCATCAAACCAGCGTTGAATTCTTGCAATCTTGTAGTAGTATCAAGGATAAATCGGAGGGAACAAGATGATAAGAGGGGGATGGGAAGAGAAGGTCGAGTCCACGACCAGATTTCTGGGAAATTCACACCAAGGGAAAGAGCAAGAGAAAGAGGGAGAATCACTCTCTTAACAATTTTCTTTCAACAAAATATCATTAGCCTCTGCACACACAATGTACAAGCCCTTAAATAGACAATTACAAGAGGTATAAGGGGTGGGGAGGTCGTGGGTTTCAAGGGGAGGGGAAGGGGGATGCGCCCATGGCCATGAAAGGGAGAGGGAGGGGACAAAGAGACATGTTGGCTGCCTACCTTTGACATTCAAGGTAAAAGGGGGTAGGTTGGCAGCCAATTAACCTTGACCAGCAGCCATTTAATACCACATGTTGTGAATGGAGAGAAGAAAGAAGAAAAAAAAAGACAATTTCCTAGCCTAATAGGACAAGAAAGGGGGCGCCCCCCATTTTGGGCCTTGAATGGGCCATTTTGGTCATGGCAGCCCACTCATCCTTCTAGGAATCCAATATGGCTCAAGGCCATTCTCCTCTAGTTGGCCCATGTATGAAGAGCCCATATATGGCCTATGGATCCATCCAAATGGACCAAGGCCTCTCCCTTTCTTAATGAAGTCTTAAGGGCCTTAACCAGTTGGTCCATTTAGAGCCTTACAACCAACCCAATATGAAAACCCACATATAACGTGACATTACAAGCCCAATTTAATGCTAAAAAGAGTCCAAATAGAAGCCAAAGTGTCCCCAATTTGAAGGGAAGTCGATGTAGTCAATTTGGTGCTCCGCGTATGGCACCGTCGGTTCGCCGACGTGTCACGTGATCGCCCTAGTGTCCGCACCATTGAGTGCATTGGTCTGATTAAATGTCCATGCCCAGGTTAAGTTAGTACAGAGTTTTGCCTAGACTACATGGCTTCTTGGTGCATACTTTCATCCTGAACAAGCTAAGTCCATGCATATGTTTGCTGTGAACCCTGAGTTCATACAAGGTTGCTCACATGCCGTTAAGCTCGTACATGCATACATAAAGTTGATGCAAGCTCTATTGCAGCACGTAACCGAGTCAGTGCAGGATTAACTGTCTAGGCATGTGCATATCATAATTGTAGTTCATGGTGGCTATAAGTCAGTGCATATTCTTCCCTTCGCTCATGCCAAGTCTGTGCATGTCTGAGTCTCACTCAGCGTCTTGATTGTGTCTAAGGCATACATATTTGGTGCATGTTTTCTTGCGTAAGCGAAGTCAGTGCATCTTTTTGATTGCATGCATACACAATGTCACCAAGTCCATGCTACTCCTGTTGTAGCATGAACTCAAGTCGATGCAACTTTTGTTGCTGCACGCAACTAAGTCCGTGCATGGGTGCATCTTACACAACAAAATCTGTACATTCTTCGATGACATGTCTGTGCATCTTTTGTACCATGCACTCAAAGTCTGTACACTCTTCAGGGGCATATTTGTGCATCGTTTGTACATTGCACGCAAAGTCTGTACATTCTTCGACGGCATGTCTGTGCATCTTTTGTACCATGCACTCAAAGTCTGTACATTCTTCGGTGGCATATCTGTGCATCGTTTGTACATTGCACGCAAAGTCTGTACATTCTTCGACGGCATGTCTGTGCATCTTTTGTACCATGCACTCAAAGTCTGTACATTCTTCGGTGGCATATCTGTGCATCGTTTATACATTGCACGCAAAGTCTGTACATTCTTCGACGGCATGTCTGTGCATCTTTTGTACCATGCACTCAAAGTCTGTACATTCTTCGGTGGCATATCTGTGCATCGCTTGTACATTGCACGCAAAGTCTGTGCATTCTTTGGTGGCATGTCTGTGCAACTTTTGTTCCATACATACGTAAAGTTTGTGCATTTGAATATTAAGTCTACACATGGTTGCCTTGATGACTTAGCAAGTCTATACATTCTCGAACCAACTCTGTGCATCTTTCTACTATCCTCATATTGATTTTAACTGATATTAAGTCTGATCTTTGCAGGATATTTACTCGAGGAGTTTAAGAAGGGCACGTGATCCAAGAATGGAGGATGTGCCAGGATCGTGACATGTGTAAAGCAGTGAGCTGAAATGCTGCCACGTGGTCAAGGCGCTAGGGTGGGAATTCGTGGAGGACACACGCCCACCTATCTGATACTGCTATAAAAAGAAGACTTCTCCATCTGGAGAAGATGATCGTGTGTGTGAGGATTGAAAAATACCTTAGAAGAGCAGAAGCAGAAAGAGCCTGCACGATCTAGAGAGAAGAGAAAGAGGAAAAAGAGAGAAGAAGAGAAGGAGAGAGAAAAAGAGAGAGAGTAGCAGAGAAGAAAAGAAATGAAGAAGAAGAAGAAAGATAGAGAGAGAGATAGAGAGTTAGAGGAGAAGAAGAGATGCTTCATCAGAAGATATGTCCCTACTGGAATCTGGATCATATCCAATCCAGTCAGCTCCATAGGAGCCACATCTATGTTGATGTCGTTTACAGCCTTCAGTTGCTGTGTTTTCTTATCTCTTGTTTTTCTGTTGAACCTTTATTCAAGCTGTTAGTCAGCGGAGCAAGCTGTGTTGCTCATCGGTTGCAGAGGAGGATTCCTCTGGTCGGCTAAGCTATATTGCCCAGCGGGTCAAGCTGTTAGGCAACGGATGGCTAAGCTGTACTGCCCAGCGGAAGCAAGCTGTGATGCTCAGCAGTTGTAGGCAAGCTGTGAGGCTCAGCGGTTTAAGCTGTATATCAGCGGAATCCACACTCTGGTTTGAGTGTGGGGTGGACGTAGGTCTGGAAGACCGAACCACCTAAAAAATCTTCTGTGCAGTGGTTTGTTTGTCTATTGTGTTTCGCTAGATGCATGCGTAGGCTCGATGTGTTCCTTCATCTAGTGAGTGGTTTATTCGCACACCGCATCTTTGATTGAATATGGGTCTGCACACCAACACATAAATAGTAGATCAGAAGTTCAGTCTATCTGATCTTTCCATTTCGTTTGAAGAGAGCACCTGTGTCATACAAGGCACCTATTTGTGTTAATTCCGCATCATTGTTCGGTTACAGGTTTTAATCGGATAAAATTTTAAATAGGGGATTCATTCAACCCCCCTTTTGAATCTGAGCCTTGCACCCATCATTCACCTGCTGACAGGTCAGGCACCTGGCCACAAATTCGACAACATCTCTCTTCATGCCAAGCCACTTGAACTGTCTTCGTAAGTTTCGATACATCTTCGTCCCACCCGGGTGTACGGTGTACCTGCTCCCATGAGCCTCGCGCAACACCGCACGGTGAACCTGCTCCTCGGCTGGGAAGTATAGCCTACCACGGAATCTCACGGCTCTGTCCTCACCGAGTTCCACATCAGCCAAAGCCAGAATCCGGGGTAACTCAGGGTCCGCATGCTGTACCTCTATCACCTGATGGTGGATCGCAGGAGTGACAGTCAGAGTCGTAAGCACTACTAACCCTGGCTCTTGGGTAATCTTGAGCTTAAATGATACTTCGGGCACTTGTTCCCAGAGCCTCCACTTCCTCAACATCAAGGCACTGACCGCGACCTTCCGACTCAAACTATCGGCGATGACATTCATCCTGCCTGGCTGATAAGACATGGTGAAGTCATAATCGTTCATAAACTCCATCCAACGCCTCTGCCTGAGGTTAAGGTCCCTCTGCGTGAACACATACCTCAAACTCTGATGGTCAGTGAACACCTCGAACTTCTCACCGTACAGATAATGCCTCCAGATCTTCAACGCGAAGATCACAGCCGCTAACTCCAGGTCATGGGTAGGGTAGTTCTCCTCGTGGGGCTTCAGCTGCCGAGATGCATAGGCCACCACTCTACCATAATGCATCAACACAGCACCCAAACCGACCCCGGAAGCATCTGTACACACCATAAAACCTCCAGATTCAGAAGGTAAAACCAACACTGGAGCCGAGGTGAGTAATCTTTTCAGTTCCCTGAAACTCTGCTCACACTCATCAGACCAAATGAAAGGTGCATCCTTCCGCGTAAGCCTGGTCATCGGGGCCGCAATGCGAGAAAAATTCTAGATAAACCACCGATAATAGCCCGCAAGCCCCAAGAAACTCCGAATCTCCATCACCGACCTTGGCCTCGGCCACCGCAACACTACCTCGACCTTGGCAGTTCACGGAAATACCATCACCAGAGATCACGTGCCCCAAAAAGTGCACCTCATGAAGCCAGAACTCGCATTTATTGAGCTTCGCATACAACTGGTGATCTCGCAACGTCTGCAGCACCACACCCAAATGGTGCGCGTGCTCCTCGGCAGACCGCGAATAGACAAGGATGTCGTCCACAAATATGACCACGAACTGGTCCAAGCACGGACGAAACACCCTCTACATCAAGTCCGTGAAGGCTGTGGGGGCATGATGTGACACGACCCCTCGGACTTAAATTTGCAAGCAACACAACGATTTAGGCAACGTGACACAAGCGGACTCACTCGCGTTGGCACACTTGGGTCCGTAGGAGGACCGGCGATGGCGGTGAGGGTCCGGGGTTGAACCTCAATGTTCCAAGGGTATGGCCAGCTAAGGCTGGACCCCAATGGGCCAGGGATGCCCCAATTCCGTGGGCGGCCAGCACGCCACGGGCGTGGGATGTAGCGGCTCTCTCACAACTCGCTCCGCGGCGGACACTCGAATTGATGGTTTTGGATCGGGCGCTCGCCTCACCACCGACGGGCAACTAAAAACGATACTAAGCTAAGCAATGGTAATAAACCAGCAAAGAAGAGTGGCCAGAAGCTCACCTGATCGGCGTGAGGACGCCGATCCCAGCCGGTGACGAGGGCGAGCGGGGAAGCGTGGGCTACCCGCACGCCGCGCCGATGATGCTTGAATCCTGTTTAGTTAATTACAATCACTACACCTCGCGCAGGAGGGTGACCTCGGGGAAGGGATGATCAAATACAATTAAACACTACCTCCACACAGGGAGGGGCGGTAAGCCGGCCAGGCGGGGACAGGAAAACCGTCGGAGAACGGAAGAAGGAAGCCGAAGTTGTTTCCACTTGCAAGCTGTGATGGCTGACAGCCAGACGGTCCCGGGGCTGTAGATCACGTTCCTGAATTTTGCTGGAGGCGAGACCAGCGTGGGGATCTTCGTATCTGGCGCGCGGATGGCTCCGAATTTTCTCGATTTCTTCTACTGCAGCTGCTGGTCCGGGTTGAGCTTCAAACAGGGTGGCAGAATCTGGCCGCAGCAACTACCTGCTATGAACAGTGACTTGCAGAAGCTACACCGGCCGCTCCCGACCTCTGAATCACGAGCCGTTGGAGTTCCTGGAATCGTGGTCGAGTCTACTTCGCAGCGAAACTAACAGGGAAGCCAGATGAGGTCAGAGGAGATCGGGGGACCCAAGACGGTGCTGTCAGGTTGTAGCAGACTGGGGGAAGCAGCGTGGAGCAGTCGGAGGAGAAACTTGATAACTCTGTCCCACGGAACCTAAATGCAGTTCCGTTTCCTGATCCTGGAAGAGGACAGGACGTGGGAGAACGTTGATGAAGAAACCTCGGCTTGGTTCTGCTAGGGTCCGCCGTGGCACAGCTTTCTTTCAGGTTCAGGTACTTGGTGGCAGTAACTCGGCAGCAGCTACCTGATACAAACAGTGACTTGCAGAAGCTATCCTGGCCGCTCCCGAGCTCTGAATCACGAGCCGCCGGAATTTCTGGAACCGTGGTCGAGCCCTCTTCGCAGAAAAACTGGCGGGGCAGTCGTCTGATGTCGGTGAGGATGGGAAGACTCAGAAGAGTGGAGGTAGGTCGCTGCAGACTGTGGGAGGCAGGCCCGACCAACCGAGGGAGGAAAATGAGAACTCCGGCCTCCGGACGCCGAACGCAGTTCCGCTTCTTGATACTGGTAGAGGACTGGAGGAATAAGAACTTTACAGAAGGGCTGTAGTCTGAATCTTCCGTCGTTTGTCGTGGTACAGCTTCAAGTCGGGTTCTGGTACTCTGCAGGGGGAGATCTGCGCAGCCGAGGAGGAATGGGCACCACGAACTGTAGCGACGTCGGAATGGGATGATTCCACCTTGCCTGCAAATTTGACTTGGAGATCTTTCCGACGATGTAGGCCACGCCCCCAGGAGCTCCGGGATGAGGTCGTGGACAGCACTGCAACAGGCGGCTGTTCTGCAGGGCTTCAGCTGCACACAGTTTTGGAGAGAAAGGGTTGAAGGGGGAGGTTTCTTTGGTGGAAGGAGAGGGGAAATGGTTGCTTTGGTGGTGGGGAATGGTTGGGAGGTGGTAAGGGGAGGTGAGGGAGGAAGGAGGGGCGGAGCTAGCAGGGGGGGGGTGATTGCGCAAATGGCCAAGGGGTGGAGGTGGTGAGGTGGTGGGGGCGCAAATGGCTTGGAGGAATGGGGAGGGGCTTCTTCTTGATTTGGGTGAGATGGGTTAATGAGTGGTGTTAATGGTGGTCTAGGGAGATGGAGGGGTTGTCTAGGGGAGGGGAAAGATTCCTTGGGAGAGGGGAGTCTTCCTTGGGAAGGTGAAAGGGTGTATAGGGAATAGGAAGGGTTGCTTGGGAAGTGGGGGGAATTGAAGTGGAGTTAAGGGCTTTGGGAAGGTGAAGGGGTGGGAGGGTGATGTGGCAGCTGAGGTGGCAAGGTGAGGAGAGAGAGAATGGTGTGCAATCTGGAGAGAGAGGAGAGAGGAGAGAGAGAGGGGTTCGCCCCTTTTAGAGAGATAGAGAGAAGTAGAGAGAGAGAGGGGGGCACAATTCTTGTGGCAAATTTTACTCAAATATTCATTAGCTTACAACTGAGGGATTGGGGTCCTATTTATAGGAAACCCACATTTACATATAAGACCCTGACTTTTAACATACTAACAGATAACCAAGGAAGGGGGGGTGCGCCCATGGGCCTAGCCCAAAGAAATAGGCCCAATAGCAAGCACCATAGCCTAATGAGACTCGAACTTAGGGAAATGACTTAATAACCTAGGTACAAGACTCAAATAAAAGGCAAATTACATGAGTAGAAAATGAAAATTACATCATAGGACTCGAAATAACGTGGTGAACAATATGTAGCTTAGGCGGCGAGTATCGGGATCCTCGATCATATGAAATTGCTGGTGATGTCCTCATCATACCCTCGGGGTGCGGAAAACTCGACTCTGTCGAGTATGGGCCCACCGGGGAAGTGGTTCTCTCCAGAAACTCAGAGTGAGCCTCAACTTCCAAACTCAACCCTGCGTCCGCAACCAGGGGACGGTCCCTCATCCTCTCGAGGTGGCTCAGGCGCACCCTCTTGCTGGTGATGGGACCCTGCTTGCTTAGTATTGCCTTCGTGTGCACACGTCGGACTCTCAGGCCGTTTTTTGGTGGCTCTCCGAGGGTGTCCCTCTCAAAGGAAGATAAAATCTCGAGGCACTCACTAGGATCCACCGCGGTGCCCATATAGGGTGCCGGATCCGCCATGTGGATAATGGGGTGAATCCCAAAAACCCATTAGTAAGTCCAACCCGATGGCCGGGTTGCCAAAATCACTTGGAACTTGGGAAGGTCCAAGTCCACGTGCCCTCGAATTGGAGGTGACCCTAGGGTAGAGCCACTCCAATGCCATCATCACCAGATTGCCTACTTGGAATTCCAAGTGGCGCTCGCAAGCTTTTGCCCGCTCTTTGTGAACCTCACTGCTCGTTGTTAGATGCTTGCATGAATGTGTATGCCATGCGCTATGATGCAGTAAGTGGGTGTGGAAGAGGATAGTATGCAAAGGTGGACCGGGGCAACCGTACATAGACCTATCATGCATAGATGTGATGAAGATTTTCATGGACTCTGGGGGGCCGGGGCAACCATAGGTGGACATATCGTGCATGGTGGCGTTAGTTACCGGAGGACCTGGACATCCATGTATGCTCCATTCATGCGTAATGGTTATGACGAATGTGGGTGGACCAGCACATCCAAATGTGGGCCAGTCATGCATTGGGCCTAGACTGTGTGTGACGTGTATGGGAGGGCTGGACTTGTGACCCTTGTCGAATGATGTGATATGCCAAGATGGGTGCATTCCTATCCTATGGGTGATGACCATGTGTGTGGGTATGGGGTGGCCTTTGAGCTCCCACTTATAAGGGTCGAAGGGGTCAACGAAGGTATGCATCATGGGGTGGGCTTGGTCCGATAAGGTTGGATGGGATAGGGACAGGTTGGTGGTGAGTAAGGTGGGTGGGTATAGGAAGGGATTGAAGGAGTCATGGAATGTGTTTCCAAGGAAGGGGTATTCTATCTCCTCAAGGTTTTCAAATGATGGTGAGTCCTCCTCCTCAAATGTAGTATTTGAACCGAAGTCCTTGGCGGGTTGGTTGGCCATGAATGGAGGGCTTGGCATCCTACCCGAAATAAGCAACTCTAATTTATGGAGAGCATCAGGCTCCTCGGGTGTAGGGAGGAATAACAGAAGATCACTTGTGTAGCAACCCATAGTGTAAGTGGAGGAGATGGATCCGACACATAGGTGTAGGAGGTCAAGGCTCCTAGGTTGGTCGGCTACAGTGGTCAACAGGTCAGTTAGCTCCATTTGCCAAGCTATACCCTTAAGAAAGTCCCCTAATGTCCCCACCTGATAGGATGATTGGATTGTGGTGTGGTAGGTGGGTAAGGGTACTATAGGGAGGTTTTGTTCCATAGGAGGGCAGACATGGGCCATGAGATCTCTAAATGGGTTCTCCTTTAGCCAACGTGAAAGGGGTTCTCCTAAGATGAGCTCGGCCCCTACTAGGGAGGGTGGTGTAAGGTGAAGTCCACCATGTGAAGTTTCTTCTTCTTCCTGGACATGGGTGATCTCCATGGCGGGGGTTGGGTCCGGAGTATTCACCACTATGGGGTCGGGTATGGGGATCATGGTTTCCTCTACCAAGGAGGTGAGTAAGTCCATTGTTTGTGGGGTGATGATGACTGGCATATGGCTCTTTTGGGGTGGTGGGTAATGGGGGACTTGGGATAGGATGGGGAGGGGTAGAAGTGGAGGCCTAGGTTGTGCATCTTGTAACTCATGGGGGAGGGTGCACCCCATTTGGGTCAATGGGTCTTCCTTGGGTAGGAATGAGTTCTCTTGACCTATTTGGGCCTCATATTCCTCTTCCCAATCTAGGGGAGCCTCATAGTCTTCGGTCACCTCCGTGAGTTCCTTTTGGAAATGGGTGGGATGAGGATTTGTGGAAGCTTGTGGGGTGTGGGTTTGATGGGGAATGTTGGGTTGGGTGGTGGCCAATTTGGTTTTAATGGGGGTGGTGATCGGGATTGGAATCATTTGGGGTGGTGGAGATTGGACCCTAAGGGAGGTCTTGGGTTGACTGGGAGGGAAAGGTGGAGTGGGAGTGCTCATTGGGCTATGGGTGCTTGAGTTGGAAGAGTGGGAAGGTTTTGGAATGAGGATCTTCCTAAGTTCTACCTTCATCTCTTCCCATGAGTGAATGGGCTCTTGTCTCTCAATCCCCCTTCGAATCTCAAGCTTTCTCCATTCTATCTCGCCGAAGGGACCAAGGGTCATCTTGGCGAGGCGCACTTTTCTTTCCTCGGTCATGTAGTAGTGGTGGAAGTATCTATCCATGGAGGTCTCCCATTTCCTATATGTGTGAGGGTTTCGGGACCCATCAAAGCGGGGCAACTCCGGCCCGATAATGAAGTAGTCATCGGAGTGCCTGGTGAGGTACATGGTTTGGATGATCGGGTGACTTCAATGCAATGTGCCCTAGGACAGACTTAGTAGAGACAAGTCTAGAACTTGCTCTGATACCAATTTGATGTGACACGACCCCTCGGACTTAAATTTGCAAGCAACACAACGATTTAGGCAATGTGACACAAGCGGACTCACTCGCGTTGGCACACTCGGGTCCGTAGGAGGACCGGCGATGGCGGTGAGGGTCCGGGGTTGAACCTCAATGTTCCAAGGGTATGGCCAGCTAAGGTTGGACCCCAATGGGCCAGGGATGCCCCAATTCCATGGGCGGCCAGCACGCCACGGGCGTGGGATGTAGCGGCTCTCTCACAACTCGCTCCGCGGCGGACACTCGAATTGATGGTTTTGGATCGGGCGCTCGCCTCACCACCGACGGGCAACTAAAAACGATACTAAGCTAAGCAATGGTAATAAACCAGCAAAGAAGAGTGGCCAGAAGCTCACCTGATCGGCGTGAGGACGCCGATCCCGACCGGAGACGAGGGCGAGCGGGGAAGCGTGGGCTACCCGCATGCCGCGCCGATGATGCTTGAATCCTGTTTAGTTAATTACAATCACTACACCTCGCGCAGGAGGGTGACCTCGGGGAAGGGATGATCAAATACAATCAAACACTACCTCCACACAGGGAGGGGTGGTAAGCCGGCCAGGCGGGGACGGGAAAACCGTCGGAGAACGGAAGAAGGAAGCCGAAGTTGTTTCCACTTGCAGGCTGTGATGGCTGACAGCCAGACGGTCCCGGGGCTGTAGATCACGTTCCTGAATTTTGCTGGAGGCGAGACCAGCGTGGGGATCTTCGTATCTGGCGCGCGGATGGTTCCGAATTTTCTTGATTTCTTCTACTGCAGCTGCTGGTCCGGGTCGAGCTTCGAACAGGGTGGCAGAATCTGGCCGCAGCAACTACCTGCTATGAATAGTGACTTGCAGAAGCTACACCGGCCGCTCCCGACCTCTGAATCATGAGCCGTTGGAGTTGCTGGAATCGTGGTCGAGTCTACTTCGCAGAGAAACTGACGGGGAAGCCAGATGAGGTCGGACGAGATCGGGGGACCCAGACGGTGCTGGCAGGTCGTAGCAGACTTGGGGAAGCAGCGTGGAGCACTCGGAGGAGAAACTTGATAACTCTGTCCCACGGAACCTAAATGCAGTTCTGTTTCCTGATCCTGGAAGAGGACAGGACGTGGGAGAACGTTGATGAAGAAACCTCGGCTTGGTTCTGCTAGGGTCCGCCGTGGCACAGCTTTCTTTCAGGTTCAGGTACTTGGTGGCAGTAACTCGGCAGCAGCTACCTGATATGAACAGTGACTTGCAGAAGCTATCCTGGCCGCTCCCGAGCTCTGAATCACGAGCTGCCAGAATTTATGGAACTGTGGTCGAGCCCTCTTTGCAGCAAAACTGGCGGGGCAGTCGTCTGATGTCGGTGAGGACAGGGAGACTCAGAAGAGTGGAGGTAGGTCGCTGTAGACTGTGGGAGGCAGGCCCGACCAACCGAGGGAGGAAAATGAGAACTCCGGCCTCCGGACGCCGAACGCAGTTCTGCTTCTTGATACTGGTAGAGGACTGGAGGAAGAAGAACTTTGCAGAAGGGCTCGTAGTCTGAATCTTCCGTCGTTTGTCGTGGTATAGCTTCAAGTCGGGTTCTGGTACTCTATAGGGGGAGATCTGCGCAGCCGAGGGAGAATGTGTACCACGAACTGTAGCGATGTCGGAATGGAATGATTCCCCCTCGCCTGCGAAGTTGACTTGGAGATCTTTCCGACGATGTAGGCCACGCCCCCAGGAGCTCAGGGATGAGGTCGTGGACAGCACTGCAATAGGCGGCTGTTCTGTAGGGCTTCTGCTGCACACAGTTTTGGAGAGAAAGGGTTGAAGGGGGAGGTTTCTTTGGTGGAAGGAGAGGGGAAATGGTTGCTTTGGTGGTGGGGAATGGTTGGGAGGTGGTAAGGGGAGGTGAGGGAGGAAGGAGGGGCGGAGCTAGCAGGGGGGGTGATTGCGCAAATGGCCAAGGGGTGGAGGTGGTGAGGTGGTCGGGGCGCAAATGGCTTGGAGGAATAGGGAGGGGCTTCTTCTTGATTTGGGTGAGATGGGTTAATGAGTGGTGTTAATGGTGGTCTAGGGAGATGGAGGGGTTGTCTAGGGGAGGGGAAAGATTCCTTGGGAGAGGGGAGTCTTCCTTGGGAAGGTGAAAGGGTGTATAGGGAATAGGAAGGGTTGCTTGGGAAGTGGGGGGAATTGAAGTGGAGTTAAGGGCTTTGGGAAGGTGAAGGGGTGGGAGGGTGATGTGGCAGCTGAGGTGGCAAGGTGAGGAGAGAGAGAATGGTGCGCAATCTGGAGAGAGAGGAGAGAGGAGAGAGAGAGGGGTTCGCCCCTTTTAGAGAGAGAGAGAAGTAGAGAGAGAGAGGGGGGGCACAATTCTTGTGGCAAATTTTACTCAAATATTCATTAGCTTACAACTGAGGGATTGGGGTCCTATTTATAGGAAACCCACTTTTACATATAAGACCCTGACTTTTAACATACTAACAGATAACCAAGGAAGGGGGGTGCGCCCATGGGCCTAGCCCAAAGAAATAGGCCCAATAGCAAGCACCATAGCCTAATGAGACTCGAACTTAGGTAAATGACTTAATAACCTAGGTACAAGACTCAAATAAAAGGCAAATTACATGAGTAGAAAATGAAAATTACATCATAGGACTCGAAATAACTTGGTGAACAAGATGTAGCTTAGGCGGTGAGTATCGGGATCCTAGATCATATGAAATTGCTGGTGATGTCCAAACTGACGAAACCAGCGCAAAAACGTCGCTGACAGAACCAGGCACGTCTGTGAATTTTTGTGGCGGGTCCGAAGTCGTCACTGGCAGGGGCGGGCTCTGGAACAGGGTCCCTGTGACCAGGCTCGGACTGCTCCCAGGGTGCAACAGCAGATGGAAGAAGCCACCATGCCCGTTCACGAAGTCCAAATGATGCGGGACCAAGTCGAGGATGACCGTGGACGAGTCTTCTCCGAGCAGCAACCAAGCTGGGCACAAGACGATGTCGGGGATGAGAGAGAGAGCCCGTTGAGTGGGGAGGTGTCGGGTCAGGTCCTGAGTGTCCTGATCTGCGCACCCGGGGGAGAAAAATTGGAAAACGTTCCTTCGGATGCCAAACGGGGTGCCGTCTTCTGCTGATGGAAGTAGATTGGATGTAGAAGATCTCGGCCAAGCGGCGCCTTCAGAAGTGATGGGGTGTGACCGTGGCAGCTTCTGCACTGCAGCTCTGGTCCTGGTTCAGGTCTTGGTTGCGCAGTCGGACGAGAACAAGCCCTCCGGACAGCAGGGATGTCGGATGCTGGCGAGACCACCTCGGTTGCAAAGCCGTCTGGAAGAGCTTTCCGGAGATGTATGGTGCACCTCCAGATGACGTCGGACGACTCCGGAGCAGCCTCTGCAAATTGAGCTTCTACTGCTGCCCGCGAACTAAGATGAATAGGGTGATGATAGGTGATGGGAGATGGAGTAGATGGGGTGGGAAATGGGGTGGATGGGTGTGGGGGGGGCACCTGACTATGTGGGGGTCTGTTAGGGGGTGATACAAGGTGTGGGAGGGGCAGAAAGGGGGCTGTGAGGTGGTCTAGCAAGTGGAGGAAGGGGGAGCTGCGAATTTGGGTTGGGAAGGAGTGAGGGAGGAGAGGTCTCTCCTTTGGTTTGAATGTGTGGTTAATGGAGGGTTTAATTCTGGTCTAGGGAATGGGAAGGGGTGTCTTGGGGATGTGAATGGGTGCTTGGGAGATGGGATTCTCCCTTGGGAAAATGAAAGGTTGTAAGGGGAAGGGGAAAGGTTACTTGGGAGGAGGGAGAGGTGCCTAGGAGAAGGGATTCCACCTAGGGGTTGGAGGGGGATTAAATGAGAGGTTTGGGGAAGGGGGAGGGGTCTTAATTAGAGGTGAATAGGGAGGAGAGAGAGTGAATTTCGAAATTTGGAGAGAGGAGGAGAGAGAATGGGGTTCGCCCCCTTTAGAGAGAGAGAGAGAGAGAAATAGAGAGAGAGCTAGAGAGGTAGAGTGAGAGAGAGAGAGAGAGAGCACAGGGGTTTCAATATTCAACTCAAATTTTTCATTCAACAATTCATTAGCTTACAACTGAGGGATTGGGGTCCTATTTATAGGAAACCCACTTTTACATATAAGACCCTGACTTTTAACATACTAACAGATAACCAAGGAAGGGGGGGTGCGCCCATGGGCCTAGCCCAAAGAAATAGGCCCAATAGCAAGCACCATAGCCTAATGAGACTTGAACTTAGGGAAATGACTTAATAACCTAGGTACAAGACTCAAATAAAAGGCAAATTACATGAGTAGAAAATGAAAATTACATCATAGGACTCGAAATAACGTGGTGAACAAGATGTAGCTTAGGCGGCGAGTATCGGGATCCTCGATCATATGAAATTGCTGGTGATGTCCTCATCAGGGCATTGGTGAGCCCGAACAGCATCACCAAGAACTCATAATGCCCATACCTCGAGCTGAACGTAGTCTTCTCCACATCGGACTCATTAATTCTCAGTTGATAGTAACCAGACCGCAAATCAATCCGCGAGAACACTCAAGCAGACTGAAGCTGGTCGAACAAATCATTGATCCGTGACAACGGATACTTGTTCTTGATGGTCACTTTATTCAGCTACCGGTAGTCGATGCACAACCGCAAGCTACCGTCCTTCTTCTTCACAAACAACACAGGCACACCCCAAGGGGAAAAGCTAGGACGAATATATCCCTTGGCCAGCAACCCTTGCAACTGCGCCCGCAATTTCCTCAACTCAGCGGGGGCCATACGGTAGGGAGCCTTCGCCAAAGGTCCCACACCAGGCACAATCTCAATCACAAAATCGATCTCCCGCAGGGAAGGCAATCCAGGTAAGTCCTCCGAAAAAACATCGGGAAACTCGCACACCATCGGAATATCCTCGACATCCGGCTCCATCTGGTCTACCATGACCACAGAAGCGAGAAAATCCTGACAACCCGCATCAAGCAAACGCCGAGCTCGAACCGCATAAATAAGAAAGCGGGAAGAGGAAGACCTGATACCTTGAAAATAGAAGGTGGGTCCACGAAGTCGTCGGAAATAAACCCTCTTCGAGCCGCAATCCACCAACGCATGATGTGCCTCGAGCCAATCCATGCCCAAAATCACATCAAAGTCCTGAAGCGGCAACGCATAGAGCCTGGCCGGCAAACTCCGTCCTTCCACCCACACGAGAACCTCATTAAAATAATACAGAGTGATCATAAAATCACCTGAAGGCAACTCTACTGCCAAATCACAGGACAATTGGGTCACCGGCTCATCGATACTCAGCGCGAAATCCTCCGAGATAAACGAATGAGACGCGCCAGAATCAAACAAAACTAGAGCCGCACAACCCAAAATCTGAACGGTACCTTCCACGAGCTGCGACGCCACTACCTCTGCCCTGGTCATGTGAGTAATCTAGCCTCGAGCTCTCTGCCTACCTCCCACACTCACTGACATGGGTAGGGGAGGATACTGCTACTGCTGCTGTGGCCTCTGCTACTGGGGAACCTACAACTGCTAAGAAAACTACTACTGTTGCTACCTCTGAGGATAGTCACGCGTCATATGCCTTGGCTGGACACACCGGAAACAAATGATCGGCGATGTGCACTGCTTGCCTGGATGGAACTCGCTACACCGTGGGCACGGTCCTCGCGATCTACCCACTGATCCCTGACGCTGAAAAGGAATCGGCTGCTATACATTGCTCGATGATGCCTGCCTCTGATCTTTAGGCTTCTTCTTACTAAACCCCTTCTTGAAAAACTTCTTGACCTTCGAGCCAAAAGACACAGATCATGTCACTGACGTTGCCGGTGCTGGCGCTCCACAACCACCCGGCGCATGCTGGAAAGAACCCTGCTGCTGGGTAGCCGACTGCTGGCTGCGACCTGACAAGGACTGCCCCTGGCTAATCGGTCCTCGAGTCCTCTGCATATCCAACTCCAAAGAAGCCGCAACACGAGACGCTATCTCTAGATCAGTGGCCGCATTCGCGATCAAATGGTGCCTCAGCTCCTGCCTCAAGCCCTGTACGAACTGTGCGGTCTTCACCTTCTCATGCTCCATGATGTGAGGTACATACCGACCCAGCTCAACAAATCGGGCCCTGTACTGCAACACGGACATGTCGCCCTGGACTAGCTCCAAAAACTCACGCATCCGCTGTGTAGCAATATACTCTGGATAGTACGTAGGCTCAAAAGCGCTGACGAAGTCGCCCCACGCAATCTGCTCAAGGGGACAAGACTGAAAAGACGTCTTCCACTCGGAAGACCACCACGCTCAAGCCGTACCCTGCAACTGGTTGTAGGCCAACATCACTCTATCTTATGCAGCACACCGCGCGGAACTGAACACCCGCTCCATGTCGTCGAGCCAATCTCGAGCCAAATCGGGGTCTAGCTGACCGCCATAGAAAGGAGGGTGGAACTGGATGAAATCCCTCATTGCTCGGCCTGGCCCACCCCTGGTCGATGAGCCCTCACCAGCCTCTCCTCCGAACTGCTGCGGCATAAGCTGGTACATGCCACAAAAGAAATCCTCGGCCCCCGTAAACCTCATAGCATCCGCTGCCCCGGTGGCCGCAGGTGGCACTTTGCTCCACTCCTCCTGCTCTTGTTGAATCTCCTGCTGGATCTCTTGACCTCCAGCCGAATGCCCCTGCTGAGAGCGAGTCGCCCGCCTCGGTGCCATACTCGCACCTAAAGCAAAAGATAGAAAACACGGAAACGGCGAGGTCAAGAAAAACACACGATGCCCGATGCGAGCGTCAACTATACATCATCGCTGTGGACGACTACAATTACCCATGATGCTTGTATAATCCCACAAACAATGCTCTGATACCAGCTGTAACGATACAAGAATCTGATTATCAGGAAGGCTCGATAACCTGAGACTCGCACCGCCACCCACGAGCCCGAAGACTCTGAAGGGTTTGAAGGGATGGTGTGGAGACTACACAAGTATCATAAATAATTACAGTAATTAAACAGTTGAATAATTAAGCAGGAAATAAACAATATTTTAATTAATACATGGTCCACAAGATAACAATGAAAATAACAACAGTAGTCCACAACTAGTACAGAGACAAGAAAGAAAAGTACAGCTACACGGGGCATACCTAGGCTCTGACCTCTGGCACTAATGCTGGGCATCTGAACCACGCTGAGCCTCAGACACGCTCCCCTGAAGTCGCGCCTCGCCTGAAACACGGTGAAAACACGCAGGGAATGAGTCTCAGAACAAGACTCAGTAGGGATTACTCGAACCCTACCTCGCAACGGAGAAACCACTACGCTAGCAGTAAGCGAGTACCTTAGAAAATGGGAACCCTGCATCTACAAAACACCGGCCTCACGGCACGTAAATCGGCACCCGTGCCACGGGAAACGACCGGAACACCACAGCCAACATGACAAAACCCGAAGGTCGAAGTCGCACGACTGACAATCTGACACTCCCGACTCGACAGGAGTACCTCCCACTAGAAGCACAGTCGGTAGCGTCTCCTGACAACTTACACCGCACTGCCGGTGAACTGCCTAGCGTGGTAGCACCTACCAGAGGCATGAACACTATAAAAGTAATCATAAACGAGTGACTAGCTGGGGTCATGCCCGTCAGTATGGGTCCAACCGCCCAAAACCACGTGTGCACACACAGACCGCGCGTCCCTGGTTTGGCCCTCTGATCGGTTTTCCCCTCAACCGGACTCTGGCTACAAGACGTGGGGCCCGACGAAAACCGGTCCACAAACCGTCTCTAAGGGTAGCCTCTCCACCACTCCCTGGTGGGACCACACGTGTGTAAGCAGGCTACGACTAGTGGAGGGTCACTAAAGGAGTAGACTCTCAAGTCAACAAAAAACCACGTCCGCATCCCATGACGTACGGGGACCATCCCACGTACTGGTACCGTCGCACGGTGACCACAGTTGGACAAGAAACGGGACTGCAGACCTCCCAGTGCAGTATAGAGCCTGACGGTCTACCCTGGATGGGTCATAGGCTCTGACGATCTAGGCTGGACCGTCACAGCCATCTGACGGGCCAACACAGAGGCGTCAGACCCTCGGTGCAAAACAGCGTGTAACGCACCTACCCTTGTGCGTTACAGTTTGTGACGCGCCCACCATGGTGCGTCACAAGATAAATAAAAACTAGTTGTGACGCATGCCACACGGTGCGTCACAGAAAGTAATGGACCAACCCTGGTGCGTTACAAGGTGGGGGTACGCCAGCTCTGACGCACCCACACAGGGGCGTCACTAGGTTGTGATGCGCCAAGCCTGGTGCGTCACACGCCTGGACCCCCAACGGTCAAAAGCCAACGGTCATACCAACGGCTAGATCACCCCTGGCGGTCCAACCCAGGTGCGTCACAGCACCTGTGGCGGTCTATCGAGGGACAGTCACAGTCCACAGACCCCAGTCGACTGAAAACAGGGCTGTAACGCACCCATCTAGGTGCGTTACATGGTGTGACGGTCACTGGAAGGACCGTCACATCCGCCCGAGGGTGAAATGGCGGGAAAATGCCCAAAAAACCAACCATGCCCCCATGCCTCCACCGGAGAGGGGAGAATCAAAGGGGAAGACCCCTGGGGACCCCTAGCATGATTCTAGGCCATCAAAATGCCGAATCGCGTCTCAAATCCATAGATCGGGCGAGCTCTCCCCAAATCATGGAAAAACCCAAACCCGCATGAATACCCATCTCTCGGCCTCCCCTTGGCCTCCAAATCGCGGGAATGGAACACAAGAGGCTAAGGAACGTCACCCTACCTCAAATGTGTCCCGAGACGCGCCGGATTGTCCACGATCGTAAGAAATTGCTTGAAAACCCTCGTTCTTCCTTGAGCTCCCACAGTTCACGTATGCCTCCACAATCGCCTCACCACCGCCGTCGTCACCACTCCACCGCCCCGCGCCGTCTGCAGCCGGAGGGTGGTGCCGTCGCGGTCTCGCCGGATGAAGAAGAGGGGGAGAGGGGCGTTCACACTGTGGGGGGAAAAGGAGGAGGAAGAAGAAGAAGAAGAAGAAGAAGAAGAGGGTGGGGAAGAGAGAGAGAAAAGGGGGTATTTATAGAAAATCCAGAAAATTTGGAAAATACCAAAAAATTAAAAATTACATTTCCAGGAACCTCGGAACGCACCGGTCGGAACGGCACCACTCTTGCCTAGGTGAACGACCCAGTTCACCCGCAACGAGGTTCCAAAGGAATTACCGAAACACACACCGAAAATCAAAAAACACGCACAGAAAAGTCGCGAACGCACTCCGGGCCTCCGAAACAACTCCGGATCACGCCGATCCGAACATGAAAGATGTCCGAAATGAAATTTCAGACACAACGGAGCCGGACACTCTGAAAAACCAAATCTGAGACCCACAAAGAAGGATCCGAAAGGTCTGGGATATTACAAAGGATATGTGGGAATGGAAGACACATTAATGTAAGGACCCATTGAGCCAACAACATAAGGAGAATAAGAATAAGGCCCATTAGGAGAATGAGGCCCGTTAAAATGATGCGGCCCATTAAGATGATTTGCAATAAGGTGTTGGGCCTGGACCGAGTCCATTTGGTGAATAAGTCATGATAAATGGGCCATGAGATTAGCCTATTCCTCGGATGGATCAGAAGGACCACGGGAAGATGGGCCTGCGTGGGAAGAGGATTCCACGCCGGAATAGGAAGAACATTGGGAAGAAGAATGATACAAGGGATTAGAATGACGCTCCATGAGGGCAAATAGAGACTTAATACAAAGATATCAAGGGAAAGTACATGTGGGGAAGCAATGGCTTAATGGGCTTGAGGACAAGAGGGGGTTGACGCATTAATGCAAAGACCTAGGGAAGACAAACCTATGACAATGGACTAGACAATGGACACACCAAATGGACAGACCTAAGTGGGCCTATCAACAACAAAACATGTGGATGATGATGGAAATCCAACACAAACACCACTAATGGGCTTGGACAAGCCCAAACAACACAAACAATGCAATGTGAGAGTTTTCACCCAAGTCAAACAAGGTGATATGATGGGAAATATTTTAGAAGTTTTAATAGACCTTTTAATAATTTGAGTTAAACATAATTCCTTCAAGAGAAGAATCCTATGGGAATAAGGTCCAAACTTTGGGTTGACTAAGGTTAATTCTCTCACACGTATGCAAATGCAAGCCTAAGGGGTGGAAAGGTACAACCGGCCAAGCGTCCGTGTGGGAATCCATGGCTCGCGGGGGCTTAAGGAGGTCCCAGAGAAGATCACCTAGTCGACTCCATAGAATATGGGGGCGAGAGGATCACTTACCAAGGTAGGAATGCGACTATGATATGCAATGCATGGCCCTATGTGCACCGGAGTGCATGCAAAAATCTAGCATAAAAGTGAAAAATGAGGGCAAGATTTAATTATGCAAACACAATGATATGAGTGCAAACAATATATGAAAACAAAGACAATACGAAGGACAACAAGGTAGGACTAGGAAACAACACAATTGGGGCCCGGAAGGTAAAGAAATCATCAATGCAAAATGTACCTGTGAATCTGCCCCTGAACCTACATGCAGATTTTATGCACAAAATGCAAAAATGGAGACAATATTTGACTATGCAAACGTGACCCAAATAATGCAAATAAAATATGGATGGAAATACAATATAAAGGACTATCCAATGAGCCCAAGAATAAAGCCATCCGACAATGGGAGGTCAATTAAATCACTGAGCAAAGATGTACCTGTGAACCTGTCCCTATGTGTGCCTGCAGACTTTATGTAGAAAACTCAAAAATGATGACAATATTAGACAATGCAAATATGACCCAAATAATGCAAATACAAAGGGCTATCCAATGGAACAAAAATCAACGCAATCAGACCCCGGGAACGAAAGTTATGCATCAACGAACAGGGTCCTGTGACCACGCGCGCATAACTGCCAGAATCCACAATTGGTCTACCAAATGACCGTTTCTTGTCCCTTGGGGTCTACCAAATGACTGTTTGGCTACCAGAAAGGCCCTGGAGGTCCTGTGATGACCGCTTGAGGTGACAAGCGGTCCTGGAGGCGATCGCAAGGCTCAGACAGACCCGAAAATGCCCAGAACAATGGGAAAATGAAGGGAAAGCTATCTAAACATGCACATGTACACACCTAACTTACAAAAGAGCATGAAAACAAACATGATTGGCATTGGCTGTCCCACCGTGATCGCCAAAAATTTGTAGGTTGTTTATAAACTCTCTACCTCGCCCCCTAACTATGCATGTGTCATATGAGCATGAACAAGCATGAAAATATGAATAAAGGGCGATGAATAAATAGGAAAACGTACAGTGATCACCACCAAGGGTTAACAACGCCAAAAGGATGGAAAAAGGAATACAACGGCGCCGTGTACCTTGGAAAGATGAAGACTTGATCGCGCTTGATATGGGGATGCAGGGAACTTCGTGGATTCAAGCTCCTCTCCTTCCAGCCGGCTAGAGGAAGAGGGCCTCACGTCCAATCATGCTCTCCTGCAAAACAAAGTCAAACACAAAGGAAAAATCCATTAGAACATGCATGTGTAGTATCAATCTCGCAGTGATAAAATAAGGGTAGAAATTGAGGGAGAATGCACAGTGGAGAGGTTTTTAACCCCTGTGGAAGGGTGTAAAAGATAGGTGTGTGTGTGTTGTGATGATGGAGAAACAAATATGAGGAGAAATCACACAGTATAACTACGGGAATATGCGATGCAATATGGGGAAAAGTGCATGTGTAGAAGAAAACTGTGTAAACTGTGATGATTTGTGAAATTGAGGAAGAGAGAACTAAGAGAATAGATCACGAAATCAAGCCCAGAAAGAAGGAATGAAAAGTTAATACTTCCCTCTTCACTATGGGGTCGAAGTTGTGAGTTGGAGATGCAGCATGGCTTCTCCCCACGTCGAGAAAGAGTCCCCCGTCGTAACTGCGAACTGGGCAGTTTATATAGGGTTTGCAGAAATCTCTAACTTCCTCTCACGATTCTCGGAGATATAGTCCAAGATAAATCGAGTTCTATGGATCAAACTCGAGATAATACTAAGGACAAGAGATAGAAACAAGTGGGACTCGATTTGGAAGAGGATTCTAGAAGTTATGGCTCTTGGAAGGTAGGCCCATCGCACAAAAAAATAGAGTTTGACTTGTACTAGGATGCATAAACCCAAAACTTACGTTAACTATTCCGAAAGATATAACCAATGAAAATTTGAGTTCTATGGATCAAACTCGAGATAATACAAAGGGCTAGAGGTAGAAACAAACGGGGATTGATTTGGAGCAATATTCTAGAAGTTATGACCACTAGAAGAAGGCCACGGCGAGCAGAAAACGGGCAGAGTCCATCACGAGCTGGACTCTTGTGCTGGCTAGCGGTCGGTCGATCGACCGCTTGGCCCAAGAAACGGTCGGTCGACCGACTGCTTGGCACAAGGGTGGCCTTTTGCGTGTTAAGCCCCCAGACGCCCGTTTGACCTCTGAATGGACCCGGAACGATCCCGAAAGTTGGAGAATTGAAGGTAAAAGCTTCCAAAGCTAAATGGACTTGAAAAATGGGTGAAGAAATGGGCTCGAGATAGGATCAAAGAAGTCTCAAAAATAATGGTTAACTCAGGGCATTACGGAGATAAATAAGAGAAATAATATGATTCGTGGGCCGAAAACGGGTGTCAACACACATGGTGCATGACTGTTCTATTATGAAGTCTAATGATTTGACAACATGTAACAAAAAGAATGGTTTCAAAAACTCAATGAGATTTGCAAATAAGAAAAACTTTCATGCTGAAAACCTTACAGTTAAGTAAACAAAGATTCAATGCTTTAAGTGTGGGAAAATTGGCCATACAGTCAAGAACTGTTGGCAAAGAAGATGGAAAAATAAACTTGATGATCAAGTAATAAATTCTCTGCCCACGCACAGAAGTTCACTACTTTTTCATTTCAGAAAAATGTGAAGTCCACCTTTTGCTGTAATTACTGTGGTATTTCTGGTCATACAATGCATGATTGTTTCTTGATGGATTTTGATGATTACAATGCATGGAAATTCTGGAAAACACCTGCTAAATGTGTGACTAATCCTCAAGAACCCAAGAGATCTTGGGTACCTAAGAACTTCAAATGAGGATCTATTTTTTTGCAGAGTGCCTTGAAGAAAAAGAAGAATAAAATGGGGTTCAATGATGCATGGCACCCTTGGTTGGTAAACCCCAATTTTGCTCTCAAGTGTTAAATGTGTTAGCTTCATAGTTTCCCTCTAGTCACTCAGAGATCATGCTTTGGATGTGTAAAATTGGTCTTCACTGTTTTGAGGACAACCGTGTATTTCTGACCCATAGGTATATCAAATGGTGACGAGTGGAAAGACAAAGAAGTCTGTATGAAACCCTTTACTATGCGTGAGCACAAGCTCCGCCAGGTACCTTGGGACTGTGTATATAGTTGTATAGAGCCCTTGAATTGAATAAGTGAGGGAAAGTATGATTTGTGTGGTTTAAACATGTTGCATACATAGTCAATGTGTGCATGGGTCTGCATTTCAAACATCATTCTGTGCTGTCATGCAATGTCATATATAAGTTTGTTGAATCTGCTCTTCATACAAAAGTGCACTGCATTTGCAAATCCATCTTCATCCATGACCCAAGGGTATATCAAATGGTGATGTGCAGAAAGGCAAGTTATGCCGGTCTGAAAGCTATCACTATGCATGAGCGTTTGTAACTCCGCCTAGTACCAAGGGTCAACCCTCCATTTAGGACTAAGCAGACCATTAGCAGTCAAATTCAGCCAACTCCCTTGCATGGTCTTGATGTCTAGTTCAGTCCTTAGTGCATTTAGTAAGGGGGAGTATGCATTTCTGTTCTTTTGATCTGGTCAGTAGTCAAGCATTTCTCTAACTCTTACTGCACATGCATAAATTGACTTAAATAGGTGGAGTCAGCTAATTATTAGGTCTGTTCATGTGCATATGTCATTTCTGATCGGGTTGCATGTCATTATCAACTAAAACAATAAAAAAATAATTCAAAGTTCATGCATACAGTTAAGGAAAGTCAGATGTCTGCAAAAGAGGTGTTTCAAAATAGCAATCAATGTGCTTCTACTTATGAATTTAGTGAGTTTGTTGTTGTCTCTGAAGCTTGTGCGTCAACGCACTTCTCATGTTGCGTCAACACAACAGTTCATTCCAAAAAAAAATCTGACCTTCTGTTAAACCCCATTGTGTCAACTCATTGTGGATCCCAGGTCGACACACTAGTTTCAGAGCTAGCTCTTACTTCATTTTCTGCTGTTCTGTGAGCATCAATGGACTAAGTTGCACTCTCATCTTCTTAAACTTGTCTAAAATAACTACACATCTGATCTTCACTCTCATTCCATGGTTTGATTCCTCTGAAATGACACTGAGCTCACAATTTCTGGTTGTGAAATTTCTTTTCTTGTTCCTGACATTTGTTCAGGGGGAGTCTTTGAAAAATTCTTGGAATCTGTTTTCTCAGGTGGAGTCCCAGTATTCGGATAACCTTGTCTAGCCTCTGATACTCTGAGAAACTTTATCTCTCAAATGCTTCCTTGCTCCTACATGTCTTGTGAACATCAAAGAGACACCTTCTGCTTGGCAGAATTTTTCTGAACCAGTCTGAACTCAGGAGGATTCCATTCTGACCGTTAATTTCATAAACCTGAGGAAACCTCATGTAAGAATCTTCTATTATAAGGCTCTAACAAGTACATCTAGCTGGTTTAAGCTTAATAAATTTTTGAGTTTGCCTTGAAAATACTTGTATTCAAAATTAATGGACCTCAACCAGTATGTGCATGTTGTGTCCTATATTACTTATTGGAATATGAAATTTTCTAATACCATAAGGCATCCCTGGGTGAGGAACTTAAGTTGAGTATTGCTTCTTAAACATTCATAAATATGAAAATCCCCAAGGTAATACAATTCATGGTAATGACAATGGTCCACTAAGAAACACTTGTTCCTTTACCTCTGAAGTTTTATGGACGGTGTCATGAAGTGCCACTGTTATCTCTGCGTAAAATCTTGAAAATAAAGGCAGAGTAATGGCATATAGCTCACTAAGAAACTAAGTCCCTTCTGGACAAAGTCATGAAGTGGTGTGCTACCTCTATACAAAATGTAGCAAAATGGTTAGTCACACTGAGTAACAAGGGGTGCTGGCGTCTGATCAACGTGCATCCTTATGTCAAAAGCTGTGTGCTACACCTGATTGTTCTTAAAATTGATGAGCAAAAAATTTTGAAAGTGGTGGCAATAATAAAAAAAATGATCGCTGAATCCATGGGGTCAACTCTGAAATATCAAGTGTTTAGCTTCAATACTAGCATAAGTTGTTCCCAAAGGGGTCAAATGGAATTTTATGAGTAAGATGAAGGGAGGTATAACAGGGTTCAAATATGCTATATTGGTTTATCTCTATTAACTCTGAGTGTAATTTGTTTCAACTATTGTATTGATAAACTTAGAATTTATTAGACTTGAACCAATCAAGTTGTGGGTTAAATCTCTAGTGGCCTTATAGCAGAAGAATCTGAAAAATCTGTAAACTCTGGTTTATGAGTTATCTATCAGATTGTTTTTGGGCGTCCTTTCACTTACCTTTCTCCTGCCTGAAACAGTTGCTCTCAATTTGGTGCTATTGGTATCAGACTGCTCATGTCTATGGATTCATAATTCTGAGAAGTGTCTTGAATGCTCATCGTTACTATTCTAACATCATTACTACTTGAATGCTCATTGATTCACTGTTTTGGCAGACATCTGGAAGCCTTTTGTGCCCTCTTGGCAACCATTGATATCAATTGGTGTTGTTCATTCTGTTGTATGTGTTGGCACAGTTTCTCTAAACTATTTTCCTAGTGCTTTCTTTAAAATATCAATTTGTGGAGATCTTCAATTGGTCTAATTACTCATTGGTATCAATTCCTGTGATATGCATGCCCACTTCACTGGTTGAAATCTGCTACTCTTCTTCATGGTTCTGGCCCTTGCTTGCATGATATCAAACCCAAGTGTCTGAATGTGCCTTCAGCATTGCTGGTTTTTAATGCTGGCAATTTCTTTCTACACAGGATTTCTCTCTGAATTTCACATTATGCCTGAACTTGCACTGTTGCATCGATTCCCCGCTCATTGGTCATCTCCAAGATTCTATTAATGCTGACAAACTCTACCTTCTTTTTGCTCGCTATTCTTTTCTCCTGCTCCAAGGGGGAGAGAATATGCTCCACTCTATTCATTTTTGCTGATGTCAAAGGGGGAGAGAGTTTGTTGAGTCATACTTCAAAAGTGAGTTTGAGTTTGCTATTTCAAAAGGGGAGATGTGGTATGTTAAAAGTTTATTGGTGCATACTTGTTGCATAATAATCATCATTACTCATAGTTGCAAAATGCCTATCCTCATGACTCATAGTTGCCATCATCAAAAAGGGGGAGAATGTTGTGTCCCTAGGTTTGATGGTTTTGATGATGATGAACTATGACTCACTGGTGAGTCTACATGATTATTCATGATGTCAACTAACCACTTTTGAATTGTGTGAAAAGAAAATGTTGACTCAGGTTCAGCCAACCCTGTGTGAAAAGCAAATGATGATGAACTATAACTCACTGGGGCTCAGTACTCAAGCCAACTAAGTCTGATACAAATCACCAAGCTATTGGAATTCAGTCCAGCTTCTGCATTCAACCAAGTCAGAATTCCCTACATAACTCATGACTATCAAAGTTTAGTTTGATGTATGAACAGCAAGCTGCAAGTCCTTCAGTTATATAGAAATGCAAAAGCCTAAGTTCAGTCCAGAAGATGATACGTCCAGTCCAGTCCAGCTAAAACTCTCTTGATCCATTCATAATTCAGGTTGACGAACTATGTGCAAAGTATGGAAAATTCAGTCAACAGAAGTGTCACACAAGTCCACAGACTTGTCTCTACAACAACCATTTCAGTCTAATTGCTAGCTGAATTCAGATGACATGAAGCTTTTACATTCACAAATCAGATATGAGGAAATTAGTTGAAGCCTCTGCATTCATGTCTCAGAATCTCAATAGGCTTAAATCCCTCATATTAAGGTTTATTAATGTCAGGACTTTTGGATATGATGTGAAGAGGATGGGGTTAAATAGTGCAGATCACCAAGGCAAGTATGCTAAATAAACTATGAAGACAGTACACCAACTCAGTCGATTTCATTCAAGTGGGATTCTAAAGAGTATGCTTCAACTCTACATGCTTCAGTTGTTGTTCCCATAACCTCCAGCCATTGTGGGTGACAAACCACAAACACCCTCTACAAGAGGCCAAATGCAAGGTTCTTTAGTGTGGCTATGGTTTTCTGGGCTAACAAGTTGATTTTACAGAGTTTTCAAAGTTCAGTCGACCTATGGGACCATTTCGGTCGACCTAATTTTCCAGCAACCAAGGGACTGAACTTTGACAGAGTTCGGTTGACCTAAATGGGCAGTTCGGTCGACCTAACTTTCCAGAACCGAAAACTCTGAAAATTTTGAGAGTTCAGTCAACCAACCGAAAATTTCGGTCGACCGAACCCTTTGAGGTAGCCATTGTTGACTTCTTTTCCTAAACGTGTTCAAAGCCCCAATCTTGGACTTTTTGATCTTACAGTCTCCCAACTTGCCTAAAATCGTGGCTCTGGTTCTTGGCTTGTCCCCTGACCATCCTAGGTCTCATAAAAATAACTCTTGGGCCAAGAAACCCTAATTGCTCAAAGGGATCAAAAGAAGGCTATCAAGGGAGAAAGAGGGTTGTGGGAAGAACTCCGTGAACAGTGCTTCATCAAGCACTCTTCATCAAATCTCAAGCATTTGAAGATCATTTTGAAGTCAATCAAATGGAAACCAAGTGGAGAAGCAACATCAGCCCAAGATCTGCATCATTCACTAAGGGGGAGCCTAGATCTGAAGTTTTTATTTCTGTTTCTCTTCTAAATTGCTTTGAGCTTCAAGTGTGTATTTCCTTCTAAATCTGTGAACATCAAGTGTGTGGTCGGATTGTGTGGTGTGCACATCCAAGTTGTGTGTGGTCGGATTGTGCAGTGTTCACATCCAAGTGTGTTTAGTTTGCTGCAACTTGCAGCATGTGCGTTTGTGAGCTGCATTCCGAGCAGCACCTTCTGGGGTTCATCCCCGTGTGTGTATGTGTGTGTGTGGATTTTAGATCCACGTGTGTGTGTGATTTTGTTCAGATCAGTGTGTGAGCGTGGATAACTTCAGATCTACATGTGTGTCTGTGGATCTATCCGATCAGGGTGTGCTTGTGTGTAGAGTGCTGCGTCTGTTGCAGAGTGTAGATCCAGTCGTTGGATCATGTTGGAGACTTTGTCTCCGTGTGTGTGTGTGTGTGTGTGTGTATGTAGGCGTCGCCCTATGTGTGTGTGTGTTAGAGCTCGTCTCCGTGTGTGTGTGGGGATTTATCCCCGTGCTGGTTTACCAGCAGTGAAGCCTCATTCAGTTGAGTGAGGGGTGGACGTAGGGAGTCCATCATAGTCTCGAACCACCTTAAAAATCATCGTGTCCATATCTGAATGCCTGTGTGATTGTCCATTTTCTCTATCTCCATTCACAGGTTTAATTTGATACTATCACACTGTCAATCCAATCAAATTGCTACACACACTTAATTTGTGCACACAAAGAGCTAACTTGAGTTTGGTTCTACAAGTCATTTTTCATCCTTAATGTCCATCTATTTGATGCTTGGTAAATCTACGTCGTGCCTAATTGTTTAGATGTTGTGTTAGTTTCGCTGTGTGGTGTTTGTGTTTTAATTGAACAAAATTTTAATAGTAGGATCTATTCACTCCCCCTCTAGATCCGTCTTCCTGCACTACGGGACCCAACAGCCCCAACTTTTTAGGTTTCACCATTTTGTTCTGCCAATCTAAAACTCAGATTTCTTGCAAAGGGGGCACGCTTGCGTCGCCGGGGCGAAGTCATGGTGTACCTCTGATCATTCTTTTCAACTCTATGCTCTTAAGGGAAGTATACTCTTCGTTTTCTCTCATTCTGGGCTCATTATCTCGTCCTCTTCATGCTTATTTTTGTCCATCATTTTGCACTTTCTCACAGTTTCCATACTTAAAAGTCATTTTTATGCCGTGTTCTGCACCCTTCATTTTCTTGTGTTTTCCACCTCATTTTTCACAGCTGCCTTCCCCGTTTTAAACCCTTATTTTTGCCCTAGTTTCACTACAATATTCCCATCTTTCCATAGCATCCTTTCTTTCCCTTTTTGGTGTCTTATTCCGCAAGTTATTCTTCATTCTTCGGGTTCAATTTGTGCACTATTCTGCATTTTCTGCACTGTCTGCATTTTTTGCCAAATCTCGGTGCTATAACTTTCTATCCAGACCTTCGTTTGGTGTCATTCTTGTTCCCACTTGTTCATAATACTAAAGTTTTATGTCATCCATGTTTTCTCCCTGTTTGGACTTCGTTTGCCATATTGTTTTCATCATTCTTTGCACCCTGTTTGCTCAGTTTGCATAGTTTTTCTCATGACCTCCACTTTTGCACCTTGTTTATCTTTGTTCATTGTGGCATATTAAATCAATCTCTGCATTTTAATTTCATCACAATATACACACCTATTATTTCCACCCTTCCACAGGGGCTAAAAACCTTCTGCCGATAAGTTTGCCCTCAATCTTTCATGCTACTTTATGCACTTGGACAGATTTTTACACTTAGCATTTTCTAATGGGTTTTACCTCTTGTGTTGTCTTTATTTCGCAGGAAAACATGGAAAGTGAGGCCCTTACCTTCTAGCTGGCTGGAAGGCGAGGAGAGGTAATCCACATTGTCCCCGCATTACTTATATTGAGCGCGGTCATCTCCTCTTTTTCCAAGGTACACAACGCGCACATAGTCTTCTTTCACATTCTTTGGCATTGTCTTTCCTTGGTGGCGATCACGGTATTCCTATACATCTTTTTTCTCCTCTTTGTTGCTGTATGATCATGCTACCATGTTTACATAGTCACATATTCATGCTATTCACTTGATTGGCACATTATGTTATCACTTATACACATATGCTTGTTCATGTGACTTGTGACGCCACGTTCCATATTTCTACACCCACAGTTTTTTTAGCGATCACGGTGGGACATCTTGTGCCCATCACTTTTTCCATGCTTTTCTGTGATTTTGGTGTGTATATCCATGTTTAGATAGCATTTCATGTTCATATTGTTCATATTGTTTACATCCATCTTGTTATGTTAGCATATGTTCGTTATTACCTTGATTTGTTAGATTTAGGCTAGAATTTGCATGCACTCCGGTGCGCATAGGGTCATGCATTGCATATTATAGTTGCATTCTTACCTTGGTAAGTGATCCTCTCGCCTCCATATTCCTTGGGGTCGACTAGATGATCTTATCTGGGACCTCCGTAAGTCTCCGTGAGCCGTGGATTCCCACACAGACGCCGAGCCGGTTGTACCTTTTTAACCTTTATGTTTGCATTTGCATACGTGTGAGGGAGCTAACCCTAGATCAACCTAAAGTTTGGCCTCTTCCCATAGGGCACCTATGTCTTGAGGGAATTATACTTAATTTAAATCATTAAAAGGCCCACCAAAACTTTAGAAAATAAAAATTAACGATCATATCAACTTGTTTGATCTTGGGTGAATCCTCTCACAATCATATTGTTTGTTGGGCTT